>CM060950.1:266901293-267115013 GCA_030765055.1 Mantis religiosa | reverse complement strand
GCTCATCGGACAGTACTGCTGCTGCTTCATTTGCTTGCACTTTACGAGATTCAACATTTTCATTCTTGCATGATAAGGGTGATTTTACTTCATACCATTACGCTCGTGTAACTCGCCAATGTGCACAATCATGTCCCTTCATTATACTTACTTTTTTTTTTACTTTTCCGTCAGTAGGGGAGATTGGAGTGTTTTGGGCCAGACCCAAATGGGCAAGATGGCGGCCGTGCGCAATCTATATATGTAAACGATTTATCCCCCTATTTAGTTTATTTTTTGCTGTATTTAGAGGCCTTTGAGACGTATTTAAAGTCTTTTTTGGTGTATCTGGGGTGCCTTAGTGCTTATTTACAGTATTTTTGGTATATTTAAGGGCTATTAGAGCGTATTTAGAGGCTTTTGTGTACTTTACAAGTATTGGAGATGTATTTAGAGCCTTTTGAGGCGTATTTAGACTCCTTTTTGGTTTTCCTAGGGGTTTTTGGGGCGTATTTAGAGAATTCTGCAGCGTATTTACTGGCTCTTCGGTGTACTTTAAAGGTTTTGGAAACGTATTTAGGGGCTTTTGGAACGTATTTATTGCCTTCTTGCTGTACTTAATGGATTTTCAGGCGTGTTTAATGGCTTTAGCGACGTATTTACTGACTTTTTGCTGTATTTAGCAGCTTTCATCATGTATTGAGGTGCTTTGGGGGACATATTCGGTGGCTTTTTGAAGTATTTAGGGTCTTTTTGGAATGTATTTAGGCTCTTCTCGGCATGTATTTAGGGTCTTCTTAGTGTGTATTTTTTTAAACTTTTAGAGCTCCTTAGGATGTATTTAGGGGATTTTTGTAGGTATCTAGTGTCTTGGAGAGGGCATTTACTGTCTTTTGGTGTATCTAGGGGCTTTTGGGGCATATTTTATGGCTTTTTAATGTATTCAGAGGCCTTAGAGGGTGCATTTAGATACGTTTTCAACGTATTTAATATCATGAGGGGTGCATTAGTGACTTTATGGTATAATTTAGAGCTTCTTAGGAGGTATTTGGAGGCTTTTGGGACGTATGTACTGGCTTTGTTATGTATTTAGTTAACTTAGACTATCTTTGATTTGCTGTAGTTCATTACGTTTTTAATCATTCAAAACGGTTACTCCTCATTTGTAATCGGTACTTCAATCACTTTAAACTAAGCCTAAACCTATCCTAACTTTGCTATTCTCCAACACTTTAACCCAACCCAAGTCCTACTCTTATGCTTTACTATTTCACTCCATTACCTAACCAAACCTAGCAGTTCAACCTAACCGAATTCCTACTCTGGTGCTTTACTATTTCACCCATTATAAGGTAACCTAACCTAACCTAACCCAAGTCTTCCCCTTATGCAATACTATTTCACCCTATTATAAACTAAGCTAACCTACCCTAACACTTTAACCTAACCCAAGTCCTTCACTTATGTTTTACTATTTCACCCCATTATAAGCTAACCTAACCTACCCTAAGCTAATTTAACCTATCCTAAACTAAGCTAGCCTAACCTAATCTAACCCAACCTAGCCTAACCTAACCCAAGTCTTCCCCTTATGCCATACTATTTCACCCTATTATAAACTAAGCTAACCTAACCTAATACCTTAACCTAACCCAAGTCCTACACTTGTACTATACTACTTTACACATTATAACCTAACCTAATCTATCCTAACTGTGCTATTCTCCAACACTTTAACCAAACCCAAGTCCTAATCTTAGGCTCCACTATTTCACCTCATTATAAGCTAACCTAACCTAATACTTTAACCTAAACCAAGTCTTATACTTGTGCTTTGCTATTTCATTCCGTTATAAGCAACCCTAACCTAACTTAACTCTGCTTTTGTGGTTAATTTGCTACATTGGTTACATTTTGTGATTACATCAGTTAATTGTTTACGTTGGTTCTGTGTCTCATTGGTAGTTTGGTTACATTGGCTAATTGATCAGGTATGGTTACCTAACATATCTTTGTGTTGCTTTTGAAGCATTGGTTTTTCACATTGTATTCTTTGCTTTCCACTCTATCCTCTTTTATGAAGCTTTTAACCTAACACTATGTGATACTCTAACCACTGAAACTGAAGTACCTGTAGATTAGTTTTATGTGGGACATTTTGTGAATTCTCTTATGATATCCCCCTCCCAAGCTTTTACTTGTGTTAGTATAAAGTAAATCGGGGTATAATTAGCTTGTAGTTCAATGGTAGACGCCTCTCCTCTTTTATCTGGGCTGGAGACCAGCACTAGAATATAATCCTAGTGGCAGAGTTAACGCCTTCCTCCATTGTTGTTATTTCTTCTTTCTTCTTCAGGCGTAGTGAGAATCATAGGATAGATGTCACTTTTGTAAATATTCATTCTGTAGCTTAGCTTACAGAGATAACCATTATCTTCTGATCTAAGTTGCCCCCTTTTGCAAACATTCTGCAATACTATAGTATCCGTACGCGTATGTTGATACTCCATCCTCAGCAATCATTCTCTTGTCGTCATGAGGAGATAGGGCTATTTTATTAGCTTCAACCGTTGAAACATTATGTTTCTGGGATAGGATTAGGCTCATAGGAGTTCTTAGAATCTTTTGGGTTTTAAGACAATCCACATAGCTATCGAAGTTGATGTATTGCTTGATTGCGCTACGCTTTATGCCTTTAATCTTCTTGATTACACTTCCATCCATGTCGAGAGCATACATCTTGGGTCTCAGTCCTACAAAGCGATGAATAATTTTTCCACAGGCTTCATCTTTAAATTTTCCCAACACTTTCCTGTTATTTGTAGAATGACATATATGGTCGACAGGATAATCAGCTGTATCCAGATGTTCAAGAAAACGTAACTTATCTTGGTATATATCCTTTGTAGTCACTCTATGGATGAAAGAGTCTGTATCCATGTACATGAGTTTTAGATTTTCAATCCCGTAATACGGCAATAACACGTCATAATGATATCGATACATCAAAGTTTTTGAGATATCCAGCACACACATCCCAATGTATATAGGTTTGTTGAACATTATCTCACGCGAAGCCATGTGTACTGCAACCAGATTAGGTCCATATATCGTTCGATCAATGAACGTAGGCTTAGCAACCAGCTTTTCCAATGTCTTCCAATCGGTAACAAGTCGTATATTCATTCGGTTTCTTATATTCTCCATAGTTTTTCCGAACATGGCATTGTTAAAAAGTTTGTACAGATCCTTCTCGAAATCATTTCTAGATCCTTGTCGTAGTCCGTTATTGAATTCGACATAAGCCTTTAACCAGCACGATTGTTGAAATTGTAGCACACGATGGATTTTTATCAGTTTTAACCCATGATCAAGGGCTTGCTTCAAGGTCATGTAGTGCACCACATACCTAGTTCGTGATCCAAGGTGTGGAATTAGCTTCTTTGTAGAAGAATCCTTAGGCTTGATACACTCAGGCAGGAATGGTAGGTCATTATGCAGCTCATGAAGTTCTGTAGGATATTCAAGGTCCACTTCTAAAATATAGCCGAGAGGGTCATCTTCTCGTAGTGTTTCTAGGATAATATCTGCAGGAGAAACCCACCCAAAACCCCCATAAGGAAGGGCGTGGCACATTGCCCAGCCATACTGGTTATTTGCATCTTCGTACGTAATATATTGAGAGGGCTTACTTGAGTCATATTCGTTCATGTAGATGTTATTAGCCTTTGCATACCGATGAGAAACTTGACATAATCCTCCTCTTATACCTGATTCAACCATGAGTAGCTGATCGTAATCCTGTAGCAGTTCTAGTTCAATTCCTGTATACAGCAGCATTGCATCCCACGTAAGTCCAGGAGATGTAAAATAATGTGCAGGATCAACTTTATGCGTTTTTAGGGTCTGGTCTCTGAATGTCTCAAACACATCAGTTAATAGAAGAACATCCGAAGTTAGATAGAGATCGCTATACTCTCCTAGTGTTTTAATGTTGAACTGTCTCCATACACTTTTCGCGTGTTGATACTCTCCATCACTAATTTCTTCTTTGTTCAGCTTGTTGTAGAATTTCTCCTTCGGAGGAAGTTCTGTTTCATTTAAAACATCCCACGATGTAACGTAATCGTAGGGGAAAACACCCTTACGTGTCATCAGTTTGAATTGCTCTGCTCCAAAGTGCTTTATGGTTTCAGGATATGATGTTAGATTTTTAGCTAGTTTATCCAAGCTGGTACTAAGGAAGCGATAGGTATCCACAAAGCGAAGTTTAATATTTCCAACATACTTGGAAAATGATATATAACTTTCCTCAGAGCTAGGAATAACTTCTACTCTATCGCTAGTACAACCTAATTCCTTAACAATGAAATGGGAGTCATATCCACTCAGGTTATGTATGAAGACAGGAATATAATTAGGCGTTTTACAGGTTAGATTACACTGATTATGTAAACTTCCTCGATATTCACCTGTCACGTGATCATGATCCCGTACTTTCCAGTTATCGACGGTAAATTCTTTACCACATAAGTAGCATTCTGTAGAAGATTCGAATGAATTTTGCTGCTCATCTGTTAGAGTTAATGGAGCACCAGTTTTGTATACAGAATTAATCTTCTTTGCGATAGAACTTACATACTCCATAAACTTCGGTGCAGCATCATAACCACGATATACATAGGGTTCTGTAGGAAGATCAGTCTGTAAACCTTCAATTGTAGCTGAGGATTTGACATAAACACAGAAACTCATAGGAATATGCTTCTGATATGGAACTGTATAAGACGTTTCGGGATTAGAAGAGCACCCCTGATAAGGGGTAAGAATGCTTTCAAAGTCAGCATAGATGACATAAGGTAATTTCAGCATCCTTTCATAATTCTTGAATCTAACAGTAGATTTCTCCTTCGTTGGCATAACAATCTTAGCAACTCCGTGTTGGCCACATATTCTTCTATGTTCATTTAACCTCTCAATTCCTCCATTTCGATCATCAAAGTGCGTAAAACACCGTTTGCAGATGTAGATCTTTCCCTGACGTACAGTTTTTTGTTGATGAATAAGTCTCTCGAAATTCTTTATATAAACGTAATGATGACGTCCAGCTGCATCACTTAATAGAAGCAGGTCACGATGGTCGGACAGTTCTTCATCGACAACCTTCATAGGAAACACTTGATTTTTCTCATCCAGTCCGAAGACATTTATAGAGATGTTATTTCGTCGTTCAAATTTCGGGATATCACACAAACTCGTAGGAAATGAGACACAGGTAAAGTCATATCTCTCTTGAAGATCCTTATACTTGTTAACACGTTGAGGTTTATTTTGAACGAACTTGGCAAGTACTGCATACATAAAACATTTTTCATCTTCATAATTCTGTGGATTTATACAGGCTTTTCTCGCTTCTAAAGATGGAGGTAGTGGGATGTAACTGCTTCCTCTTAGTCCATTATTCTTGTTGATTCTAACTCGAACCCCGTCAACAGCTAATAAAGCCCAGTTGCTTCCTTTAAGTTGACTTTCCTCCATTTCAGTACAAAGTTTCTTAAATTTCCTTTCCAAGATGGCATCCAAGTCACTTTCTAAAAATATTGCTTGATTTTGCGTTTTGAAGGCTTTATCAGTAGTATCTCCAACAGCATTTACAAACTGACATTCAGTAATGATGTTACATTTAATACTTTTGTGAATCCTTAGCTCCTTCTGAATGGCTTGAATTATCCGCTGTTTTGATTCTTGGAGATACGTTGACAGATCTTGGCGTGTACTGCACTGTATGAAATATGATTTCAGCCGATCTTGAAAAGCTGTCTCGTATTCAATGACATCATCTTCATCAGGAACCATTAACAGCAGTTTATGTTTAGTAGGTTCAATCTTGATTTTCTTGGCAGTAATTCTACCACAACGTTCTTGATGTGCATCTCTGCGATGTTCAGTACCATAAACCTCTCTGCAATGCTTACATTCGTAATATTGACCGCAAGCCAGTTCATGTCTCTTTTTGTGGTAGTTCCTCAGGAAACACTTTCCACATTTGCTACACTTGTATTCCGGTATATCATTTAAAAGAGATTCCATCACTTTAGTGTTCCACATCGTAGCACTAAGTAGTTTAATTCTTGGCTGAATATGTCGCTCAGTAACTGTTTGATACACTTTTCACTTCTTTTCTACACTTTGATAACGTATCAGCACTTCGTTATACTCGGATTTAACTGCAGTAGTTGATCCACTAAGCTAGAAACACACTACCGCAATGACAACTAATCTCGATTAAGCTCCACTTATACAATTATGGCGAACCTAAAAGAAAACTTCATCATCCCCACCACCAGGGTTCGAAGACGGCGCTACTATAGGAGAAAAAATGAATTAAAAATTCACGAGTAATACCTCTACCATTATTATAATTATATAGGACCATCATGATCAAAATCAGCATCATAGTCATCATATCAAATTCATTTACCATAACTGTATGATTAAAACAAAGAGAAATAAAGAAAAAAAAGAAAATATTTCAGCCTCCATTGCTCCCAGGCAACACCTACCACTCCTACCACCCCTACCACCCCTTAAAGATTCTCTCCCACCTCCAAACGTTTAAGCAAACCGGTTTCGTTATACTTCATCGCCCAAACCCAGGTATACGGAGGACCGCTGACGTCACGAACAATTGGAGACAGAATGTCTGGCTTTCTGCGACAGGTTTCAACATGCATTATGTACGCATGAGTATACATAAAAGCTCCGAAACAGCCAATATTGCAAGCATCAGGATAGAAGCATTCTAGTAAAAGTCAAACAAACCAACCCTCTTCAATGTTTAAGGATGTTTTATTCACAGGTATTCAGAAATTGCTCATTTAATATTATGTAATCTGTAAATTGCTATTTTTATAAGTTACACAGTAAACAGTAATGCACATCATTTACAACTCATTAGCTAATTCAGCTTCTAAGATGTTCCTTTATCCCATTTTTCTTCTTAACCGCTTCCATCCGTCCCCTCTTATGCAAGTTTTGCTCATCGTTCTAAGTTGGAGCAGGCAGTTATATTTAATTAAGCATGTTAGCATAACCTTAAGAGAAATTATTGTATTCTGTGGGTTTCAGAGAGGCCAAATATTTAAGATTTTTAGTCAATTTCAACAAATTTATGCATTAAAGATATGTATTGACTGATATTTCTAATATGGGAAACGTTTTAGCTTGATGACAAGCCTAAAATATGTATATTTCGAGGGTTATTTAAAATATCCCACAGAGATTCGAACCAAGGTCCTATCTGCGTAAATTATCATTTTAACAACTATTCTGGTCTAATTTATGTATTTATACTCCATTTCATAATTCTAGACCCACTGCTTACAGATATCTTAAAATAAACCGATTCAGGACTCGAACCAAGCACACCAGGTGTACGGCATAAAGCTAGTGGACGCTCCTTAACAGTATGAAATGATTAAAGTTTATTTGAATTTTCTATCGCAAATAGTTTCCAGGTTATAAGAATAATAAAAGTATTGATATGTGCGAGAGTCGATTCCAGGACCATTGTTAAGGTTAAAGCTACCCTTTAGGATACGATGCTTTATTATAGATTCATTAGGGTTTATTACATTTCGATTTATTGAAGGATTCAGGAGATATAGACTAAAATCTAGTGGAGAAAAAGTACCGAGCTTTCAGGGTGGTGGGGGAAGGCTGTGACGTCATTTATAACACGTGTCACGGGTCGGGCGGTATTTTGTAAGGAAAAAGGAGTGTGACAATTAGATTGCATTGTAATCCAATTAGCGAAATGTCTTTGAGAGATTTTAACATGTTGAGTCCATTCTGTGACGTCATTAAGGCGCGTGTCATTGAGGGGTGTGTCTATGAGGTTCGTTTTGGTCGCGTGCCATTTAGGGTGTGGCTGTGACGTCACTTATGGTGCATGTGAGACGGCCATGGCTATGACATCATTTATAGTTGGCGCATGGCATAGGGGTGTGGCTATGATGTTATTATAAGTTGGCGCGTGCCGCATGGGTATGTCTATCACCTCACTGATCTTAAAGCAGCACTTTAAAGTTTATTTCATCAATCTGCGCCCATTGGTTACGGAGATATACAGATTTACCGATTCAGGAATCGAACCAAGGACACCGGGTGTACGGTATAAAGTAAGTAGACGCTTCCTAACAATATAAAATTAATAAAGCTTGTCCGAAGTCGCTATCATAATTAATTTAGGAGTTACTCAGATTTACCGATTCAGGACTCGAACCGAGGACAACCAGTATATGAGAGAACGTCTGTAGATGCTCCTTAACGATATAAAAGTAATAAAGTTTATCCGAGGTCGCTATCGTTACTAGTTTCGGAGTTATTAGAATAATAAATGTACTGATTTGCACGGGATTCGAATCAGGACCTACGATAAACTTCAATGGGGTCTTAAAAGATGCGCGCTATTATTAGAAATTACTTAGCGTTTATTGCACCGCGATATCTTTATTGGTTCAGGAGATATAGGCGAAAACGTGGAGTAGTATAATTATGTTCCCTCTTCCCCCTCGCCCTATTATGCAAAGTGATCTGGAATCAACATAATTATACTACTCCACGTTTTCGCCTATATCTCCTGAACCAATAAAGATATCGCGGTGCAATAAACGCTAAGTAATTTCTAATAATAGCGCGCATCTTTTAAGACCCCATTGAAGTTTATCGTAGGTCCTGATTCGAATCCCGTGCAAATCAGTACATTTATTATTCTAATAACTCCGAAACTAGTAACGATAGCGACCTCGGATAAACTTTATTACTTTTATATCGTTAAGGAGCATCTACAGACGTTCTCTCATATACTGGTTGTCCTCGGTTCGAGTCCTGAATCGGTAAATCTGAGTAACTCCTAAATTAATTATGATAGCGACTTCGGACAAGCTTTATTAATTTTATATTGTTAGGAAGCGTCTACTTACTTTATACCGTACACCCGGTGTCCTTGGTTCGATTCCTGAATCGGTAAATCTGTATATCTCCGTAACCAATGGGCGCAGATTGATGAAATAAACTTTAAAGTGCTGCTTTAAGATCAGTGAGGTGATAGACATACCCATGCGGCACGCGCCAACTTATAATAACATCATAGCCACACCCCTATGCCATGCGCCAACTCTAAATGATGTCATAGCCATGGCCGTCTCACATGCACAATAAGTGACGTCACAGCCACACCCTAAATGGCACGCGACCAAAACGAACCTCATAGACACACCCCTCAATGACACGCGCCTTAATGACGTCACAGAATGGACTCAACATGTTAAAATCTCTCAAAGACATTTCGCTAATTGGATTACAATGCAATCTAATTGTCACACTCCTTTTTCCTTACAAAATACCGCCCGACCCGTGACACGTGTTATAAATGACGTCACAGCCTTCCCCCACCACCCTGAAAGCTCGGTACTTTTTCTCCACTAGATTTTAGTCTATATCTCCTGAATCCTTCAATAAATCGAAATGTAATAAACCCTAATGAATCTATAATAAAGCATCGTATCCTAAAGGGTAGCTTTAACCTTAACAATGGTCCTGGAATCGACTCTCGCACATATCAATACTTTTATTATTCTTATAACCTGGAAACTATTTGCGATAGAAAATTCAAATAAACTTTAATCATTTCATACTGTTAAGGAGCGTCCACTAGCTTTATGCCGTACACCTGGTGTGCTTGGTTCGAGTCCTGAATCGGTTTATTTTAAGATATCTGTAAGCAGTGGGTCTAGAATTATGAAATGAAGTATAAATACATAAATTAGACCAGAATAGTTGTTAAAATGATAATTTACGCAGATAGGACCTTGGTTCGAATCTCTGTGGGATATTTTAAATAACCCTCGAAATATACATATTTTAGGCTTGTCATCAAGCTAAAACGTTTCCCATATTAGAAATATCAGTCAATACATATCTTTAATGCATAAATTTGTTGAAATTGACTAAAAATCTTAAATATTTGGCCTCTCTGAAACCCACAGAATACAATAATTTCTCTTAAGGTTATGCTAACATGCTTAATTAAATATAACTGCCTGCTCCAACTTAGAACGATGAGCAAAACTTGCATAAGAGGGGACGGATGGAAGCGGTTAAGAAGAAAAATGGGATAAAGGAACATCTTAGAAGCTGAATTAGCTAATGAGTTGTAAATGATGTGCATTACTGTTTACTGTGTAACTTATAAAAATAGCAATTTACAGATTACATAATATTAAATGAGCAATTTCTGAATACCTGTGAATAAAACATCCTTAAACATTGAAGAGGGTTGGTTTGTTTGACTTTTACTAGAATGCTTCTATCCTGATGCTTGCAATATTGGCTGTTTCGGAGCTTTTATGTATACTCATGCGTACATAATGCATGTTGAAACCTGTCGCAGAAAGCCAGACATTCTGTCTCCAATTGTTCGTGACGTCAGCGGTCCTCCGTATACCTGGGTTTGGGCGATGAAGTATAACGAAACCGGTTTGCTTAAACGTTTGGAGGTGGGAGAGAATCTTTAAGGGGTGGTAGGGGTGGTAGGAGTGGTAGGTGTTGCCTGGGAGCAATGGAGGCTGAAATATTTTCTTTTTTTTCTTTATTTCTCTTTGTTTTAATCATACAGTTATGGTAAATGAATTTGATATGATGACTATGATGCTGATTTTGATCATGATGGTCCTATATAATTATAATAATGGTAGAGGTATTACTCGTGAATTTTTAATTCATTTTTTCTCCTATAGTAGCGCCGTCTTCGAACCCTGGTGGTGGGGATGATGAAGTTTTCTTTTAGGTTCGCCATAATTGTATAAGTGGAGCTTAATCGAGATTAGTTGTCATTGCGGTAGTGTGTTTCTAGCTTAGTGGATCAACTACTGCAGTTAAATCCGAGTATAACGAAGTGCTGATACGTTATCAAAGTGTAGAAAAGAAGTGAAAAGTGTATCAAACAGTTACTGAGCGACATATTCAGCCAAGAATTAAACTACTTAGTGCTACGATGTGGAACACTAAAGTGATGGAATCTCTTTTAAATGATATACCGGAATACAAGTGTAGCAAATGTGGAAAGTGTTTCCTGAGGAACTACCACAAAAAGAGACATGAACTGGCTTGCGGTCAATATTACGAATGTAAGCATTGCAGAGAGGTTTATGGTACTGAACATCGCAGAGATGCACATCAAGAACGTTGTGGTAGAATTACTGCCAAGAAAATCAAGATTGAACCTACTAAACATAAACTGCTGTTAATGGTTCCTGATGAAGATGATGTCATTGAATACGAGACAGCTTTTCAAGATCGGCTGAAATCATATTTCATACAGTGCAGTACACGCCAAGATCTGTCAACGTATCTCCAAGAATCAAAACAGCGGATAATTCAAGCCATTCAGAAGGAGCTAAGGATTCACAAAAGTATTAAATGTAACATCATTACTGAATGTCAGTTTGTAAATGCTGTTGGAGATACTACTGATAAAGCCTTCAAAACGCAAAATCAAGCAATATTTTTAGAAAGTGACTTGGATGCCATCTTGGAAAGGAAATTTAAGAAACTTTGTACTGAAATGGAGGAAAGTCAACTTAAAGGAAGCAACTGGGCTTTATTAGCTGTTGACGGGGTTCGAGTTAGAATCAACAAGAATAATGGACTAAGAGGAAGCAGTTACATCCCACTACCTCCATCTTTAGAAGCGAGAAAAGCCTGTATAAATCCACAGAATTATGAAGATGAAAAATGTTTTATGTATGCAGTACTTGCCAAGTTCGTTCAAAATAAACCTCAACGTGTTAACAAGTATAAGGATCTTCAAGAGAGATATAACTTTACCTGTGTCTCATTTCCTACGAGTTTGTGTGATATCCCGAAATTTGAACGACGAAATAACATCTCTATAAATGTCTTCGGACTGGATGAGAAAAATCAAGTGTTTCCTATGAAGGTTGTCGATGAAGAACTGTCCGACCATCGTGACCTGCTTCTATTAAGTGATGCAGCTGGACGTCATCATTACGTTTATATAAAGAATTTCGAGAGACTTATTCATCAACAAAAAACTGTACGTCAGGGAAAGATCTACATCTGCAAACGGTGTTTTACGCACTTTGATGATCGAAATGGAGGAATTGAGAGGTTAAATGAACATAGAAGAATATGTGGCCAACACGGAGTTGCTAAGATTGTTATGCCAACGAAGGAGAAATCTACTGTTAGATTCAAGAATTATGAAAGGATGCTGAAATTACCTTATGTCATCTATGCTGACTTTGAAAGCATTCTTACCCCTTATCAGGGGTGCTCTTCTAATCCCGAAACGTCTTATACAGTTCCATATCAGAAGCATATTCCTATGAGTTTCTGTGTTTATGTCAAATCCTCAGCTACAATTGAAGGTTTACAGACTGATCTTCCTACAGAACCCTATGTATATCGTGGTTATGATGCTGCACCGAAGTTTATGGAGTATGTAAGTTCTATCGCAAAGAAGATTAATTCTGTATACAAAACTGGTGCTCCATTAACTCTAACAGATGAGCAGCAAAATTCATTCGAATCTTCTACAGAATGCTACTTATGTGGTAAAGAATTTACCGTCGATAACTGGAAAGTACGGGATCATGATCACGTGACAGGTGAATATCGAGGAAGTTTACATAATCAGTGTAATCTAACCTGTAAAACGCCTAATTATATTCCTGTCTTCATACATAACCTGAGTGGATATGACTCCCATTTCATTGTTAAGGAATTAGGTTGTACTAGCGATAGAGTAGAAGTTATTCCTAGCTCTGAGGAAAGTTATATATCATTTTCCAAGTATGTTGGAAATATTAAACTTCGCTTTGTGGATACCTATCGCTTCCTTAGTACCAGCTTGGATAAACTAGCTAAAAATCTAACATCATATCCTGAAACCATAAAGCACTTTGGAGCAGAGCAATTCAAACTGATGACACGTAAGGGTGTTTTCCCCTACGATTACGTTACATCGTGGGATGTTTTAAATGAAACAGAACTTCCTCCGAAGGAGAAATTCTACAACAAGCTGAACAAAGAAGAAATTAGTGATGGAGAGTATCAACACGCGAAAAGTGTATGGAGACAGTTCAACATTAAAACACTAGGAGAGTATAGCGATCTCTATCTAACTTCGGATGTTCTTCTATTAACTGATGTGTTTGAGACATTCAGAGACCAGACCCTAAAAACGCATAAAGTTGATCCTGCACATTATTTTACATCTCCTGGACTTACGTGGGATGCAATGCTGCTGTATACAGGAATTGAACTAGAACTGCTACAGGATTACGATCAGCTACTCATGGTTGAATCAGGTATAAGAGGAGGATTATGTCAAGTTTCTCATCGGTATGCAAAGGCTAATAACATCTACATGAACGAATATGACTCAAGTAAGCCCTCTCAATATATTACGTACGAAGATGCAAATAACCAGTATGGCTGGGCAATGTGCCACGCCCTTCCTTATGGGGGTTTTGGGTGGGTTTCTCCTGCAGATATTATCCTAGAAACACTACGAGAAGATGACCCTCTCGGCTATATTTTAGAAGTGGACCTTGAATATCCTACAGAACTTCATGAGCTGCATAATGACCTACCATTCCTGCCTGAGTGTATCAAGCCTAAGGATTCTTCTACAAAGAAGCTAATTCCACACCTTGGATCACGAACTAGGTATGTGGTGCACTACATGACCTTGAAGCAAGCCCTTGATCATGGGTTAAAACTGATAAAAATCCATCGTGTGCTACAATTTCAACAATCGTGCTGGTTAAAGGCTTATGTCGAATTCAATAACGGACTACGACAAGGATCTAGAAATGATTTCGAGAAGGATCTGTACAAACTTTTTAACAATGCCATGTTCGGAAAAACTATGGAGAATATAAGAAACCGAATGAATATACGACTTGTTACCGATTGGAAGACATTGGAAAAGCTGGTTGCTAAGCCTACGTTCATTGATCGAACGATATATGGACCTAATCTGGTTGCAGTACACATGGCTTCGCGTGAGATAATGTTCAACAAACCTATATACATTGGGATGTGTGTGCTGGATATCTCAAAAACTTTGATGTATCGATATCATTATGACGTGTTATTGCCGTATTACGGGATTGAAAATCTAAAACTCATGTACATGGATACAGACTCTTTCATCCATAGAGTGACTACAAAGGATATATACCAAGATAAGTTACGTTTTCTTGAACATCTGGATACAGCTGATTATCCTGTCGACCATATATGTCATTCTACAAATAACAGGAAAGTGTTGGGAAAATTTAAAGATGAAGCCTGTGGAAAAATTATTCATCGCTTTGTAGGACTGAGACCCAAGATGTATGCTCTCGACATGGATGGAAGTGTAATCAAGAAGATTAAAGGCATAAAGCGTAGCGCAATCAAGCAATACATCAACTTCGATAGCTATGTGGATTGTCTTAAAACCCAAAAGATTCTAAGAACTCCTATGAGCCTAATCCTATCCCAGAAACATAATGTTTCAACGGTTGAAGCTAATAAAATAGCCCTATCTCCTCATGACGACAAGAGAATGATTGCTGAGGATGGAGTATCAACATACGCGTACGGATACTATAGTATTGCAGAATGTTTGCAAAAGGGGGCAACTTAGATCAGAAGATAATGGTTATCTCTGTAAGCTAAGCTACAGAATGAATATTTACAAAAGTGACATCTATCCTATGATTCTCACTACGCCTGAAGAAGAAAGAAGAAATAACAACAATGGAGGAAGGCGTTAACTCTGCCACTAGGATTATATTCTAGTGCTGGTCTCCAGCCCAGATAAAAGAGGAGAGGCGTCTACCATTGAACTACAAGCTAATTATACCCCGATTTACTTTATACTAACACAAGTAAAAGCTTGGGAGGGGGATATCATAAGAGAATTCACAAAATGTCCCACATAAAACTAATCTACAGGTACTTCAGTTTCAGTGGTTAGAGTATCACATAGTGTTAGGTTAAAAGCTTCATAAAAGAGGATAGAGTGGAAAGCAAAGAATACAATGTGAAAAACCAATGCTTCAAAAGCAACACAAAGATATGTTAGGTAACCATACCTGATCAATTAGCCAATGTAACCAAACTACCAATGAGACCACAGAACCAACGTAAACAATTAACTGATGTAATCACAAAATGTAACCAATGTAGCAAATTAACCACAAAAGCAGAGTTAAGTTAGGTTAGGGTTGCTTATAACGGAATGAAATAGCAAAGCACAAGTATAAGACTTGGTTTAGGTTAAAGTATTAGGTTAGGTTAGCTTATAATGAGGTGAAATAGTGGAGCCTAAGATTAGGACTTGGGTTTGGTTAAAGTGTTGGAGAATAGCACAGTTAGGATAGATTAGGTTAGGTTATAATGTGTAAAGTAGTATAGTACAAGTGTAGGACTTGGGTTAGGTTAAGGTATTAGGTTAGGTTAGCTTAGTTTATAATAGGGTGAAATAGTATGGCATAAGGGGAAGACTTGGGTTAGGTTAGGCTAGGTTGGGTTAGATTAGGTTAGGCTAGCTTAGTTTAGGATAGGTTAAATTAGCTTAGGGTAGGTTAGGTTAGCTTATAATGGGGTGAAATAGTAAAACATAAGTGAAGGACTTGGGTTAGGTTAAAGTGTTAGGGTAGGTTAGCTTAGTTTATAATAGGGTGAAATAGTATTGCATAAGGGGAAGACTTGGGTTAGGTTAGGTTAGGTTACCTTATAATGGGTGAAATAGTAAAGCACCAGAGTAGGAATTCGGTTAGGTTGAACTGCTAGGTTTGGTTAGGTAATGGAGTGAAATAGTAAAGCATAAGAGTGGGACTTGGGTTGGGTTAAAGTGTTGGAGAATAGCAAAGTTAGGATAGGTTAGCTTAGTTTAAAGTGATTGAAGTACCGATTACAAATGAGGAGTAACCGTTTTGAATGATTAAAAACGTAATGAACTACAGCAAATCAAAGATAGTCTAAGTTAACTAAATACATAACAAAGCCAGTACATACGTCCCAAAAGCCTCCAAATACCTCCTAAGAAGCTCTAAATTATACCATAAAGTCACTAATGCACCCCTCATGATATTAAATACGTTGAAAACGTATCTAAATGCACCCTCTAAGGCCTCTGAATACATTAAAAAGCCATAAAATATGCCCCAAAAGCCCCTAGATACACCAAAAGACAGTAAATGCCCTCTCCAAGACACTAGATACCTACAAAAAATCCCCTAAATACATCCTAAGGAGCTCTAAAAGTTTAAAAAAATACACACTAAGAAGACCCTAAATACATGCCGAGAAGAGCCTAAATACATTCCAAAAAGACCCTAAATACTTCAAAAAGCCACCGAATATGTCCCCCAAAGCACCTCAATACATGATGAAAGCTGCTAAATACAGCAAAAAGTCAGTAAATACGTCGCTAAAGCCATTAAACACGCCTGAAAATCCATTAAGTACAGCAAGAAGGCAATAAATACGTTCCAAAAGCCCCTAAATACGTTTCCAAAACCTTTAAAGTACACCGAAGAGCCAGTAAATACGCTGCAGAATTCTCTAAATACGCCCCAAAAACCCCTAGGAAAACCAAAAAGGAGTCTAAATACGCCTCAAAAGGCTCTAAATACATCTCCAATACTTGTAAAGTACACAAAAGCCTCTAAATACGCTCTAATAGCCCTTAAATATACCAAAAATACTGTAAATAAGCACTAAGGCACCCCAGATACACCAAAAAAGACTTTAAATACGTCTCAAAGGCCTCTAAATACAGCAAAAAATAAACTAAATAGGGGGATAAATCGTTTACATATATAGATTGCGCACGGCCGCCATCTTGCCCATTTGGGTCTGGCCCAAAACACTCCAATCTCCCCTACTTCCGTCCTGCATTATTAACCTTCTCCTTATTGCGTTATTAAACAATGCGATCCTGTTCTTGTGGGTTTTTTTCAACACGCCAATCAACACCTTTTGTATTTCATATTTTTATTTGATAATCATTTTCACACATGCCTATTTCCCTCTGCCTCCATGCATTTTACTAGAACGAGTACAAGTACAAGAGCGCACGAGCACATGTACACAAATATAATTTCCTCTCCATCCATCTACACTCACTTTTCCTTGAGTGTATACATGCAGAGTTCCCCTCCTAATATTTACATAGGTTCTCCTATCTGCTGCGGATTTAACCACACAGCATTTAGTTATCCTTGTAGAGACGAGAGATTATGAGAAAAAGTACAATGTGTACTCTTTCCTTATTTTATAACTACTTAAATTTACGTGTAAAATACATCTTCTTGCAACAATGAGTAGGCAGAAGGTTTCACTCCACGTTTCTTCATGGGGGTATCTTTAAAATATACAAATTAAGTTCTCTCATAGGGGAGCCTGAACATTCTAGAAACGTAAAATAATGAACCCACCTGTGTTCACTATCTCACGTCCCATCTGCAGCTCAATATTTAAGCGGTCTTTGTGTATTGGTAAAGGCCTCATGTGTGAATTTATTTAGTTCTTGCTGGCATTATTGCAAGCCATTGAAGAAAAAGGCGAGATTATAGCTGAAGCGAGTCATTTTTTCAGAGACCCGGTCAACGAAAAACTTAACATATGTAATTTGGCCTCTGTTCCAAACGTTAGGTCCAGTCAGACGAAGGGACATCCAGTAATTGAGTACAGCACTACACCTAAGCCAGTGTGAGCCCTTTGTGCTTCCAATGTGACACCTAGTAGGAAGGAATGAACGAAAGGCAATCGCATTCGATGTGCGCTAGCAGGGACGTGGTTCCTAACAATTCCAACATTACAACAATCCTGACTAACCCTATCATGGCCTCCAACATCTGGGAGTCATGAAATTAATCGAGACACTTCAGCCAGTCTTTCCAGAAACGAGGAGAAATGTATCCAAGTCACAAATTCTCCTGTGCTGCTGCAACACACTAACCGCTGTCGCTTGGTTTTACAGTACGGAAAGAAGTGAGACGAAACAAATGAAAGGAACTGATGGACAAAAAATGTTGGGTAGAAGGAGAACCACCCCAGTATTCCTCTATTTTACCCTTTATTTACCTAATTTTGAAATTTGCTACAAAAATCCTCGTATTATTTAAGCATAAAACTGCATAAAATAATGTTATAGTTAAGTTTGTTGAGTTTTGCTACTTTTATTTAAAAGTTTTTACATGTTTCTTATAAGAAACATTGGTAAACAATTGTAACAAAATTAATTGAACAGTGCTGAAGCGGAAATTAAATTATTTTTATACCAGATATCATTAGACTTGAGAAATCCATTTTCCCAGAGGTTATTCATTATTTGACCACCCTTCGGGCTGCTCCAAACAGCCCGCCAGCATCGAGTTGAGTTGAGTTTAATTTTTCTTTAATTTTTATGGAACAGATGGAAGCACTGCTTACTAGTAGTAAGACATAATTTAACTTTTTACTTAGTGCACACTATTTGAGTTGACTTGATGCACACTTTGCAGCGAACATTTTTAGGTGCAATATATGCATACAGTAGATGCACATCTGGTACTATGGAAGGCTTTCCAGACCTTTTTGGTGTCACCATCAGTGTTTCACTGCTTGGCGGCCCTTTCCTCTTCTGTGAAGGTGGCTGTTAATCCAACTTCAATATGGGTCTGAAATTGCGATAAGGACAACAGTGGAGTCTCCTTGCGTTGGTTTGAATGCCAACGATACAGAAGCCAACCATTGCTTACCGCTACTCACACACACCAATAAATGAAATGCATGTACAATTTCCATGACCTCAAATTAATCCTATATAACTCTGTTGGAATATCAGCAACATCAACCACTCCCATGTGCTTATTATATTTTGTAGCAATATCTGGTCTTGGTACATCGATGAACTTCTTTTCTGCTGCTGAATATCGTCTACAAGTTCCTATGGACTCCACACAAGTGTAAGATGAGAGAAAGTTGATGCTCTTTCTAACAAGCCAGAGGACTAGTGTTATGATATTTTTTATTTCTATCCGCAGGTCTAATGAACAATGACCACTTTTCTTCATCTCTGTCTCCGATTTTATAGGTAATTTTCCTACCTTATTTGTTCTAAATGTGCCAACATAAAAAATGCCCATTTGTTTGAGAGCAACTGCCAGAGGCACGGAAGAAAACCAGTTGTCTGAAAAAAACTTTGAAATTGTGATTTTCAAGGAGAGTATCAAAGTCAGAATGTCCCCAGAAAATTCCAAACTAGCTTCTCTGCAAGTGTTTTTATCAACATAGATTTGGACATCGTACATAATTCCTGAAGTACCAACATTTGTTATAACTCAAGGAAAGGTTAGATTATACTAACTTTGGTATCTCAGTTTTGCAGAAATACTACTAAGCCGTACAGGTTATGTCATATCAAATTAGGCCCAGGAATTTCATACAGTCCTTGTTGCCCCTCCATCATTCAAACTACGTACATCAACATAGCTTGGGACCAGGGTCGGTTCTTCCTTGATGCGTTTGAATCGCCGAGTCACCTACTTGTTTTTAATAACTTACATGCTTATGTTTTATGGTCAAGCATTTAATTTTCATTTATAAAGCTTCTCCAAATTATATTTTTTAATTAAGCCGCTCTCTTGGCGCCCACACGTCGATAATGCAGCTAGCTTACTTCCCGACTAGTGATTCGTTATTAGAAGGCCAAAGTGACCGTAACACATGCGGGGGGTGGGTGGGAGAGGAGAGGTTGGAGAAGCAAAATGTGTTACTGGTTACCATGACTACGGATTCGATTCATAGAAGCCGTATATTCCGCACCAACTCGTGTTGCCAACACAATACAGCACTTTCTTCCTATTGTTTCGTTTATTTGAAAAGAAATTTGTTGATAGAAGTGGTAACCCGCTTGAAGCGAGGCCCGCGTGTCATGTGTTACTGTTTATAATCCCGGTCCTACGGGGCTGGGGCTTATGGGAAGTAGACCTCGGCGAGTATGTTACTGTTTATAATCAGTTTGCATCCTGTGTAAAAAGTAATTTTTTTTGTGATCAGTGATTATTGTCTGATATGTGAAGTGTTTAATTTTTCATATTTAAGGTATTTACAATGAATCGAACACACAACTTGGTGTGTTACATTCTCCAGACACCTTTTTTTTAAACGGAAACATAATGACAAACACGACGTGGTAAATGTCGGTAGGCCAGCACCAGTGTTATGTTTAGAAAAGCTTTGAGGCAGAGCATCTTCAAAATACACCAGGAAATTTAAGACTCGTTGGTATGAGGAACATGATTATGTCGGATTGAAGGAGCCGGGAAAATACACTAACACAATTGCAGATGCTCTTCGGAAAAGCTCATGTCTATATATTGTAAAATACAACGAGAACGTTAAGGTTAACAGGCTTTTCATGCAATATCCCATTAGGGAAGTAGACAAGAAATGATATTTCGTGGACATAATGAAAGCAAGGACTCTTTAAATAGAGGTAATTTCAATGAATTTTTGTAATCCGATACAGAGGGAAGACCCATCAAAATTCGAAACCACTGTTCCAATATAAAATCCGTTTTTGCGAATTTACGTTAGCCAATTTTCCGAGTCACCTAATCAATTCGCACAGAGCCGTATCTGCTTCAGACTGAGCTGCAAAAGGTTGTTTATAGTTGTATCATCTTCTTCATCTCTAGTATCAGATTCATCTCCACTGGGTATATCAAGGTATTTCCTGAACCCACTATCTGGTGAGTTTGCAAAAAACTCCACCTCCTCTTGAGTCAAAATCTTTGAAATGATAGCTAAGAAAGAACCATCAAAATCTAGCATGTAGCAGAAGATTTCACCTGCACCTGAAAGCAGCATTGGTATTGGGAGGGCAAAGAGATATCCAGAGTAATCACAGCTAAGAAAAATTAATGTTGCTTTAAAGAAACACTAGTAAATAAAGGGTTAACATAACGAATCAAGGAAGAAAATCAAACATAATATTAGATTTGCCGGCCCAATGAGGATCGAATCTGGGATCTCCTGCGGGACCAACATACTCCTCAGATCAAGTGGAAAAAGCTGGTGAAGAAATCTGTAGTTAAGGTTGGTTTCGATAAAGCCGGAACAACTCATAATTCCAGATTTGCGTCTTCTTGTTTTCCTTCGCTACGTTTATAAGTTGACTACAATAATATTGCACCTGGTAGTGACGATACTTAAGTCCGCCTATGATAAGTCGGCACGAGTTGGGAAGTTCGGGAGAGTGGGAAGAACATTACAACTTCAGTTATGCAGTGAACTCTGCACTAACAGCGTGATTAGAGTTTTGAACTCAATGGTCGGTCACACAAAGAATAGATACCAAGTTCTTTATCTGCTGTATCTGTTTCGCTGTAATCCCTTCCCATTTCATCGTCGTCTTGTGCTGAATATTGAGCTTCGCTCTCCAGACCAACGTTCATTATTATATTCTCTATTGCTTCTTCCATTAACCCGTCTCTGCGCGAATATTTATTTTCAATTAGCTTTTAGATAGATATTAAAAGCAGAAGCATTATTAACAGTGAAGTATTCTTCATATTTAAGTTTGATTTATGAGCCACTATGTTTACACTAAAACTTCACTTACTTGTTGTTGTATAATTGAAACGTTCTCAAGATCATTCGATCTCATCCTCAGCTGTTTGGTGACTAAATGAACCTTCCTCTTCTTCCACTACTACGGAGCTCCGATCACTCTGCCATCTGGTGTTAGGGGCACTAAGTTTTAATACTTCATTTAATGCCGGGGTTTCAAAATGTATAACTTTATCGCGGTTTTTGTTTATGAATATTTTTTCTCAAATATCCAACTCTATGGGTGTACTTAAAGATTTTAACAGTTTAATGTTGTGACCAATGTTGTGGTTTTCTGTCCAAAAATGGTGTGAAACTGCAGATTTTTCTGTTTGTTTCAACTTAATGTTCCTCTGGTGTTCTTTTTGCCTGGTTAACAAGTTTCTCTTAGTTTTTCCTATGTAGCTTTTTACACAGGTTTCACAATTAATCTGATAAATTCCTGATTTCAAATGGTTGGGGATTATATTTTTCAGTGGTTTATTTAGCAGGTTCCTCAGACTGAATTTGTTTTGGGGTACTAGTTTTAAGTTTAGTCTTTTGAAGATTCGTTAAAATTTTCTATGGATGGTAGGTGAATTTTCTATATTGCCAATTTGTGTTTTTAAGTGGTGTGAGAGTGGTATTTTTTGATATTATCTTCATTTTCTCTTTTCTCTTCATCATGTTCCTTATGACGGCTGGGTTGAATCCATTTAATACCGCTATATCTTTTATGTGTTGTTGTTCTTTCAAAAATTTATCCTTACTCAGTGGGATGTTGTATAGCCAGTGAATTAGACTTCTAAAGGCAGCTAGTTGATGTGAAACTGGGTTGTATTCATTTTTCTTTATGTAATTATCTATGTGTGTGGGCTTCCTGTATATTCCAAAATCTACACCATGACGATTTCTAGTTATCTTGAGGTCCAAAAAGGGTAGGGTGTTGTCTCTTTCTACTTCCATAGTAAATTGGATGTGATTATCTTGCAGGTTTAGTAATTTTAGAGAATCTTCTCTAAGTTTTTCCGGAATGATAGCAAAAACATCATCAACATACCTGCCAAAATTTATAAATCTGTGGGAAGGCCTTTACTATGTGTGTTTCAAAATAGCTTTTTTAGATGTTTGCAGACTTTTATCCAATCATATTGGGTAGTCTTAGATGAAGCCTCTTTGTTTATTTCTTTTAGGTAGTTAAATTAGTAAATAAACGCTTTTTCCTGCAATTTCTTTGTATCAAATTGTATGTCACATTAGCTCTATAAGTTTAAAATCATAGTGGTATGGTGGAAACTTTAGAGCAATAAGTACTTTGCGTTTTAAAACTGCACATGTCTTGGCTTAATATAACACACAGTTTGTTAAAGTGTAGTTTTTGTTAAGCAGGACTGTTTTTTGTTCTGAATGAGCCACTCCACTACATCCTTTCTGCAAGTTGTAGTGTGGGGTTTTTATTTGTCTGGAAAATATGAGATGGCGTGTTATCAAGCACAATACTACTAAAGGGAATGTTAAGAATCAATTCCTCTTTTAAATTTTTTGTGACAATTATCCCCATTCATTCCATCTTTATAAACTTAGGATTTAGGTTTGAAATTATAAATTAGGCATGCTCCTATGAAAATAGTTGGTTCCCTAGGGTGAACAATTGCAGCTCTTTGACCTGCACTACCATTATTACACCCGAAACTTCTGTACGCTGCCAACAGTTTTTCACAATATAGTGTATATGCACCCACGTTCTTTCCCCT
The DNA here is from genome assembly GCA_030765055.1 of Mantis religiosa. Taxonomy (NCBI): domain Eukaryota; kingdom Metazoa; phylum Arthropoda; class Insecta; order Mantodea; family Mantidae; genus Mantis; species Mantis religiosa. The sequence continues at coordinate 267,091,620 of CM060950.1, read as the reverse complement.
GAATACCGCTGCTTTAATGATCAATTTTCATTATTTATAATTGCTCTCGAAAATTCCGCACGCTTTACAACAATGTCAGGACGCTCTATTATGCTAGATCATCATGGTTACAGTTTTAGAAACGAAATCTCATTTTTTTTCAAGATTTTCCTAAGGGTCTTCCTTCCCCCTGGAAATTAACTTCAGCTTTTGAAAATATAATCAGCTTTTTCAACGTTGGGATTTCCCCCTCCTCTTACGCCTCCTTCTTACTCTTCCTCCTTCTTTTTCTTCTTCTCAGAATACACCCAAACATTCTCTCGAAGTCATCTAGAGAAACTGTTTGCCGCCCACAAGGTTGCTTTCTGTAGGACTATAATTACCTGATTAAGTTACTTTTCTTTTGGACAAAATACTGCAACTTTGAAACTAGGTCCTATCTCTCCTGAATCTGCTCACCTTCGAGATATGTTCCTTTGTTTTTGATTCTCTGGAATATAGATGATTATAGATAACACCACACTACACTACTGACATTTCACAAGGATACGTTGTTCCAATTGATAATATATGCACAACTGATCTGAATGCACTGTCAATAAGATGCGTTGTTCTTAATCACCACTGTACGTGATGGTATAGGTTGTCACATTTCTTCTTGACTTGCAGACTCGTGCCGTTGTAGATCGGTTCGTGTTTACTGCAAGGTTACCTAGGTAGTGGAAGTATTCTGTTTCACCCGAAAGACTGATATTAAGATTTAATGAAACAAAATACGCGTGTCTTGAATAACAACAATAAATTGTAGAAAAACTTACATATATGTGTCAATGAACAGTATAAATCAAACATGGGAAACCATTTTACAATTGTTAAACTTCATACTTAAGTCTGGTACATCGTAAGTACTATATGGTAAGATTCCAGAAGTATTCTCACATCCCAAAAAATCTTTGGATAGAGTAACTGATATTGTCACGGTGATGGCGGGTGCCTGCTCTGGTGAAATTGAGTGTTAATCCATCCATTTCACTAACTTTGTATTTTGCCGACGAGAGAAGCAAAAATATCGCAGTATTCAAGGACAACCGACAGCTGAGGTCACTAAGTCTGAAGTATGAACCGCATTGTTGTCGCAAGGAATTTGTTCTAGACCAGGGGTCTCCAAACTTTCCAGTCTTAGGGCCATATTGACTACTCCAGTAAGTTCCATGGCCAAAACCATTTTAATTTTCTTGCCATTATCTGTAATTTCTAGAGACGTCTCCGAGTATACGCTTGCTAAATTAACTAGTTTAATTATTGTTGTGTATTGTTGCGACTGTGACACCTGACATTCGATGGTCAAAGGAGGAAATAGGTTGTGGTAGAGCCCTTTATGGTGCTAGTAGTACTCTCGAAAACGCAGTAACAAGCAAGCCTTCATGAACAAACTTGCTGGTTCGAGAACGTTCTGGTACATTGCATCCACTTCGAAATGACAGTAATAATTGGAGTATAAAAAGGCTTAGAGGCGCGACATCTAGTTGGACACATATTCCGGAGTCCCGTATATTGTAGACGTGGTGCGGGAGAGAACCCGCACCATCTACAACAAGCTAGACTCCCATCTCAATCACCTGGTGAACATTCTTGGCCGTTACGACCACAGGTTACCTCGCCGTAGACCAAGTTACCGACTGCCCAAAGACGCTTTGGGCGACCTAACCTGAGCAGGGCCACTTTCCCTTGACATCTATACCCAAGCCCAGAAAAGTGCTTGGTAAAATCAATACCTTTACCATGTTTCCTTTCCCTCTAGCCTGTCAAGCGAGCTATGTCCAGAAGCCTCACAGACAAGCCGAATGGCGCAGCCAGCACAGGGCGCAAAGACCCCTCGTGGGCAGTTGCGTCCGCAAATGACTAGATATAGCACTGCCCACAACTGCCTGATTACACACGACATATCTATTATACTGCCCAGATAAAGCCACACTAAGCGGCTAGGTGCTGGGCAGAAAACACCACGCCCAGGTAAACCTGGACGACTCGCATCTTCTGCTGGCCTTCTGGTCAACAACTGGTTGGTCTGCCTAGGGAAGATAGAGGAAACGAAACTGTCTGTTGTGAAATAAAGTAGTGCTAAACCGTATTAAATGGTATTTTTGAACCGTTTTTTTGTTTGTAATTTATGTCCTCCAACGTTAAGTCATATCGGACGGTGAATGAATTCGGTGAAATGATGCTCAGATGAGTCCAGGGTCCATGGAGCTTAGAGTTACCCGACATTCGTCTTGAAGGATAAGGGAAAACCCCGCAAAAACATTATCCAGGTAACTCACCCTGGCCGAGATTCGAACTCGGGACCTCTTGAACGTGAGGCAGACACTCTACCATCTACGCTACCGAAGCGGGCTATTTTTGAACTTAACAACACTCATGCGTAACATTGTTTTGGATTGACTTGTTTTTGTATGTGATTTACTATTATGGAGAAAAAGCGAAAAATAGACAATGCATACAGAACATTCAAAGATCAATGGAAGTATTAATATTTCGATATTGAGTCTAGTAATAAGGCAATTTTAGATTTGCAATGTAACCATAGCCATTCTCAAAGAATATTTATTTATTTGTTCTAAGATTCTAGCAAATAATAAAATGAATCAGGTTAAGTGTCCAGCCCCAGCTGTTTGCTTACCTATTTATTATAAAACTTTTACCAGCTACACTTTAATTTCTCTTACAATTATTCCTTATTCACTTCTATTGATCAATTGCATATATTTTTATGTTAATATAAAAGCTCTCCAGATTTCACTTAGTCTTTATAAAATTTTAAGAAAAGCAATTTTTCTATCCATTTTAATACGTTTGTTATACATAATATCTTCTTTTCCACCACAATTTGGGCACTGTTTTAGTGGAAAAGCCTTTTCCATTGAAGCAGTCCCTGTCAGGTAGAGACACTGACATGGCATATAAATTAATATCATGAAGACATAAATGTAATTATAGGAATAAACATAAGCAAATAACACATATGTAGAGAATAGTCGCGCCTGCATATTGAAAACATCTGCCATGCATAAATATGTAGTGAAAGTTTATCCGAAAACTGGCGAATTAACAAGCCCAGGCAGAGAAGGTCATTAAAATCCCTTTTGAAAACCTGTAAACACCCAGCTTTGCTCTTTTGTCTGCTATGCCTTGAAGGCACAGTTGTCTCCGAATAGTCGAGAAATAGATTTTCATATATAACCAGACGTGACCGATACAACAGACTAGGAGATTTTAGGAGATGCTTAGAAGACATAACTACGCATAAATTAATGCGAGCGCGTCTTTAGCGAATGCAGCGCAGTCGACATGCGTGATAGCCCCAAATTTAACTAAGTTCTAGAGTGGGAAAAACTTAGGACCTATCAGAAAGAAATTACCAGTCATGTGACTTATGCACCTTCCCAAAATTCAATAGTAGTGAGAGCAATTTGAAGTATGACAGAAATATGTTCCAGCAATTAAAAGATACTCTCTACATTATGTTCGCGAGGAATGGAGGTATGACGTTCCGCGACCGGAAACAATAATACTTTATAATCGTTTGTGAACAATTCGCATGTGAATTTCCACGCCAAGGAACAATGAGTGCTCCCCAAAAGCACTGCCATTCACTTCGCGGTAAGTACGCGAGACGCGACGCAAGACGCGACGCGACTACGACGCAACATTACATCAGGTGGCGATCACACAAGAGATTAACAACCATTATAAAGTAATCTACATCTAGGAGTCGAGGCGTTTTCCTTCACAGACCTACGAGTCAGGGCGTACCCAACCCTGAATTTCCACATAAGAGTCTCATGCCGAGCTACACCGAAGGAAACACCGACCCACGACGAAAATCCCTCTATCCTTAATTCTCCATCCATTGACGATTAACCTTATCAGGTGTTGAATGACCGAGGGATGATACAACGAGGTTCCCATCGCGCAGAACCGCCTTACCATCCCTTTCACTCAACAGGCACCCGTTCTTACCCGCGTTACGCCCTCTCTTTATTCTTTATTTTTAGTTCTTATCTTTTCCATATACCTTTTATAGTAGCGAACGATTCTACTGATCTTGTTCCATTATATCAGTCAACAGAGTTTATGTTTCCATGTCTTTAAACCTTCTCGTAACTCATTTCCAAAACTGTTTACATTGCTTTCCCTCATTCTCTAAATTTCTCCCAGACGATTGATTTCCAGGTTATACCTATATCATACCATAATATCATCCATTGCCTTTTAAACTCTTTTCTTGATATTCTAAGTATTGTATTAGCATATTGATTTTATCCAGATTTAACATTCTAAAGCAAATCTTAAGTCTCTCTCCATGATAACACCTTTTCTTCCTATTCTTCCTATTAGAAACTAATTGGGTGAATTCCTTTTAGTGGCGCTTGGTAGTCCTAAAATATCTCTACAACACATTCTGTGTACGACATCCGCGACTTCTCATCTGCCCTCCAGTCCCCAAACTTCACCCCCACATAACATTTTTGCTTGCCGTACCATGTTGTATATATTTTCTAGAAAAAAAACCTGACATTAATATCCGGTATTCAATATTTATGCCCTCTAACTGTTGCCTATGCTCCTTTCCTTTTTGCAAACACGAACGTCTTCTGTTTCTCCCATTTTCCATCCCCATTCATTTTAACACCTAAAGATATACAATGTCTATCCACTTTATATTCTTGGTTTATTTTCTTCTACTTTGCTCAAAATAATTTATTTCTGTACAAGATTATCTGAATGACAAATTATCCTGATAATGCTTATGCTGCTCTGTAAGTAGAATCGAACTGTGCCAATGGTAAATCATTGCCAGTGAAACTTTAATACTAGTTCAAAAGATATGTAAATTTATAATTATGTATTAAAGAAATGACAATATAAAATGTTGTGAGTTATTGGCAAACGCCAAGTGAAAGTTGATTGAAAAAAGTGGTAGATTCTCTATCATATATAATTCTCCCTGCCTTATTTTCCATATTGCTTTTCACATTGTCTGTGTATAACGTGTCTCCTATGTTAAATTTTCAAGTATATATGCTATTAAACTATACTGGACATGTTCAATGCTCACAGTCCTTTGCGGCTACAATCCACTGAACGCAAATCTAATCTAATCACCTCTAATTTATACCTCTTCTCCGTAATTGAACTGAATAAACTAGTAACTTAATTATATTAACAACACTACATCATTTCTCTATAAATTCTGGTAGGATTCCATCTATTTATACACTTATTTCACCATCCAATATTTCTATAGAAACATTCCACAGGCTATCTTTGACTTTGCATTAAAAATGCCGATCTCCCTCAAAGAATATAACATTAAACGTTAATATGAAAGGAAACATTTTTAAAATCGCTAAAAATATACAGGAAGGTTGTGGACAGAAAATGTGAAGCTTTGAAGTGGATTGACATCGCGGCAAACTTAAAGAAAGTCAACGCTGATCAAGAGGCTACAACTCGAGCCAACTTTCGTGTGGCTCTTGAAATCGCAGAACGTGGAAAACCATTCACCGACGGAGAAATGATCAAAGAATTTGTAATTGCAATAGCCGAAGAAATGCTCTCCGAAACGTTTAATTTATTTAATGCTGTCAGTTTTTCAATAGATAATGTGGTTCGGAGGTTACAAGGCATATCAGAAAATATATTATCGCAACTGTCTGATAGCATTGGATATATTGAGAGGTTTTATCTGGCCTTGGATGAGTCAATGGATATGTAAATACTACCCAGGCTTTTATTTTTATCCCAGGAAAAGACAAAAGCTATGAAATACACGAATTTGTTGATATCGTCAATATTCACGACACGACTACTGGGGAAAGTATTTTTAAGTGCGCTCAAAACGCTATTAATAAAAATAACCTTCGACGAGAAAGCTTGAAATCTACTAAAACAGATGGAAGCAAAAACATGTGTGGTAAAACTAAAAGAGTGATTGCAATTGTGACACAGGTTGTAGAAAACGACGGTGGTTCACAATCAATAGTCCTTCATTGTGTCATTCATAAACAGTGCTTGTGCAACAAATGTTTGGATATGTCTGAAGTTGTAAAACCAATAACATCAGTTATTAATTTTATCAGATCCACTGGGTTGAATCACCGACAATTTCGCGAGTTTATTAGAGAGATTTGAGAAAATTACTTACCGTATGCTGGCTTAGTTGCAGAATAATCCGTCAGCGCTTTCTCAACTTTGAGCACAAATCCAAATTATTTTGAATATAAGGTATCGCCCTCTTATAGTGTTACAAAATAGCGAATGCCTGTAGAAGTTACCATTCTCTGTCGATTTGACAAAACATAAGTTGGAACTGAATTTGAGACTGCAAGGAGAAATAAAACTTTTCCCTGATTTATACATTAATATCAACTTTTTCCGGCAGAAAACAGTTCCTTTTCAATCAACATTACATAAAGAAGGCTACACGCATTCTAAAGCATGTGAAATATTAAGCAACACTACTGAGCCTGTGTTTCCCGTCGACTTTGGAATCGAAACTTTGAGAGTATTGAAGATAAATTTTGACACTCGTTTATCAGACTTTGATGTCAATGCGAATAAAATTAAGAAGTTTCAAAATCCCACTGATACTGACATTGAAAACCTAGTCCCGGATCTTCAAGTGGAAATAATTGATTTAAAGTGCAGTGATATAATTAAGAACACATATCAAAACTAATCTTTGTTGGAATTTTGTAAGAGCCTTCCACTAGTGTTAATTTGGTAATTTACACAAATTTGCTCGTTCGCTGCTCTTTGCTTTTGATCCTACTTATTCGGTACCACTTGCACAAAATTAAGCTCAGATCTAAGTTAGCCGATGAGTATCCTTAAGATCTTTAAACAACTGGCACAAGTAAAGTTGGTCCACAATTTCAAACTATTGTCAGTGGAAAGCCACAATTATTTATATCTTATTAGTATTTTTCACAACTGGACATTATAAACTGCAAGTGGAATTCATGTGAATTATTTTTAGTTATTATGCTTAAGTTAAAATTTCTTCGTATTGTACTTGTGCTGAAGTTTAACCCAGCAAGCAGATAAAACCGAATTATTATAATTCTGTGCTTTTTATCCAACCTATTAGAGCAACAATAACCACAATAAGCCATTAGCTGTGATACCGAAATTATGGTTTGCCAGAAGTAAAAGAATCGTGATGAATGTCAAAGGAATGTTGGTTCTTTGTTACGACAAGGTCAAGGCCAGTTGAGTTGGGGGAAAGTGTTATAACAAAGCAATATAAGAAGCAGTGTCCTTAGAAGATCTCTAATGTGCCTCACTGACTAGTATGAATAGGAAATTCTTTGGATCATTTACCATGGCGACGAAACAGCCACAAAGGGATTTTGGCTGAAAAGGAGCCTCCTGAGAGTGAAAGTTAGATATACACACGCGCAGCTGTGGTCAGTGAGGCAGTCTTCGGCTTGAAGCCGATCAGAGGAGTCTTCGGCGTCAGGCCGATGAGAAGAGTCTGAGGCGTGAAGCCTATTAGAGCGGTCAACTTGTTCTGTCTTGAATATTTGTCGGGTCATCAAAATTTATCGAGTAATAAACAATTTGCATTCAGTAACTCTAAACAGAGATTGGTAACCCTTGGTCGGCAACTTTCATTACGATGTTTTCAAAGAAGAAGCAGTAAATAAATATAGTAGAAACGGGCATTCCAGTGTTATTACAATCTTCTTCTCACACCCATCCACGCATACCCTGAGAGAAACCTCATTGCTCGCCGACTTATTTGCACGCCATTATATTTTTGTATCAAATTGGCGTCACAACGTGGAATTGTGTGCACCCAGAAACATTTTAGTTACAAATTGGCGCACAACGTGGAGCTTTGGTAACCCTTGCTCGCCATTACAACTGCTTCAAATTGGCGCGCCAACGTGGAGCTCGATACGAGGAGGAGGTTCACCACGATACGAGGAGGAGGTTCAGCTCGATACGAGAAGGAGGTTTGACACGAGCAGCAGATTCAACCCGTGAAGGAGTTTCAACCCGAGAAGGAGGTTCAACCTAGAAGGAGGTTCAACCCGACAACGAGGTGCAACAGGAGGAGTTCGACACGAGGACGTTTGACAAGTAGCTCTACAGCAGTCCTAACTGGAAAGAAGAAAGGAGGCCGACATCATCCGGGACATCAGGAGCCAGTAGAAAATTCAAAGGTACAGAGTGTTATATTATCTACTAGACTATTGTGAGTGTATTTGAGTGAAAAAGAAGAATAAAAACAAACGTGTTAATTAAAACTTTGTAGAAAGCATGGAAGTTCAGGTGGTTTATAGTAATAATAGTAAGCAGAGAGTAGTTGAAGTAGCAGAGTGTAGTAGAACTATCCTAAATAATGTAGAAAGGGAAAGAAATATGTTAGAGGAAATTAGAAGAATGTGCGCAAGTTTCAGTGAAAATTTCATAAAAGAGATGAAGGATAGCAATCAAAGTTTAATTGAAAGTTTAAGTAAAAAGATAGATGATAACAATCAAAGTTTAACTAAAAGTTTAAGAAAAGAGATGAAGGATAACAAAGTTTAATAGAAAGTTTAATAAAAGAGATGAAGGATAATAATCATAGTTTAAAAAAGATAGAAGGAAAGATAGAAAGTGGTTTTCAGAAGTTAGAGGCAGGACAAATAGAACTAGGAAAGAAGTTAGACAATCAACAACAGTCGTTAGAAAATTTCGGGAAAGTTAGTCAGGAAGTTGAGAACGTAAGAGAAGAAGCAGGTCAGGTAACAGACAATGTAGGGAAAGATGTTAGTGAGGAGACGCAGAACGCTGAAAATGAAGTTTTGAATGTAGTTAATGAAAGGTCAGATAGTGAAAACAGAAAACGTAGGGAGGAAATAGGACAGAACTTCGGCAAAGAAAGAGAAATGGCTAGAAAAGAGTTAGAAGAAACTAGGAGTAGATTAGAAGTATCATAAAGGGAAAGTAGAGAAATAGCTAGAAAAGAGTTAGAAGAAACTAGGAGTAGATTGGAAGTACCAGAATGGGAAAATAGAAGACAGACGAGGAATGTGGAAGAAACCACCAATCAAATTAATGAGTTAGCAATAGAGATCACGGTGACAAATGAAACATTGAAAAGCATTCAAAATCGAGGAAGAAACGAAAGAGAAGTATTAAAATATTTCGGGCAAGGGGCACAGTTCCATCAGAATATGTGTAGAAAAGATAGGACAAGATATCGATGTACAATACCTAAGCTAGATATGGAAAAAGCATGGGGATGTAGAATAAATAAGTCCTTTGTACATGGAAAAGTCCGCAAAATTCCTTTGTATTTTCGAAGTACGTTGTGGGATGATGAATTTTCTTGTAAATGGTGGGAACTTAGGCTAAAGTATTTAAAAACACTATAACAGATTGTAAAACGAGAAGAAACACAAAATTGGTAAAATGTATATGCTAAGTATAAAAGTGTAGTATAAAATTTATAAGGTTAAGTATAAACAGTGTAGTGACAGTGCAGTGAAACTTAAAACTAAACAAGTGAAGAAAAAAATTATTAATGAAAAAACCGAACAATGAAAGACTTTTGAAAAGAATATTTATATAGAATCCACAAGAAAAATTAAAAAATGTTATATAAAAATCTAATATTATTAATGAACAATTGGTTTAAACATGGGAGTATATATTTATGAATTGTTTCAAGTGTAACAACAATATGAATTAATTTTAAGTAGATCAGATAAAAAAATGTAGATTGAAATATTTTCTAAGTAATATTTAAAAGTTGAAAATTGCAGATCAGAGTGTTGGGACATTTTAAATGAACTGTTGTTATGTACCCATGTGAATAATTTTTAGGAAATGTCGTGCAAAAATTAATGGTGTGAAAAGAAATTGTAAAACGAATTGGAAGTTGCCGACAAAGGTCTAATATTTTGTGTTATATTCGGGGAAGACATATATATATATATATATATATATATAATTTCATTATGGGATAATAAAATAATATCTATGGGGGCATTTGATACCGAAATTATGGTTTGCCAGAAGTAAAGAATCGTGATGGATGTCAAAGGAATGTTGGTTCTTTGTTACGACTAGGGCAAGGCCAGTTGAGTTGGGGGAGTGTTATAACAAAGCAATATAAGAAGCAGTGTCCTTAGAAGATTTCTAAAGTGCCTCACTGACTAGTATGAATAGGAAATTCTTTGGATCATTTACAATGGCGACAAAACAGCCACAAAGGGATTTTGGTTGAAAAGGAGCTTCCTGAGAGTGAAAGTTAGATATACACACACGCGCAGCTGTGGTGAGGCAGGACAGTCTTCGGCGTGAAGCCGATCAGAAGGGTCTTCGGCGTGAGGCCGATTAGAGCAGTCCGAGGCATGAAGTCTATTAGGGCGGTCAACCTGTTCTGTGTTTGATAATTGTCGGTTCGTAGATATATAAGGAACGAATAAATTTATCGAGTAATAAACATTCTGCAGTCAGTAACTCTAAACAGAGGTTGGTAATCCTCGGTCGGCAACTTTCATTTTGATGTTTGAAAGAAGAAGCAGTGAATAAATAATTTGGAGACGGGCATTCCAGTGTTATTAAAATCTCCTTCTCACACATCCACGCATACCCTGAGAGAAACCTCATTGCTCGCCGACTTATTTGCTCGCCATTAAATTATTTGCATCAAATTGGCGACCACAACGTGGAATTGTGTGCACCCATCTTCATATTTGCTTCAGCTGTCACGGGCTGTACTGATCACATGCGCCTGCCATAGGTTGGAGATTTTTCTACGGCCTCCGGAAATTGAGAGTATTCCAGTTCCAGAATCTTCTCGCTGCCACCTACAGGTTTATAAAAGGCGGTGTGAAACCTGGCAGTCCAGTCGAGTTGACAGTTCAGTCCAAAATAGAGAAGTCATGAGTTCAGAACAGTGTAGTACGATCAAGAGTGGTGAGTTGGTCTGGAGGAGTGCAGTACGTTCCAACTCCATAGTGATCATCAGTCTGCAGGCTGCGTGTGCAATGCGGAGGAACAGTTCACAAGTGAATATCAAAGTTGTGTCAAAATCGGCAAGTACAGCAGTTAAAAGGGAAACATTGTGTATGAGTAGGAGAAATTACAAGCAGCGCAAGTTGGCACGTGGAATAGTCACATAAGGGAACTGACGTACTTACTCAGCATGAGGCCAAGGACTGTAGTGACAAATAAAGTGAGTTAATCTTAACTTCTCTTGTCGTTTTTGTCACAATACTTATGATCTCAAATATATCAACAACGACTTCATTAAAATAACACCTACCTATAACTGAAATATTGACATGACATAAACAAACTGAATTCTTTGTGAAGAACATGTGACGTCCTCTGAAGTCTTATTCATCATATACAGGCTGAATATTAATTACAACGAAAAACCTGCTCACCTCGGTAGCGTAGATGGTAGTGTGTCTGCCTCACGTTCAACAGGTTCCAAGTTCGAATCTCGGTTAGGGTGAGTTACCTGGATAAGGTCTTTGTCGAGGTTTTCCCTTATCCTAAAAGACGAATTTCGGGTAACTGTAAGCTCTATGGACCCTGGGCTCATTTGAGCATCATTTCACCCATTTAATTCATCGTCCGATATGACTTAACGTTCGAGGACGTAAATCGCCGACAAACTGCAGGAATACTTCCTAACTGGAAACGGCGGATAGAAAGGTCTTATCAAGATGTGTCCGGAAATGCACCATGCCAGGGTAGATAGCATTGACGTACGACATAATTCTTTCGAGCCACGTGCAGAATGTTTTTTGTGAGTTGCAGATTGTGTGATTGAAGCAGAGTACCGTAGAAGCATATTGGTGTGCTATTCATTCCAGGAACAAACCTAGACTGTGTTCGTATACCTATACGATCAGGCAGAGGCTACGATTCAGAGGCAGCAAGATGTGCCGAGCCAAGTACCCTACCAGACAGCCACACATTTTAGCGTCATGTATGAGTCGTTTCGGACAAATCAGATCTATATTGTGACCAACCCTGGTACAAGCTTCAAAGTGGTGGCCTGCTCACATGGTATAAGCAAAGAACGATTATCTGTATCAAGCTTGACAACAGCTATTATGAATATCATTTGCAATGTGTGTGGAGAATGTCACCAGCTGATTTCCCTCCAGAGGGAAGAAATTGTTGCTGGGTTTACACCAGCCACCACCATAATGAGATTTCTCTCGTCAGCCCTATTCACCAATGAAGCTAACTTCGCCAGAGGTGGTATAATCAACATTTATGGACTACAGAAAATTCTCGGGGAATGGTTTTGAAGCGGTTCGGCAATAATTTTTAAGCAGTAATTCTTGGTGACAACCTACTTGGGCCAATTATTCTTCCACAACATCTTAGTGCACAAACAAACAATGGAGAGCCACGACTGCCGTGTATTTACTGTTCACTAATACCTCAAAATCTTTCTCAGACGTTGGATAGGATGCGGAGGCTCTGTTTACGTAGCCTGTTCAATTATCGGACTTAAACGCCTGAGCCGTTCCTGGTGTGCATATCCTTCAACAGCGTCTACGTAGTCTGTGAGGCTATTCGGATACAGAAAGGAACATGAGAAAGAGCTAGATAATCCAGGATGCCACGCGTGAATGCTTGCATTGTGTTCCATGGAGACGACTTTGAACATCTATCACGACTCGGTGCTACTGCTGATATGTCATTTTTCCCCTCCCTTTCCATTCAGGAAGCACTCTTTGCATTTGTCGATGTAATTAAAGTTCATCCAGTATAACTAGAAAATCACTGATATGAACAAACCTTACCATACAACACGTGTGTATCCAATTATAATATGTGTACTTCTCAGACGAAATAATGTATTTTGTTTCATAGGCATTTCAGAAATATTATATTTACATGTTCTTATAATTAAGTAATGCGCTTTAAAACGAGAGGGCATGATTCCTTTGTTCCTAGTCTCATTAGTCTCCTGTATGCTCCTGTAAAATTCTAAAAAGATGTTTGTTGAAACCATTTCTAGGAAATATTTATCTTGATTAACAAACAGATGGTAGAATAATGTATTCATGTATAAATATTCTAAAATAAGCAGGAAAATAAAATACTGATGGGTAGTCTGTTGTTAGCCCTAATAAGTCAACACATTTTTAACTATGTTATTAAAAAGTAAAGATTTTCTAATCTTCCTCTAACAGTTCATAAAAAAAAAAAAAAAAAAAAAAAAAAAATGGCAAGGTCGCTTGAACAGTGGTCTACGGAGCTACGAAACAAGATTCAATACCCGATACCGTTATCTTTGACGGATTCATCCATTTTGGAATGCGCCCAAAGTTAAGTAAGCAACACTCTTAGCAGATTTTAATAACATTCACCAAACACATATTTCAGAATAATTTGTTGGGTATGTACTTCGTTTTACTTTAACACATTTGTGTTATCAAACATTAATTGTTCCTTTTTATGTTATTAAGAAATTATAGCGAGGCATTAAAAAACTAGAAACAAGATTTCTGAAATTCTGTCGCTTCCATGGAAGTTGTGAAAAATGCTCTTTGTTTGTACACTTGGCACTCCATTTTGTGACCTTAAAAGAACAAATAGTAATCAAGAATACAAAAGCTAAATGCACTGTTTTGTAGAACACATAATTCTATATCATATAACATAAAACGCATTGCCAAAACATTTCATTTTACACCCAGAACTGTCACTTAAAGATGCAAAAACAGTTCACGACGACCTATGAAACAACCCATTATATGCAAAATGTGAAATGTGTAGTTTTAAGGCCCGCTTCTACTACATACGGCACCGCAGGCGATGACACTGATGATACAGAGATGAAGATGGAGCAGCGGTGGAATGAGATGGCGTGGGAAACCGGAGATCCCGGGGAAAACCCGCTCCAGCGCCGTGTTGTCCATCACAAATCTCACTTTGCGGTCGCCTGGGATCGAACCCGGGCCGCCTTGGTGAGAGCCAAGCAGTCTAACCACTGAGCCACGGCGCGGCATTATATGCAAACAATTACTTTTCCGCTATAGTATGAATGAAAACTCTATTCGCACATTACACTTGAATAAGATCATGGAAATAATGGTAACGTATTGCTTCGGAGTACAAAGCTTGCACACGCAATCATAGACACACTGCTCTACAAAAACGGCTTGTTTTTGTCTGATAAATAAAAAGTTCCCTATTTTTTCCAATTACGCATCTTCACTATACATTTCTAACGATGAGTAGGTTATTTAAGTGGTACAGATAAAAGGTAGACAACGGAAGTGGACACCTCGCGACCTCCACACGTATATATTGCGACTAACACCCACTAAGAGGAAGGTGGAACTGGCGGAATCATGGAGTTCATAGGATCGCAGGCAGACAGGCCATACAGATGCGCGGAATTCCATAAAAAGTGCTGAGAGTTCTTCATGTTGGCGCCACGACCTTCTGGACAACCACCAACCTCCGGTCCGGTGTCGTCTCCCCTTCAGGTGACAGCTATCACACAACCCTGCCCAGTGGCAAGAATAGCATTAGTAATAGGCAAGAATCCACACCATCTGACCGACACCGTCATGACCACAACTTTGAAAGCACACCTGAAAGAAGATGATAAGAAAATGGAATAGAAATAATGATGGAAAATTGTGGTATGAATACACTGTGTACTCCAGCATTCGCCTAAAAAACAAGGGAAAACCACGAAACAAAATTTAAAAAATCAGAGTCCGCGGTCAATAGAGATCGAACCCGTGACACGCCGTATGCGAGTTGCACAATTTACCGCGACGCCTCTCCACTTGCCTGTTTAGGAGGAGCTTAACAAGTATAAGAAAACGACCTTCTAGAAAGCTGATTATATCAACAAAGAAATTCCGAATCCAACTAATACTATTAGAAGACCGAGTATGTAATATTATGTATTTATAAATAAAAGTTTTTTTCGGCGATAGTGTTTTGTTAACCATTCTGCTTAATGCAAATGAAGTTGAAATTCCTGCGCTCCATACGTTTTGTGCGTTTACTGCAGACGTTAATCAAATATACGTAATCCTTCAACAATTTATGTGAATTTATTACTGTATGCATGTAATATTATAATATTTGATAGTAAAAATTTACTATTTAGTTGTTTTCGTCTTTACGTTCCTTTATTTGTTAACATTCACTTAGATTCGACTTCATTCTGTAGTTTTCAGGTATGACCCTTTGGGCGCAAGAAGACATTGTTCTACACTGGCTTGGTCAACACTAACAGGCGTGACTAACTGATCAGTTCGCACAGGCTGATGCGCTCGTCTTGATACTGCTTTTGAACTGAGACAGTAATTAATTTTATTTTCATGTAAAAATTTCTGGCCACGCCTTGGTCGAGTGGTTAGACCACTTGGCTCTCACCAAGGCGGCCCGGGTTCTATCCGAGGCGACCGCAAAGTGAGATTTGTGGTGGACAACACGGTGCTGGGACGGGTTTTCTCCGGGTCCTCCGCTCTCTCCTGCCAGCATTCCACCAATTCCTCCATCATCAGCTTTCCTATCATTTCATCTCGCCCTCATTCTGTCACTCACTTCCCTCACTCTCCTATCAGGCATCGAGCTGATCACCCATCCTGGATTCTCCTTCTCACTGATACAGAGATTCCGTTCCGCAACCCGCATAAGGATAAAGATGAACAACAGTACCCTGACACCACGTAGTAGTATAGGAGGGCAGTTAAAGAAGAAGACGAAGAAGAAATAGTAAATATTTATACTGCCCACTATCATCGAAAAAGTAGTATACAATACCCATTTTTAAAATGCTATTCAGAAAACCTTAAGTGACAGTGCTCGACTTCATCTCGTGTTTTCAAATGTATCTCTAGTTCTGCCAATATGCACATACTGCACATATCGCAATATTATTGTTGGGCAAGATCTTTTGTGTTTAGAAAATCTTATTAGTCACATTTAATAATCAGATATCTACAATATATATAAATCAAACATTAATTTTGAGCCATATTTGAAAACAATAAAAGTTACAGGTTCTGCGGTACTGGCAATAAACAACAGTTAAAGATTTTAATACATTTGAGTTTATTGAGACAAAAGCACACATCACACATGATTTAACGAGGTCACGGTTATACTCGTCGATTTGACCATGTCCCCCAACAAACGCTCGATGGGTACATCACCCACAGTCTTGCGAAAAAAGAGTTCTTCTAGGCTTTGTCGACTGAGACCACCGACAGATGGCAGCAGGAGCAACAGTTTCCCAAAACGAGCCTTGTGACGTCCTGCGCAGTATTCGTTGAGCATGACGTGAGTCTGATCTTGCAGCAGTTCCACCTGCACAGTGTCTCTTAAACCTCGGACATCTGAAACAAGATATAATACATAGATAGATGGAAAACATTGACAGTCATTAGTCAACATACTTATCTAACTTTAACAAAGTTTTATTTGTTTAAGTTGGCCTTCATGTGTGTTGTACACTCCTTTCCATTTATGCCGTCACAAAGGTTCGGGAGGCCTTCACAGGTTGTATATCAAGGAGGAGGAGGAGGAGGAGGAGGTGGTGTTTTTACAGTCTATCCACCACCAGAAGGCAAGCTAGAGGAATGTGTAACGTAATCACTTTTGCTGGTCCCACGGTGGTTATGTTTGCCTTCACAGTATGACAAGGATGCTAGATTCGTTTAACACACGCAAGTTTTGTCACATAACTCACCCATGCATAATACCTATCACCACAGTTACTGCAAAAAACATTAGATCTGGCAGCATAGTAGACTCATATGCACTCTCACACACTCATTTCCTAGTAAACAGATCCACTAACAGGGCAGATAAACAGTTCAACCCCTCTCCCCTTCATTCGTCTCTTGATTTCTTGTGGTGGGTAGACAGTACCTGTTTACATTATCTCACATGCAGTGGCGTCGTATATTATGTGGACAGTTCTAGATTATTCACATATGAACAATATCCTCAAATAGCAAATTGGCTTCCCGCATAGCCACAATGTTCTTCTTCCCCAATGCATGTCCGTATCAGTTACATACACACAGACGGAACACTGGGACGGAAGTGTCCACTTTTTTGGTTTTGAAGCAGTTTATTTGAAAATTGGGGCACTAATAAGAGTAAACTAGGAAATGACTACAAAAACTAAAATCTGTAGCAAAAATAATTTCTCAGATAATATAATTAATTTTTGTAATTAGTGGAAAAGTGTATTTTTTTCTTAAAACTGCATTCTGCATTCAGATTCTTAAAAGAAGTATCATAGTGACATTTTCTAATAGCTTAGTAAATCAAAAGTAAGTTAAGAGTATTTTATTGAAGTTGGTTTGATTTGATTGAAGTTAACTTGCAGTGAAACAAGTTTTAGTTTTCTAATGTTGTTGGCTTTAAAATTCCATTTGTTCAGTATACATTAAGTTTCTGTGAACCAATGAATAGAACCAATAATAAAATCCATATTTGATAATTGAGATAGCACATTTTAGATTATATATGCAAATCATAGTAAAACTGAAGTGTAAAAAATAAATGTCGCCAAATAATGCAAAACCAAGGGTAAATATC
This sequence comes from Mantis religiosa, assembly GCA_030765055.1. NCBI lineage: Eukaryota > Metazoa > Arthropoda > Insecta > Mantodea > Mantidae > Mantis > Mantis religiosa. The sequence goes on along the minus strand of CM060950.1, from coordinate 267,074,028 downwards.
CCAAATGCAGGAGGGGGTAGTGGTTGGATTCAGTGGGATTTAAATGCAGCACCCGGATAACTTAACACTCAAATCCGAGCAGCAGCAGCAGCAGCAGCAGCAGCAGCAGCAGCAGCAGCAGCAGCAGCAGCAGCAGCTGAACTCCACAATCATTCAATGAGCTGTTTGACTACAAAATGTATCCCATTTTTAAGCCAATGAACACCAGGGCGTAAGAAAAAATATGGTATTGCATCCTGTACAAAATCAGAGGAGCAATGAAAGCTATCTCGTAATACTTCCTCAACAAAATAATCACACCCTATCCTGCATTCACCAAAATTTCAACATGCGGTTCAACCCAAAACCTGGGTGGGTACGCAGCAAAAACCTTCTAGCTGTTAACAGCCTGCCAGTACCTGCGTTGCGTTGATAAACATTCAACCAACCAGGGCATCTTGCGAGAAGCAATTCGCGGATATGCCAAATTTCTGAGTCCGACGACTCGGAGGAGGAACGTGCAAGTGTGCACACTTCCCATTCTAATCAGAGCGGGCGAGCACTAGTGTCCTCCTGCAACTCTTCCTGCTCCTCCGTTCGAGGGAGTGACCTGAAGTACAGTTCTTCGGGTCTATCCACCAAGGTAGAGGAGGATGAAAAGTTTCGTGAGGTAACCTTACGGAAAACCTGAACAGCAGCAAGACAGGCTACAGGGGCGCGTGTCCCCTGGCCAGTCAATCCCATCTGCATCCGATCTTGTACAAGGAGGTGAATCGAGGGACATGTTCCGCAAATAATCGTTGACGACTTCGCTGGGGCGGTAAGCTTCTTAAAAGAAGTCATGTCTACCCTGTTGGGGAGTGCAAGGTTCGGTGGAACAAGAGCCGATTCATCTTCAACGCGAAGACAGCTGAGGATTACACACTCCTCTGCCACCTCAAGAGACGCGGAGTACCGCACTTCACCTTCAGCCTGAATAAGGCTCGAGACGTTCGCAGGGTTATCCGTGGGCTTCCGATGGATACCTCCGTCGAAGACATCAGGGCAGACCTCGCCCACCAGGGTATCACCCCCGGGGTGGTTAAGCTACTCACTCGGCCCGCTCCTGATCGCCCAGGAGATAAAATACCGCTCCACCTATCCTAGTTGTGTAGGAGCGGGCCAACGACCGGGAGGGCAAGATCGGTGGTGTCACCAACATTTACTACCTCTTCCACCGCAGCGTGCCCCACTTAGGGGCACAGGTACAATAGTCCAAGTTTGGACCTCCGAATCACCTCCGTAGATTGGTCCAGCCCACTCCAACTACGATATTCTGAAACATGGTTACTTATTGAACCACCCTCGTATATTATGAGGAAAACTTAGTTCATACATATTTGAATGTAACAAATATATTTTTATCAGTGGATTTTTAAAACGATTTGAGGAGCATTTATATAGAAGACCTACATAATAAGATATGTATAGCTATGTATAGATATATAATGAACAGAGATGAACCCATGAGTGTACCACGTCGAATTTTATTCAACTCAATACATAATGATATGCATAATACATACTAATCATTCATCTAGTGAAGATGAAGCGTTTTCCAGAGTTCAGATTTGGAGTTCTGTTTTTCACCGAAGAGTAACTAATTCAATAGCGAATGAAAATGCAAACATGTGTAACAACGTGTAACTTTTCCGCCAGGTCCCCGTACTTTGCAGCGGCTTTGACGCTCCATCCCCTTCCGGGTTACTGCTTCCCCTGTCCTGTCCTGCACTGTAAGACGCGCAAGAAAACTGGTTGGCTTCGTCCTCCAAAACGGTACTGTTAAAGTGTGCAGCAGCTGTAGCTGGCTGATTTGCTTCAGACGTGGCTGATGCCTCTGATGGTAACACTCGTCCCACAGGCTGTTCTGCAGCCACAAACCCATCCGGTTCTTACTCCTGTTCCATCTGGCTGTTACATAACGTTTCTACACTGGTCGCTTTGCTGTCTTTGCCCGCTTGACTCGTTTCTTTTTAGTTGTAAGTTTCTCGACCCCTGCAGCTGTCTCAGCCACCAGTGAACCATGTCCGATCTGTTCATTCCCTTCCGTGGTGTGCAGAATCCCAGTTTCCGAGGACTATCACGAAGTCCGGTGGCATAATCCCTTTGCTCTACACGCATCAGTTCATCCTGAGTCGACTAATCTTGCTGTTGCTCACTCGCCGATGTAAGCTGTGCATTGTCAGCTATGGGTTGGGATTCTCTCTGTTACAAGCTGACTGGAATAGAGCTGGCGCTGTTTCGTTCCTCTGTCTAGCATCGGTCGGGCGTACCTGGGTTGGTCGTGTGGACATACTTCCTTCAGATGCTCTGTACTGTGGCGGACATAACATGATCGGGGTGGCCAGCATACGATACCCATAACCGGTAGCTATAACTAGAGACACTTGTCTTCAGCTCCATCTTTATGGCTCGTATACCGTTGAACACCGGAACACGATACAGGTATTGACAACCCCATCGTTTCTTCAGAATGTCACACACAGTCCTAGAACTTTTCAGTGCTGCTTTTAACGCTTCATTTGGGAGCTCTGGTGGTACATACATCATACACACGCACATTGATAGCATTACCGGTTACGTTTTCAATATTAACCTTAGTTATTTCACCATTCAGGTATGTGAAAAGGGGTTTCTTCGGGAAAGTATTGAAAATTTTCTCCAACAAGAGTGCCGAAATCAGTTTGATGTAAATTGCCCGTTCACTGACGATTAGCTGTAGTGTATCAACTTAACCCGCATTTAACCGCCAAGTATCAGCGATAAAATCATCCACCTCATAAGCTGTGGGCTTCGTAGTTTCAGCGTGAATTTAACACTAATGGTATTTTTTTCTGGCACACATTTCTGTTTTCCACAAATCAAGTGAGCTTTTACGAAAAATACACACACGAAGGCACACACGGCATGCTAGCCGTGAAGGTCTCTCTTGCACTCACGCAACGTCACAGTGACATCATGTTGTGCACAACACACAAGGTCACCAGCCACGTCCGATTAGCTCGGGCGCTCAGACCAGACTTTCGTTAGAAAGACTCACACGTGTCTTTCCCTTAAAATTAAACGGTATTAAGTCATCCAACGCTTATTCTTGGAGATGTTTATCTGCAGTACCTGCATCCATCTTATCCATAAAGAGGAGGAGGAAGTTGACATGTTTACTGTGTAAGTGTTTAGCGTGTCAGGCCTTAAACATTGAGGCAGATATTTACTCTTAGAAATTCCTATTAAAATATGTATTAGAGAACTGACAGAGGGTCCATATATATCGAAGTGCAATTTAGCCTATGAGGCTAAGGATTTCCTTTCTGACAAGGGGACCATCACTCTATTTACACCCCTACGCACCTGAAAATTTGATGGTATAATGCATGCTGTTTATAAACCATTTACACCATAAATCTGCTGTGGAGTAGAACCGCAACGCCCAAAACTGAAGCCTGGAAAGTGCCGCATGCAACCACTTACAAGTAGCTGCTGGACATCCCTAAGTTTCTGCTGCTGGACACACAGGCTCCATATAGAGCTGAGATGTTGCCATCAAGCACTCAATCGCGTAAAAACGTGTAAGCATAGTGACAGTTCCATTGTGATATATAAACATATCTGCTTTTGAAAACTGTTTTAAAATTGGGGATCAATTTAGTGTTATTGGTTGTCGAGGAAAGTCGAGTAAAAGTGAAGTGTGTGGGTTCTCATTTTTCTCCGAGAGTATAACATACTAATTTTGTTACTAGAAATGTCGAAACATGGCTGTGTAAGTGATCCAAATCTGGTTTGCTAAATGTGTGGGTCATATACATACGTTAGTAAAACGTGACAGAGTATAACTGCTTTTGTAAAGAAAACTATCAATATATTGGCATTACGTTAGGAGACTAAGATAAATCCTGGTGCCCTCATAAAGTGTGCTGTAGTTGTATTGTGGAGTTGATGGTTTGGAAAAATGGAAAAAGCAATCATTGCTCTTAGGTATCTCTATCAATTGGAGAGAACCTACATATTATGGAGACGATTGTTATTTTTTAGCAGTTAAGGTAGCGGGATATAATGCTAAAAACCAACATTCCCTTTGCCATTCGGCCCGTGCCTCATGGATGTGATATTTCAGTTCCTTTACACCCCTGAATCAGATACATTGTCATTACCATACAGTAGCACTGAAACTACATCTCCATTGGATCATACTTATGAACCAAACAGTCCTCATGATGATAAATGTTTTAATCAAAGTGTGCTTAATGACTTAGTGAGGATTTTAAATTTGCCTACATCAGCAGAACCTTTAGTTTCTAGGTTAAAGGAAAAGAAACTATTGACGGAAAGTACATATTTTTCATGTACAGGTATCGTGAGAAGGAACCTGTCCTTTTATAAAAGAAAAGTTGGTATCCATTCCTGCTGTCTTAAAATTTTACAACATAAATTAGAATTTCAAAGAGTGGAGGTTCTTCATGGATTCTTCTCAAAAAAGTCTTAAAGGTGTTTTGCTTCACAATGAAAACATCCCTCCCATTCCGTGGCCCCACTCTTTAATTTAAAAGACACACAAGAAAATGTTAAGTTTTTGTTACGAAAACTACAGTACGAAAACCATCTGTGGCCAGTGTGTGAATATTTCAAGATTGGGCCATTACTCGGTCAACAGGCTGGTTTCACAATTTATTCTTGTTTCTTGTGTGTATAAGATAGCAGAGCTAGGTCAGAATTGAACTAGGTCAGACTGATTTAACACCGAGGGAAAAAATGTAAGAAGTGAAACTCTTATTGGTCCCTGAAAAGTATTGTTGCCACCTCTCCATGTAAAATAAGGTTTAATTAAACAATTTGTAAAAACTTAAGATAAAGCCAGTGAGTGATTTAAACACCTTTGTGTCACATTTCCTTCATAATCCTATGAAAAAAATTTAGGCTGGTGTTTTCGTTGGCCCACAAATTTGAAAAGCGATTATAGACAGTCAGTTCGAGAATACTATGAGTCGAGAATTAAATGATGCCTGAAATACTTTCAGAAATGCTTTTTTGTTTAATTTCCTTGGAAATAAAAAATACCCTTATTATGTTAACATATGCTACAACATTTCAAACAGATTGGTTGCAACGTGAATGTCAAAGTATGTTTTCTTCATTCCCACCTAAATTATTTCCCTGATATTTTAGGAGACTTTAGTGCGGAACATGGTAAAAGATTTCACTAGGATATAAAAGATATGGAAATGAGATATCAAGAGAAGTGGAGTGTTTGCAAACCTGACGTGATGAGAGAAAACGGAGATTATTTTCGAATTCAGCACAAAATTTATTTAGGATTACCTATCAGATTTAAAAAAAAATAAGTACTGAAATGCAGAACGGTGTTATTTTGGATGAATTCTTATCAGTTACCACCAGTAAAGTATACTTCGATTGGTTTAAATTCACCACATATAATACAATTATTTCCCTTAATCCAAAAACAAATTACACGATAAAAATACATATTTATTATGTTAAAAATAAGAAGAGGGTCAGTGTGGAACTGACATTTAGGGAATCAAACTAATGCTAGAATTTAGTGATTCAATTTAAGGTTATCAGAGTTATAACAGCTTAAATTTGGTGATTTTTGGCAAGATAAACTAAATTCGAACAATTTTAATTGCAAAATTATGATGCTGAACATTGGAAAGGTTTCCATAAAGATTTGTGTTGGGTTGTCTCCAAGCATAAACATTTTCATTGCTTTTCAAAAATACGTGGCTTATTTTCCTTTTATTTTGAACGATTTCATATGGAATGTCTGATATGCACTTAGAACATTTGTAGAAGTGAAGGGAAGCTTTCCAAAGTATAAAACAGTGTAGTTGACAACCTGCTGTTCCTTTACTTTTGGTAACTTAAAAATTACCATGAAGGCGTATTGTTATTGTAAGTAAGGAAAGTTTAGGCTAATGAGCACTGTAATATATATATATATATATATATATATATATATATATATTATTTTACAGCATTGAAATTTCACTCTGAGGAATTTTGTAGGAATCAAATTCAACATCTGTAAAATCTGGATATTCATAACTTCAATATCATTGATGTCCATTAATGTTTTTAATGTTAAAGTACGACTTAAATGCTACTTTTCAATTTATGGTGATGATAATTTCCAATTTATTAATTATTTAGTAATAATAATTATGTATTTGTGTAACAAAGTTAATGTTGAAATATAGTTATCCAAACATATGCATTTTTGTCTGTTAGTTTATTATCATTAAATAAATTGTTAGTTTTTTGTTAAGTGATGATTTAAATGTCAGAGTGACTTTTAAACATTTTTAGGCTTACAAATGTGAGACCTAATGATACACCTACCTGCCTTGAAGAGAACGAGGGCCTTCAGACAGGCGAATTCTGTGTGGTCCACCCGAAGTAAAGCAAACCTGGCGATAATATCGCGAAGCTTGCGGGCGTCTTCGCTCAGTGCTAAATGGCGGGAAATGGGTGCAACGGCTCCAGCAACAAGATATTCTGAAAGCAGAAGTTCGCTGAATTTTGTTGAAAGTAGTTTAACAGAAAATTAGTATATTCAGGATTGCTTCATATAACAAGGCTCTATGTCGTCACTGTTTACAGGCGACCTTCAAAAACTATTAAAACTGTTTTAATCTGTGTGTATTAATTTTAAACATACTATGTTACAAGCAAATACAGCATAAATAGAAGTTAAACTCTCAGTTATCTTAAACACTTTTGTGCCATTTGACACACAATACTCTAATGAAAATAAAGAAAGTGAAAAACTGGCTTAAGTTTTGACTCCCATCCACATGAACAAACATATACATTAATATTATTGCAGCACTGTATAAAGAGTTACTACGGTACAAACAGACATAAGTAGGTGTACAAGAAGAAGTTAATTTTTGCAGTTAAATACATGCACCTTTTGCTGCATCTCTTTCGACTACAGATGGAGTAGGCTGGAGAGGAAATTATGCCTTTGCCCCGAGTGTTGCCAATTATCTATTGGTATACGTATTTAATATGGAACTATTGTACAAGATCAAGGAAAGAAGGAAGGGAGGGAGGAAGGAAGGAAGGAGGGAAGGAGGGAAGGAAGGAGGGAAGGAAGGAAGGAAGGCAGGAGGGAAAGAGGGAAGGAGATAAGGAGGGAAGGAAGGAAGGAGGGAAGGAGGGTAGGAGAGAGGGAAGGAAGAAGGTCGGGGGGAAGGAGGGAGGGAAGGAAGGAAGGAGGGAGGGAAGGAAGGAAGGAAGGAAGGAAGGAAGGAAGGAAGGAAGGAAGGAAGGAAGGAAGGAAGGAAGGAAGGAATAATATACTATATTCAACATTACAGAAAGTAATATTTTTGTTCAATTCGCAATGAATGGATGGTCTCGTCTTACACAATTAGGTTACAGACAGTGTATGCAGCAAATATTAATGGAAGAAGGGACGTATTTCTAAATACGCCATAAAGGAAGCAATGCAAAATTTTGGGGTTCTTCTGAAAATGGGACTAGGGAAGAAATGTTAATTGTATTTTATAAACTCTATTCGTGAATGGACGCAAAGAGGTCACTAGGGACTTGATCTAAATACATCTTCGTGAATAGACACAAAGCCATCGCTAGGGATCTCAGTTTTCCAGCTAATGGCGGAATTATATATAGTACCATAACATATTATTGAGATACGTGGAGGTTATGTTTTATTATGAGTAGCGATGACAAATATTAAATCTCCGAATCACATTTACAATCAGCTATTACAATATTAAGGACATTTTAAACTTTTTGTCTCACGCCTAAAATATCTATATTCAGAAACTAAATCATATGCCGTCGATTCGAATCTAGGTCCCTTTCACTCGCAGCCCAAAACATAGTTATGGTTGTTAGAACGCTCGTTTTTGTGTTCTTTGTAGAATTATGCCCATAAGCGCATTTAACAATACCTGTGTCACCCGCCCATAACTAAGGGCCGGCAAGAAAACCCTCTAGTCGGCCCTTGCGGTGACGGTAGCCTTCCATTATTAAAACATTCCTAAAAGCAAGTGAGCTTCTTTGTTAACACTAAAAGCTGAAGACTGCAATGATCTGGAGGCCTCACACACTCTCTGTCCCCCATCCCCTTACCCTCCGTTAATTGATGGAGCGAGAGTAGTCATGTCAGCAAGGGATGAAGTTCAACTGATGGCTGAACACCTAGCCTCCACATTCCATCCAGCAGAATCGCAGGATGCTGAACTGACGGACGAAATTGAAACGTCGGCAGCAAACTAAGAACTCCCCCGCTTGCCCATGAAGACAGTGTAACTACTATAATGGAAGTCAGGAGTATTATCCACTCTGTCCGTCCCTATAAAGCTGCAGGAGCTGACAATCTGCCTTATGCAGCGTTCAAAGCCCTTCCTACATCATGGATTCTGTTACTGGTTCATCTTTTCAACAGTTTAGTTAATCTGGCTCACTTTCCAGGAGCATAGAAACATGCCAAAATAATCACACTTCCCAAACCTGGAAAGGACTTGAAACAACTAAATAGTCACCGGCCAATCAGTCCTCTTCCAGCCATCAGTAGGCTACAGCTGCGTTTACAAACCCTGTTGGACCGTCATCATATGTTACGGCCAGAGCAATTTGGCTTTCGACGCCAGCAGTCAACAGCCCACCAGCTCCACCAAATAGTGGATAAAGTGGTCAGAGCTTCCAACAATTACCACTACGTTGCAGCCCTATTCCTGGGTATTTCCCGAGCTTTTGACTCTGTATGGCATGAAGGTCTTCTTCATCGTCTAGTAAGCTACGACATTCCTTCATACCTCATCCATCTAATACAAAGCTACCTTACTAATCGATCCTTCGTTGTTGCCAGGGACGACATCATCTCTCAACCTTACACCATCAATGCAGGGGTACCCCAAGAGAGTGTCCTGGGCCCCCTGTCATTCCTTACATATATCAGCACTTTCCCAACCTATAGAGGCTGCAATTTATATCTACTTGCAGATGATACAGCGCTGACGGCCACTTCCATACAGCACGTTTATACGGTGAAACGGCCACAGTTTTATGCTGACATGCTGTCCGCTTAGTTTATCACCTGGCGCCTAAAAGTAAACGCTACCAAGTCTCAGGCTGTTACTTTTACCAGGCGAAATCTTCAAGATGTTCCCAATCTCCGGCTATCAGGAGAAGATGTACCATGTTCCACAACAGTGACTTATCTAGGGGTCACCCTAGATATGAAGCTAACATGGAAGGCCCACATAACAACACTGGCAAATAAAGTCAACAGGAAGATGTCAAAGCTGTACGCGCTATACAACAGAAAATAATCACTGGCGCTCAGGAAAAAGATCCTTCTCTAGAAACAGGTTCTGCGACCTGCAATCACATACACCTGCCAAGTCTGGGGAGTTGCCGCAAAAATGCACCGCTATAAATTACAAGTACTCCAAAACCGCTCTCTTCGCACCGCAACCTCAGCTCATTGTTATATTCCCAATCACAACATCCATTCAGACCTCAAATTTCCAAAACTCACCGATCATATCCTACACCTCTCTCGAAGCCTCTATACTAAACTTCCTTCTAGTTTCCACCACCTCATTTGTGGCCTTGGAGAGTATCACCTCGACCCAGGAGAAACATACAAACGACCCAGACTTGTGCTCGCCCACCATAAACATCACACATACACCACACCTCAAAAAAAGCGTTTCTTAGAGCTACGAAAACATATCTCAAACTAAATCACCACCATCTAATCACCATCCCATATATAAAAACCCCATCCTTATGCCAGTAAGGGACGTAGTCCCGGTATGGCAATAAACGAAAGACCCTTCTTTGCGGAGCAGGACTCCCTTCAACGACACCTCTGTGCTGTGTACCCCCTCTGTCTAATTATCGTCATTATTACCTGTTATGTCATTGTTACCTTATTTGAAAGGATGTATTTTTTGGAAGGCTAGTGCACAATAAACAATAGCTAGTTTATTTAGATGCCCTAAATGCAACAAACGACTCCAACATAATTAACGACTTGCTATCAATTTGAGAACTTTTGAAAAGGTATCACGTTGTTGTCTGCAAAAATATTACTTCGCAAGTATATTGCAATTTAAAAAAAAAAAATATGTGCGGACGGTTCCAATATTTCTTGAAAACAGAATTCAAAAGTTTGCCTGCATTCCTCTGACAGAGACCAATGTCAAACTTCTTCCTTTTTTCCCCTCACAGGTGTCTTGGTTGCCGGGAAAAGTACATGATGTCTATGCAAAAGCCCCTGGGAAAGCATTCTTGTTTTTCTTCTCAAACCCATAGAGGTTTTGATGGGAAATGTGGCATTCCTTAATAGTGCCAGCCCGCCACAAAGGCGGACGTCAACATCGCACCCCACATTTATCCAGAAGCTTAAATTGCTTGACATATATAAATTGATGACGTCCTTAATTAGAAAAAATATGACAGCCTACAATACATGCAACGTATACATGACAGCTTAGGGACTGTGCATTTAAGTCATTTAAGTCCATACATGTAAGCACGACAGGAGGTCCTCATCACCTTCCCTCTTCCTTTTGTTTAAATTACAGACATGTATTGCAGCAGGTGGTCCTCAACCCCTCCCCTCTTCCTTTTGTATAAATCATTACATGTTAGACCACGTGTGGTCCTCATCCCACCTCCCTAGACCTCGCCAGACGCAATCTTTGATGATCTTGAATTTGTGTTTCAATTCCTGTTTTACCCCTACTCACAAAACATTTTGTTCGGCATATGAAGATCCTTAAAATCTTTATGAAGGACCACCTTTTATTCAGTAATGGTTTGTGTACCTGTTGTTTTTAACGATTTACTAGTTATTCAAAAGTCATTCAAAATGAGGAGCACTTAACAGACTAATCCCAAGACATACCTTTTGTCCTGCATGTATATTAAACATATGGTATTTCAATCAAAAGCGCTATAGCCATTTTTGAGAAAACAAAAAGGAAAACGAACATTTTTATGTATAAATGGTAGTTTGGTGTAGGCAAACTTTGTTGAAAATTGTGTTCCATCTTTGTAGTATGCTAAACTTGCACACCAAGTTTGCTGTTCAATCGATTTTTTTTTTATTTTTAATTTATGCTGTCCATAGGCATACACATACTACATTTTTTCTAAAGCTGCTTTTCTGGGCGATCGGAGGGTTCTCAAAACATATATTTCCAGTGAATTCTCGATTTCCAATTTGTGGGCGGTAGTATCTAGTGGAGAAGGTAATGTGGTTTAGAACTGCTAGGTAGAAAGCAATTTATTAAGAGAGGTGACCTAGAGTTTGACACCTGAAAAGAATAGGAATTCTGTAAAAGAATTGGCCTCAACGCTATGGTGGAAGACGTCGAAGACCAGGCGAACCGCGTTAACAAACTAGAGGGAAAAGCCGACAGCAACACCAAGTCCCTGAACGCCATGGTGGAGGACATCGTCAGCAGGAGGATGAAAGATTCAAAGGCCGACGCGCCGGGACGCGACACAACATCTGCGCGCGTCAAATCGCCCAAGTACGACGGCACGTCCACGTTCGAAGTCTTCCGCCGCTAATTCGACACAGTGGCCAAGCACAACAAGTGGTCACCAGAGGAGGAGGCCGCACACCTAATAGACAGCCTCCCGGGACAGGCCACAGAAGTTCTGAACGCGGTCCAGACAGCGGTGGCGCCCAAGAACATCTGCAAAGCCCTGGAAAACCGCTTCGGGTACCGCCGCTTAGCCGCAGCCTACCGCAGCCAACTGAAGTCAAGGACGCGGCAGCCAGAAAAGACGTTGCATGAGTTCGCCCTGGCAATTGAACAGCTGGCCAGCAAAGCTTTGGTCGGCCTCCCACTGAATTCGTATCCCGGGAAGCCGCCTACACCTTCGTTGACGGGGTACGAGACGTTGAGATACGTCAGCGCCTAATGCTCCGCGGCTACAAAACCATTCACGAGGCGCTAACGACAGCATTGTGGATGGAGGCGGCTAAGGTGGCGGCTACGCCGGCGTCGAGAACAAGGATTATCCGCTACACTGGAGACCGAAGACCAGCCGAGGGGCGCCGGCGAAGACCAAGTGGCGTGTGTTGGGTTGTGGTCAGCCGGGACATCTAGAGAGAGACTGAGGTCACCAGAAAGAGCAGCTGGAAGAACGAGTAAGGCCCGTCGTGGTGAGGGGCATGTCGGCGCCGAAATCACATTCGTTTCGAATGACACTGCGTGCCGTCAGCAGGCGTAGGGATGACAGCCTCATCGCGGACGGTTGGGTGAGAGGGAAGCCATTCCGCATGGTCGTAGACACCAGCGCAGCCGTGACCATCATCAGACCTGACGTGGCCACGGGTTTGCCGTCCAGGAAACCGAGCCGATCATACCAGCTAGTGAATGCGTCGGGCGACACCTTTCCCGTGGAGATGGGGGCCCTGCTGCAATTGACCTTGGGACGGAGTGCCGTGCGTCAGTGGGTGTTCGTCGCGGAGGTGGGTGAGGAGGTGATACTGGACTGGAGGCCCTCAGCAACCACGAGGCAACGGTCGACGTCGGCAGGAAGGTCCTGTGGCTCAATGGAGAACAGGTCATACTCCGGCAACCAGAAGAACGCCTAGGAATCTGCAGGGTCATCCTGAGGGAAGACGTGGTTGTCCCCGCGAGAAGGGAGGTGGTGGTGACGGCGCGATTGGAAGGACAGCGAACAAAGAACTTGATGCTGGATCAGAAGACGCCTGTGCACGGACTTTGTGTAGCCAGGACATTGTTACCGTGCCGAGAGGAGGTGCTGGTGGGGCTGCTCAACCCAAAAGACATCGATCACGTCTTCCAGGCCGGGATGGAGTTGGGGACATGCGAGCCCGTACTCAGCGTAACACCAATCGATAAGAACCAGAAGCCGGTGCCGACGCAACACCTGGGGCGCCGGCTGGAGGTCTTACTGGAGAGGGTGGCCAATCACCTGACAGCAGAACAGCTCGAGAAGTTTCGACAACTGCTAAGACGATACCAGCGCGTCTTCAGCCAAGGCGACAGCGACTACGGCCGCACGGACCGAGTGCTTCAGCGCTTCGACACCGGAGGCGCCGGGCCTATTCGGCAACCACCTAGACGCGTTCCACTAGCGAAACAATCGGCGGTACGAGGCATGCTGGAGGACATGAGATCCAGGGGAGTGATTGAAGAGTCTGACAGCCCTTGGTGTTCCCCCGTAATCTTGGTGACGAAGAAGAACGGCGTGCTAGGCTTGTGCGTGGACTATAGAAGCTGAACGCTGTAACCAGGAAGGACTGTTTCCCCTTACCCTGGGTGGATGACAACCTGGACACACTTGCTGGTTCGCAGTGGTTCTGGACCTGAAGTCTGGTTACTGGCAGGTAGCTCTGGACCCGAGAGACAAGGAGAAAACCGTATTCTCGATAGACTAAGGGCTTTGGCAGTTCACAGTTATGCCCTTTGGCCTCTGCAGCACACCAGCTATCTTCCAACGCCTCATAGAATCAGTAATGAGAGGGTTGACTTATGGCGCTTGCCTGCTATACCTGGACGACATCAACATCGTCGGTGAGACATTTCAAGTCCATCTCCACAAACTGCGCAAGGTGTTACAGAGACTGCAGGCGACCAAATTGAAGCTGAACGCGAAGAAGTGCCAGCTCTTCCGCAAGGAAGTCAACCAGTTGGGCCACATTGTCTCACCAACCGGAGTGGCCACTGACCCGGAGAAGTCACAAGCCGTGAGAGATTGGCCTCGGCCGAAGAATAAGAGAGAATTGCGCAGTTTCCTGGGGCTGTGCAGTTACTACTGCTGCTTCATAAAGGGGTTCTCCAACATGGCCAGCCCTCATCCGCATGACGGAAGAACACCGGTCTTATGTGTGGACAGAGGACGCCAAAGTCGCTTTTCAGCAGCTGAAGAAGACACTTTGCAGTGCTTCTATTTTGGGATTCCCATAATCAGGCGGCGCCTACATTGTGGACACCGACGCCAGCGACCCTTGCATTGGAGACGTCCTATCACAAGTCCAGGACGGCCACTAGCGAGTGGTAGCTTACTACAGTAAGACACTGTCCAAGGCAGAGGAGAACTACTGCGTTACCCAGAGAGAATTATTGTCGGTAGTGAACACCTTGGAGCACTTCCGCAAGTATCTGTACGGTCAGCCATTCTACCCGAGGACTGACCATTCCGCCTTCACCTGGCCACTTATCTTTAGGAACCTGGAGAGTCAGACAGCTCGCTGGGGCCAGAGGCTGCAGGAGTACGACTTCATCTCTGAACATCGTAGAGGGAAGAGCCACGGCAACGCAGACGCCATGTACCGAAGACCCTTCCCGGAAGAGTGCGGCCAATGCACAAGAGTGGAAGAGAAAGAGCATGCCGCAGCTGTTAGAGTAGTCACGGCAGTGCCTGCGGATGGCTGGGATAGTGCAGGTGTGAGGAGGGAGCAGCTGGTGGACACCGACTTGGAGCCACTCTTGAACGAAGTGGAGGCAGGAACGAGACCGACCTGGGAGGGCATCGCACCCAGAAGCGCTGCGTATAAACTGTACTGCGTCCAATGGGAATCGTTGAATACCAAAGAGGGTGCGCTGTTCCGGGTATGGGAATCACCCGATGGGAAGGTGCAGAGAGAGTGAGCAGTTGGTACTTCCCCGGGAAGTCTTGGAGGAAGTGCACGCCGGTACTTCAGGAGGACACCTGGGAGCAAACCGAACGATCGACAAACTCCAGCAGCTTAAACTACTGGCTCAGGCTCCGAGGAGATGGTGAGAGATGGTGCCGTCAATGTCACGTGTGCGAGTCGCGGTCCCCAGACTAGGATCCGGGGTCGCATGCAGCAGTACAACGTCGGAGCACCCTTCGAACGCATCGCTGTCGACATAGCTGGACCATTCCCAGAGTCCGACCGAGGCAACAAGTACATGATGGTGGCCGTGGACTCTTTCACCAAGTGGCCGGAGGGGGATGCCATCCCGAACCAGGAGGCGAAGACGATCATAGACTGTCTCGTGGAGCAACTGTTCTGACGTTTTGGGGTGCCGTTAGAGCTCCACAGTTATCAGGGAACCAATTTTAAGTCTAACCTGATGAAGGAGGCACTGGAAAGACTTGGGGTGAATAAGACCCGCACATCACTTCTTCACCCGCAGTTGGACGGCATGGTCGAGAGGAACATCAAGACCCTAGAAGAACATCTGAAGAAGGTTGTGGCCAGCCATCAGCGAGACTGGGAGGTCAAGGTGCCACTGTTCCTGCTGGCCTACCGCTCGTCAAAACACGACACCACTGGGATGACGCCAGCCAGCTTAATGTTCGGCCGAGAGTTACCCCTGCCTTGTGACCTGGCTTTTGGGAGCCCCTCCCCGGAAGCAAAACAGCAAGCAATGGAGTATGTGGAGAGCTTCGTGCATCATCTCCACGACATGCATGAGATGGCTCGTCGGAACATTCAGATGGCGAGCGACCGCATGAAGAACCGGTACGACAGGCAAACCAATAGCTAAGGATTCCAGCAAAGTGACCTGGTCTGGTTGTACCGCCCTACCCGGATCAAGGGACGCTGCCCGAAACTTCAGCAGCAGTGGCAAAGACCGTAACAGGTGGTAAAGGGGATTAACGACGTGGTCTACCATATCCAGAAGGTGAAAGGATGTTGGTGGTACATCTGGATCGTCTGGCCCGTTACGATGGTGCTGTTTGGGACGACTGTCCTTGAGGAGGTAGCAGTGTCGCGAACGCAATGTTGAGGCGAGGCGGCGTGAGGGGCGAGTTCAAAGATACTGGCAGGGCAATGCGGAGATAAAAGCACACCGAAACGGTGGGGGAAGGAGACGGATTTCTGGAGAGTTCGTCTTTCTTCTAGCGCCGTCTTGATTGTTTGAGAACATTCCGGATAGTGAGTTAGCTATTAAAAAGGAGTCGCCTCCCGCCAATGGGGGGACAGTCGGTAATTGGACGCGTGTGCGTCAACAGCTGTAAAAGTGGATTCTTTTGTGGTCGATGACCTTGCAAGTTGTATGTGTTGGTGACGTAATTCTGCTACTGTAAAGGTTGACCAAAGCGTGTTTCTAAAGAAGTAAAGAGTAATTTCTAGTGTTTTTTTTCACGAACCCACTTCCCGCTTATTTACGGGATATTATAAGCCATACTTTGAAAGTACAAAGTTCATTAACGATATCTTAATGTGTACAATGAATGGGATGGGCTCTATCAAAAGATTCAGAATGCACGCGTGCTACTTAGTTCCATTAATAGCCAATTCACTTACCCTCATCAACAGGGAGAGCCCACTGCGCAGCACTAAGCACGAATAGCTCACTCCAGGCTTCTTCCAGAAGTGCAGATTGGTCTTGGAACGTCAGCTGAAAAAATATAACAAACCAATGTTGTGAAGTCCACGATGATAAGAAGTACTGATTTCGCAGTCTTAGAAAGGACACCTTTTTCCAAAGCAGGACTAGCACTCAATTGGAAGTAAACCAAGGATAAGTTCCTAAGGGGAATAATATTAAAGTATCCCTCAATACCAAGAATATTTAGAATCATTTTAGCATAACATACGTTTCTGCCCTACAATCCCTAGTGATTATAAATATACGATACTGTAACAAAACAACAACAAGATATTGCACCAAACTCAACTTATTTGTCACTAGAATCGTTAACTCAAGGCTAACGTGTAATCACCTTAACTTTTTACAAATACACAGAGTAAGCACGTCAGTGTATAGTGTTCATTATGTGTCATTTGCGCGTACCAACTTGCAGTGCTTGTAGCAACATGCAATGCCTGCCGAATGATAATCACTTTTACCCTGTTCTGCTTGTCGATACTCGCTGGTCAACTCACAACTTGCAACTGCTCGAGAATGGCTTTTGCAGTTATTTTATATCGGAGGAAGATATGTTTGAGTGGGACATTCTCGAAATCGAATCTTCAGTTCTGCTGAAATTGATCACGAAGAGCACTTTACAACACGGTTACTTCTGGCTCATGACATCAGCGGCTGTCCTTGACTGTTCTTTTATTTTATTTTATTTTATTTTGCTTCTCTCGACGGCAAACAACAAACAACGGTGGAATGGGGTGACTCACAATTCCTTCTTTTTACAATATTCGCTGGCAGCCATCGCAACAATACTTACAAATTGTTCATCACAAATACAGCGACTTATGATATTTTGGATGTGCTTCCACAATGCATTATTTTTTAGAGTTTAGATGATTATGAAAAGTTTTATGACTGGATAAGCATACTGCAGCTGGTAGCATTTGCACCTCCGTTCTGCTTTACTCTTACTCGGCGGAACTGTCGTCCTCTAAAATCCTTCTAAAACACACCTTGCTTCGGGAAAGACTTTGAGCTAACATGATGCATTTCTACCACAGTAGTGCTTTCGTACTTTATTTACTGTACACAGAATTTTAGGGGTATAAGTGCACTTAGTTTGATAATTGGTATCTTAATATGTATTCACTTCATTTTGTTAGTTTTTTCTCTTTCATCTAACAGTTTTCCCACAAACCAATTACATTGTTTTACTACCATATACTTTTTGGAAGGCCGTCATTGCAGCACGAAATGAACATCCCCTTTTAGTAGGAATATCAGTTTTGCTTTCACAAGTTCATGCCTCCTGCAGGCCTAGCTAGTTTGCAGTCACCTGCAGAAAGGCCTGCGATACGAAAAAATAAACACGCATCTATAGCTTGTGTGAGCCATGACAACTTGGAGTTACTAACCTGGAAACATACTACACTTAAAGTGAATCAAATTATGATGTAATATTTTTCATTACACTTTCCTCAATTAATAGTACAAATATCTACTCTTAACATCCCGTCAGAGCATTACATAGTAAGCAGATGAAGTATTGTACCTAAACCAAAATTTCGATATTGAGATTTCAACAGATATGTATATTGTACGGAACCTCGAAAAAGGCCCTTTGAGAAAAGATCTGTGTATGTATGTATCAGCGTAACTAAAATCGAGAAGTCTAATAAGTACCAAGTTTAGACCGAGCGGGATGGCGCAGGTGGTTTCCTCTGTGGCGCGCATTCCGCAGGTCTGGATTCGATTCCCGTGGCCGACGTACCTGACCAATGAGTCTTTTTCGGGTGTTTGCCCGGGTCGCTAGGCGAATGCTGAGTAGGTTAATAACATCCCCCAATTTCCTATCACTCCATTACAGCTCAATTATCATTTCATATCATCTCTCACCTGGTGGTCTCTTTCAGGGTAGAAATGTCGGCGGTAGTCTCGGCGGTGCATGGCGGAAAGATATGCTCTGAGGAAAACGACTTCCCCTCCGCCGGGATGGACTCCAGTCTCCGAGCCGGTCTAGTGGGCCGATTCAGAAACTCGGCAAGAGGGATGGCGGTTATGCAAGCCTGCCTGGAGTATCCTGCTCTGGGGAGGCGGCCTCAGGTCTCCAAACCGGCGTCTTGACTGTTTCGTGGCCACGGCAGGTTGGATGACCATTGACCTAAACCTACCGCCGGAGAGTTTCTATCTGGTAAAGTGTAGGGACCTCGCCTTCTGCGCTGTAGTGATTCCTTGGGGTCAGTCGCCCTCTCGCTCCTCTCACCTCTTCCTCCCTCCTGCGGGTGTCCTACTTGGGGCGTAGGTACAGAAGATCAGTCTGGTCGAGGTGCCGAATCCTCTCCGAAGTCATAGTCACCAAATTTAGCATTTAATTTCAGTTTCTTATAAGTGTGCGAGATTAAAATGTGCAAGAAAATCCTCCATCTCAAAATACCCTTTTCTCAAAAATGTATTTAATAATTTTGATTGAAATACCATATATTTAAAATATTTTCATAGAAAATGATACGTCAAACTTGAGTTTTCTAGTAATAGCCTCACAGGTCCTCCTCATTCTGGATGATTTTTGCATAATTGTAAGTGACGAAATCTTACGATATATATAAATTAATTATAAATTATATATTCTTATATATAAATATATATAGTATAAATATTTGAACATTCAAGCATACAACAAAGAATATCTGATAAGCCTATCTTAAATATATTCTTTGTTGTATGCTTGAATGTTCAAATATTTATACTTTTTTTTCAAATAAGAATTCGTTATTCATGTTTCTTCGTTTGGCCACGGAAATAGAATGGAATTTCAAAGCCATTACATAGTACCCTCTCTTAAAAGACTTACTATGGTCAAAATCTACTGTATTTCCCTAATCTGCGTTAGATAAAACAATAAGGATTTGTTAGAATAGTGGTACTAAAGTAAATAAGGAAGGTCATATGAGTGCAATAGATCAAATTTTTAAAATTTAAATATCATCTTCGTCTTGTTTCTTTTAGTACAAAGTTTCGTTTGTTTTTTATCTGCATCTCCCACTAGACTTACACAGTAAAAACAGCGCCCAGAGGTTCATACTCTGCTACTAATAAACACTGCTTTCATACACCAATAACAAGAGCGATCAGCACACGACCATTAAGTTGAAACGGTGAGCTTCTCCGGAAATAACAGAGGGTTTTTGTCCGTCAAACACTTACCGATGAAAGAAACTGGTCACAAGAAGATATACTTAAAAATATATGGACACACAAGATTGCTTCATATTCTGTTTATCTTAAGCTAAAAGTGCAGATCTATCGCTTTAATGTTTAGATTTGCTTTACAAGGAGTATAGTGACTTAATAATAATTACAATAACTAGGGGTAGTGAAATTAACCATTTTGAATTCAGAAATTTAGTATTTTGATTGTTACATTTAGCATTTTGTAGCATTTATAAAGCTGTAATTTATAATTTTATAGCATTTTGAAAAATGCTTAATTTGAATTAATTTTGTTAATTGATGAGTATTAATATTATTTATATAAGATTTAAAATATATTTATGGAAGGTTATTAATGACAGTGAGTTAAAAGTGCATAAAGTGTCAATTTATTATACATTAATATAGGTTAAAGCAATACACAGAAGTATGGAACTAGCTAATACAGACTAAAGCATACCGCATAACACAAAAATATAATACTTTACTCATGTAAAACTAGCACAATAAAAAGAAAATGCACAAAATTAGCCCACACCATATCTTATAGGTGAATAATTTAGTAACGCTATTGAATGAAAGTGCTGAACATATTTTAAGATTCTGTTCTGTCATTTGAGTCCTCCTGTCACTCACAATCAAATTATATTTACTGAAATATCTTTCAGCATCTACGCTGTTGGTAGGACCCCAAATACATTGCAGAGCTACTCGGGCAAACTCTATGTGTTTGATTATTTTAATTAATTGATGTAAACTAATCATTTCTTCATACTAGCCGTATATAGGATAAAATCTTTGATACATAGAGTCAACATGAAAAATTCAATGCCATGGCCGGGATTTGAACCACGGATCTCCTGGTTTCGCTCTAACCCATTGATATAATGGCCATCTTACGTCACAACGTTAAATTACCATGACATTAAATTGTTGATGTGGACCCTATGTATCTATGTATTTGAGCTTAACACCAACAACATTTGCAGGCATTCCACATCTTGATTATTCTGCATGGTTTGTATCAGTTGGAAATGAAACTAGTCATATCCCTCAACGAAACTATCTGTTTTAATTTCACGAAAAAATGGGAATTTACTTTTAGTTTCACTTAAAATTGTGTAATTTATTGCCATTAGTGACAGGATTAAAAAGCTTACCAGCTCTTGGAAAAAGACATTTGTCACATTTTCCTCCATATGGCCGTTCAACTT
This sequence comes from Mantis religiosa, assembly GCA_030765055.1. Lineage (NCBI taxonomy): Eukaryota > Metazoa > Arthropoda > Insecta > Mantodea > Mantidae > Mantis > Mantis religiosa. Next base: position 267,053,258 of record CM060950.1, on the reverse strand, counting down.
CCTATTGCACTTAAGCATACTCAACATAAACATGTTTCTCATTTTCTTTTTACATTTTCATCTGAAAAAGTGTTCATGAATTGCATTATATCAGTGGATAACCATCCTCCAGCACGCCTTTTCAGCAACGAGTATAAAGTTTAGAACCCATCCCACAACTTATGAGCAAAGGGGTAGGAAGAGCCTTCCAACTGGGCAATTAATTTACTAATTGAAACTGACACCTCGGCCGCAAATATAGCCTGACACTGTACTTTAAAATAATTGCATGCCTCAGTGAAAATGTTCATTAGCTATGAAGAGCTGCTATTTAACGAATTTTCATACAAAGAATGAAAGAAATACTTTAATGCATCTAAATACATGAGTAGTATAGAATTGAGAGTTTCAGCACAGTGTAGATAAGATGTTGAACTCTCCTCTGTGTTAATATATGAGTGATGTAGAATGCTCATTGATTTAGAACTCTCCTATATGAAAATCGAGTTGTAAAAGAAGGGGAGTGTTGGCGTAGTGCCGTTCTCCCCTGTGCAGTGAGATGTTTTTGAGGGTTGGGATGATGATGATGATGATGATGATTGTGTGTGTGTGTGTGTGATGTGTAATGTGTGATGGGTGGGATGGGTAACGGGGGGGGGGGGGTTCCGGGGATGTTTGAATTAAATGTGAATTCATTTCGATGTGTGTGTGTGCTTGAACTCTCATGTATGAATATCGAAGTCTAGGGTTCGATATTGTGATGGGGCGGGGTGGGTAACGGGGGTTCCGGGGATGTTTGAATTAAATGTATTGATAGTAATTCTTCGATGACTGTGCTTGAACTCTCATGTATGAATATCGAGTCTAGGGTTTGATATCTATTACGTTCAGTGCTTCGATGTCTGTGCTTGAACTCTCATGTATGAATATCGAGTGTAGGGTTTGATATCTATTACGTTTAGTGTATGATATATGATGTAGTATCGTTATTCTTTAGATAAAAGAATATCGAGAGAATGATTAGGTATGTTTACTGGGAGAGATTTATGAAAATAAATGTAATAAGACATTCTGGTAAGGGGTGTTCCCTATGCAGAATCTCTCCTTGAGCTATTGTATCCAAGAGCGATGTAAAGGTTAAGAAAAGGTTAAATTCCATTCCCACATCGAGGTACGAGAAAATATAAATCTATTCCACATTGATGAAGTATAAGAATGGAAATGTAAATCTATGTGAGAGGGTCGCATGACAAAGAAATGTCCCCTCTAAGCATGATAAAAGTGGTACATAGCAAGTGTATATAAAATAAAAGCACTACCCATCTCTTTAAGAATGATAAAAAAAATTGAGAGAAAAGTATAAGAATGCAAATGTAAATCTGTTTGAAAGGGTTTTCATGATAAAGGAACGCTCCCTCTAAGCACGATAACCTAAAAAGAATATTCCCTCTAAGCATGATAAAAGTGGAACATAACATCGAAAATAAAATAAAAGCACTAACCATCTATTTAAAAATGATTAAGATAACGAGAGAAAAGTATCTCATCTTTAAGTATATATGAGTAATACAAAACTGATCAATCAATACGATAATATATATACGCAACTAGGGATCTATAGTGTAGATATCCTAACTATTCATGGCAAGATATCACCCTCCATATAAAAAAATTGTCTAGAAAATCTCCCCTCAGTATTACGAATACTCCACTGAACGTCATCCCTTTTGGTATGTGGGTCAGAGAAAAAAAGAGTTAATCTCTCCAGACTGGTGACAGGGGTGATCAAAACATTCCTATTGCTGCAGCGAAGTCTAATTTTGTCAAATAACGTTAGGAAAAAAAAGAATATATTTTAAAATTAAACGAATGAATCTATATATTTGTATGAATGATGAAACAATACTATGAATGTGTTAGTATACCAAATGTAAAAAAATCAAATGTTCAGAAAAATATATTTTGTACAAGTATGTGTGTGTAAAGAAATGTGTAATTATATCCCCCCCTCCAAGATGTAGGGAACGAATCACAGTTAGTGTGCGCACGCAACATGGTGTTTGGGAAGGAGAGATACGGTTGGAGGGGGTGTAAAAAATGATGAATCTATATAAAGTTTAAACTATGATAATAAAGTTACTAGTATTACCTTCTAACTTATAACGTAGTCACAACTACTTTAAACATATAGCGTAATATGTAGACAGTAACACCTCTCCCGGACGGAGGGGGGGGGGGCGGAGCAACTGTTAATAAATACCGCGGCACGGATGAGTGAGGAGGCAGTCGATTCTCTGGAAATATGGATCCTACAGGTAAGATAGAAAAGTTGTATATTGTAATTCATTTTTTATCTCTGTTTACGAAGAATGTTGAAGTAATACTGATTCGTGTGTGCCTATATGTATGTTTCAGATCATGAGATGCTACAGCTAAATCAACTAGCTGAAGGTGGAACACATCTTCCCACAAAGAAGCTACGTGAATTAGATCAGTCCGTTCAACACATCATTCGATCCGTCAAAACCGTGAAGACCAGATATGGTGAACGGGTCGTCGTCGAAACATCAGATTTCCAAGTCTTCCTCCCGGAGAGATTCAAACATATGACCGCAGCGCAGAAAGATCTACTAAATCGTGGTGACTGCATACTCCAATACCATGGCGAGGAAACACTAGAAAGTGGTTTCAAACGACATAAATTGTCTTTTTTAAGCAGCCCGTAATGTCGTCAAAAGGTGAGTACAATTAATGAATAAAATTTCATAAAAAAAAAGTGATAATGTAGTTACTTGCATGTAAATGTGAAATCGTACATGTTGTATTAGAACTTAAAGTGTTAATTATCGCACGTCATGTAGTATTAGTAATTGAATGTAGTTACTTGCATGTACGTACATGTTGTATTAGAACTTAAAGTGTTAATTATCGCACGTCATGTAGTATTAGTAATTGAGAGTGAACGTTGTAGGGTTAATTTTCATGTGTAATAATTACGTACATGTGAATATCGTAGTTCAGTTACGTTATTTCACATGCATGTTAGTTACGTTTGTTTGTTACACGTAAAAGTAACGTTGTAGGTGAAAAAAGAACGTTAATTTATATGTGTAAAACGTACATGTGAATATCGTAGTTCAGTTACGGTATTTTACATCTATATGGTTTACGATGTGTGTTTTTATCATTTATGTAAGGGAGAGAGCATTACGTAAAACAGTTACATACTATCTGAATATTGTAGTTACGTGATGATAGCAATAATTGTAAAATACATAATCATTATGTAACTATTTTCATATGTAAAAGTTACATGCATGTTACGTTCTACGTAAAGCATAGAGTTTACGTAAAATTGAGATTCATACATGTAAAAGTTATTAACATGTATGTTATTTCTGTTACCACCTTACATACATGTAAATCAATGTTCCCGTATGTAAAGTTAATCGAATGTTGTAATTGCTTTTTTCAGAAACGACGACAAGGTGCTCCGATACTGCCACTGGACAACCCTCGATTCAGCAAGATGAAACCTGTTCGAACGTGACCCAGGCTGAACGATTACGATGTATTCACAGTGAGTCTGCTTTCAAAAAACGATTAACCACCTACGAAATTCACAACTGTGTTAATATACTTGACCCCGTTATATTCTTAGCAGAATGCAAACCTTTAATTTTGAATGAAATTGATAAGGGCTTAAACATGTATAAATCAGGTCTTAAGATAGGATCCTGTTTATCCTGTCAATATGTCATAATATCACAAGAGAGCGATAATATTCATACATTTAACTTTAACAGTAAACTTGAGGTGATATTGCAATCTACAGATAAATCTATATGGTATGAAGAGAAGATTGTACAACCTATACTAGATCATATGGATAATTTTGAATCGCGTACCAGTTCAAAAGCTTTATACAGTATTGAGAAATTAACAATATTTGTGACACAATACGATTCATTGAATGCAGGGATGTATACTGAATTACCCGACTTTATAAAATCGAAGAGAGCTGTTATTAACATTCGTAATACTGATAAATATTGCTTTGCATACTGTCTGTTAGCATCCAAATACCCAGTAGAACGTAACAAGAATCGACCCACCTCCTATAAAAGATATGATTTTCGTAACGAATTTAACTTTGAGAATATAACATTCCCCGTATCATTGAAAGATGTAGAAAAATTCGAGAATCAAAATTCAAATATTTCAATAACGATATACGGTGTTGAAAATAAATCGATTATTCTCTTATATCAACCAAGAGAGATAAAATCACATCATGTTAATCTTTTAATGTATAAAAGACATTATTGTCTGATAACAGACTTGTCACGTTTGCTAGGAAAGCAGCTAACTAAACATAATGGGCGAAAATGGTTATGTAACAATTGTAACTTGTATTTCACATCAGAATCACGTTTAAATAGCCATAAAAAGAGGTGTATGATGAATCAAATTATCAGAATGCCCGAGGCTGGTAAAACTGATCTCGTTGAATTTAACGCATATTCGAAATGTCTAAAAGTTCCATTCGTGGTTTATGCAGACATAGAATGTATCTTACGTAAGGTAGATTCGTGTCAAGATGTATCGAGTAAAAGCTGGACACGTAGCATTCATAAACATGAAGCGTATGCAATTGCATTACATTTGGTCTGTAGTTATGATAAAAATTTAACACGTTTCAAATCATTTGAAGGTCCATATGCAATTGAAAATTTTCTTAAAGAATTAACGTTAATTGCAAATCAGGTCATTAATATATATGCTAATAAAATTGAAATAAGTATGAGAGATGTGGATGAGCTAGAATATCAAAATGCAACACGATGTCACATATGCAAACGTGAATTTCTTAACTCGTGTATAAAGGTTCGTGATCATTGTCATTTGACTGGAAGTTACGTTGGCCCAGCTCATAAGCACTGCAATTTAAATAGGAAAATGCCAGGATTCATACCAATATTCTTTCATTGCTTGTCAAAATACGATGCTCATTTCATAGTAAAGAAACTAGGTTACGATACGGAACCTATCAACTGTATTGCACAAACTTCTGAAAATTACTTATCCTTTAGCAAAAGATATACAAATTCGAATGGAATGAGTATATATCTAAGATTTCTGGATAGCTATCGTTTTTTGGATTCAAAACTTAGTAACCTTTCGGATATGTTAGAAGCAGATGATTTTCATTATACCAATAATATGTACACGAATCCTTTGCATAGACAACTGATGAAACGTAAAGGTGTCTTCCCGTACACGTATGTGGATTCTATAGAAAAATTATACGAGAATAGTCTACCATCCAAACATCAGTTTGATCATGTAAGCGATGAGGATTATAGTCATGCTAGAACGGTATGGAATGAATTCAATGTTAAAAATCTGGGTGAATATTTAAATATATATCTTAAGTGCGATACATTAATACTAACGGACGTGTTTGAACGCTTCCGTGAATTAAGTATCGGTTTGTACGGACTCGACCCGTGTCAGTATTACACACTTCCCGGGTTAGCCTATGATGCAATGTTAAGAACGACTGGTGTACAGATTTCATTATTAACAGATAAGACTATGGATAGAGTCAACTTGAAAAATTCAATGCCATGGCCGGGATTTGAACCACGGATCTACTGGCAGTCTACCGGGGAAATATACGAGTCAACTGGAGAATTTAATGTCAGGAAGGCACGTTGACCATGGTAGCTCAAAGGTTAAGAGCGACTGGACGGAAAACCAGTAGATCCGTGGTTCAAATCCCGGCCATGGCATTGAATTTTTCAAGTTGACTCTATCCATCAAATATCTTAGCCTATATACGGCTAGTGTGGAGAAATGATTAATTTCCATCAATTAACTAAAATAAGATAAGACTATGCTAGATTTCTTCGAAAAAGGAATACGAGGTGGAATTTGCACTGTGTCCAAACGGTATGCAAAGGCGAATAACAGATACATGACTAGCTATGATATCACTCAACCAACTAATTATTTAATGTACGTTGACTGCAATTCTCTATATAGTTATACAATGGAAAATAATAGCTTACCATACACTGATATAAGGTGGCTAACTGATGCTGAAATTAAATCAATAGATTTTATGTCTATTACAAGTGATTCTGACGTGGGATATGTGTTGGAAGTAGACTTTAAATATCCACAGGAACTTCATGATATACAAAATGATTTGCCATTATGCCCTTTGAATGAAATCGCGCCAGGTGATAAGTATACAAAATTGCTAACAACATTGAATGATAAAAATAAATGCGTATTACATTATCTCAATTTTCAACAATGTGTTAAACTTGGTTTGATTCCATCGCGTATACATAGAGTAATAGGTTACAAACAATCTAACTGGATAAATCCTTACATTGAACTCAACGTTCATAAACGTATTGAAGATAAGACGAAATTTGGTCAAAATCTATGGAAGTTAATGAATAATTGTGTTTATGGAAAATTTATAGAGAATGTAAAACGTTATAATTCATTTCATTTAGCTACCAGCTGGAAACGAGCGCGTAAATTGTTAGCTCGACAGACATGTATAAGGTACGTGATTTTTGATGAAAATTTAATAGGTATAGAATTGGTCAGAGATGAAATATTGATGAATAAGCCAATATACATAGGACAAGCAATCCTGGATCTATCCAAACATAAAATGTATGATTTTTATTATGAAATTCTGAAGAAAAAATTGAAAGATGTAACTTTAATCTATACGGACACGGATGCTTTTCTCTTTGAATCTAGCTGCGATATATATGAATTTATTAAAACCAATATACATTTATTCGATACATCGAATTATCCAATGGATAATGTGTATGGTATTCCGTTAGCAAATAAGAAAATTTCAGGATTATTCAAGGATGAGCTAGCCGGTAGAGTGATGACTGAATATGTAGGGCTGAAATCGAAATTATATAGTTATCGATATGATACTGAAGTGATTAAAAAATCAAAAGGTGTAACAAAAGATTCGATGAGATTCATAACCTTTGAACAATATCTCTCATGTATTACACATCCTGACACTATACATCGAAGCATGCAGACATGTTTCAGAAGTTATAAACATGATGTTCATACTATTGAATCTAATAAGATAGCTTTAAGTGGTATCGATACAAAACGATACATTCCCAATAATTCATTTTCAACATTAGCATGGGGACATTATGCTATAGAAAATTGTCAAGTGTAAATTTCTTTTTCTTTTCTCAATAAAGCATAGATTCAACTGAGTTAAAAGGTATTACTAGGCCACGATAATAACATATTACTGTATTTCAAAAAATAAAATAATTGAGTTTCAAGTATAATTGTAAAGTGTGTTACAACTGAGTTAAAAGGTATTACTAGGCACATGATAATAACATATTACTGTATTTCAAAAAACGAAATAATTGAGTTTCAAGTATATTTGTAAAGTGTGTTACTAATTACATGATAATAACATATTTACTTCATTTGAAAGATAACGTGTTGCTTTTTTATGTTTATGTTAGGGGTGAAGGAATATTTTTTCCTATTCATGTCGTTTTGAAATGTTAGATAGCAGAAATCAATGAAATGTTAATTCAACTATAATCATGTATGATTTTTTATTAAAATATATTTACTAATTATATCAAAATGTTATTATCATGTCTCCGTTAAGGGGTGAGGGGAGATTTATATATATCAATGTGAACTAGCATGTACAAAGGCTCTTATTTCAGCTATAATCATGTATGATGTTTGTTTAACGTATATTACTAATTACTTCAAATTGTAATTATCATGTTTACGTTAAGGGTAGGTGAATTTATATATACTCAATGTGAACTAGCATGTACGTTATGTTAAAATCTCTACAATTAAATGTTAATTCAACTATAATCATGTATGATTTTTTTTAAAGTATAAAAATGTTATTATCATGTTTAAGTTAAGGAGATGTGAATTAGCAGTTACAGAAGATTTTTAAAAAAGTATAAAAATGTTATTATCATGTTTAAGTTAAGGAGATGTGAATTAGCAGTTACAGAAGATGTCAGGAATCAATGTGAACAAAAAAAAAATCAAACACAATATATCATTAAAATTATATTTCTTTATTGAGTTGTGTGTTTTTTTATTTATACAATGTCCACCTCATTAATCCATTCACGGGTAGGAAATCCTAACCATTTCACCAGAATCCTATCACCACGACGTCTGATGATCCTTTCAACTAAATACGTGTCTGGATATTGAGTTTTCTGTAATTCATAACCGTAGAATGCTCCTTCAATCAGTTTACCCTCCAGATCCTCGATGAGATAGGTCAATGGATGTGTCCTTTGCACTGTACGTATCCTAAAGACTTCAACACTCCAATTTGGTAGATAACCTTTCTCCATAACACATTTATGCTTAGAAATCCTCACGTAGTCACCAACACGATGAAGCCTAGATCTTCGCTTCTCACGCAGACTTCTATCATATTTGTAGACGCTGAGCAGGAGAGAATTATCACGAACTTCTACAGGCTTCATACGAATCGTTCGATGGTAAGTATTATTGTAGGTATGAATAATTCTAGGTAGTATGTTTATCCATTGATATGAGCCTTGAACAATAAATTCCTTATGCAAAATCAGTTTGATCGTTCTTATTAAACGTTCCACTGCAGCAGCCTTAACGTGTGTGAATGTACTGTAATGATTAATATTATTACGATTCATTAGTTCGCGGAAATGTTTATTGTAAAACTCCCTTCCTTTATCAGATTGAACATTCTTCGGAAACGATTCCATTTCATTCAAGATCTCCTCCATAGCAGTCGAAACGTTAATACCACTTTTATCACGTAATGGTCGTGCATAAGCCATCTTGGAATAAAAATTGCATGCAAGAAGAATATACTTATAATTCCTATTGTCTCTTGCATAATTAGACATGTCCATAAGATCTATTTGTACTAAATCGTTCATTCCTTTGCTTATGATCTTACGACGTAAAAATCGTCTTCTAGCTGGTGCATGTAACTCGGTTGCAATGCGACGTTTTATCATGCTATAATTTTTGATGTTTTAAGTTCTGTAATAATTTCTTCTATCTCGGGTGAGTGATTCAAATTACCTGCATCCCTCGACGCAACTAATAATCTTAATCTGTTTATTATTTCATTCGGATCGTTCCAGTAGACGTAATCTAATTTTCTCTGCGGTACATGTTCTTTCCAACGTAAACCAAATCCAGTTCGATTACTAACAAGGTCACGAATGATATGACGATACTTGAACCCTCGATTTGCTCTTAAACGTCCATCTCTTGAATAACCGTGTCTGTAAACTTGAGTATTCTGTAAGATTTGCGAATACACGTCTAAATCATCATCTGTGTACGATATCTTGCGAGGTAAACGTTTAAATAATAATTCATATAAGCCTGCTGTGGGTTCATACGTTTCTGTTCCTATCTGAACACCATCAGATTTAAACACAACTGTCTTGTTACCCAATTTATACTCATTATCCTCGTAACGTATGCCGTAAGTATTGTCCATGTCACTCGAACTAGCAGTTCGAACCTTGTGTAGATACTTTGACACGAGATCAGATCCGTTAGCATCATCTGTAGTTTCGTCGTCGTTGTTGTCTTGGTGTGCTTTCGCTATTACTTTCAATGGTTCGGTTACAGGTTGAAGAACTTCAGACATGACTCGTTGCGTTTCGAATTTCATTCCTTTGAGAGAACGTAACTTTTCTCTTATTGCCCTACTGTAACGGGCAATGGATTCCTTAAGTCTTATAGCTTCAGCATCCATATCGAAATGAATGTATAATTAATCAGCTACTGCTAATTTATATGAAACTATCAGTTCTATACTTAATATATGACCATCTTTAGCACGTCCGACTGGCGCTGTAAACGATAGAATATCGCCAGTTTCAACTCTTACAGGATATCTTTCAACTAATCTTCCGTTTATTGCAAACAATGTAACATTTACAGCATGCGGATGTACCGATGATACGATGGAACACGAGAGTACACTTCCATTTCCAGGAACTTTATAGTATTCGAGTCCCGATGTTAACGTATACCTTAAAGAGGGACCTCGAAACGGACGTGTTTGCAATGAAATTATGAGTTGTGCTTTCAATTGTTGTAACATAGTGTTTACAACATTTCTCATTCGTGTTTTCATAGTATGAATATCATTATTTATAGTGATTAGTTTATTATCAAGTTCCGTTTGTCGTGCGGTTAGTTCTTTCACTTCTTTTTCTACAGCTGTAGTAATAGTCTCGCTAGCGGAGGTGATTGTTCTAGTTAACTGACTTTGTAATTCATTCTGTTTCCGTGTAATAGTATCGACAATGTTTGTTATAGTCTCAGTTAAACCCGTTTGCAATTCATTATGTTTCTGTATAAAGAAATGATTAACATAACTCATGGTGACTGCATCACTATCATCTATCGGGTCGGCTAAATCCTTCAATCTCTTCATTCGAAATGATAGAGTTTCATTAGAGTCGTGAATTGGAATCCTATCATCTACATATTTTTTATTAGGAACGTCGTGTTCGTGAAGGGGGTCCAACAGCGTTTTCATTCTTATACCATCTATAATGACATTATTTTCGGAATCACGTTTAAATGCATATTTACTTAAGTACTCCATTAAATTGTTGTATTGGATGTCGAGCGATTTTTGTATGTGATCCCTAAGCATAGCTTCAAACTCGCCCATACGCTGATACGAGGTCTGCTCGCTGAAGATCTGCATTCGATTCTCGACGTCAGCCGTATGCGTATCCACATAACGTTTAGTCGATGCATCGTCACCTTCTTCAGGGTCGTGAATATTGCACAACCGCTTTCCCTTGAATCGATAGTTTCCCGATCCATCTCTAGTTATGATATATCGATTGAACACACCCCTAGAGGGTATGATTCTTCGGGATCCGAACCTGTCGATACTCATTGCTTAAGTGATGGATTATTCTATTTATTCATTCTGATAAAGCGATCAAAACCGTGACGGTAGCGTCCCTCATTCTGTGGATATTCTGGTACTATAACAACAAAGGATCGTTCATCACTCTCCCATATATGTTTACACATATGCTTAAATTCATCATAGGACATATCGAAATTTACATAATCTTCGTATATATGTTTTAAATTGAGATTATCCTGTCTAAAGAATATAATCATATTTGCATTATCTCTAATTAAATGTTTAGGTACTTTAGCATATGATTGTGCTAAATATATAGCATCGACATTACGATGTCTACCCATACTGTAATATGAAGCTATCTTACCCTGTTTTTCATTTATCACATCATCAAATACGAATATCGAATTTTCTCTAGCATCCGACGTTTGAATTACTTTATCACCATCATCGAACGTAAATACACCTATATCGGGTATAGTTTTCAGTAACCTGAGTCAATATCGATATTTAGGTTGTTGCAACGATTTCGAGTATATGTAGAGGTTTTCGAATCTCAGACCATTCTCGTGAATAAGCAGGTTGAGTAAAACGTTCGTTTTTCCAGCATTTGAACTGCCAAGTATGAGCGCTCTAACGTTACTCGGAAACAACGTACCGTGTCGTCCTTTGCGAATGTCGTCCTCGAAATCTAACACCTGTATGGGTAGCGTACACTTTTGCTTTACTATCTCCATATCGCGACTAATACTTATAAAGCATAAGTTTTGTCTTTTATTTCGTTCGTGATAAGGACAATGTATGTCTTTACTGGATTTAGCCAATCGTCATAGGAATCGTATACTTATAAAGCGCACGTTTTGCCTTTTTTATTTCATAGTGAGACATGCGCTCTACACGTGCACGCAAAGGTTCGGGAATTCTTAATTCCTTGATTAATTCATTACCATTTGAGGCACATTTACCGGGTTATCGTTTCTGCGGTCCCGGAACGAAACTACATAAACGCTTGCAGAGAGGTGACTTACCGGTGAACGGGTTAGCTTCAGCGTGTCTCGATCACGATCGGGCTTACGCAGAGAGTACTGATACAGAATCTCGTCGTCTAGCCGATAAGGTGTTGGTAGAGAAAGCTTGGAGACGTGTAAAGTCTGCCGACGCTTCTTTGGGCGAACGACTTGCAGCTCGACTTGTGACTACACTTATGAAGGGTAAATTGGCAGCGGGCGCTGGCATGCGTAAACGTCGCAACAAGAGAGGTGGTTTCTTACCTTTGCTACCACTTTTAGCAGCTCTAGGTGCAGCAGGTGGTCTAGCTGGAGGTGCTGCTCAGATTGCTACGGCTGTCAATAAGAAACGTTCGGATGCAAAACAACTTGCGGAATTAACACGTCACAACGAGCGCATGGAATCTTTGGCTCAGGGCAAAGGTCTTCGCCGTAAGAGACGTCGTAAGGGTAGAGGATTATATCTTCGATCAAAAAACTCGGGGCGAGGCCTATATTTATCCCGGAAAAAGCCCTGAGTGCTAACGAGATCGATTCGTATGCACGACGTCTACGCATTCCACATTTTAGAGGTGTCTACATGATCGATAAACTACCTCCACATCCTCGATACTATGAGAGAATAGTAGTGAATCTGGATACATCAAATAACCCTGCTACACATTGGGTTGCTGTACGTAAGGATGGTGACGTTGCCTACTACTTTGACAGTTTCGGCGATCTGAGACCTCCGGAAGAGATAGAAACGTACCTTTCGGGTGTCAAGCTCCTATATAATACGACGAGATTTCAAGAATTCGATTCTGTGATTTGCGGTCACCTGTGCCTTCAGTTTCTCCTCGATGAGTTACACGATCACCGTGAGTGGTAGTGATACCAGCTTCTCTACATTTCTAAATCCACCATTACATCTGGATCCTAACGGACATTACGAGATAGCTCTATTGAATTTTGAGACTTTTTACTCAATTCCGAATGTGGACGAGAGTAATAATCTATTCCATTACGTTCGCGATGGAAAAGTCGAACGTATAGTAATTCCACCGGGTACTTATGAATTGGATGATATCGCCAGATTGATCAAGGATGCTCTCGACATCGGTGACGACTTTATTCTACGTGCTAATAATAACACCATGAAATCAGAAATTCAATCTCCCTATATTATCGACTTTAGTCGTGAGAGATCTATTGCTTCACTTCTCGGTTTCACCTCTAAACAGAGGGTACCGGCAAACGTGCTGACCGAGTCTAATGATTTGGTTAACATATTCAAAGTCAGCATCATACGTATCGAGTGTAGTCTTGCAACGGGATCTTTCATCAATGGTAAAAGTGGTCATTCTCTGTATGAATTTTTCCCATCGGTACCTCCAGGTTATCATATTTCGCAGGAACCATCAAGTCCTATATATTTACCAATCATCGATACGAATCTCATTGATCATCTCGACATTAGAGTGGTAGACCAGAACGGCGATAAGTTAGATTTCAGGAACGAAACCATCACTGTACGATTGCACATACGTCGTAATGGGTACAAGTTTTAAGAGACGATGCTATATTAAAAAACATCTCTCGAGATTGATCTCTACTCGATCATCGACCCGCAAGCTAATTACATCGTCTAATCGACAATTTCTCGCTAACTTAGGCTTCAAGGTTCTATGATGGATGTGTTGGACGTGACCGGGATTCCGACCTTTGATGATAAGATCAGTAAGGAGGAAGAACACGTATTCCTACCGTACAATACGTCAGCTATCGATGTGAACGATGAAATTAGAATTCCATGTCAAGCTGAAGATTTGTACACGCTTCCTAGTAGAAGTTATCTCTACATTGAGGGGACTCTCACTAAACCCGACGGCACCGTTGCCACATCGAAATTGAGTAACAATGCTATGGCATTCCTATTCGATGAGATTCGTCTGGATATGAATGGAACGACTATTGATAGAACTAGGAATCCGGGCATTTCATCAACGATGCGTAACTATGCTGCACTGAATGAACTGGAATCGAATCGTTTACTAAATGCTGGATGGATCTATCCTGGAGGTGTGGTAGACATCGTGAATACATCGAATGGTATCTTCAATGCTATCGTTCCTCTTTCGATGTTGCTGGGTTTCGCCGACGATCACAAGGAGGTCATACTTAATAGCAAGTTTGAACTTATTCTCATTAGATCTAAGGATTCTAATAATTGTATCATTGGAAACGATCCTACAATCATACAACTAACTAGACTCGAATGGAGGATGCCTGTACTTCGACTTTCAGATTCTGAACGAGTTGATAAACTTAAACTCGTCAAATCGGATAAACCTCTACACGTCGCATTTCGAACCTTGGACCTTCACACTCAACCTGCTGTACCTCAAACTAAAGCGTTCACATGGAACATTGCAACCACGACTAAACTTGAAAAACCACGTTTCGTCATAGTCGGTGCACAAGTGGATAGATTGAATCATCTCGCTAAGAATGCTTCTCTATTTGATAATTGTAATATCACCAATCTGAAACTTTATCTCAACAGTGAATCTTACCCCTATCACGATATGAATTTGGATTTCGCCAATTCGAAATTTGCATCTCTGTATGATCAATATTCCAAATTTCAATCATCCTACTATGGAAAGGAGAATTACCCTCTTTTGAAAAGGAACGACTTTCTGAAATATGCACCGCTATTCGTCATCGATTGCTCTCATCAACCTGAGGATACTGTGACGGGGGCAGTGAATGTCAGATTGGAAGTTCAAGCATCGTCAAATTCTCCTGCACAAACTTCATTATTCTGTTTAATTATTCATGATAAATTATTCACTTATAAACCACTAACTCATGTTGTACAATCTATCATATAGGTGTAATAAATAAAACATTACAAATTCAAATTATCTTTTTATTGACTTTAACATACATCTCCAATATCCTCTTCCTTGCACTCCTGCTTTTTGCATCATATGAACATAATGATTTATGAATATCACACAACTGATATAAATTTCTTTCAATATATGGAATTAGTCTTTTAAGTCCATTGAATGCAGTACTATTCAGATTTATACTGCCCACATTTAAACATGTATTCACAAACGTTATTTCTTGCATCTTATTCATGCATAACATTATATTAAATGCATATATTATATTTTCACTGTACGGTGCACATGGATGCTTACCATCTTTCAGATACGTATCCAAAACACACAAATTTGACATTATTACCTCCCAATCCTCTTTTGTAATATACACAAACGTATCGTCATGTGTGTCTTTAATGTAAAGTGATGGGAGTTCATTGTATAATCCTATGTTCACACGAAAGTCAATGCTGATGGAGATGTCGTTATCGTTCATGCACACACTATTTACCATCACTCGCAATTTCCTCCTCTACTTCTTCTGCGAAGGGTGTGAAGGGTTCGAACATCATTATGATGAAACTGTCTTGATCGAACGTCTTCTTGGCTTTGACGATTCTCGGTTTGCAGTTCGTCTTCTTCTTTTTCTTGTCTCCTTTCTTACTGGATGTGCGGACATACACGAACTGTCTCAACATCGTGAATATTTAATACACTTGTTAACGTAAAACTCTTATTATTTTATACTCACTTTTCTATGACTTCCTCCTCGGGTTTCGATGTACCGATATCCTTAAACGGACGATCATTGTACGGACCGCACACATCTTCACCTTGATCCTGTTCGGACTGGTATGCCACTTCTTCACTTTGGGCTTTACTGAAATAAACATATTTATCATTAGTTATCTAACACATAACAACACTTTCACGTTAACACACAATTATAATTCTACTTACCCGAGGTACACTTTACAATTCTTTCCGCATTGAGCATAAGATGTGATCGAATCATGATGGGAAGGATTCTTGCAAATCACTTGATGCATCTTTCCATCACACGTTTCATCGTGGTGCTCAACCCAATGCTTTTGCAAATCTTCGAAATTGCGTAGATTCTCCCAGAATCTGGTATCACTTTCAATGATAGGTGTTGTTGTTCCACTCATCTTGACGTTGCGATGTGAAGTGAGAATGCATTCGTTCCCGAGTGAGCAGATGGGTGATGAAACGTGATCATACCTGTCTCCCCCCTCCCCATCCTATCGTCGATTGTACTTAACGGACGGAGGGTTTGTGTGAAGTGAGGACACGTTCGTTCCCGAGCTGGCGGGACAGGGTGAGACCTGTTAATTCGAGTTTACTATATTACCGTTTTATCACGTTTCCCCCTTCCACCTTCTCGTCGCTTGTACTGGAGGAGGACTAGTGTTTATCCTATCGTACATGAATGGGTATCGAACCGAGGACTCTATGTTCATATATATGAATCCTCCCGAGAACTCGATATTCATAGATGAATATTTATACGCCCACACATATACACATATGCACAAATCTTGAGGAATGACAACACGTCATCACCCTTATACTTCAATGTGGAATAGATTTATATTTTCTCGTACCTCGATGTGGGAATGGAATTTAACCTTTTCTTAACCTTTACATCGCTCTTGGATACAATAGCTCAAGGAGAGATTCTGCATAGGGAACACCCCTTACCAGAATGTCTTATTACATTTATTTTCATAAATCTCTCCCAGTAAACATACCTAATCATTCTCTCGATATTCTTTTATCTAAAGAATAACGATACTACATCATATATCATACACTAAACGTAATAGATATCAAACCCTACACTCGATATTCATACATGAGAGTTCAAGCACAGACATCGAAACACTGAACGTAATAGATATCAAACCCTAGACTCGATATTCATACATGAGAGTTCAAGCACAGTCATCGAAGAATTACTATCAATACATTTAATTCAAACATCCCCGGAACCCCCGTTACCCACCCCGCCCCATCACAATATCGAACCCTAGACTTCGATATTCATACATGAGAGTTCAAGCACACACACACATCGAAAAGAATTCACATTTAATTCAAACATCCCCGGAACCCCCCCCCCCGTTACCCATCCCACCCATCACACATTACACATCACACACACACACACACACACAATCATCATCATCATCATCATCATCCCAACCCTCAAAACCATCTCACTGCACAGGGGAGAACGGCACTACGCCAACACTCCCCTTCTTTTACAACTCGATTTTCATATAGGAGAGTTCTAAATCAATGAGCATTCTACATCACTCATATATTAACACAGAGGAGAGTTCAACATCTTATCTACACTGTGCTGAAACTCTCAATTCTATACTACTTACATGTTCACATATTCTACAGATTTAAACTATGAATTCCAACGTCTGAGCTCGAGGAAAAGTAGTACTACAGCTGGAAGATTTGGGTAACTTTCATCAAGGAATTTTATATCAGCACTTTTCATTTTTCTTGAATGTAAGAAAGCAATTTTCAGTTTTGGCACGAAATGCTTTAGTTGTGACATTTCTTTTGTGATCAAATCACCAACTAGGTTCACCTTGTGTGCAAAACATTGAAATTGCATGAGATGGTCATCAAATTATTATGTTTGCAATGCTCCAAAGCATGTCCCCATGTAACGAGCTGAATCTGATGCTATTTCCAGTATATTTTCATATTAGACGTCATATTCTTTCAAAGCGTCAATGATCGCCCTGCTACAAGTTGTACCATTTGCTTTATCAAGAAAGCTACAACCACCTCGAAATAGGTCCTGGTTTACCTGGTCACACATGTCTTTTTTTAGTTCCATTTGCCTTTAACTCCAATGGTGATATCGGTGGCCCTTCTCCTTTGGAACATATGGAAGGGGGAGTGAGTGAGTGTGTGGTGTTTAAGGGCCCGTCGACAACAAGGTCATTTGGGCCCGACATATGGAAGGTGTTAACGCGTATTCGTTGGACTTTTTTTTATAATCATTAGATCACGGGACCCCTAGCATGGCGGCCACACATTGTTCGGAATAAAACGGCGAAAACACATCTTCCCTGCCAGTCAGAAGTCTCGTCTGCGACTAAAACAATTGGGTTTTCCTTGCAGACACTTCCTTATTTCAGCCTTCATTGCTTCTCCACAACGAGGTACATACCTTCGGCAGATTTCCGGAGCCTGGCGCATATCTGAACGCAGAATTGATTTAAATTAGCTAAAAGCACTCAAATTCGAGTATTTTAAGCTCTACTATGCTACAAAAATTAAGCATGTGCCCTTCATACTTTTGTATAATTTGTATAATTTTACACCCCTAAATTGAATTAATGTTTGGATTTTTTAGTTATATAACTTGTTTAGCTTAGTGAAGTTAAAATACGAAAATGATCCCGTCGCATATGACCGTAAAGAAAGGTACTTACTTGGACAAGTATTCCCGAATAGCTGGATGGTCCACTTTCTGAAGAGGGATGTCCGTCTTCAAAAACATCTTCACTATGTCTTCAACAAAAGCACTTTTTTTCAGATTTTGCATTCTTCAGTTTTTCATGCATCATTTGGATTGTGGGTTGACTTTATACTCCTTGTTTTTCCTCTTGTGATTTATTGTTAAAACTTTCTTGGTTCTGACATTGTCTGATATTTTCGCTTTTACCATCTTTGCACTTACTGACGTGACCTACGCATGGAATGACCGAAAGTTACGCGTAACACCGAACAGAACAATGTAAATCGAAACTTTGGCAACTGAGAACTCCAAATGGAACTAACATGTGTGTATCACGTCCTTAACATTAGAGTTACTACTATTGGTTTTCAGAGATAAGGTTTTGGGTTGTAAAGATACACTCATGACAGTCATTAAGCGCGGTAAGAGGGGTTCTTTTGTGAATCAACTGAACTCGCTTCAGCTACCAAACATACCTAATATGGACAATGGTGGAACAACAGGCTAATTTAGCGGTAATTGTTGCTTTCCACATTCCAGAAGAGTGCTCACATTATAACGTTCTAAACCTACAAGGTTCTACAGACTCTTCAGTTAAATTTTCCAGAAGAAAACGAATTGGAAAAAAATAATTACTTGGAAAAAATCTTCGATTTCGCATTTATATAGCGTTTTGAGTCAATTTCGCACTTTACCGCGCTATATCGCATTTGCGAAAAATCCCCACCCCTAATAATAACGAATCTAATAATTATTAATGATAACAATAATCATGAACGTAACAACAGTAGTAATATAAATGATACTGGGATAATATCAATAATGGAAAACGAGCAAATGCTACTGAAACACAATGTGCCCTCAATATTTGCATGGTTTTCTTTACGATTCTTTACAATGCATGTAATTCCTAACGTTAGATAATATTGTTAACAGAATGTAAGGGAACTGATATGCTGCACTCATACTGCACTCATATGACTTTCTCTATTCTTGTAAAACTATTCTTACAAATGGTTATAGCTCTGCCAACTTCATGTCAATCGAGATAAACGTTACCTTATTGCTAATTTTCTTGTAGGTGCAAGGCCAATATGGGAATGCTGCAGGCTTTGAAGAATAGTCGACTGATTAAAGAGCTGGTCGTCTGTGACGTCATTTAGATTACGTTCTCTTTGTATGGACAAGCGTTAAAAATTAATATCGGCTTCCCGTTTTAACTGTAAATATTGGCTAATTCAGGCAAATAGTCGTAATATGGAATAGCTTCAAAACTGTTCTTTCCACCAAAACCAACATTGTCGTACATAAGTTGGGTTTTAATGAAATCTCCATCTTTTGTCCAGCAAGAATTGGTCTACCTCTAAGGTTTTTAATTTAAGCAAAAATTATCCAGAATGTAGAGGAATTCTGAGTAAATTCCCAAAAAAATTCAAATGTCAATTTCATTTTTCATGAAAATATTTCAAACATATTACTTTAAATAAAATTGTTAGAGCTACTTTTGAGAAATAAACAATTTTCAAAAATAATTCCATGTAAAGGGTAATCTTCTAATCGCATACTTGGAAGATGCTGAACTAAAATACCAAGTTTGGTATTTAACACACTTTTTATGTTCCAGTTGTCTTATTCACAGACACACGGACACACACATATGCGCGCGCGAAACTTTTATATATAAATATATATGTATATATTTTCGATTCAGGGGACCACGAAGCTTGTAGTGTCTGCCCGGGACAAGAAGGCAAGCTAGAAGAATGTATAACGCAGGCGTGCTCAATTGTACCGCACACGCTTCCTTCTCTTACGGATGTTTTCCCCACACCGGTGACCAAGGCATTGCTACTAACGTTTAGCCAGATCACAAAAGTTGGAAGAAATGAAAGCACCTGTTAAATATGATCCTAATTTTGAACATTTGGTACATCTTTCTTATAAACTGGTGTAACTTATTGGGAAAAATCTGAAACCATTTAGTGAATGCGAATTTATCAAGCAAAGCTTGCTAGTTGCTGCGAAGGAATTTTGTCCCGATTTAGTCCATTTATTTATATCAGTCAGTCTCTCTCGAGGTACAGTAACGAGACGCATAGAGGAATTGTATTGTGATTTGGAAAGGCAATTAAAGAACAAAATAAGATCATTAACATGTTTTTCTCTAGCCTGGTGGACAAATCTGACGAGGTGCTGTTAATTGTATTTCTGAGGGGAGTTGAATGGCCCAATTGCGACTGTGGGAAGGACAATGTTGCAGATTTATATCATTTCTCTTGCTTGCGTTCCGTGAACACAATAAACTTCATACTTCTGGAAAAGTATGCAGAACTTCTAAAGCAACTACATGACACATTCCCTTCGTGATTTGAAGATATAAAGCCATTTGAGACAAATATAGAATTATTTTGTAGTCCTTTGAAGTTTCCATGTAGTAAGGCCCCACACGAGCTACAAATGGAACTACTTTTACCTCAAAATTCCACAACAGTAAAATGTTCTGTGAAGGAAGGATTGGAACTATTTAAATCTTTGTCCTGCAGTGATTATCAGAGATTACATTTGTTTGCATCTAATTTAATGGTACTCTTTGGCTCTACATTTATCTGCGAACAAACCTTTTCAAAGATGAAGTATATTAAAAGTGAGTATCGCAGGAAGATCAGAGATAACCACCTTGCTTATCCTTTGAGACTGTTCACTTCATCTTTCTCACTACACATAGAAGACCTTGTAAAACATAACTTGTGCCACAGAAGTCATCCTAAGAAACAAGGGGTAAACTGTGAGTGCGAACGCTTCTGATTTCCTATGCGTCAGAATGATAGAGATGTTCCACCAGTGGAACTCAGTAACCACAGGTAAACGCCCAATTCTATCGCAGCGGGTGAAAGGTGTTTTCAAACTCTCCTTTCGTGCTTTAATTGAGCACCCCAGGCATCACGTAATCACTTCTGCTGTCCGCACGGTGTTTAAGCTAGCCTCCCGAGTATAACAAGGATGCTAGGTTTGTTTACAATACGCAAGTGTTGTCACATAACTCACCCGCACATAATACCTATCACTGCATTTACTGGAACGGGCATTAGATCTGGCAACATGGGTGACTCATATGCGCTCTCAAACACTCATTACCTAGTAAACAGATCCACTAACAGAGCAGATTAACAGTTGAAACCCCTCTCCCCTTCATTCGTCTCTTGCCTTCTTATGCCGTGCAGACAGATGTACAATGAAATCTCTGAATCGAATCTTTGGGAGGAGTGCAATAATTTCCACCAATACTGTAAGTAATAATAGCTATAGGTAATTACGGATAAGTCAAATAAGAATTGCTCAAAAAAGACTCTTTAACATAAACGGAAAACGTTCTAAGACATTTTCGGTTGCTTACGCTATTCTTGTATATTATCACGAACTACAAACTCCAGTTCAAGCCTGGGAACTGCCTCACGACGTTTGCTGCAGAACAAAATTTGGTCACTCCTCTGCCGTCCTTTTAACTCTATTTACCCGGTCCTGTTCTGCAACTGTTCTAACGTACGAAGGGACGCCTCTGTGTGTATATACACGCCTTGGCGCGCCGTGGCCGAGTAGTTACACCACTCAACCCTCACCAAAGCGACCTGGATTCGATCCCAGGCGACCGCATCTGAGATTTGTGGCTTAGGGGCGGGTTTCCCCCGGGTGCTTCGGATTTCCCCGCCATCTCATTCCACCGGTGCTCTATCTTTATTTGATGTATCATTGGTGTCATCGCTTGCGGTGCCGAATGTAGTAAAAGCAAGCGTTTAACACTACACTACCAGAAATACACACACACACACACACACACACACACACACACACACACACACACACACACACACACACACACACCTACACATACACGTGCGCGCGTGCGTGCGCACCTCCTAACGTGGATGTTCTAAACGTTGGTGATTACTTGCTTACATTGACATCACGCAAGGCAAGGATTCAAATGTATTGCACTGTGGAAGGAAAATGCAACCTGTTTCTGCTGATTGGACAATGAGCTGCTGATGGACTTCTGGTATCTACTACGGGGATGAACAATCCTTAAAGAACCGGTTTCATGACGCGCAGCCCGTTGGCTGGGCTGGTTACTGTGTCGGTGATGCGGTTGACAGGAAAGCCGCAGCAGATATAGTACGGTTTGTCGCCAAGTTATTTCTAATATACATCACAAAAACAAAAGAAAGTAAATTAAATAAATAAGCCAAGCTCGTTATATAAAGGCTCATGATATAAAAATATAATGGGGCACATACCAAAGAACAAAATTAGTAGCAGTAGCAATAAATTAAATACACCACTACACATATGTGATTTAATGTTTGTATATTGGATTTATGCTTCTCTTCTGTGCAAAGGCGAACTTCTTTATGACATTCTATGCGCGATAGTTTCAGTCCACCTGCTTATTGTGCGTGTGAATAGACATTTCTGCATCCTTCATTAAGCTGTTGACGAATATTAACTCGGTTTAATAATGCTAATCCCATTTCGTTGTTTGAATGGATGTTGCGCAGTCCATGTGTTTTAATTTTGGTGGCTAAATAGGTAATTTATATCCGTAATACCAGTGTTTGTCCACAGCGAATCTTCACCGCCAAACAAAATCCAAGGCGAAAAATGAATTAGTTTCTAAACAGCTACATATTTTCTTGGAGCATTCGAGTAATTAGAAGTCCTCA
Organism: Mantis religiosa; assembly: GCA_030765055.1. Classification (NCBI taxonomy): domain Eukaryota; kingdom Metazoa; phylum Arthropoda; class Insecta; order Mantodea; family Mantidae; genus Mantis; species Mantis religiosa. The sequence continues at coordinate 267,030,195 of CM060950.1, read as the reverse complement.
GGTGATGTTCATAAGTAAATGGGCGGTGAGATCAAAGGTGGTAATAGAAGATTATATCATATAACAAGTTAATAAGTTAATACCTTTAACTTCCTTGGCTGTCACTTATCCTACACTTATGAAAATATATTGATTATAAAATTCCAAAATTTAATAACATGTATGGCACTCTTAGAAGAACATTTCATAACAAGACAAGAAAAGATACACAGATTAAATTACATAAAGTTATGGCAGTACCAGCAGGCTTTATATTCGAGAGAAACTTGCACCTTAAAGGAGAAAGGTAGAAACCGAATACAGGCAGCCGAAATACGATTTCTCCGAAGTGTAGCGGGAGTGACCCGACTGGATCATATCAGAAATGATGAAATAAGAAACAGCCTAAAAGCTGTAGACCAGTATAAACAGAAATTGTGGGAACACGTACAACGAAAATAGTTGCTGAATATGTACCTATTGAAGAAAAAAGTATTGGCCGGCCAACAAAAGGATGGATTCAACTAATAAAGGAGCCGCAATAGGCTTAAAGCCTATAGCTTGAAGTACAAGAAGAGGAAAATTCACATATCCACTCATATTTTTCATATAATGCTTTAGTGAAGATTTTTTATTTATCTTTTTTTTTAAATATATTACGTCCTTCAGCGTTAGGTCATATTGGGCAACGAATGAAATGAGGGAAATGATGTTCAAAGGAACCCATGAAGCATAGAGCTTAGAGTTGTCCGACATTCATCTTTCAGGATAAGGGAAAACACCGGGAAGAAAGAAACAACTCAGTCTGATCTAGATTCAAACGGGACCTCTTGAACGTGGGGCAGACACGCTATCACCTACGCTACAGAGGCGGGGCAGTGAAAACGCTGTGACACTTCCACATGAACAGAACTGAAGGGGGCAAAAACAGGTACACTAATTCTTTTAATAAGGTGCTAAAATAAGAGCTATATAATAGTTCGCTCAAATGTCCACTATCTTATAGTTAAACGAAATGCAACACGACGCTCTAATAACGTTTTAGAGACGCGCAAGCCAGAAACATATTGACATCAGATTTCTTAAACGTGAGTGGAGAGTGCCTCATTGCAAGGGCAAAACCCACCCATGGGATTGTAACCTAGTCTCAATGACTGTAGACAAGGTTATAGGCATAAACATATTTTACCCCGGATCACTTTAAGTAATGGAACAACCCGTCACAAGGAAATTTGTCTCAGGTCATATTTTGCAATGACTGGTAAAATAAATTTATTCTTTGGGTCAAGTAACGCTTCTGCCTGAGGCGCATTCTCTTAAGTATGAGCAGAATTCCACTCCTACAAATACTATTACTTCACAGGCAGACATTTTTAGCATCGAATGACAAATGCTGTGAGTATAATAGTGTGAAATTAGATACATTTACGTATAATGATACAAATTACTATTGTTAATAATGAATAAATATTGGGAGGGCATGTGCCCCTGTGCATAATGTACAGACGCGAGCAAATGTATTCCGATGCGTGCAAGACTGACCTACGCGAGGGAGGCGGGTTTCTTATCAGTTAGTTTCGTCAGGACCATTCAGTTTTCTTATACCTGACTAGCGAGTTCGGCGCACAGGTATTTAAGCCTCAATGGAAAATAAAAATGATTTTGTCACATGAAACGTAGGTGGTTTTATGTAACTCTCCAGTATCAACTTAGATGTTTATCGATCCTTTTTAATAACGTTATTTCCTCTCTCTCTCTCTCTCTCTCTCTCTCTCTCTCTCTCTCTCTCTCTCTCTCTCTCTCTCTCTCTCTCTCTCTCTCTCTCTCTCTCTCTCTCTCTCTCTCTCTCTCTCGCACACCACACTTCAATCATTTTAATCTCCATTTCTTTTTCTTTTTTAAATGCATTTCCAATACTCAAAGTAGTAGTTTTATCTGGAAGGAAATACTTCTACCTTTCATAGCTTAGTGGTACTATAATGTTAAACTGTGTGGTATTTAAAATTAATATCTAAAATTAATATTTAAAATTTGTATCTTGTTCCGAAGATAAATACATTAATTATTTCCTTTATTATAGTTCTCAAAAACAGCTTATATGAATATACCACGACAATTAATATAGCCACCAAATTAAGAACCTATATATATATTAGAATTTTAATGACCAACGAAATAAATAAAATAATTATTCTGTTTTATAATGACAGTTGAAATACAAATCCACGTTAGCGTCACAGGCATGTCGGAGGTTTCACAACGGAGCTCTTTAAATTTCAGTAACTAATATGACGCATTTCAGTTTTAGCTATACGTAGAAACCATCGAACTAGACCGGGCTTGAACTTGCAACCTTGGGATGTGAATGACAGCACCTAGGTCATCCTTGTCAGCGTTTATATTAATAATAATAATAATAATGATGATGATGATGATGATGATGATGATGATGGTGGTGGTGGTGGTGGTGGTGGTGGTGGTGGTGGTGGTGGTGGTGGTGGTGGTGGTGGTGGTGGTGGTGGTGGTGGTGGTGTTGGTGGTGGTGGTGGTGGTGGTGGTGGTGGTGGTGGTGGTGGTGGTGGTGGTGGTGGTGGTGGTGGTGGTGGTGGTGGTGGTGATGATGATGATGACGATGACGATGACGACGACGATACCAAAGAAAACCTGAAAGGTCAAATAAAAGTGTAACGCTAATCTAATATGCTGCTATAACAAAATTAAACATTTAAGCATGAAGTACTTTACGTATTTAAAGGATCTATATTTCGAAGCATTGTGCAGCAATTATCTGCTCTAGAGGCTCCGAACATTACAAAACTTCAGGTAACAAATTAACACACAGATCGTGAAAATTCATGTCATGTAGATGCCGTTGCTGAAACCGGTCAAATTAATAAGTGTTAGCAGTTTCTTCATTCACTTTTTAGGTAAATAATGTAGATTTACTTCAGGAAGATTTTAAAAGCTCCGTCTTCCAGTGAACTTGTCTACATAGGCAATATAACTTTACTGTGGTTAAATGGACATGTGGTCGATACTCTCTGCGATTGGTAGTTACTTCCACGGGTTCAAAGGTCACATATATATATATTTTATGTATATAATAAGTTTAGAGAAGAATGCCTTTAACCTCGGAAGTCCCTCGGGGCTGTATTGTTGGCATGTGGGAAGCAGGTCTTGCTACCACACAAACAGATAATTCTGTGGGAAGAGGGCTTGACTGCGTTCTTTACTGGATACGGCGGTTCCAGGAAGAGGGAGGAGAAGGATTAAAATCCCGAGCTAAATCTGGGACACCCAGGGTTACCTCTCCAGATATGGATGCAGCCAAAGTGCAGAATTCCAGAGAGAATCCGTTCCGCACTTCTACGTCAATCGTGAGGCATGTGGGACTTTAGATAATGCCTTCATCTGTTAGAAAGAGTCTTCATGCTGCCGGAATACACATTAGGAAGCCAGCTCGAAAAGAGAACCTCACAGAAGCACATCAAGCTGCTCATGTGGGATTTGCTCTCCAGTTCCTTCCAATGCCTGAGATATTCTGGGACACTATAAATGTGGACGGACGAGAAAGTTTTCTCATCCTATGAAGAGGGAAGGATGATACTTTGGCGTCCAGACAAGACACGCTACAACACAAAACACGCAGTGCCCACAGCAAGAAGTGACAGGATTAGCATCGCTTTCTGGGGCTGGATGTTGGCTGCCAGTGTGGGTCAACTGGTCCGTGTATCCCCAGAATGAATTCTGAAGAGCATGTAGAGGTGTTGGAGGACCCCATGTTACCAAGTGTTCGTTCCGTATATCCTGAGGAAGATATGCCTATCATTAACTATGTTCATGATAACAGCAGCATTTATACTTCAGCATTTACCCCAGATTGGACAGAACAATATCCTGAAGTTTCTCCTCTCCCTTGGCCAGCCAAATCACCAGATCTGAGTCCCATTGAACACATTATGGTTAACGAATGGGATTGCAGGGCAGAAAAACTCGTGAAAGCCTCGAGGATCACGTTCAGGAAGTATAAGAAAGCGTGCGCAGACAACCTCATATTTGTGAATCTCTCATCGTTTCTCGTCCTAGGAGGCTCAATACGCCTCTAGATGTAAATGGTTGGTGGACCGGGTATTAAGCCATTAATCGTTTGTTCCCTATCCCGTACTATGCCGTCCATGTTCAAGCTAATATTTCCATCCTTTCCTTTCTTCATATGCACATAGGCATTTATTTAGAAATTGGTTTCAAGTTTATCTATATATCCATGATATTAAATGAAAATTATCCTTTATTTTCTGTATGAACAATTATCTAGTATCAAATAAATTCAATTTTAGGTAAGCAACAATTACCAACATTCAATATGAACATCGTATAATATTTTGTTCATTATCAAACAGTAACTGTGGTCAATTATTCCAAATCGGTAATTTTTAAAAAAATTACTATATCTGAGATACAGGATCATTCACTGGTACATTTTAAAGCCTGTGTGTAATTTCCAAAGCTATTATGAAAAATATCTCCTGAACCACTAAATGTACTTGGTATAATGTGACTTAGATTTAAATGATTGCTAGTCCAAGTTGACAGAGCCACCTGTTGTAAGAAGCAGACAACGCCTAATAGGTTTTGAGCGCTAATGGTGACAGGTTTAGAAACTAAATTCTCAGTATTGGTGGACAAGGACACTGACATTCGATATTGAGAAAAATGGCGCTGGTAATGAAATATGAATACTTGATATGACATTTTTGGATGTGACTTTGAAAATAGTACAGTGGAAAGTCTGCCAGAAGTAGCTAACAGATTAAAAAGTTATCATCATCATTATTATTTTTATCATTATCGTTAATATCATTATCGTTATCATTATTATTGCCGGGTAGACTGCTTAAAGGTTATTACGTTCATCAGCACCGGGCTGCTGTGGTCGGTGGATGGGAATGCTGTTGATAGCAGGTAAACCTGACCTTTCCTCTAAACTAAACGATCATAGAATTTGTTCCCTTTGCCTCTCCAAACCCCGCGTCCACTAGAAAACTTTTGCACGCTGGTGTACGAACCACTTGTGTAAGTAAGTAGTTGTTGGAACAGCCTTCCTATTGTGCAAGCATTTCTGGCACCTGCTTAGAAATTGCCCACTACACTCTGCAGTTTCGTCTGAAAATGGCAGCAATTTCTGAATTAAACTGTAATATACATATTTCCTGCAGACTTTCTGTGATCCGCATCAATGACACAGCATCCAATCGCCTCCAAACTAATCACGCTAAGTATTTCCCCCTCAATCGAGTACCAGTGAACCTTTTGGCGATTTCGGACAAAGTGTCGTCCCTAATTGCAATTAAACCCCGATAGTAGGTGCCCTTTTATTGTGATATTTCGTACATATATTTTACTAACCAGCTTCTCAAGTTGCCAACATTTGTGAGGATGAGGGAATGACCGTACTTGTTTGAACATTTGGCCAATGACAAAAGTCCTATGATTCAAATTCAAATGACTAATTCCAAACTGCAGAACAAGAGCAGCAATATGAATATATTAAAAGAGTTATTACCTGAAGAAAAGAAGGGATGCTACGTGCCCATTTGACAGCTAGGAAGAGTAACTTGGCTGCTGATTCGTAGATGTTTTCCGTAGGAGCCAGCGTAAGGTAGGCGAGATCGATTGGTCGTAGTGTGGTACCACTGCCTACAGATGGCGCAGGAGATGCTATTGTCCGCTCGCTGCTGATACGGTAACTGCCAACATCTGGAAAACAAAAGCAAACTTTCTACCTCTCTAAATGTCCGCTGCATTTGTTAATTACTTGTCAAAATGTTAATTTTGCATTTTCAGAATTTAATGGTTTTCTTTATAAGCATGTGAATGTTCTTGTTTTGTCTACCACTTTTCAATGGTAGGCAGAGAAAGCACGTATTGCATTTTACGCGCCCCCCTCCACAAAAAATTAGGAGTATAAATTTACCAGAAATGGGTACTTTGAAGTTCTGTAAAGTTCATGTGTTAGAACTGTTGCACACACATGCGCGCGCGGATCGTTTCTTAAAAATAACTTTTTTGGATCAGGCGTTCAGAAAGCTTGTATTTGCGCAGAAATTTTTCGGTGGAATGTAACACTTTCTCTACTCATTGTAATTACGTATTAGAGAAAGTAAAAATGGCTATGATTAACGGGTAAGTATAATACAAATTCCTTAGCTATTTGCCAGTATAAAAAGTGAGTTTACTCTCTCAAACATAAACATTTTCTGATATAAATAGAAAACATTCTAAGTTGTTTTCGATTGTTTACACTTTTAATGTCTATTAGCACGTACTACACACGTCTGGGGAGTGCTTCTCGTCGCTCGCAGCGGAACGTAATTCGTTTACGCCACTGCGATGCGTTTAATTGGATCTACCCCTTTGCTCACGCATCAAGGGATATCTGCTAACCTGAAAGACGGGGCATTTGGGTCCCCTGGTATATACGTCCATATTGTGGCCCACCATGCGTATATAATATGCCACTATATTTTCAGACAAAATACTATAAATTATTGTAAATGCAATTAATTTTTAAATAAAATGCACATTTAAAGCCGCCTATAAAATGCAATTTTAATAACATAATTTTTACCATTTTACACTATCTGTGAGTAGGCAGTAAGATAGTTGAAAGTTCAGTAATTCAACTTTTCAATGTTTTAATTTATTTTTATTCGGGATCTTCGTACTGCAATGACTTGGAAGTGCTTCCATTTCAAATGTTTTTGTTAAATGGGTAGACTCCCACGAATTTAGTAAGTGATTACAGACGAAACCGTAAATTAAATCACTTTGTTGTCATTCTACGAAATGACCTATTGGTTGTTTAATGGTTCTTAAATCCATTCCTACTTATTGTTCTAATATACATTTTCTGTTAAAAATGTTTGTACTTATGTCATTGCTTTTATTGCAAGCCCATTTTGGGTCAGATTCTTAAACAAAAATAGTAAACCAGAGTCTAATTGGGCTGTTATTCAGTGATATTCAGTACTGGAGGTTAAAAAGATCTCCAATGTGTGCCAAAAGTATGCAAAGATAATAAATTTGTCGGTACCCACCAGTATTTAGAATAAAACGTTTTCAAAACAACTGCTGATGGTTTTATTTATGTTAATATAATTTTTGTTTTACATCACCACAATGGATGATCACACCTCTGGATGAATTTGTACTTGATCTAAATTTTGGGTCCCAGCTAGCTGTTTCTTGAGCATGAGATTCGCGGTACCGAATTGGATTTCAGGGACGTGAACCATTTACTATTTGAATGAGAACTCGGGTAATATAATTTTTATATTGCTGTTCATTAATAACGATTGTTGAAATCTTTGAACTAAACGCTTTTAATTTCTTGCCCTGTTAAACATTGAAGTACATCCAGGTAACATTAAGCATTCCCTTTCTGGAATTAAAGATGCAATAAAACTAATATTCTTGATTTTTTATAATAATTTAGGGGTTTCTTCTCGAGAAACGACGACATTATTTATTCGCACTCCTTCTTGATACGTTAAGGTATTTTTGATAAAGCGCAGTTGGTTATTAAGCTTCTAATAGAAATTTAACTTTGAAATTGCTTTCCTATAATGCGGGCCTCGTAGGTAGATAAACTCAGCTGATTCTATAGAAATGAAATATTTTCTCTCTAAGCATCACATTTGGCAGAGGATTTATTTGTATTCCCACTCAGTTCAATTCTAACTCACGGAATTATTCTTCTCAACCACACACAACATTAATTATACTTCTGCATCTTGAGTTTTCTATGTGGTTCATACATATTCGCTTTATGTGTTTACTATAGCGTTCCTCAAGCTTGTTGGTTTTCTCCTGCTCTAACAAAAGCGAGTCCTTGTTGGTTTCTGTTCTTTGCTATACCTACACATTCAACTGTTCATGATTTATACATATTAACATTATATTGATGTCGTAATATATAATATTAGTTTTCTTATTTCTAATATTTTCTTAAGTTTTGTTTTACAATATTTCTCTGACTATTGTACACAAAAAACGGGAATGTTTGAAAAGCATTGGCAGAGAATTATTTAACAAATTATACATTCCATCCTTTTTTTAAGTGGAAAGTTATAAGTTTTCCGTTACGTAAGAATAAAAGACCTTTTTACACCCCTTGTAGTTTTATTGGACTGTTCAAATATTCCCTTTTTGGTGTCATCCTGTATTTTTATAATAAGAAAATGATTATGTTGATTACTTAATTCTCGTCTTCCTCTTTTTCTGTGTTTGTCTGTTTTACCTATGTACTTATACAATTTAAGCAATTTATTCTGGAAGTTAATTTACAACAAATTGAATTACGTTTCGAATTCATACGCGGTCAACTGTTAATGATTTATACACTTTAATATTATACTTCTGGGCAGCAGACTTTATTTAATGCTACTATTCATTTTTAGAATTTCTTTCCGTGAGATTTTAATTTATAAAATTTATTTGGACTAATTCGCGTATACGACACTGTCATCGTATAGATCAATCAAGTAGTAGAATTCGTAAAATACCGACCCGACGAATTGCTGATCTCTAAATCGATAGTTGTACACCATGAGCAATTATCACATGTTCCTTTACTGCTGGGTGTAGCATACAACTTCAATAAGTGCCAATTTTATATTTGTGAATTTAAATAATTAAATAAAGTTTGTTGTTCCCATATAAAATGAATATTCAACTCAAATAATTGCAAATTTGTTGTAGTTTAAAATAAATTAAATTTTTGTTGTTTTAAAATAGAGGTTATGTTAATTTATTATTTTCTCAGAATCAATCAGCGCCACCTGACGGCCTTAAGACCAAAGTTGCTTTCACTAGCGTTAAATTGTGCACGGCCTGTAAGGACTTATGAGGTGAAGTTTCATTCATATGCTAATGTAGGCGTATGTGATTTATGGAATCAAATAACTTGTTTTATTGCTTTTAACAATTTTTTTTCCTGGAGAAATAGTCTGTACAAATGCAACTTGTGGTTTTGAAATTCCCTAGATAAACACCCTCGGGACTTCTTTTTCTTTTATGCTGTTCTTTCATACTTTACAATTTAAACCGTTTATTCTGGCAAATAATTTATGACAAATTAAATGTATGTTTCAAATGTATCTTTATACGCAATTAATTTTTTAACTTTCGTTTATTAGCAATATTTTTTATTTGGATTCCTCAACCCCCAGGAATGTATGTAAATTTATCTTTGGAAAGTCACGCCTGTATAAATTTCATTTTAAATACACACCCACTCTCTCTCTCTCTCTCTCTCTCTCTCTCTCTCTCTCTCTCTCTCTCTCTCTCTCTCTCTCTGTCTCTCTCTCTCTCTCTCTCTCTTTGTAACATAAATTAATTAAAAAGCTTATAATTTATTTTTATAAATAATTATACTCCCTATGTTTAGTCTTTCGTTGTTAATATCAGTATTACATTGTATTTTAATTTTGTTGGAGATTTCGTTTTCGTCAAGATGTCTTTTTTTGGGGGGGGGGCGGTGCTTCAGTTTTTGTTCACCAAGATATCTAACAACAATAGTTATTATCAGGTTGAAGCTATTTAACATTCCTCTTCTTTGTACGCTCTGGGCGATTGAAAATTACATCTTCCTATTCGATTGTTGTTAGCTTATCTACTACTTGTAAAGTAGGTTACCTAATTTTTTCAGAAATATTGCATGGCTCACTGAACAATTGCGTACGTGCAGATTTCTTGTCCTTTGCTTTGGATTTTTGCGGAATCATTACCAATATTTTCTCCTGCATTTCTAGATTACATTTCATTTTTTCTCCTTTCCGTTTTTAACTTGCGCTTTTCAGCTTTCTTAAGAAATTTTTCCTATGCCATCTTGGACATCTATTCGAAAGGTAATTCCGTTCCTGCGTTATTGTAACCGGTACATTACGCATTCATTAGTTTGGTTTTGTCTTTGATATAACTTCTGTTGGAATAAACCCTGTTTTAGGATCTATTATATGGTTAATCATATTTTTATTTGCTGTAGGTATATGTTGATACCAAAAATTGACTTGTATATAGGTTGCAGTTTCCTTCTTAATTTGCGCATGCTAACCCTTGTGGATAGCATGCAGTGGAATGACACAATTTTTTATGGTGTAAAGTGCTGGAAAAAATGTTTACTGGTATATATAATTGTATTGTCTGAAAAGTAAGGCTTCATTTTTCGTTATTTCGTAAGGGTTTTAAGTTTGTGACTTCAAAAGTAGCTCATAAACATTTCAAGTGCCAGGTTTTTGCAGAGAACGGGCAAGGATTCTTTTTCTTTTTTTACAAAAACGTTTTCTATCATCTTTTTGTTGGACATCTAGAATCTTTGTCTGTATATTTTTGCTTCTGTTAGCTTCCTAGTGCCCCTATTAGCTTCGTCTTGGCTTTTGTTGTCGGCTTCTGTGTGTGATATGTCTAAGGTATGATATACTATGTATTTCACTGTAGAAATCTTTGTAACTAACGTATGGGCAGTAGTAATACTGCTTGCAGTTAAATGACTCGTAGTGATGGAATTATGGGAGTCGAGGTTACCTCAAGAGCCTAGGCAAAAACTCCCGCTAGTTTTTCCGTAGTACCATTCCAGTTTATGTCGTAATGTTAGTGATATGTTATAATTGTATCCCTATTGTGTTATTAGCAATTGCTACGAGGTTTATTCTCAGTTCCCTTTCGGAGCTATCATGTATTTCCGATCTTGAAATTTGATAATTTCTCCGGGATCCACGGACACGTCTTGCGTAATGTGTGCTTCGATATGTAACTTCGTGCATATGTGTCATTGCCACTATTGAGCGTCATACACTTAATTTGTGCACTTCTACCGCGGTCATTGTTATGATGGAGGCAGCAAGAATCTGGCGGCATGAGGAATGTTGGTTACACTTCGAGGAATCTTTGTCTCGCTTCCCTCCAAGAACTTTGATTTTCAAATAGTGTGGATCTTTGATTTGTTGTGTTTTGTACTGTGTCATGGTTGCCTTCATTGTTACTTCTGTTTCCATTGCGTGGTCGGTTATTTTCACGTCTAGGTTGGCAAACGTGATTGGACGAATGCAGTCAGCAAATTCGTGACATCCAAAAAAAATATATCGGTTTTTCGACTGTTAAATTCTTCCAAATGTTTTTTTTTCTTCAGAAAATACCTTGTTAGTATACAAATTATTTCTTAATGGCACACTGGCGGAACAAACATGCGAAATTTATTACGATTTACATGAAATAATATACTGGAGTTGGTTGTCTTCAATTCTTATCTGTTTTTAACCCCAGTAAAGTGTTACGAAAAAATTTCTACATGTACTGTATTCTTCTACTCCCAACAACGGCATTTCTACCATTCTGCCTCTTATTTTCTAAGATTTTTCTTATTGTAGACAACCTTAATTCGTATAAAATAATTTTTAGCTTAAAATATTCTTTGATCTCTCGAAGGAATCGATTTGGATTGTTCCCATCTCTATCATAAGAATAATTGTGTTACTATCTCTGACATGAAGCTTTAAGAATAGAGTGCTTTACCAGGTACGTGTTATATATATATATATATATATATATATATATATATATATATATATATATATATATATATATGTGTGTGTGTGTGTGTGTGTGTGTGTGCGTGCGTGCGTGCGTGCGTGTGTGTGGTTTAGTTTGCAGTTCTGAAGTTACTTCATAATTTTGTGACGACCAATAGTTAATTTTTCTGGTCATTGGTAAGCACATTATTTACGTAGCATAATTTCTAGGAACATTGCGAACATAAAATATGTCCCCAACCTTTTGTAGCTTATTTCATTTTTAATTTATTTGGTTTACTTACTCTGTGACTATTTTCAGCTGTTTATCAACGTTTTCCTCTATTTTACTTTGGTTATCTGTTACTTTTGTATCCGAGTCTTGTTGTGCACATATTTCTGTTCTGATATTTTTTAAACTTTCACCAACTACTGCCATTTCTTTAGCTGTATCAGTAGTTACGGTGCCATAATTTGATATTAGCTCGCTAATCTTACTGTTTACATTGATATTTATGTATACACGTTATCTTATAGATTAATTGGGCTCATATTAAAAATATTCTTGGTTTCTATATTTGTTTCATTTGTTTAATTTACGTCCTCCAATGTTAAGTCATATCGGACGATGAATGGAAGGGATGAAATAATGCTCAAATGAGCTTAGAGTTAACCGACATTCGTCTTTCAGAATAAGGGAAAACCCCGGAAAAGCCTTATCCAGGTAACTCACCCTGACCGAGATTCGAACTCGGGATCTCTTGAACGTGAGGCATACACGCTACACTTCCACGCTACCGAGGCGGGCATATTACATTTGTTTCACTTTGAAAGGTAACGGGTTCAGATTTAATTTCCTCTGTTTTATTATTTATGTCAGTAGCTAACTGGCTCTGTGTTGCAGTTATTTCAGTAGCTAACAGACTCTGTTTAGGTTATATCAGCAGCTAACTGAGCTTGTCTTTCATTTATTTCAGTAGCCAGCTGACGTTTCTCCTTAAATTTCCTAACTATCTGGTCCTATTTTTCTGACATTTCTTTGAATACATATTTGTTTTTGTACACTACTGATTTCTGTATTTCAAGTTTCACTTGTTTCAATAAATTAATTTTACTAATATTTTCCTGGCTAACATTACCAGCACACCATTTGTATTTATTGTGGGATACATTTCTTTGTCATTTTATTTCTCTCTCTTAATTTTTGCCTGAATTATGCTTCTATTCCTTAAGTACATGCACTCCCACTAAAATACACATATTTCAAATTTTTAACTGTTTTAAAGTTTTTGTTTTGTTCTTAAGTTTCTTAAGTTCTAAAAGTCACGATCACCTTCTCTTTTAACTTCTTATTGGTCCATGAGTTGTGATGCAGGTCCGTCGATGTGATAGTCCTGGTTTCAGGTGTTCTAGACGGTGTAGAAGATCTGGGGTTTCTTGTAGCTTTAAGATTTGTTTATTTTCTTTATATATTTGTTTTCCTATTCAAATTCACTCATACTTCACGATATTGGGCTTCATTTGTAGCTAGTTTATTTATATTATTACAACGTTTATATTCACTCACGAGAAGATTATATTAGTTACATAACTCTCGGGTTACTTCTTTTTTCTTCATTTTCTTCTTCTTCTGCTTCTTCATTCATATTTGTCTACCATACTTAAACAATTTCAGCAACTAATTCTTGCAATAAATTAACACAAATTAAAATACTGTTTCAAAAAAATGGAGGAAATTTCTCGTAAGAATGGCTAGGATACTATGATTCAACGTTTATGAATAGATGAATGCCTTTTGTTTATTTGACACATACGACGATTGCAAGAGGTTAGAGAATTACAGTTTCTTTTTAAATTGCCTTCAACCCTATTTTACATTTCTCTCGCTTTGTCCCCCCAATGTAAACTCCATAACAAAAAGGTGTCTCACTGCCTACATTTTTCAGTGCGTATATAAAAATTTCCGAAATTACTTAATGTAAAAATAATAACACTCGTCTGATTTAAGATGGAGAATTCAAACTTGGTAGGTAGGAGCACTGTATTCTTCTCTACCAAAGAAAGCATTGTTGTAATATTATAACGGTAAGCTTTATAGTTACCGCATGATGAGCATACAAATAACAAATGTCGAAGTTTTACGAAAAACAAACATTTTCGAAAACTTTGGGCCCATAGAAACACAAAAGACTATAAAAATGACATAATCTGATAGAGAAAATAGTCTGCATAAGACAGTGTGTTCAAAGCTGCAAATTATTACAATTAATTATTTATACAATGTTATTAGCAACTGAAAACAACGCGAGGGTAAGAAAGGACGAAACTAATGAGAATTCCCTGTGTTAGACAGAGAGATATATATCCCATTTACCTCCATACTGTCTTTTAAGGTTGAGACAAGCTTTACATTAAAATCATTTATCTTTATCACTGCAAAGAGGGCAAAACAAGCCTGTCCGAGTGCTGTTTGCAAAAGCAGGATGTGGGGATGGTTTATCTGCAACTTTCCTACCTACAGTCCAGTGACGATTCAACCTTATTTCATTCCACCCGGGCTTTAATGTTTAGAAAATTCCTATGCCTGATCATCACATTCTATACAACTTAAATGCTTAAAGATATGTTTTACTAGAACGATACTGAATCAATGTTCTATTCGTTTGTATGTCTGCAGTACTCACAGTGAAAAAAAGAAACACTCTCAAAATTAGTAAATGTTAAAGATAACCACTGGCGCGACAGCCCTTAGAGGGCCAAGGCCTACCAACCTGACTGCCGGCCTCACGCCCACTTACGCACGGCAGAGGTGGACGATCATCCAACCGATACGGCGAGGAGATGTGGTTAGCATCTCGGCATCCCCCAGCCGGAATGTTGGTTTCCGTGACCACGGCCGCTTACCTAGCGTAAGCTCCTCACTTTCCCAACGATGCTGAGTGGTCACCGGTCCTATACCCAGGACCTAAAATCCCCACCACATTGGTGGGATCGAACTCGGGTCGCTTTCCGTGGCCAAAAACCAAGGCCTGCTACCTTAGCCCGCTACGCCACGGCGCAGGACTCTCAACGTTATTGCTAACAGCAAAGTAATTTCGCCATTTCCAACAAATACTTTTCTAACATTTTTCGAATTGCTAATGATTTGAAACTAAAGAATGATTAATTTTCTCAAATTGTAGGAACATTCCAGAATTTTTGGCAAATTTTCCCCAGAGCAAGACAGAAAGTAAACAAGTAGGACATATCCGAGACTTTCCGGGCTTGTGGTAACCTATAGGTGACAGGTTCTCTACCGAAAATACGTATATTTGCTTAAAATGTTAGTACTTCTTACCGTTATTCTGGTCTTGCTCAAGCTCCGGGAAAGTTTTAGCTTCTTCAGAACTCGTGACCTCGTCCTCCTTTGCACATGAGGGCGGCGGTGGCTGTGCCGGTATTACCTGCTGTGAGGGTATCTGAGGCACTTGATGTGCATTATGGATACCAGTAGGAGAAAGAGGTGGTGATCCCAAAGACTGAAGTTGGAAATGTAATCCTGAAAACAATCATTACAATCATATGATTTAAAGCAAAACACTACAGAATGAAGCATAAAAACATTTGTTCAGCTGAAAAATTTAAAGCACGAATAGTGCTTAAGAATTTGGCGTGTTAAGCTTAAGAAAATACTAAATTTAATTCCAATTATAAAGTTGTGTTTCTCAGAACTGGTGCTAACTCTGCGTTGTATATCCTAAATAGCACATTAGAAAATTCATAAATTATAAAATGGTCTTAACAGAAATAAATTTATTTTAAATTAATCTTTCGTTTCATACCATTCCAAAATTTACTGGTTTATAAACCATTGGTGTAAATGTATGGGGAGCATTATATTTTTAACACGTACATGTATGCCATGCTTGGTTTAGTGGACATTTGGGAAATAATCCTAAATACACATATAGGATGCTTTTTGCTAACAGCGTTTCCTTTTGGAAGCAAAAGAGTACAGCTGCGTGAAAAAACTTTGATAACAATGCTATCATAATTGTTTGAAAGCATAATTTAAGGAATACAATCAAGACGTGTGAGTATTTAAGGGTTCTCAACCGCTTGTTCATCAGTGCCCTTATAAAAACAATTGTTACAAAGAACCAAGCATGGAGAAAAAATTAATAACCATAGGAAACATCATAAATATAAAATGATATTAACAAAAAAAATGGCAAAACCAGAACAAAAGTTAGATTTGCGAACGCATGAAATGTATATATATACATTGTCCGCACAAGCCTAAAGTCTTCTGAAGTGACCGAGGATATATGATACACTAATACC
Source organism: Mantis religiosa (assembly GCA_030765055.1). Classification (NCBI taxonomy): domain Eukaryota; kingdom Metazoa; phylum Arthropoda; class Insecta; order Mantodea; family Mantidae; genus Mantis; species Mantis religiosa. The sequence goes on along the minus strand of CM060950.1, from coordinate 267,014,326 downwards.
GGATTCTTTATTTGTCGCCTTATCTGCCGAAACCGCCATTTCATTCCCCGATAATTAACGTTGGATGACTTAAATTAGAAGAGGAGGAACGGGAAAAGTCAAGTAACCAGAAATCTATGCACACACCACGATAACGCCGCAGGCGGGTAACACACGAGGACATCCTGGATGCGCTGTACAATAGGATGGTAGTTATTAATCTCACGAAGGCTCTGAAGTCTACAATCACAGTTACTATAATATAATTTCAGTGCATTCTTTGATTGTTTATATTTAAGTATAGATCAGGGGACTATAGCACCCGAAATTACAGTAAGAGATTTTAATGAGTTGCCTAAATGAAACTAAATGTAAACCAGGCGCCAGGGATATCGAATCATCTTCTTAGGAGATGATTCTATATACAAAAATGAATTAAGCATTTTAATGTCAATTTATTTCAAAAGAGAAAGATTAGCTTTCTTACCTTTTTTCGGATTATGATTCACATATGGAATATTTAAGGCAAGTTTTATAGAAGCACATAAAAATACAGAACTTTTTTGTTACCTTCGTTTCCTTCCTTGAGTGTCTGGTTTCGCCACAGTTAAGCATTTTCGTTTTGTACAAATCATAATTTAAGTTGAAGTTACGACATCGCAACAACAACTAGAACGGAACACACAAGCTTTATAAGACTGTGGTATCTCTGCTCCAATTGACATTACGCATAAATAGAGTGACAAAAGACGAAAAAAGTTCACCTTAAAACTGCTTTATTTGTCACAAAATCGTTGGAATATTGCGGACGTACAATCAGCCTTTCTTTTACACAAATACAACACTTTGAAACGTTTCTACAGTGCTCTGCAGTACGCACTCTTTCTGTTATGTAATCTTTCTGACCTACGCCCAGATCCACCTCTAACACGGAGCTGCACACAAATTCTGATCACAACTCCAGTATTAAAATGTAAACTACTTCGCTGCCGGTTCCACAGCTGGATGATTCCTCACCCGGAGCCGCACGTACTCACCCGTGAACTGCTTCCTGCATGTTTCGTGGCCCTCCGACTCCTTACCGCGGAGCATGGAACGTATCACTCTCAGCTCGAAGCACTACACTGTACTCACTGCAACTCTCTGTACTACTCTACTCAAGCTCTGACTGCCTCTCGGCTTTGCATTGCCTTTTATATACCCGCCGGTAGAGTTTTCTAGAAATGGATGTTTCTCTAAACACCATCTAAAAAGGCATTTTGCGTTATAGCAAAGGGGTAATTACCCACATAAAACTTTTCCGGGGTTTTCCTTTATTCCTAAAGATGAATGTTGGATAACTTTAATCTATATTGGACACTGAACTCATTCGAGCGTCATTTCATCCGTTTCATTCATCGCCTGATTGACTTACGTTGAAGGACGTCAATATAAAAAACAAAGTAACAAAGACATTGGTTTTGTGTATCTGCACTTCACTGCGTCATCATTTGCTGTAACCAAAGTAATATCATGGGAGGTATTGCAAACATTTCGGAAAAAAGAAAACTCAGAACAACATACTTAGTATTTCGGTAAGGGAAATAAAACCTTTGGCTCTGAGCAAAATCACCGTAGGCTAGCCCCATATCTGAGCCCGTAAAGCATCGTTCCGGGGTCGATTCCCGGATAGGGATGGAAATTTTTCTCTGGCCAAGATTATTTCCTATCTTATTTGGAAGTCTGAAAGTATGAATCAATTTGTGACCGCGCATGTGTGTGATTAATTTACAAAATCAAATACGAAATCACCTTATACGAGTTAACACCATTACCGATGAGCAATATGTGTCAGAAGGAAATGCCGCTGATATGACCATCGTAGTAAAAGACGGGATATATATATATATATATATATATATATATATATATATATATATATATATATATATATATATATATATAAACAATAAAACCAGAAACGTCTATTAAGAAGAGCTTTGACTGCGTCCGGCCATAATGTAAGTGCTACTCTAATGCTACTCTAACGGTTAACATACGCTTTACAAAAGTAATCAGAAGTCTATCAGGTAACATACAGCACATATATTGTTTGTTCTTGGAACTCGCTTATGCTTCACATTTCACTAATGGGCGTGTCACTTCAGTGGATGAAATTAAGGAAATCACAAACGACAGTAAGGTGTTAACTCCGCGTGGGGTCAAACTCTGCGTTGCATCATCTCCCAAGTTTTCTCTCTCATTTGTTAGTTTTATCATTACATGTTAATTATTGCTTAACTTGATCTTCTAAGAAGTAAATATCCAAGTGAAAGAAAGCGTGACAACATAGCTTCTCGTGACAGTGAATACCTTCATATTTTTACCCGGCTATGATGCGCGGCATGTTAATTATTAGCGTAACTCAATAATGCAACTGGAACGTGTGACTTACCTATCGTAGGGGGAGCCACAAAACTGGATACTGCCGTATTATTTGTGGTTTTGAAAGGTGCTGTGTAGTTCTGAAGAAGTTGTTGCTGTAAGTAAGCTGCTGCTGCCACTGCTGCCGCCGGCTGAAGAGTTGGACAAATAGGTGGCTGCATACCTCCGCTGAAAACATTTCAACAATTGATGTTGAGTAACTTCAAGTAATTCCTTTTATCTTGCTGTTACATTCCTCGTAGGAAGGACTTACACTCCCCAGGACCCACAAGCGGACGCCTGACGTCAAATGCCTATTGAGAAGCAGAATAACTGCTATATGATAGAGTATCGAGAAGGGTGATCAGCCCAACTCTTGGTATGGAGTGACAAAGTAGATGACATGAAATGAGGGAACAATGAATGAAAGGAAAGATGATGGAGCATTTGGTGAAATGATGGCGAGGGAAACTACAGATTCCGGAGATAACCCGCCCCTGTGCCGTGTTGTTCACTACAAATCCCACATGTGGTCGCCTGGGATCGAATCCGGTGACAGTCAAACGGTGTAAGCACTCGACCACCACTCGGCTCTCTTCCTTTGATCATGTACTTATAAGATATAGTATTTAATTTAATTTTACGGATGCTCTCAGCGCATGCGACAGCATATGAAACTTTTAATCAGAATCAGTAGCACATATGGCATTATAAATCGCACCGAGTGTATTGGAATTTCTTATGCGAGTTCTATGTGACTGCAACTGAGATAAGATTGGAAGATCTTCGTTCAAAACCCGGATAAGGCATTTGATTTTTCAGTTTGATTTTATGTTTCCAATATCAAGTATATCTAAGAGTATTTATGCTTAAGGTAACATCAAGAAACTATCCACTATTACGTGATATACCTGACTCGGGTTCTTCGTGAATGTTAGTAACGGTACTGGAATGCGGGAGATATTCCCTTCCAACTTACACACGCGAATGTGTAATGCGTTGTTAACAATAATATACCTGCATACCTACTTATCTATAATATTAATTGTTCACTTAACTCACAATGAAACAAATTCATAACTAAAACTAATACCACCATCACTATCATCATGCTTGAGTTTCCATGAGACTGATGGTTATATGACATGCATAAATACATTTGTATTTGTATTTATTTTTCATATTTCTTCTGCATACAATTTCATTGATACATTTACATTTGTAACATTTCTTTCACACAATAACAAAATGACTTATTTACATCTAACATACCTTTCCTACCTGCTTGCCCCAAATCTCGGTCTCAATACACATAACCCCTGGTTTTCCGTGTATTGATCCCTCGTTCTAGTTTTCCAGCCCTTAATTGTTAGTTATTCTCCATCAATCCTAACCATTTCTCTCTAACTTTCTCCAGATATTCACCAATATTTCTTACATGCTTTTCTCTTTTTGCCACTAACATTTTCTTTATTATTAATACCTCCCCCCATCCCTAAAACTATCCCACTTTTGTTGCCAAATTTGTTTTCTACATATCTTTGTTTGTTTGAAATAAAGTATACTATGCATAAATGCATACATATACGGTTTTCGTTGCACTAATAAGTAACAGTATTAAGGCATCGAACTACATATGACAATCTATATGGTAGAAAATAGCAGCATGTACAGTTTTTATTATGTATGCGATTTTAATCATGCCGTATTTTCATTTTGCACGTGCATAAAATCAAATGCAAAAGTAACGTTTATATGTAATTTAGTGGTGGTATTACAAGTCAATTTATCTTTTAAATCATCCAAAATTTTCCACAAAAATAAAGAAGAGACATCATACAACTATTTTAAAAAGAGCCAAAAGCCGAAATCATTCTTTAAGGCTGTTAGAGAGAATAACGGTTACGATTTGACTACAAATAAATCACATTATTACATCTACTATTGTAGTATGAAGGAATTCATTTAAATTAGTGATGTGCGGCTGCTGCAGTTGTAACGTATGAGCTTGTCAGGACATCAAGAGTGCTGGCTGTGAGCAGTGCAGTGGAGACTTGCTGCTTTGAACACGGCAGGGCACAGTGGTGTTTAGTGCAACAGTAAACCGGGACTGGCTTGAATATTAATAATATATTGAAGTGCAGGAATTAACCATGGCTGAAGTACAAGAGTGTAGTAGTGAAAGGACATCTATTCCCTTGTCTTTTATATCGGCAAGGAAAAACTTGTTTTGATTTGTGGAATATGAAAGAATGGCGAAGTGTTTAGTCTGTGGCAAGGTTCTTCAGCATATAAAGAAGTTCAATATACAACGTCATTATTCTGTATGCCATTGACTGAGATAGATATGTGGAAGAAGATCGGAAAGTGATAGTGCAACAACTGAAAGATAAATTGTTAACTGAGAGTGGGGAACATTCTGTGAGTGAATCAGTGCTAAACTTAAGCTATAGAATGTCACTAGTGATTGAAAAAAGAATGCGCCCCTTTAATGACGGGGAACTTTCCAAGAACATTGTGATCATGACAGTAGAGGAGTTATTCCCTAGCAAAACACGTGCATGTGAATGAATAAGTTTACCTCGAATGTCACTCGCCGCATTCAAGGTATGACCGATGTTCTCCAGGACCAGCTTATAAAATTTTCGAAACAGTTTGTCACATGTTCACTGGCAGTAGATAAAAGTACCGATATATCGTATACTACGTATTCGTCAGAGGTGTGGATAAAAATCTTTCAGTGAGGGAGGAGCTATTAGAACTTACTTCATTGAAAGATACAACAAAGGGTTTAGGCATTTTCACATGCAATGAGCAAGTTGTTGACTATGTTGGGCTGTCTTAGTTCAATCTTGTGTCCATAGCAACGGACGCAGCGCCCTCTATGCTAGGACATAACAGTGGATTAGTTGGACGTCTAAAGAACAACCCGAAAGAACTCAACGCTGCACATCAAATAATTCCGGTGCACTGTATAATACATCAACAGAATTGATATGCTAAACGTGCAACATTGAATAACATTACGAACTCAGTTATAAAGATCGCAAACTCTATCAGATCACTATTTGGCCCATCGCCAGTTTAAAACTTTTCTTGATGAATGCCACAGTCAATATGGAGATTTACCCGATCTTTCTGAAGTGCGCTGGTTGAGTCGAGGTATGGTACTGGATCGGTTCTTTGAACTAAGAGAAGAAATTGCAGCTTTCAGGAGCATGCAGAAAGAAACCGTTTCCAAAATTACGAGATAGAAACTGGATTTGTGGTTTGGAATTCTTAACAGATTCAACTGGTCATCTAAATAACTTGAACCTCTCCCTTCAGGGCAGAGGTCAGATAATCAGTGAAATGTATAGTAAATTAGCTTCATTTAAAGTAAAACTACTTGGAAACGACAGTTAACGAAGGGAGATAAGTCACATTTTCCAAACGTATCGACAGTATGTGATTCATGTACACATATAAATAATTATGTAGACGTACTGGAACAGCTGAGCCAGGAATTTCAGTGCAGATTTCCAGATGTTGAAAATCTCAAATCCGACATATGCATATTTGTGATGCCCTTTTTAGTTGATACTGATAATGTTCCCACATCACTGTAATTAGAAGTAATGCATTTTCAAAATGATATTGACATAAAGGATAGCTTCCAGAAAATAAAGAAAAACATTAATTAGGTTCAATAGAAACTTTCCTCAAGCAAAATTTCCTCGCATGCATATTTTTGCTACTAGGATGTTGAGCATATTCGGATCTACTTATGTATGTGAACAGCCTTTTTCTTGTATGAAAATCTGAAAACCAGAACACAGAAAGTAACTGTCTGATCTGAATTTGAAAAATGTTCTTCGTTTGTGTGTTAGCCAAACTATGACTCCAAATGTTTCAAAATAAGTGCGCGAGAAAAGAGGGGGGGGGGGGGAATCTCGACAAAGAATTGAGCTTGAAAATTAAAGGGACACAAAATTTTCGTGTTCTTCAAAGTAATTAATATAAATTACATAAAACTAATTAATGTGAATGTTTTTTTTTCAAATTTCAAATTTCGGTGTAGAAGGTAATGTTATAGAATCGGTTAAAGCATATTTGTAGTTTCGGAGTCTAATTTGCATAGTATAACTCTTGTACATTTAACATTCTATAAGTAACTTACTTTTAATTTGTTTAGAAATAAACTTATTTTGTTGATTCAGTCTTCACATTATCTAAGTTGTGTTCATGTACAAATATAGTATCACTGTGATTTATGCCAATTATTAATCAGTTAATAGTAATTATTATTTGTTATATCGCTACCTGGCTAGAGTTGGAGCGCACTTGGTTAATGCATTGTAGCTGAGCTGCTACGGCTGTCATCATCTGAGCGTTTGGCTCATTATTCAGAGAGGGCAGAGCACAGAGCGCGGCTGCTCTGAGAAATGACGTAATAGCGCCCGACACACGCCCGTCACTGGTTTCAATGAATAAAATTACAAACCTAATAAAAATGTGCAGGTAAATACACCTAAAGTGAATTATGGAAACCGCTTCGGCTTTAAAGTGATTTCTCATCAGTTACTCAAGACGCCTCTATTTGAAATTTATTCTATCGTGCAGCATGCCCGATAAAGTAGCTTTATGAACAGGGGAAACAGAGCAAAATCAAAGACAGAAGACAGCTTCAAACTTTCGCCCGTTTTCTTTTCTGTCGGCAACTACTCCGACATACTTGCATTGCGGGATCTAAGATAAGGCGTTATACCGTAGAATGCCTCAGTGAAAACCCGCGTTGATGCATTACACATTTAAAATGCAATGCTGTTATTACAACAGTTTGACTCTATTTATCTGTTATTACAATTTTTTGCGGTGATGAATAAAGGATTATAATTCAATATGGTGGGAAATGTTTACTATGCCGGTGTTCCTATTTACATACATTCTTCTAATCAATAAAATGACACTGATAATGAAGTTGTAACAAAAATCTATATCTTTATTTATACATTGTCTTGGAACTCCAGTAACTTATAATTCGATATGTTAACATGAATATATTACCTTAGATGAGACTTTAAGGCACACTTTACCCGAAAAAGGAGCTCCTAATTGGAAACCATGAAAAATGCACAATTTTTAGTCATAAATTAACTTTTCAGAAACAGCACACCACTGATGATAATTCTTTATTTAGTGATTCTAACGGGTTGAACAAATATATATATATATATATATATATATATATATATATATGTGTGTGTGTGTGTGTGTGTGTGTGTGTGTGTGTGTGTGTGTTGGGTTGAAACCACTTGTAAAATTCAATACCATGGTGGCCAAGGATTTTCGGCCAAAAATTAGAAATATTTTCTATATTAGAGTGGATTATGAGGTATACTATCTCTGACGATTTGAGACACACTTAAAGTTTACAGAGTTACTTGAATCAGATGAAACGGTTAATACGCTTACGGGCAACTCATGATGGTAGCTCAGGCATTAAGAGTACTGGTATAGAGATTCAGAAATCCATATTTTGGATCCCGGCCGCGGCATATAATTTCAGCTCTTCAACTTAATGCCTTCACACAGCTTGAGTGAAAGAACAACTATTAAATATAATCAAAGAAATTTTAATAACTAATTTTCTGTTTAAAATCAGGAATGAGTGTCACTATGATTTCTACTCAACATACAACCTCTGTACAAAATTACTGTTTAAATTAAAGGTCCTACATATCCCATTTTATACAGGTACTTCTGTTTTTTGACATATGTCAAATGTCAAATGGCATATGTTCCAATGGGGAGCAATCAGAGCTTTATATTCATTCATCAATGTATCAAATACGAGGTATTTTAATTAAATTCATTTGGCTGTTTATGAGAAACTAATATGATAAAGGTGAAAATGGATTGTAGGTTTTGGTACAGTTCTGAATTTAGAACAAGGATAATTTTTAATTCCTTTGACCTCTTAAATATTCGGATGGAAACTGAAACTTCAGGAGAGGATCATGGGCTATACCTTAAAGTATTGTGTAACAGCTCTATAATTTTAAAACTATTTACAGTACTCAACTCGGAGGATGCATTCTGTGATATAGTGACTATGGTCCAAGTTAACAGGGAGGTGGTGCCGGGAAGTTGGAGAGGTAAACTAAGATAAGCAGCGCTCTCGCCTAGCCCATAAGCGCCATCGTCAAATAACGAGAAGCTTCTGGAAACTTCTCTTCCCTCGCCTCCAGAAAAGATGTCCATAACATTCTAGAAAGTAGTGTAGATGCTTTCAACGGCTATACAATCCAAAGTGTTTGCGAGTGAACGAAGATTTACCACTAAGGTTACTAAGCGCGTTTCTGGCGCGACAAAAGGTGTTGTTCGTCGATCGGATTGTTGCAATGTGCTGCTGCTACGATAGATTAGTACAGTTTTGTGTTCGACTCCTTAGCAGGTGAACGGTCCGGATAATGAGGCTATGCTACGCATACTTCATCACACCGCTACGTCATGAGAACACTGAAGTGACAGCGAGAACTTAGTGCATGTGCACCATTCTTAATTCAATCCTTGATGATTGAGGGGCGCGGAAATGCGATGAAACCTGACAGTGGTCAACATGTAGTTACTGAGCATTATTGTTAGTTGTCGTTCAACGAACCGACATCAGATGACCACTGAACGCTCATGATGCTACAGAATTACTTGAGGGAGAGCATTCAATCATATGCTCAAGTTAACTACAATCAATTACCTCGCTTAACTCTGATCATTATCTATGCGTCGAAAAATCGTATTAAACGTAGTCAAATGCACAATTGGCGCCATCTAACCTGACCGAGAATAGTCCGCATGGCCACAAGTGTCTCCTTCTATATAGAAAAAGTCCAGTTTATTTCAAAAAAATTTAAATTAATTCCATCAATAACAACCAGGTCAGCCACATTCGTGAATGAAATAGTGTTTAGTCAATAAAATAACAGAGCGAGAGAGAGAGAGAGAGAGAGAGAGAGAGAGAGAGAGAGAGAGAGAGAGAGAGAGAGAGAGAGAGAGAGAGAGAGAGAGAGAGAGAGAGAGAGAGAGAGAGAGAGAGAGAGAGAGAGATTACCTGAGACCCGTGCAGAATGCAGGTTCCAGAAGTGAAGGATGATATAGCGGTGTTGTACCACGTGTACGTAATGGTAAAGTTCCTCCTCCAGTATAATGATGATGGTGATGGTGATGTGAGGACAGGGAGTTACGAGGGGCCCGCTCATGTTGTACAGCTGTAACAAAATAAAACAATAATCAGTTGGACTTTTGTCGTAGTAAAACTCATGAAGACGTTCAGCTTACATCTTTCTGGCTGTTCTGCTGTCTCTTTTCGAAATAATGTTCTTTTGCGTAATTTCTTAAAATAGATGTTTTTGCCATAAAATCAGCTCTAGATTTTTCATTTGAACTGCAATATACTGACAGTTAAAAAGTACAGCGGATTAAAAATATTGAAATTGCCGCCTAAAGTTACAAATAATGCTGTTTTTAAGTCCCTTATTTCTTTCCTATTCATGGCAAATACGTCTTATAAATAAATACATATTATAAAGTAGTTTTTGTTTTAAAATAATGAAAACAGAATTTAGAAAAGAAATTTGAAAAACATTCATTGACTTTGTTCATTATATTTTAATATCTATTATATAAATGACTACACAAATGCCTTTATTTTCTGCTACTTACCTATAGCAACTGGAGGAAGTGCTTAATTCCACCCCAAAATTGGATGCCGAAATTTCATCTGAAATACACGCTTTGAGACATCCTGAACAAAAGTAAATAAATAAAAACATTATCAGAAAAAGGTAGGCGCGTCGTGTATGTGTAGGTACCTATGAAACAACACAACCCTAAATGAAAAGGCGTTTTTAAAACAATCTCGGTGATTAAGTTCAGTATCCTTTGAGATTTTCAAGAATATCTTCCTACATATTTAAAAGCTTTCCAAAACTGTGATTTTATAAGAAAATGAGTAACGATTTTAATTCAAATACTACATATTTAAGATGTGTACATGACAAATTAAATGCACCTTTGAATTTTTTGGGGCAATAGCCTCTGAGGTACGTTTCTTTCTGAATGACCTTGGTACAATTTATAAATCGTAGTAGATGGACAAAAATCTTACCGTAAAGAAAGATAGATCTCGTTAAACACACAATTTATGTCAAATAAAATTTCATGAAACTTTAATATTAATTTCATTTCGACTGTAATACGCGCATTACCTTAAACCCCTAAGATGAGTAGAGACGAGCGTTTAATATATCGAGACATAGGTTTCTACAGATAAAAATATGGGCACCCCTAAGGAATGCTGGGAGAAGGGACACATGGCGACGCGACGACGGGTGTCATGCTGTATTGGTTTTCCATCACCCTCGCCATTTCGTTGCTAGGTGATGGTATAGCTCCTCAAGTATGGATAAATCTGTGGCAGATCGGGTTCCGACCGAAACACGCATGCTAATATGGCTTTACTTTCATGTGAGGGCGGGAAAGTGTTTACCAAAATGCTATGTGTACTAACAGAAACTCCGGTTTGACAGCATATCTGGATAATAATATTGCTCCCAGTAAGGTGAAAATCAAAGGACAAACGTATCCCTTAGGGTAAGTAAAGTTGAATCGGAGCGAAATTTTATAACGTCTTAATGCTGAATGTTTAATGTATGGTTAAGTCATAATGAACATTACGGGGAGACTAAATGAACAAAATTGTCGTGAGTGACATTTTTAGTTTTTTGTGTAGTCTTACTAGTTAGAGTATTCTCTTTAATGTAATGTATATTATTATAACACAATGACTATATTTTAAATATATTTTTAAAATGGTACTGCATCTGTCATTTTGTACCATCAGTTCTGCACCACATCACAGAAAATATGCCTAACACTTTGAGGCAAAGAGACAAACTTTCCTCCATCTCTTAAGCAAAAGGGTTCTACACATTAGTTCTTCTGTTTGGTATAGTAGCTTCTATGTTCTCAACTCATGTGGTTTCTTATTTTAAAATATATTCGAGTTTCTTTATTTTTGCTTTGAACAAATATTTCTGTGAATGACATTTTCTAGTATAAATGATACGTTTTTTCAGAAACAATAGAAATTACCTAAATTAAATTTTAGGATGATGTTAACAACGTCTGTGAGTCATTGTGGACTAATTTGGCGCTAATGATGTGATTGGTTATTTTTATTTTCTCTACTAAATATAGTAAGTACGGGAAGTACTGCATTCTATCCAAACATTCAATATTGGAAATACATGTTTTAAGACTCCTTCTGTAAAAACGGCATTTTTAAAAAAGGTCCGCGTGTGTCTTTTTGTCTGTGAACAGTAGGTATAACTGAACAACGGAAACTACTTATGTTTAATGTCTTTCCAGGATGGGACATAAATATTTACAGGAAAATGCTTGCACCCCAGCATATCCTTTATAAGGAACATTTAAAAAACTTAATTTTATCAAAAATAACTTTAAGATTTGGATTAAAATACCGCTTTTTAAGATATTTTAATGAAATTTGAAATGTTTACCTTGAATTTTCTGGGAATTATCTCAGAAGTCCTCTTTATTCTGGGTGACTTTAGCATATTTGATAAACCGTAAGAGACAGGAAAAATCTTCTACATTTTGTTTTCGTGCAGTCAACCATTCCCAAGATACTCTTCGTCATTTGAAGTTTCCAAGACGTATATATTTGTCAAATGGGAAGCCGTAATTCACTTTTTATATCTTGGCCATGTAAAGAGAATTAAATGTCAAAGCTATCACATAGCAATGAGGTCTTAATAGATTTAGCACATTTGTATAGGCACATTTGAATTTGTATCCATTTAAGCAAACTTAAAGCATTGAGCGTACGTGATTGTGCATTTACATGCATAATACGTCATGAGAATGAATCATAACATATACAGCAAATCAAAACCTTTTGTCTACAATATGAGCTTAGATTCCGCATATAATATTTAGTTAAACCTTAAATATTTTAAAATATTTTTCCATTGCTTTTCACATGCCACAAATAAAATACTTATGCTCTCCACTACTTAAGGCAGAGGATGTATAGAATTTGTATTAAAAACTTTCATCGTGCAATGCCTTCCGAAAATGCATAATCGATATGCTGAACTTAAAAAGTGAAGGTAGCGTTTGGAGGAAAAAAATCACAAAATCCAGCATGTCTCACCTGTGTAAGAGGAACAGCTATACACTACAGTATTTTCCCCAAATAACCAAATATTTGGATCTTTTCTTCTCCTATGTTCTTAAAATTTGCTGTACGCAATTTTATTTTTTATCCTAGAGTACCAAAAAGATGATTTTCAATTATCTATGAAAAACTATAAAATTTTCATTCTTACCGAATTTAGTGTAACTAGGAAGCATTAAAACATAGACGAAAAGCTTATAATAAAGAAAGGCTAAAATACAAAACTTTGTCAAATATGCTTTGATAAGAGGTGGTCGCTACATCTTGAGAATTTTTCTTCAGCATTCCAAAGTTCCCATATATTCCTTTTTGGTAGACCGCTTAGCAAAGATAACCCACTCTACTTTTCACATTGGCTATATCATTTAATTACGCAGAATTAATTTGGTATTGCAATGTAGAACAAAGCGACCGCCGAATATTTCCAGAATACAGAAAATAAATTTATTCTCCCATAACGATGATTTTGCCGTTTTGATTCTACACTGGTTCGTCTTTACCTATTAGAGAACAATGCTACTGAATTTATCTAGAAAAACGCAGCTGACAACCACCGGTCTGGCGCGTAGCAGATATCAGATAAAATGAGCTAGCTCTGGGTAGTTAAGCTCAAAAGCTTACGACGGGTTCGAAATTTGCCGCTCAGTTTAAGTTTGTTCAGCATTGTGTACAGTGAGAATAAAGCTTTGTGAAGCTGTCTGTTGATTGCGTTTAATAGTAATCAAACTGGTAATATAGAAACAGCTTGCGTTCTTTGTGTTAAGCTGTACTCCAAGTCACAATATGTGGACTGTCAACTCTCATTTATAGGGAGTCACCGTTCTTAACAAATCCGTATTTCATATGTTAGAAACATTTAAAGATATTGGGGGTATATTAGGCCGAAATAAACTTAGTAACAATTTTAACCGAGAAAAATCTAGACGAGATAGGGACAGTCATTGAAAACAAACTAAGGAAACCTGGCCTCAAATTATTAAATGGTTTTTATAATATTATCCATAACTGACTGGTCTGCTCGCTCTCCAGACTTAAATCAATGTGATTGGTGTCTATGAAAAAAATACCCATACGCTGGACAAATTAGAAAATAGTTTGTGGAATAAGTATGTTTATGTGTTTACGTGTTTTTTAATATGTTGTCTGAAAAATGCGTGGCTCTTCAATAATAATGTATTCAAAAGCTACCAAACATATAAAGGTTTAAAAGTCAAGGTTTCGAATATCTTTTACAACAAAAAGTTAACAACCTCGTATTGAGGGCTATTCTGTAACTTCTGGTAAAGAATATTGCTAACTATTGTTAAGGCTAACAACCGAGCGTGAACAAGTATGGCTGTTAATTGTTCTTTCACACTGGCCGTGTGTAGGCTAAATTGTGGAAACGTAGAGTCAGACTGAAAAATTCAACGCCATAGCCGGGATTTGAACCACGGATCTTCTGGTTTCCGTCCAGCCGCTCTATCAGTAGTAGTGGTTAACTATCAAACCCGAACTATAAAGTACTTACATGTTGTAAGTTGCCATTAAGGTGGTTGTCTCATGTGTTTATGATAACTCCTAAGTGGTTTGCCGGGAAAATACGAGTTCGTTGGAGAATCTAATTAATCCCTGGAGGGCTGATGCAATAACGAGAGGTGGACTACCTCAGTGTATTATAATTAGAGATTATGCCTTTTTATAAGGAAATGGGAGAAATGAGCGCTATGATTCGTTAAAATGCAAACTAGCCGTAACATTAAGTTATGTTTCCTCATTCTGTGTTTGTCGACATATAATATGGATGCAGTATTACTAGCAATGCTGAAATGCTTAACATTTTTTTTTTTTAAATTACTGAATCACTTGAGTGGACGAATTATTTTAAAACCGGTATTCTGTTGTACACTTGGTTCCATACATACCGCCCTTAGAACTTTAGTTACATTTACCAACCTACTCAGCAGACACATACATAGCAGAGGTGTGTTTGTGTTGTGAGGGGGGGGGGGGCGTTCTGCTCTTGTTATTCGACCAAAGGAACCAGGAGCTGAGATTTTAGCTGAAAATTACATTTAATTATATGTAATGAACAACGGTGTGGAAACCTCACTCACATTAATTTCGGTAAAAGATTTCTCTCAAAGTGCCATTTTCAAGTCCATAAACCTGTTTCAGTCATCTTTATTCTCCTTTATAATCCCACTGTATCCGCCCATATCCCCTTTCTGTATGAGGGGCATTTTCCTTTGGATTTGTATTATTGCTTAAATTTATTCTTTCCATTTTAGTGTTACTTCGATTTGCACGAGTACGTAAATTGACAAACATATCCACAAAGCTGCTACACAAAGTTTCAAATGCGGATTTTGTGAATGCTTCATTCATTGATCCACAGAAAAAGTAACTTATACTGAAAAAAAAATTAACACCAACAACAATTATATTTTTAAAATGTGCAACATTTATCTCTAAATAAAACAGTTGTATTATATTATCTGAGAAACTATTTGAGGTTTTGCACAGTCATTTATTTGTTTACTCATATTCTATGTGCTAGTTTTCAAGTAAATAGCTTTGAAACAAAACAAAAAGGTTGGTGAATTTAATTCCAGTGTTTTGTAACTATAGCTTACGTGAAAATAAAGACGAATACACATGGCATAGAATAGGCTGAAATAATTTGCAGATTGTTTTACCAAACCACAGGGTGTATAGTTAAATGAAAGTAAATAATTAATTACAAATATTAATTATGATGCTTCGATCCCTCAGATTTTAAAACTCGACCATTTAAATGACTGCCTTAATAGGTTGATATAGAAAAATGTAAGCGTAGGCTGCAAATCAACATTTGGAAATTGATTCAACCAAATAAATTCAAATATCGATCTAACGAACAGTTTTCCGTGTAGACATGTGGATTCCTGTGTATGTACCGAGAAACTGCATATAGATCTGTAACACAGGAGCATTTCAGCTTTCTTCTAAATTACAAAAGTAGATGTAATAATATAAATTAAGAGAACTACAGTTGTACCATTAAATAAGGATTTCACTTCTAACTTTGACCGCTATTGAAATTGTTTAAACTTGCTGAGTTGTACGACTATTATGTGTTTCAAATGGGAAGGTGTTTGTCCTTGAGCACTACTGGGTGAGCAACCAATAGGAGACATGCGGTGTTGTATTGCATTCCCGTTAAGTGGTGTGTGGGTAGTGCCGAGCTAATCAATCTGTATGAAACACTATTCGCGCTATGACAAAAATTCAGATTTTGCCGAAACTGATCCATGTGGTAGGTAGAGAGTAATGTATCTAACATAACCATGAAAACCCCATATTTTTAGCTCAAATAGTTTTTCTAATACAGATAAATAAAGCACTATTAGCATTATTGGTTGGCAAGTATGCATGTACGTATATTTGTCAGAAATGAAACGTAAATATTTCAGATGACGTGATAAAAGAAATACTTTGAATAATCCAATTCGAGCGAGAGGAAACAAAATTTCCTGCTGCCGTGGCAGAACCTCTCTGGTCACATTATATCTTTGTTTATGAATAGTTCATAATCTCTATTTACTTTAGAGAGTTCAAAGTGGTTGGTGTGTATGTACATATACCTTTAATTAATCAGAACTGAAATTTCAATTCCTGACATTACGTGATTAAAAGAATTATTGTGAATAAGTCAAGTTGTTAAGTTCGAGAAAGAACAAACACTTCATTTCCTGTTAGCCTGTTGAATGCTGTATGCTTGTGTTTATGAATGAATGCTGGACAAGATGTGTTTAGTTACTCTGGAGAGTTCAGATCAATACCATTCGTTGTTCTTTACACAGCAGTAGAGTAAGAGTTAAATAGTGCATGGTTTCTTGCGGTGAATTTAGTGGCGAGTCAAAAAGGTAAGTATTGTGAAGTCATGCTCAAAGTATAATTTTAAGGTGTAAACTTT
Organism: Mantis religiosa; assembly: GCA_030765055.1. Taxonomy (NCBI): domain Eukaryota; kingdom Metazoa; phylum Arthropoda; class Insecta; order Mantodea; family Mantidae; genus Mantis; species Mantis religiosa. Next base: position 266,997,767 of record CM060950.1, on the reverse strand, counting down.
CTTCAAATTTTTTTTTCGGAAACATGAACTAAAATTAGTTATTGCAAGGAGTAGGTACTTCCATTTAAATACACGGAAAAAGTGTATCAGCTGGATCAACTTGCAAATGAAACGGGACACGAGGTAATACGTCTCCCACCTTACCACTGCCAATATAATCCAATTAAGTTGGTGTGGGCTCAAATATAAAGGGGGATTGCAAACAGAAATAATACTTATAACCTGACGGACGTTAAAGGGCTTGTTCACGAAGAAATTGACAAGGTAACACAACAAGACTGCGTGAGGCACGCAGATTTTAAGAAAGAAATAGCACGTGACGAAATTTTGGAACCTATAATCATAAATTTGCAACACTCAGACGGTGAAAACAGTGACAATGACGAATTGTCTCTTAACGGAAGTGACATTAGCAGCGATAGGGATGAGCCACTGGCAGTTCCATCGGATTAGAAAAACAGGTAATTCATAAACTATAATTATAGTATTTTAAAATATGCATAATGTGACTTTGTGGGTTCGTGAAATGAAAAGTCCAATTTCACCACTCAAAAATGTTCTTTATTTCCACCGACTTACAGTTTAACACTTGCCAATTACACAGAATTACGTGCTGCACACAATTACAATTCACCAGTTCGTCCGTTACAATTTCCTTGTACTCGCGATTACGTAAACTCCGATGCACGCACAGTCTTCTCGTTCATTAACACGTCCTTCGCTAGCACGTCAAACACTGACTCCTGTCTCTCTGAAACCCTTTTTATAGGAATGTCACCGTTCTTCTAGAAGTCTCTGGATTCCCCCACGAAAGTTCCGGTGGACAGAAGAAGGGGAGAGAAGCGCCTAGGGACAAGCGACCCTTCCCTAACCACCCCTCAGTCAGTGACAGAGACTAATGGGAGGCGTGGCCTCACAGCTGTGGGCCTCATGCCTACCGCTAATTGGGTGACACTGCTCCCTCCTCAAAGCTGGTCGTCCCGAACAGCACCATCGTAGCGGGCTAGTCGATCCAGGTGTACCACCAACATTTTTCCTCGGGGAACCTTCTGGATGCGGTAGACCACGTCGTTGATCCTCTTCACAACCCGGTACGGTCCTTGCCATGGCTGCTGGAGCTTCGGGCAGCGTCCCTTGGTCCAGGTAGGACGGTACAACCAGACCAGGTCACCTTGCTGGAACCCTTGACTGTTGGCTTGCCTGTCATACCTGGTCTTCATGCGGTCGCTCGCCTTCTGGATGTTCTGGCGAGCCATCTCGTGCATGTTGTGGAGATGGTCCACCAAGTTCTCCACATACTCGGTCGCTGGCTGTTTCGCTTCCGGAGGGCTTCCAAAAGCCAGGTCACAAGGGAGGCGTAACTCTCGGCCGAACATTAAGCTGGCTGGCGTCATCCCAGTTGTGTCGTGTGTAGACGAGCGATATGCCAGCAAGAACAGAGGCACCTTGACGTCCCAGTCTCGCTGATGGCTGGCCACGACTTTCCTCAGGTGTTCCTCTAAGGTCTTGATGTACCTTTCGACCATGCCGTCCGATTGGGGATGTAGAGGCGTAGTGCGAGTCTTGTTCACCCCAAGCCTTTGTAATGCCTCCTTCATTAGGCTGGACTCAAAGTTGGTACCCTGGTCACTGTGTAGCTCTAACGGCACCCCAAATCGACAGAACACTTGCTCCACGAGGCAGTCTGTGATTGTCTTTGCCTCTTGGTTTGGGATGGCATACACCTCCGGCCACTTGGTGAAGTAGTCCACGACCACCATTAGGTACTTGTTGCCTCGGTCGGAAACTGGGAACGGTCCAGCAATGTCAACGGCGAGCCGTTCGAATGGCGCTCCGACGTTGTACTGCTGCATGCGACCCCGGCTCCTAGTCTGGGGGCCGCGACTCGCCGCGCACACGTGGCACTGACGGCACCAGCTCTCAGCATCTGCTCGGAGCCTCAGCCAGTAGTAGCGCTGCCGTAGTTTGTCAATCGTTCGGTTCGCTCCCAGGTGTCCTCCCGAAGTACCGGCGTGTACTTCCTCCAGGACTTCCGGGACCTTACTCCGGGGAAGTACCAACTGCTCTCTCTGCGTCTTCCCATCGGGTGATTCCCATACCCGGAACAGCACGCCCTCTCTGATCTTCAACGAGTCCCATTGGGCCCAGTACGACTTGTAGGTGGCGCTCCTTGGTGCGATATCCTCCCAGGTTGGTCTTGTCCCTGCCTCCACTTCCCTCAAGAGTGGCCCCAAGTCTGCGTCCGCCAGCTGCTCCCTCCTCAGGCCTGCGCTATCCCAACCGTCCGCAGGCACTGCCACAACTACTCGGACTGCTGCGGCACGCTCCTTCTCTTCCACTCTTGTGCACTGGCCGCACTCTTCTGGACAGGGTCTTCGGGACATGGCGTCTGCGTTACCGTGGCTCTTCCCTCTACGATGTTCCGAGGTGAAGTCGTACTCCTGCAGCCTCTGGACCCAACGTGCTGTCTGGCCTTCCAGGTTCTTAAAGCTCAATAGCCAGGTTAGGGCGGAATGGTCAGTCCTCAGGTGGAATGGCTGACCGTACAGGTACTTGTGGAAGTGCTCCAAGGTCTTTACTACCGCCAATAATTCTCGTCGGGTGACGCAGTAGTTCTTCTCTGCCTTGAATAGCGTCTTGCTGTAGTAGGCTATCACCCGCTCATGGCCGTCCTGGATCTGCGATAGGACACCTCCAATGCAATGGTCGCTAGCGTCGGTGTCCACAAGCACGCGGCACGGCTTTCCTCTTATCCAACCGTCCGCGATGAGGCTGTCATCCATACGCCGGCTGACGGCGCGCAGTGTCACTCGAGGGGATGGTGGTGATGGCGCCGACGTGCCCCTCTCCACGACGGCCCTTACTCGTTTTCCGGCTGCTCTTCCCGGTGTGGGCAGTCTCTCTGCATGTGTCCGGGCTGTCCACACCCCCAACACAGGCCACTAGGTGTTCGCCGGCGTCCCTCAGCTGGTCTTCTGTCTCCGGCGTAGCGGACACTCCTCCTTCTCGACGTCGGGATAGATGTTACTTTGGCCGCCTCCATCCTTAATGCCGCTGTCAGCGCCTCGTGGATGGTTTTATATTCCCCGAGCATTAGGCGCTGACGAATCTCCGTGTCCCGTACGCCGTCGACAAAATTGTAGGCGGCTTCCCGGGATACGAACTCCAGTGGCAGGTCAACCAAGGCCTTGCTAGCCAGCTGCTCGATCGCAATGGCGAACTCCTGCAGCGTCTCCCCCGGCTGCTGTGACCTTGCCTTTAGCTGGCTGCGGTATGCTGCGGCTAAGCGGTGGTTCCCGAAGCGATCCTCCAGGGCTTCCCAGATGTCCTTGGGCGCCGCCGTCGACTGCACCGCGTTTAGGACTTCCGCGGCTCTTCCCTGGAGGCTGGCTATTAACTGTGTGGCCTCCTCCTCCAGTGACCATCCGTTGTGCCTGGCCACTGTGTCGAACTGGCGGCGGAAGACCTCAAACGTTGACGCGCCGTCATACTTGGGAGGTTTGACGCGCGGCGATGTTATGTCGCGTCCCGGTGCGTCGGTCTTCAAATCCCTCAACCTCCTGCCGACGACGTCCTCCACCATGGCGCTCAGGGACTTGGCGCTGTTGTCGGCCTTTCCTTCCAGCTCATTAGCGCGGCTCGCGAGGTCTCCGACGCGTTCGTCCACCTGGCCGATCCGCTTGCCGAGTCCCGTGACGCCCTCACTCACGCCGGCCAACTGTACCTCAAATTTCGCGGCGAGGGCCTCTATCGCAACCTTCATTTCTTCCATCTTCTCCGTGAGGTTATCGTTAGCCGTCTTCATTTCTTCCAGCTTTGCGGCCAGGTTGTCATTTGCCGCTTCTGTTTTTGTTGTTAACTCGTTCATCTTCGCGGGCAAGCCGTTATTTGCCGCTTCCGTCTTCTCTGTTAATTCGGCCTTCATTTCCATCATCTTCTCCAAAATTTTTTATAATGCCGCGTCCATGGTTGGAATGTTCGGTGATGTTATCTTCCCGCTTCCTGACACCAGTGTGACTTTGTGGGTTCGTGAAATGAAAAGTCCAATTTCACCACTCAAAAATGTTCTTTATTTCCACCGACTTACAGTTTAACACTTGCCAATTACACAGAATTACGTGCTGCACACAATTACAATTCACCAGTTCGTCCGTTACAATTTCCTTGTACTCGCGATTACGTAAACTCCGATGCACGCACAGTCTTCTCGTTCATTAACACGTCCTTCGCTAGCACGTCAAACACTGACTCCTGTCTCTCTGAAACCCTTTTTTATAGGAATGTCACCGTTCTTCTAGAAGTCTCTGGTTTCCCCCACGAAAGTTCCGGTGGGCAGAAGAAGGGGAGAGAAGCGCCTAGGGACAAGCGACCCTTCCCTAACCACCCCTCAGTCAGTGACAGAGACTAATGGGAGGCGTGGCCTCACAGCTGTGGGCCTCATGCCTACCGCTAATTGGGTGACAATAATTTGCAAAAATGCTTTTTCCAGTTTTGATTTTCGCAACTGCATCATTGTAAAAGTTTGCAAATCATAATTTCTGCGCCAAGCAGACCTGCATGTTGTATGAGAGTGCGAGAGAGTGGGAAATATAAGACTGGAGTAACAAGCTGGCAACGCTGAGTGTGATACAGCATCTGATTAACTGGACTTGCGAACTCTTCCCATTTGAAACACATAATAGTCCCATCGTTTGCTAAAGACTATGCAGGTATTTGCGTGCTACTCAGCGCCGGAAAAATGAAAATAGATACATATTAAGGTAATAAGATGTAACTATTATTTTGGTTCAACCGTAAGAAGCTCCATCACAAAAAGAGATAAAAACATGCTGCGAAATAACTTACGAGAATAGGTCGCATTTAAATCTGTGCCCACAAAATTGCCTTAGTTCAAAGGGTCTTCCTATTGACCTAGTTAGAAAATAAGCTGAAATTAAAAGCGCTCACAAATCTTACTCACGCCATTACGCCTTTCCTTTCTGAAAAACAGCTGAGAGTTCTTCAGTTATTATCTTCACCTCATACTGTGACTTTGCGGGTTCGTGAAATGAAAAGTCCAATTACACAAACTCAACAATGTTCTTTATTTCCACCGACTTACAGTTTAACACTTGCCAGTTACACAGAATTACGTACTGCACACAACTACAATTCACCAGTTCGTCCGTTGAAGTTACACTTGCACCCGCGACTACGTATACTCCGATGCACATACACAGTCTTCTCGTCCTTACACTAGCACTGAACTCTTACGCTGATTGCCAAGAACTCTGACTGACTTTCTCCTAATTGAAGCCCTTTTTATAGGAATATCCTGTTATTCTAGAAGTCTCTGGTTCTCCGGAAATCATCCGAACGTTCCAGAGGACAGGAGAAGGGGAGAGAAACGTCGAGGGACAAGCGACATTTCTCTAAATCACCCCCAGTTAGTGACAGATTAATGGGCGGGGGGCGTGGCTCGGCGGCCTCGGTACCTTCCAGCTGTCGCCGGTCCTTTCTTACACTAATAGGGTGACACTGCTCCCTCCTCAAAGCTGGTCGTCCCGAACAGCACAATTGTAGCGGGCTAGGCGATCAAGGTGTACCACCAACATCTTCCCTCGGGGAACCTTCTGGATGCGGTAGACTACGTCGTTAATCCTCTTCACCACCCGATATGGTCCTTGCCATGGCTGCTGGAGCTTCGGGCAGCGTCCCTTGGTCCGGGTAGGACGGTACAACCAGACTAGGTCACCTTGCTGGAACCCTTGGCTGTTGGCTTGCCTGTCATACCTGGTCTTCATGCGGTCGCTCGCCTTCTGGATGTTCTGGCGAGCCATCTCGTGCATGTCGTGGAGATGGTCCACTAAGTTCTCCACATACTCGGTCGCTGGCTGTTTCGCTTCCGGAGGGCTTCCAAAAGACAGCTCACAAGGGAGGCGCAACTCTCGGCCGAACATTAAGCTGGCTGGCGTCATCCCAGTTGTGTCGTGTGTAGACGAGCGGTAGGCCAGCAAGAACAGTGGCACCCTGACGTCCCAGTCTCGCTGATGGCTGGCCACGACCTTCCTCAGGTGTTCCTCTAAGGTCTTGATGTACCTTTCGACCATGCCATCCGATTGGGGATGTAGAGGCGTAGTGCGAGTCTTGTTCACCCCAAGCCTTTGTAGTGCCTCCTTCATTAGGTTGGACTCAAAGTTGGTACCCTGGTCACTGTGTAACTCTAACGGCACCCCAAATCGACAGAATACTTGCTCCACGAGGCAGTCTGTGACTGTCTTTGCCTCTTGGTTTGGGATGGCATACACCTCCGGCCATTTGGTGAAGTAGTCCACGACCACCATTAGGTATTTGTTGCCTCGGTCGGAAACTGGGAACGGTCCAGCAATGTCAACGGCGATCCGTTCGAATGGCGCTCCGACGTTGTACTGCTGCATGCGACGCCGGCTCCTAGTCTGGGGGCCAAGACTCGCCGCGCACACGTGACACTGACGGCACCATCTCTCAGCATCTGCTCGGAGTCTCAGCCAGTAGTAGCGCTGCCGAAGTTTGTCGATCGTTCGGTTCGCTCCCAGGTGTCCTCCCGAGGTACCGGCGTGCACTTCCTCCAAGACTTCCGGGACCTTCCTCCGGGGAAGTACCAACTGTTCTCTCTGCGTCTTCCCATCGGGTGACTCCCATATCCGGAACAGCACGCCCTCTCTGGTCTTCAACGAGTCCCATTGGGCCAAGTACGATTTGTAGGTGGCGCTCCTCGGTGCGATGTCCTCCCAGGTTGGTCTCGCCCCTGCCTCCACTTCCCTCAAGAGTGGCCCCAAGTCTGCGTCCGCCAGCAGCTCCCTCCTCAGGCCTGCGCTATCCCAGCCATCCGCAGGCACTGCCGTGACTACTCGGACTGCTACCGCACGCTCCTTCTCCTCCACTCTTGTACACTGGCCGCACTCTTCTGGACAGGGTCTTCGAGACATGGCGTCAGCGTTACCGTGGCTCTTCCTTCTACGATGTTCCGAGGTGAAGTCGTACTCCTGTAGCCTCTGGACCCAACGTTCTGTCTGGCCTTCCAGGTTCTTAAAGCTCAATTGCCAGGTTGACCGTACAGGTACTTGTGAAAGGGCTCCAATGTCTTTACCACCGCCAGTAGCTCCCGTCGAGTGACGCAGTAGTTCTTCTCTGCCTTGGATAGCGTCTTGCTGTAGTAGGCTATCACCCGCTCATGGCCGTACTGGATCTGCGATAGGACACCTCCAATGCAATGGTCGCTGGCGTCTCTGTCCACAATGAAGGCGCCAGCCGGCTGTGGGAAACCCAAAACTGGAGCACTGCACAGGGTCTCCTTTAGGTGCTGGAAAGCGTTTTCGGCGTCCTCCGTCCACACATAAGGCCGTTGTTCCTCTGTCAGGCGGGTGAGGGGTTTAGCGATGCTGGAGAACCCCTTTATGAAGCGGCGGTAATAGCTGCACAGCCGCAGGAAACTGCGCAACTCTTTCTTATCCCTTGGGCGAGGCCAATCTCTCACGGCCTTTGTCTTCTCCGGGTCTGTGGCCACTCCGGTTGCTGAGACTATGTGGCCCAAGTAGTTAACTTTCTTGCGGAAGACCTGGCACTTCTTCGCGTTCAGCTTCAAGTTGGTCGCTTGCAGTCTCTGTAGCACCTTACTCAGATTCTCGAGGTGTCCTTCAAAAGTGTTCCCGACGTCCAGGTATAGCAGGCAGGCATCGTAAGTCAGCCCTCTCATCACTGACTCCATGAGGCGTTGGAGGGTAGCTGGTGCGTTGCAGAGGCCAAAGGGCATAACCGTGAACTGCCAGAACCCTTGGCCCGTCGAGAATGCGGTCTTCTCCTTGTCTCTTGGGTCTAGAGCTACCTGCCAGTAGCCCGACTTCAGGTCCAGGGTCGAGAACCACTGTGCACCAGCTAGCGTGTCCAGGGTGTCGTCAATCCGGGGTGAGGGAAAACAGTCCTTCCGGGTGACAGCGTTCAGCTTTCTGTAGTCTACGCAGAAGGGCAGCTCGCCGTTCTTCTTCGTCACCAAGACTACAGGGGAACACCAAGGGCTGTCAGACTCTTCAATCATTCCCCTGGATCTCATGTCCTCCAGCATGTCTCGTACCGCCCCTTGCTTCGCCAGCGGAACGCGTCTATGTGTTTGCCGAAAAGGCCGGGCGTCTCCGGTGTGGATGCGGTGAAGAACTTTGTCCGTGCGGCCGTAGTCACTATCACCTTGGCTGAAGACGCGCTGATACCGTCTTAGCAGTTGTCGAACCTTCTCCAGCTGTTCTGTGGTCAGGTGGTCTGCCGCCCTCTCCACCAAGCCTTCTAGCCGGGGCCCCATGTGTTGCTTCGGCACCGGCTCTTGTGTCTCGTCGATAGCTGTTACGCTCACCACGGGCTCGCACATTCCCAACTCCGTCCCGGCCTGGACGTCGTGATTGGCGTCCGTAGGATTTAGCAGTCTCATGGGCACCTCCTCTCGGCACGGCAGCAATGCCCTGGCTACACACAGTCCGTTTACAGGCGTCTTCTGGTCCAGCATCATGTTCCTGGTTCTCTGGCCCTCCAGTCGCGCCGTCACCACCACCTCGCTCCTCGCGGGGACAACCACGTCTTCGTCCAAGACGACCCTGCAAATTCCAAGGCGCTCCTCAGGTTGACGGAGTATAACCTCTTCTCCGTTAAGCCGCAGGACGTTCTTGCCGACGTCGACTGTCGACTGATGGCTCCTGAGGGCATCCAGTCCCAAAATCACCTCCTCAGCCACCTTCGCGACGAACACCCACAGACGCACGGCACTCCGTCCCAAGTGCAGCTCCAGCAGGGCCTCCTTCTCCACAGGCAAGGTGTCGCCCGATGCCGTGACAAGCTGGTATGGTCGGCTTGGCTTCCTTGTCGGCAAACCCTTCGCCACGTCAGGTCTGATGATGGTCACGGCCGCCCCGGTGTCCACTAGCACGCGGTACGGCTTCCCTCTTACCCAACAGTCCGCGATGAGGCTGTCATCCATACGCCGGCTGACGGCGCGCAGTGTCACTCGAGGGGATGGTGGTGATGGCGCCGACGTGCCCCTCTCCACGACGGCCCTTACTCGTTTTCCGGCTGCTCTTCCTGGTGTGGGCAGTCTCTCTGCAGGTGTCCGGGCTGTCCACACCCCCAACACAGGCCACTAGGTGTTCGCCGGCGTCCCTCAGCTGGTCTTCTGTCTCCGGCGTAGCGGACACTCCTCGTTCTCGACGTCGGGATGGATGTTATTTTGGCCGCCTCCATCCTTAATGCCGCTGTCAGCGCCTCGTGGATGGTTTTATATTCGCCGAGCATTAGGCGCTGACGAATCTCCGTGTCCCGTACGCCGTCGACAAAATTGTAGGCGGCTTCCCGGGATACGAACTCCAGTGGCAGGTCAACCAAGGCCTTGCTAGCCAGCTGCTCGATGGCTATGGCGAACTCCTGCAGCGTCTCCCCCGGCTGCTGCGACCTTGCCTTTAGCTGGCTTCGGTGTGCTGCGGCTAAGCGGTGGTTCCCGAAGCGATTCTCAAGGGGCTCCCAGATGTCCTTGGGCACCGCCGTCGTCTGCACCGCGTTTAGGCCTTCCGCGGCTCTTCCCTGGAGGCTGGCTATTAACTGTGTGGCCTCCTCCTCCAGTGACCATCCGTTGTGCCTGGCCACTGTGTCGAACTGGCGGCGAAAAACCTCAAACGTTGACGCGCCGTCATACTTGGGAGGTTTGACGCGCGCAGATGTTGTGTCGCGTCCCGGCGCGTCGGCCTTCAAATCCTTCAGCTTCCTGCCGACGACGTCCTCCACCATGGCGTTCAGAGACTTCACGCTGCTGTCGGCTTTTCCTTCCAGCTCATTAACGCGGCTCGCCAGGTCTTCGACGCGCTCGCCAAACTCTGTGACGTCCTCTTTTACGCCGGCCAACTGTTCCTCAAACTTTGCGGCGAGAGCCTCGTTCGCCACCTTCATTTCCGTGTTCAGACTGCCGTTCGCTGCTCTCATTTCTGTGGTTAACTCGGCCTTCATTTCTTCCATCTTCTCGGTGATGTTGTCGTTGGCCGTCTTCATTTGTTTCAGTTCCGTGGCCAGGTTGTCATTTGTAGTCTCCAGCTTCGCGGCCAGGCTGTTATTTGCCGCTTCTGCTTTTGCAGCGAGGTTTTCATTTGCCATCTTCATTTCTTTCAGTTCCGCTAAAATCTTTTCTAATGCTGCCTCCATTGTGTTATATCCCACTCCTGACACCAATTGTGACTTTGCGTGTTCGTGAAATGAAAAGTCCAATTACACAAACTCAACAATGTTCTTTATTTCCACCGACTTACAGTTTAACACTTGCCAATTACACAGAATTACGTACTGCACACAACTACAATTCACCAGTTCGTCCGTTGAAGTTACACTTGCACTCGCGATTACGTAAACTCCGATGCACATACACAGTCTTCTCGTCCTTACACTAGCACATTTCTCTAAATCACTCCTCAGTTAGTGACAGATTAATGGGCGGGGGGCGTGGCTCGGCGGCCTCGGTACCTTCCAGCTGTCGCCGGTCGTATCTTACGCTAATAGGGTGACAATACATCTCTTCACATTCAGCCATAGTTTTGTTGATCAGTGGCATTTATGGGCCTTAAAAAGAGAAGTCCGGGAAGGACCGTAATTTAGATAAATTATGTTTACGTGAACATTCAAATTCAAAAAAGAAATAGTTAACCTTTAATATGTTTTAAATTAATAATAATAGCATTACATATATACTGTACCCCTTTACCATTGAATAGGTTATAAGTAACTTAAAATAACTATTGTGTAAGGAGTCACACAATTTCTCCGTTTACTACAATTTCATATCGGCTCTAAATTAATATAAACCGATACTTTTCTATTCAGCTCTTACTGATAATGAGAATTACTTATGAATGGTTGGTTTCAATCAGCTTTTTATTGCTATAACACGCATTAGTCTAGTTGTAATGACATGAGAAGTGTCCATCAATAATTGTATCATACCATTAAGGCGTTTTATTTTTGTTTGATGTACCTGGTGTCGGTACAATGGACCCGGCTTACAGGCTCTACATTTGCATGATATTACAGTTTTTGTTGTTTTCGACGTCATGACTTTACATAAAGCCCAATCTTTGAACTTGCATTAGAATGTGAGTTTTAGGAAACTGTAAATCAGAACTACCAACTACAAGTTCAGTATACGCGCACCACAGCTATCTAGTTGTGACAAAAGAAGAGAATTATAATTGTATCATACCATTTAAGTTAACTTCGAGGTATTTATAATTATGATGGTGGCCTCGTGTTCGAACACATGGAGGACAACTTTTTTTTTTTCGCTGTAACAATTCCGTTTTGCATCTCCTTTGAAAAATGCAATAAATAAACTTGATATTTTATTTCCATTTCAAATAAGCTGATATGTTGGACCAAAAGGCGTTAGAATATTTCGCTCATTCATTCCCGCACTGTCGTAATTCACATACTACGCTATCTATTATGCGATGAACTAACTACCCTACTGCATGCGCTCTAGTGGCACTAATGTTGACTAGAAACTTAGGCAGCACCATGGGTACAGTTCATTATGGACGGTCCTGACTAGTCAACCATCACCAACCTAACACCCGCATGGGTTTGAATCAGAGTCTGATCAAGCACGTTTCGCAATCTAGTCCACTGCGCATGTGACTTAGAATCTACATCTTAGCAAAATGAGACGCAGTGTTGTGTATGGTAATATTTCTAAACAGTTGCTGGCCATTGATTTGTTCCATTGCTATTTATTCCCTGGACTCTAATATGCTGCATCCAGAACATAGATTTTTATCTTCAGAAGTTCAGCCTTCTAATAATAAGCATTTAATTACACTCCGAGTCATCATTTCGTTTTAGCTTCCCAAGTGCACAATAGAGTGCTGGAATCAATATGCAATCTCTCAATATACTGCGATCCAGAAATCGCGTTTCTGCCAGGAAATATTAAACCACAGCTACCAGCATCTTTAGCGCACGGAAAATTATTACTCTTGTCTGATTTGAAATAAATTATTGAAATTCTTCCTCCAGCTTCCTCTTTAGTTGAATTTTTCAGAGTTTTATTCGATTCTGCTGTTCTAATTACTTTCTAAATGAAGCAAATGGCCTATAATTTAAAGAAACTTTCGGTCAGAAAAGAATAAAACTAGCACTAGGAAAGTATCTTTCGAATAATACAGCCTGTTTGTATGCGTTGTTGTCCACTATTCCACAAATTGCTAAATTTATTTGAAAATATTTCTTTTTATGGTTCACCAGTTATACAGAAGACACAAAATGAATAGAAGATGCAAACTATACATTTGTCATGCAAGTACCTTAATCGACATTTTCCTTTCTTTTATTACAAAATCGTTATCTCCATCAACATAAAGCATAACGTGACACTTTTTTTAATCTATTTATTAACACTGCATGCTCCTTCACATCGTAACACTACATGCATTCCTTAAACTTATTACAACTAGTTGTAGTAATTACAATTTTTACAAGTGTTACAAGTTTTCAATATATGATACAATTTTTCGATTATGCCTTTACATTTTTCAAAGTCTATTTTGTTTATGAAATTTAAAAATTGTATTTGGTAGTACTTATTAGATCACTGTTTGTTGCCGACCACTGTCCACCTCTCAGTCTAATGTTTTGTATGAGTTCTAATCTTTCACTGTTCAGAAGAGGACAATCGTATATTAAATGATCCACTGCTTGGTTTTGTATTTCACATTTGCCTATTGCACTTTCCGCTATTTTGAATCTGTTGTAGTAGTCCTTTGTCTTCCCATGTCCAGTTAAGATGGCAGCAGTCTCTCCGTTGGGTGCGATCCTCATTTTTAGTCGTTCTTGCACAGAAGGAAAGAACGTTTTGATGATTCTTCCTTTTTTTGTGTTCTCCCATTGGTCTTGCCACCGTCGCAGTCCTTTCTCTTCTGCCTCCTTGATTATGTATGTCCTAGGTATCTTGCTGTAGATAATCTCCCCGTTGTCTCCCTGTGCAGCCTCCTTTGCCGACTGGTCTGCTATTTCGTTCCCCCGTAGTCCTGCGTGTGCCTTTACCCATTTTATGTAGATGGTCCAGCCGTTGTCCTGCAGATGCTTGATCTTGGCCTTTATTCCTTCTATTATTTTGCTTCGGATTTGACTGTTCTTAAGAAGGTCTACTGTAATCTGGTTGTCCCTATTCACTGCGCCTAATTTATTTCCCACTGTGAGCTCTAAACTGTTATCGGCTGTTGCTCGAAGTCCCTCTAGAATTGCTATCTGTTCTGTTTGGTTATTGGAGCAGTACTCACCGAGTTTATACTTGAGCTTTTTAACCTCTTCCCCATTTTGGAAAATGACTGCTCCTGCTCCGACATTTCCATTTATTTTGCTTCCCTCTGTATAAATCTCTATGTTGTACTGTATGTCTTCCTGTGCTTCTTGAACACGCATTCTCTCTGAAGGATGTGGCAACTCGCTTAGTTTCGGGACTTCTTCAATTAATGTCGATTTTTCATTTTTGAATTTATGCATCTCTAGTACTTCCTAATCTTTATATTTATTGGCTCGATTGCTGCCAAAACACAGGACGCTTCATATGACACACTTCTATATGCTTTGGCCATGTTTATGTTCATTAGTCTTTGTACCCGTTGATATTAGAGCATGTTCTTTCTTTTTAGGACCGCTTCTTCCCATACTTGCACGCCATATAGCAGCATCGGAAGTACAGCTCCTTTATAGAGTGTTCGAAGGGCTTCTTGGCCTAAACCCCAGTTCTGCTTGGCTGTCCATGTAAAGTGTAGTGTGGGGAGCGAGGTTTTTCTTAAAATAATGGTGTCTCTACACATATACACGCACTTCATTTTTTGAAAATTCGTTTGCTTTTGGATTAGTGAGCATCAAATTGTGTATTTTCTGTGTGGTTGTTCGAGCTTCCTCGGTTGCCACTGGAGATAAGCTTGTAAGACAGAATGGCTTAGCTGCATCACCGTGTGGTCAATCCCACAATGCCTTTTCTTTCTTTTCCTTTTGAAACTACTTCGTGTATTTAAAATCCAAATTTTTTAAAGAAAACTATGTACACGGGCATATATAAATAATCAAATACAGGAAATTAGATGCTTTATGTGAACCACCTGCAACGTATTTTTATTCAGCTACGATTCCCACGTTGTGGCGACATATGTAACGGTTAATATGTTTGGAGGTAGAGATGATGACCTCGAAGCACTACGTTGGTAAGCCATATTTAACGTATGCGATGGAGAGGTGAGGAACTCTCATGATGAAGCCATGGAATGATGAATTATAGAGTCCCAAGAAGCGGCGCCTTATGTTACAATATGTTATATATTGGTATGTGGAGATAAGGAAAGATGATAATTCTGGAAGTACTGGATGTTCTCTGGCGTAGCTCAAGTCAGTAGAACATGGGAACTCTGGATTCAGGGTGTGGTATAAATCGAGGAAATTAAATTTTCACGCAATTGTGAAATAATTGAATTATTTCCAATTTAAAATTATTCAATATTTTAATTATATTTTAATTACAATACTCCTCTTATCGATGATAAGCAAATTATATTCACATCTTTTATTAATAAATACTTCCTATTTCCGAATTTCCAACACACACAAAGTACTACATTTTACGTCCTTCACTTCCTACGTTCCAGGATCAAGTGGGGCGATTTAAATCCATCTTACCATGATTATTGACTTTCTGTCCTACGTCGCCATAACTACTAAAGAACTCTCGTTCTGATTGGTCAACACCAATCGTTGCACCACATTTCTTTAAAGTTACATAATCTCATTAATTTACCCATTCATGGCCAACTATACAAATATAGTTTCTTTTTCACACAAAACAGTCATTTTAAACTAATCCTTTTTAAACACATAAAAATTTTCACCTCTCAGGGCTAAAACCAAAAACAACGGTTACATACCTGATATGAGGTGTTATAATGAATTTAAATGTGGAATTACTGAAGTACAACAGTTGGATGGATATGCCGGTAAAGTAAGAAATAAACTACGGATATTTTAAACATCTATTAAATATCAATTCAAAACGTTTACTCTATACATCTTCAAAGTATGTCCCTTTCTATTTTATTTTTTCTTATGTTTATTTATGGTACTTTTAGGAGGGAGTAGTGCAGGTCTTTGCGGAAAACCCGCATACCAGTGTTAAATTGATTGGGTTCTAATTGGAGCTATGAGTTCTCTTATCCCCAGGTGAATGGTTGTAGGAAATGGATTTTGGTGGTTGTTGGCTACTCAGTCTTATTAATAACACTTTGTTTTTTTTGCAGAATTATTTTGTTTAATTACTACTAAGTTTGCTTATCGACTAGGATCGGTGACCACCTGTTAGTAAAATTCCTAATATAATTTCAATTTTACTTGAAACCCTGAATTACTTGTTTAAAGTTACTTCCACGCGGTTTCTATTTCTTCTTTATACGGCGACTACTTTGCTCTAATAAACTTCTAATGCTGCTTCCACTTACGCTGGTTGCCCTATTCTTAACTTCCCTACATTTCAGAACTATAAATCTTCGCTTCTCCTTCTTAACGCGCAGGAACACGTCCTTCCTGTCGTAGTATCACGTTTTAAGTAAGTATTTCTTACTTCACGATTCAGTTCGAACCTTATTCTGAACCCCTATCTAACTTTATCACATGACCAAACTAGCTCATCACTCTCAAATGTTACATTATTATTTGTTTCTCATTTATTTAGAATTTTCGCATTTGTTTGCAAAACTCATCTAACTCACTGACGTTCAGCCCACCCTGTGTTGAAGAACGCCTACCCTGAGTTGTTTGTAACGGCATACATCGTTATCAAATCAGGGAAATAAATCCGTTTAGCGTTCATGCTCAACTGCATTTTCAAAGTCCTTTGTCCCAACACATTCCTGGCTGAAAGTATACAATAGTTCTCATACATTGTACTTTTACTAGCACAAAGAAGATAAGGGTCCTCCGTTCCTGTCTCTCGAAATGTGCAGATTTTTACAAGAATGTTTTCTTTGCCTTGCCTGGGTGCTAGTATATATGCTATATTAAATTATATTCTTCCCTTCTTATTCATTAAGTCAACTGCCATTTTAATCATTACTTTATCCATTCTAATTTCATATTATTATAACAATATCTTTTATATTAGATTAACAAAGCATTTTTATTAATTTATCTTCTTTTTTAATTATCTGATTTTGATTAATTCGCCGCCTCCTAATCACTGGCTGATACTGTGGTTACAGTTTCTTTTTCCTTTTTCCTTTTAACTTTTCTTTTTAAATCACTATCTTACATGAAAGGTAATGGTGTCGGTAAGGAGTATCTTTACGTAGTATCTCTTATAACTGCAATATCCAAGGCTTGAAGGGTACTTGTTTGTTAAGCTGCATCGCTATCCATCTCTCAGATCGTATTCACCAAGGCGGCCGGGGTTCGATCCCAGTTAATCGCAAAGTGAGATTTGTGGTGGACAACACTGCGCTGGGGCGGGTTTTCTCCGGGACCTCCGGTTTCCCCCGCCATCTCATTCCCCCGGTGCTCCATCTTCATCTCATGTATCATCAGTGTCATCGCCTGCGGTGCCGTATGTAGTAAAAGCGGGAGTTAAACACTACACACTTCATTTCATTTGTCAGATCGTAAAAATTGTCTTAGACGTGATAATCGTTAGGGAACAGTTTCCTGCGTTTCCTTCGTCTCATCCGATCCTCTGAGATTGATGAACGAACTTTCTTGTGGATCAAGGTCAGCAATAATTGTGTAGAACATGTATTCGAATGTGTTCAAAAGTCACTGACAAATATTTAGATTTTATAGAATAAAGCATTAAATAAAAACATAAAAAACATGTCTAGGCTCAGACAAAACATTTGTTTTGGTTTAAATTCCTATAAAATTAAATGCTGCTGATAAATAAAGTTTAATAGATTTTCTTAATTTTCACTATCTGTTATTAATAATTATTTTTCCTTGCGCATACGGTTTCTTCTATAGAGAGGGGAAATATTTAAGGCATGGGCAGGATCGGACTTGAGAATCGGAAGAAATTCCCTTGTGAGGCAACGCTACCGTACAATTGGATGTGTGTGTGTGTGTGTGTGTGTGAGAGAGAGAGAGAGAGAGAGAGAGAGAGAGAGAGAGAGAGAGAGAGAGAGAGAGAGAGAGAGAGAGAGAGAGAGAGCCGAAGGGGATGAGAACGTGCAAGGGGGTGAACGACAAAACCTTGGAGTACGTACACTAACATTCCAAACTCAATTTACTCGTGTTTCTAACTTGTGTGTGAGAGAGAGGTAATGGTGTTGAGTAAAGCCAAGACTTTGCCGTGTATGTGGCTGACTCCAATATTAGCAGTCCACTGAATAAGAAATACATAGCTTATGTGTGGAATGGAGCAGGAAACAAAGGGAAGCTTCTATCCTGCCTTGTCAGAAGGGGTTGTGTTAAAACAGACCTGCTCTCCCTAACTTATGTCGACCAGCGTATGTCTTCTCTTCGCCTTTATTTGGTTAAATGTCTTGCAAGTTGCGAAGGTTTATACAACCGGAAATGGAAATGCCAAAAGGCAAAACGGGTCCTTTTGTACAGAGTGAGACATTCATACATTAAGCCTTGACAGTAAACAACTTCAGAAATTCAGTTTACCACTCAGTTTTACAAATGCAGTTGACATGAACATGTGCATATAGATATACTCAGTATGGTTACACCCACTTCCTTTTGGCATCAATGCATAAGAAGCAATAATGTTTTCCCACTCTAGGAACCATTGAACATTACGCGAAATATGGCTTTTTAAAATGTAAAATATGAGTGTCTTATTCATATTCATACAGCAATCTTGTTCATAAAATATTTAATACAAGGGCTGTTCAATAAGGAATTATCACTTTTTTTTTGTTTTGATAATGTACCTTTACTCATCCTCATAATTTTGATGGCCCTTTACAAAATAGTCTCCCCTGAATGCGATGCACTTGTCGCAGCGTTTCTGCCAGTCTTCAAAGACATGCTGGAAACTATTTTTGAGAGATCCTTCAAAATCGCCTCCGCAGCCTTCACCACTACTTCTGATGATGGATAATGTCTCCCACGAAGGCGTCTCTTCAAGTTAGGGAATAGAAAAAAGTCACATGGGGCTAAATCCGGACTGTTGCACTTTACGCAATAACATTCGCAATATGCGGCCGCACATTATCGTGGTGCTGCATACAGCCTGCTTCACGGAAATGTGGTCTTTTGCGCCTGATATGGACTTGCAATGTTTTCAGTATTTTCCAGTTACTGATGTGTGTGCAGATACAACATGCTGATAAACCATTACATGAATATCAAAGAATGAGATGACCATAGCTTTCTCAGCCGATGCAAGTACTTTTGCTGTTTTGGTGATTGGTAATGAAGGAGATTTCTCCACTGAGCTTTGCTGTTCGCTCTCAGGATCAAAATGATGTAGACAAGTTTCATCAGCAGTGATTACGTTTGAAAGAAACTCCGGATCCTCCTCTAACATCAACTTTAACTGCATATTACCTCCATGACAGCGGTAGGCGATACTGAATATGTCTGAACTTGCCTGGTTCTCACAGGCGGAAACCAGGAGTACCAACAATGAAACTACTACGGCATGTTTGTTTCACATTAACCCTTTCACCGATATGGACGTCATATGACGTCCAAGTTAAAATGCCCCAATGCGTGTATAGACGTCCTGCGCATACATGCATTTAATGCTCATTTAACGCCAATTATTTTAATCTTGACATTTTACAATAAATTTAAATTAGTTCTATAAGAAATGTAAACGTACCCTTAAAGGTTTCTTTTTGAATTGTACACCTCCAAAACTAGATAAACACACAAGGGCACATCTGCAGATTCACACCAAATAATATTGGTTTCCTTGCGAACTTCTTTTTCGCAACACACTACACATTTTTGAAATGGTTGCGACTTTTTGAGGGGTGATGTCGTGGTGAATTTCCTACCCCCTAGTATAAAGAGGCCTCTGAATATTATAATACTCAATTAGGTTACGAGCTCTTTATACGCGCAAGTACAGGTAGATGAATGTCTTGCATGAATTTACAGTTCTGAAAATTACTAAACAACTGTGCATATTTACATCCAGTGGTATAAAAATACTTTTTTTAACCATTTAACTGTTTTCCGTAAAGAGCGATAGCTAGTAATAGCTGATCCGCACCACCCATATTTGACCCGCCATTTCCGCAAACAATGGAGTAGTTAGCATGCCATCTGTAGACCAGCACACGTCACTGCTACGTGTTTTGTTTCCTCACCGCTCTCGGCGCGCCAGTTCAAATAGTGCAATTGCGATCACTTCATTCCAGACGTCCGTTCTGTTTAGACTAAGCGAGCTACAAAGACTTCGGAAAATCAATACAAAGCATATATTGATTGCTGCAGAAGTAATCCTACTATGCGATTCGACATAAAGGTTTATACATATCCTAAGTAAAGATGCTGTTTTTACGGTAGTTAATAATTTTTAGTAAATAACGTCTTATATGAACTAAGCATTTTAAACCTTTATTGTTTTGGTTTAACAATGATTTATTGCAAAGCAATGCAACAAATAACTTCTTAATTCTTCTTGAAGTACTAATAGCATAATTAAAATTGAATTTCCTATTTTCATTGTAATAGTCTCCAACCAGTACTGGAATGGAGTATAAGCTCTAGTGCATTCTAGATATGAACTTTCTACTTTTATACCTTCTAATATTCAGCTTATAAATACCATTTTACTAAAATCTCGATAATGGTGTGCCGTATAAAAAATATAGGTACTTCCCCGTTAGGAATTAACGTAATTAGGTTAGGAGATTCTTTCGCTCAAGCATACAGTGATAGGATGCTATATTCATATTTAGTACAAACAAACAACACACACACACACACACACACACACACACACACACACACACACACACACACACACACACACACTTTATGGTCTTATATGATTCAAATAGATACGGCCCTTGTTGTTTTTATCAGGATTATTGCTTAAGTAATTGTCGCAAAGTAATGCAAACACGAAGTATTTGAAATGCATTCCACTTAATAATTTCTTATAATAATCTATAAGCAGTACTGAAATAAAATACGAGTTCTTGTGAGTTTGTAACATACATGTTCTGTCTTCTGGTATTTAATTTGAAGTAAATTACTTTAAGTTTGGATATTTGTTTACTTTGGTATGAGCCGTTAAAGGAGAGTGAAAGTTATAGGTTGTAGGACTCTCCGACCCAAACCAGCATTTCAAAGTTTGTACGACAGAAAATTAAATTTAAAAGTTTGATTACAAGATAATTCGGACGGGAGAAATGAATCTCATAGCAAACATTTCTTAAAGGTGCTCTTTACTACCGTGTAACTGACAAGAGGTCAATAGTTAGGTAAGCAACTCTTTACGTATTTCTCGTGTGAACATACACTTTTTATTATTTTCACACACAAATTTATCGTTTCACTTTTCGATGTACGAATAGCATAAGGTTATCTACGTCCTGCGGTGCTCTTTTTTCCTTTGTGCTTCTAAATCAAGACGCACTAAAAGTGCATCCATTTTTCAGCAAGAAAAAAGTATTGCTAGCTCTAACAACACGGTTTCGCCTCTGGTTTTATCCTTTACTATAAATTTATTTCTCTCAAAAAGATGTTATGTTTACGATGTTACAGAATGCCAAATGGTACATAGTATTAGCGGCTTTAACAAGTGGTTCAGCTTCAACCAGAAGTTACAGAGCACCCATGATTGTTTTACAATCTTAGCTGATCCGTTACTACTGCACAAGCGGATTTAAACAGCAACGCCGTAATACACCAGTTGCGCCATGAACTAGGAAGTTTATAAAATTGTACAGTGTGACGCCGTTTCCTTTTTATGCCAAATGCTTCGACTGTAGGCTCCTAGTCATCCACAAACATCATATTTTCCGCTCATGTTTTTATATGCATTTATTTTTACAAATAATATTAAATTGTTCATACAAAACAAATTCACATTACATACAGAAATTCAATTATGAAGTCTTGCAGAATTTGTGAAACAATTAGCAACTGCACATGTACAGATAGTATTAACACTGTACAAATATTGGTCCGCCTCGGTAGCGTGGTGGTAGCATGTCTGCCTCGCGTTCAAGAGGTCCCGAGTTCGAATCTCGGTCTGGGTGAGTTACCTGGATACGGTTTTTTCCGGGGTTTTCTCTTATCCTTACAGACGAACGTCGGGTTTAGAGCCTCTAGGCTCTATGCACTCCGAGCTTATTTGAGCATCATTTCACCCATTCCATCCATCGTCCGATATGACTAAACGTTGGAGGACGGAAATTACAAAAAAAAGGTACAAATATTACAAAAGAGACAGTCTGTTTGAAACATTAGTTCCAAAATATCTGCAGTTTCAACTGCATCATAAATAATAATGAATGTTACACAATACAAGAGCTGTACCACCTACATGGTAGTTATCCATAACACATTTTATAAAGCAATGTTATGGTTATTAATATTTATTCAGATTAGCTAACAACTTGGCACTGACTAAAATTTTTTACAAAAACATTTATATTTAAACTTAACTCAGACAATCTATCATTTCAGTCTAAATTACCTTCAATAAAGTTTATGTAGTTTGTATTTGCAGCAAGAGTTCATGAAAACCCCCACAGTCATTTCAAAATGAAGATCAATGAAAGCAGTTTATAATCTTCATTTAATTCGGCACCTTACACTAAATTACATTAACACCGCTCCTAGCGCAGTGACTGGCAACTCAGTTCAATTCACGCTACATATTTACTGTATCTAACAATAATGGCATATCACAATTTTAGCTGCTATACAAGTTAATCAATACTTCACACATGCAATTGTATTAACAATGGTGACTGTTGAGACTCTTAGTTTATCCTCCTGCGTCCATTTGAAGAGGATAGTCATTGCAAAAGATTGCCTAGCTCTCTGAAGGAACACTGTTCTAAGAACTTGTGGCGAGAAAAATGCTATTGCGAAAGATTGCACTCAGTGAAAGCAGCCAGTCTGGATGTTGGGATGGAAGTTGACTTCTGAACCAGTGTAAGG
Organism: Mantis religiosa; assembly: GCA_030765055.1. Classification (NCBI taxonomy): domain Eukaryota; kingdom Metazoa; phylum Arthropoda; class Insecta; order Mantodea; family Mantidae; genus Mantis; species Mantis religiosa. The sequence continues at coordinate 266,975,618 of CM060950.1, read as the reverse complement.
GAGCTCAAATCGGGTGATGTAGGGCTCCATAGAACCACTGAGCCCAGCAGTGATTAGCTTCCAGCGTTCCTTTCGCAGGAAATCAAACCATTCCCTCTGTAATGCCACATTTCCAGGATTTTATAGAATTATCCAGTGCAGTGTTCCCATTACCAACCAGATCGCACATCGGTAGAGCGACGTGTTTTTAAAACTGAATTCCAGTCGCTGTAGCCTTCGAAGACATGGTGGAAACTCCGGCGGGCACCATTTTCCAATAAAGCCTCTGAGTACCATCCAGATATGGTGCACCTGTTTGCAAGAGGCAATCCTATGTTCCAAGGTGTCTATTTGTGAACAAATTTGACATATGTTAGATGTTGCACGGCCATATCGCCATAATTTTTCCACTGTTGGTATGGTCTCGTTTAATATTTCATATGCTTTCTCTTGCCAATCAGTAAGAATAACTTTATTGAAGAGATTCTTCCATGTGTTAATCTCTCTGCAACGAGCAAATATACAAAATTGCTCAGTCCTATGTAGGGTCCTATAAATGATGACTCTATTCAAAGGTAACATTGTACATATGCGTAACATTACCGCAAGAAAAACCTTTACACTTCATTGGGAACCATGGACTTCAAGACATAGGGAACTGGAAATGGCGCAGGAGGATCTTCTCGTCACTTGCTGTGAGTAACAATAAGAGATAAATGCAGAGTGAAGTTGTTAGAAACAAAGTCCTTCAACCCCAAACTCATTTTATATTTAATATTTTTCAATTCCTTTTTTATTTTCTCATACATGACTGTAACTATTATTTGAATTATCTATTTTGTTTGTTTGTCTACAGTACTGATGTCAGCTAAGAAACACTTTCAACGTTAGCGCGAATAGGAAAGTAGTCTCGCTATTTCCAAACAATACTACATTTATTCTGGTATTCCTAACTTTCTTAACAATATGCTTTTGTTTACCATATTGGTTAAAATACTACTTATTAAACGACAACGAAAATATATAACCTGAGGTTTTCTTTATGAAGAGCCTCTGAGCTCTTCTTCATTCAGAAGGAATGTTGTGTAATTGATAAACCTTAAGCGATTGAATAACATGTATTACACAAAAAAGAAGATATCTCTAAAACACACAGTTCTCTTAAATAGCTAATTTTGTCATAAGCCATTCCTGAGATACTCTTATTAATGGTACAACGTGTCATCCATAAATCCTGTCGCTACTCAGTTGTTTCTAATGACTGTACGGAGAAAGTATGGAATTTTAAGATCAGCATAACTGACCTACTCAAGTAGAGGGTCCTTGCCTTTTAGGGATCCAATGGGCACCGTTCATTTAATATCATATAAACGATGAGTAGGGAAAACATAAGAATGTATGTTTTAATATATTTTTGTATACTTCATCAACTTTAAGTTCCGTTGATTACCGCAGAGACTGTACATTTATTTTATCATACATAGGCTTGACAACCACAGTAAGAATGAAATGCGCCTCCTTTTGATTCCTGGAGTATTCAAGTCGTACATGCACTTCATGCCAGACTACTCAAGGATCTCGGAGGGGAAGGATAAGAAGTTCTTCAATTAATATGGATTAATGGCGTCCGTCCTGTATAAAGCCTCGCAATTCTCCACGAGAGCTAAGTTGAGCAAGTGACGGTCGATGCTCGCCATTGTCGCCCTTCGCTAACGCTTCACTTGTTATTGTGCCACAAAGCAAACAACTGACTATCGAGACGCGTCAACAGCAGAAGTTCTACAGAAGCTGCTTTCCCAGCACTATCACCCGTTGCTTTTAGACAACAGTGGCACAAGTACTCTGCCAATGCAAGATTCTTTCCTTCAGTTAAGAAAAGCATAAATATGTTAATCAAGTTTTCGTACCTTAATATGCCATCTACAAAGAATTACATAATTCATTTTGCGAAGAAAATGCAAGATGAATTAAACTTTTAACTACCGTAGCGTCCGTACCGCTGCCAGAGGATTATGCAATAACATATCACCTTGATCGCCTTGGTAGCGTAGATGGTAGCGTGTCTGCCTCACGTTCAAGAGGTCCCGAGTTCGAATCTCGGGCAGGGTGAGTTACCTGGATAAGGGTTTTTCCGGGGTTTTCCCCTATCCTGATAGACGAATGTCGGGTAACTCTAAGCTCCATGGACCCCGGACTCATTTGAGCACCATTTCACCATTTCACCCATTTCATTCATCATCCGATATGACTTAACGTTGGAAGACGTCAATTCCAATAATAATAATAATAATAATAATAATAATAATAATAATAATAATAATAATAATAATAATAATAATAATAATAATAATAATAATAAATAAATAAAAAAATTAAAAAAATAAAAACCATATCACCTCCTAATTAAAGAAATATATCATAACAGACAAAAGTGGCTAGAACACGTGGAGAGAATGAACGAGGAACTTTACCCGAAGAAAATAGTACACTACATACCAAACGGAAAACGAAACTTTGGAAGATCTAAAAACAATGGATAAATCCATGAATTAATCATTTGCAGCACGCAACAAGCCTCAGGTTTAATGCTTGATATAGAAGAAGAACAAGACTATAAATGCAAGAGAATGCAATTTGTGAAAAGTTTTAACTATGTTATTATAGTTTGGTATTCACGAAACCACGTTCTTAGCCATATGTAGGTTCAAGAATGTGTCCCTAATTTGAGCGTTATTCTATTTTATATCCCGGGCTAGCTTTCCTTGAGTATGAGACTCGTGGCATCGAATTGGATTTCAGGGACGTGAACCATTTACTATTTGAATGAGAACTCGGGTAATATAATTTTTATATTGCTGTTCATTAATAACGATTTTTGGAATCTTTGAAATAAACGCTTTTAATTTCTTGCCCTGTTAAACATTGAAGTACATCCAGGTAACATTAAGCATTCCCTTTCTGGAAATAAAGATGCAATAAAACTAATATTCTTGATTTTTTATAACAATTTAGGGGTTTCTTCTCGAGAAACGACGACATTATTTATTCGCACTCCTTCTTGATACGTTAAGGTATTTTTGATAAAGCGCAGTTGGTTATTAAGCTTCTAATAGAAATTTAACTTTGAAATTGCTTTCCTATAATGCGGGCCTCGTAGGTAGATAAACTCAGCTGATTCTATAGAAATGAAATATTTTATCTCTATGCATCACATTTGGCAGAGGATTTATTTGTATTCCCACTCAGTTCAATTCTAACTCACGGAATTATTCTTCTCAACCACACACAACATTAATTATACTTCTGCATCTTGAGTTTTCTATGTGGTTCATACATATTCGCTTTATGTGTTTACTATAGCGTTCCTCAAGCTTGTTGGTTTTCTCCTGCTCTAACAAAAGCGAGTCCTTGTTGGTTTCTGTTCTTTGTTATACCTACACATTCAACTGTTCATGATTTATACATATTAACATTATATTGACGTATGTCAAACTTTATACATTATTTACATAATTTCCAATCCTTTCTTAAGCTTTGTTTGAAGTTTTTGTTTCGTTTCTTTGACTATATCTTTCTAATAAAAAATGTTTGTGTTAATTACGTAATTCTCGTCTTCTCCTTTTCCCCTATTTGTCCTTTATTCCTATGTAGTTACACAATTTAAACATTTTCCCCCGGAAATTAATTAACAAAAAATTGAACTACCGTTTTGAGTCCCTTAACGTTATTGTTAATAGTATTGTGATTATTATTATTATGCTTAGTATGCTGAAAAAATAAACAAGAATATTTTCTATGTGAGTGATTCACTATATAATAACAAAACGTCTATTAACCATAATTCAGAAAAGCTCATAGGTGTCACTGAAAACACATTTTGATTTTAATATTATGTCTACCAGGTATAAAATTTGAAAATAAAACAAACAAAAATAATTTCTATGGGAGTGAGTCACTGTATTACAAAACAGTCTGCTCACCATAATGCAAGAAAACTTGTAGTGGTCACTGAAAACATATTTTCAATAGAATTTTTCGCATGCTATTTCAAAATTAAACTTTTAACCGCAATGTTGGAAAAGGTTATAATTGTCACTTCTATTCGCAAATGCAAGCTTTCATGTAAATTGCGTTTAAAATGTCAAAAATATTGTAAAAGCAGGCAAAAGTATTTGACAGCTGCAGATAACCTTTAGAAAATGTTATCCCAGAAGGTAAAAGTCAAAATATAGTTTTACTACAGCTGCCAGCAGATCCGTGAAACAAGCTTTTGTAACCGTTGCCCACACTTATGGGAGAAATGAATAAAGTGGAAAAAATTAGTAATGTTGTCAGAGTTGAAGGTTATCACTTGGTTTTTTAAGTATGGATGCTTTTCATCCAACAGATTCAAGCTTGTTCGTTTATGTTCGGACTATTGCTGAAGTGCCGTTATCTAATTGTTTTAGTGGATTTATTTATACCTTTTGGATAATAAACCACATATTATAGATTTATTTTATGAAGTGATTACTTTGCATTTCATTTAATTAGATTGGGTATAATGTTCGTTTTAAATTTAAAATTTTCTAGAACAAACTGGAAAATTTGCGCAGCGGGCAAAGTTGAAACCTTAGTTATCAATTTTTTCATCTCTCCTTTTGATCGGAGTATATTTCTCAGTTTTATTCTGTATAACTGCATTGGACTGGTAACAGAGGAACATTACTTCAAGAAGGGTTTAGTACGTACAAGTTATATGCAAAAATTTTAAATTGAAGTCTCCCTAACATAGTTGAAACAATTCTTTAAGAAGAACAGGCAGGATTTCGGATAGGAAGGTCATGCACCGATAATATTTTTATAATGAAACTTATAATAGAACAAAGAAGAGAGTTTAATTTTCCAATTTATATAATATCTATAGACTTTATAGAAACATCTGATAGGTAAAGTAAAAAAAAAAATATGGTAGATAATGGCTATCAGGGGAATACCAAATCACATTATTGAAATATTTAAAGAAAAAAATATATATGTACAAATATATGCGTAAAACCAAAAAAAAAAAAAAATGGTAATTTTAAGCCAGTAGGTATTAATACCGGAGTAAGACAATGATGTTGCACATCACCCACCACTTGATTTAATTTATGTTTAGACAACGCAATCCGAGAATGGAAACAGTGGCTCAATTTTTTAGATATGAGTTCTGATATTAGTAAGAACAATTTTGTAGACAATCCTATGCAGATGACCAAGTAACCATTCCTAATAATGAATATACGCTACAAAGAACACAATTTCAGGTACCTACATAAAATAATTTTAATTACAATTTTGACATCTCAATAGATAAAATTAAAATCATGGCATTTCGAGGAACTCGTCCGTTAAGATGTAAACTTATATTAGATAATAAAATAATTAAACAAGTAAATACATTTAAGTTTTTAGAAGCGACAGTATTATTCATTAAAGAAACAGATGTTGGAAATAAAGTTGAAAGTTTTTCAAAAATATGTGGAACAATTAAAAAATAAAACACGAAAGGAAACAGTGATGAAATTCTATAAAAGCATGCTAGTTCCAATAGTACTAAACAGTAGCGAAACTTGGACAAATTACAAGTAAAGTTAAACGCCGATTATAGGCGGCAAAATGATATTTTTAAGATAAGTTTTGGGAGTCAATAGAAGAGACAGAATAAAGAATGATAATATAAGAAATCAATTACATATCTTTAACATAAAGAAAAGATAGTTCATAACAGACACGTAGATCGAATGAATGAGGAACGATACCCGAAGAAAATATTAAATTGCAGACCCAAATGATATAATATAATATAATATAATATAAATGATATAATTACATGTTTGAAGTGTTGATTAACTTGTACAGGAGTTAAAATTGTGATATACCATTATTGTTAGATACAGTAAATATGTAGCGTGACTTGAACTGAGTTGCAAGTCAGTGATCTAGGAGTGGTGTTAATGTAAATTAGTGTCAGATACGGAATTAAATGAATATTATAAACTATTAATAAAAAAGTATCTGGTTACCCAAAGCAGCATGTATATTCTAAATGTTTGTTTATTAATTGCAAATAAAAAAAATTAAAAAAAAACTGACTGAGCTACTTACTATTCATAGTAGAGAAGATAAAGTTACAAAACAGGGCCAGGCATTTGAAAATACAAACCAGTGCTAAAGAATACTGCGGAAACTGATAATGGTACAAGAAGTAAGTTTACACAGGCAAAAAGAAAAAAAAAACGAAAAATCGGAAGAGCCAAAAACGGCGGATAACCCAGTGACATAAATACGCTTTTGGAGCATGCAACAAATCTTTGGAGGTTTAATGCTTGAAGGACAAGAAAAAGAAGAAGATTTTAGGAAGAAGAGCATTCTAACTGGGGAACTATAATATTGCAAATAATTCCACACCTGCGCGAATTACTAATGCTCCGAAAGATGATTCTATTTCTATGGCGCCAAACCTGAAATAATTAGGTGTACTTTATCACAGCTGAAAATAAAAACAATATGAAAAACCCCCAAATGAGGACTGCATTACGTTTGGTGTGGGCTTGTAAAAATGGAAACATAAACAATGTTCAAATGCTGAAGGGTTCGATAGTGATGGCATTCGTGTGTACTCGAAAAGATTTAGGCTGTTGTAACACTAAATTTCATTTTCTAAATATTAAAATTTTTTATTGAAGTGTAAATCAGCCGAATAGTAATGGCATTTTAGCCTTAATTCACTTTAAACTAATTTTATAATTTACTCTTTCTTAGCTTAATTTCCACTTTATTTCCACCAGGCAAAGTGGAGAAGTACATACATCTACATACGGCTTATTTACATCCGTTAATGACACTGTAGGTAGGTATCTTTATTTCGTAGAGAAGACATTTTTTAATGTTTTGGGCTCTTTTTTTCTTTAAATTTCAATTTCTTATCGAAATTAAAGTTCTCTTTAACCGAGCGGGATGGCTCAGGCGGTTTCTTCTGTTGCCCACATTTGGGAGGCCCGGGTTTGAATCCGGTGGCTGACCTACCTGACCCATGGGTATTGTCGGAGGGTTTCCGTGTCGCTAGGCGAATGCTGGGTAGGTTAATTACATCCCCCGAATTTCTTGTCCCTTCATCTCATCTGCATTATCATTTCATATCATCTCTCATCTGGTGGTCTCTTTCAGGGTAGAAGTGTCGGCGGGAGTCTCGGCGGTTCCTAGCAGGATGATATGCTCATCATTTCTCCCGGGGATGCCCCACTTGGGGGCATAAGGTATAATAGACCAAGACTGGTCGCAGTGCTGAATCCCCTCCACAAAAAAACAGGTTATATTTACATTTCTGCTTTGCCTTTCCTTCCCTCACAAGAAGAAATGCGAAGGAAATTATGGAACGTTGCGTTGATGGAAAGAAACATAAGAGTAAATAGCACTACATTACTAGTGAAATTGTAATGTAACACTGGGAACTACTCGAAGAACAAATTGTTGTGTCTATGCTACACTTAACTGACGAAGCGCACTCAAGAACTTCAGCTTGAGAGATACTACGTGCACCATGTAACGGACGCCACAGTGCAGAACTGCGCTAGAATAGCTAGTTTCAATGCACGCTTATGGGTCGTTTATGCCCTCAGCAAGCTCCTTTATTAATAACGGTGAAGAGACTTTTCAGAGTGTCGCCGGCCACTTCTTTTTTCTACATTCTGCCAGTGACGTCAATGTTAGAGCTCAGTCTAACAGAACTTGACACTTGAGAGCTACATTTATTTACTGGATGAACGCCATCCAGTAACAACACTATAATTTTTTTAGGCATCAAGGGAAGTCTAATGGAGAAGTGATGTTGATTCATTTGCTTAGATGTAAAACAATACTCGTAATTGCTATTATACTAATACTCAATAGATGAGGCAAGAAGATGAAATAATTTCTGTAGTGCTTTTTTCTGGATCAAACAATGTTGAAAATGTCTGTCAGATTAGAGTTTAGATTTCTTTTAAGATGTACCAATGCATGGGTTATAGATCATTTTTTTCCTGAGCCCGAATTCTTCATCGTGGTATGACGTGCGTTAGGTCAGTTAATCTTTGATTTAGATTTAGGCCTAGAAGATCTACACTTCTTATTTCCACCAAGCATACCGTCATAAAACAGACTGCCCGCCTCGGTAGCGTAGATGGTAGCGTGTCTGCCTCACGTTCAAGAGGTCCCGAGTTCGAATCTCGGTCAGGGTGAGTTACCTGGATAAGGCTTTTCCGGGGTTTTCCCTTATCCTTAAAGACGAATGTCAGGTAGCTCTAAGCTCTATGGACCCCGGTCTCATTTGAGCATCATTTCACCCATTTCATTCATCATCCGATATGACTTAACGTTGGAGGACGTAAATTACAAAAAAAAAAAAAAAAAAAAAAAAAAAAAAAAAAAAAAAAAAAAAAACAGACTATCAAGAACCAAGAGTAAGAAATCAGGAATGATTTGTGTATCACGGATGCAATGGCGACAAATGAGATGATAATCTGTGAACAGAGAATTCTGTTGACCAGATTAGAAGTACAAGCTTTCCACTACAATATTAGCAATAATTCAAAAGCCGTGGCTGGAGTGCATATGTTCACCATGTGAACGAGTGCAAAAGGAGACGAGTTTCATTAAAAAGTTGATTTTTGTGTTACGTATTTTTCTTTGTTTTTATACAGAGAACTCACTCTAACTTTGCACTTGATGTTTTTCTCCATTATTATTATTATTATTATTATTATTATTATTATTATTATTATTATTATTATTATTATTATTATTATTATTATTATTATTATTATTATTATTATTATTATTATTATTATTATTATTATTATTATTATTATTATTATTATTATTATTATTATTATTATTATTATTATTATTATTATTATTATTATTATTATTATTATTATGATTATGATTATGATTATGATTATTATTATTATTATTATTATTATTATTATTATTATTATTATTATTATTATTATTATTATTATTATTATTATTATTATTATTATTATTATTATTATTATTATTATTATTATTATTATTATTATTATTATTATTATTATTATTATTATTATTATTATTATTATTATTATTATTATTATTATTATTATTATTATTATTATTATTATTATTATTATTATTATTATTATTATTACTATTATTATCATTATCATTATTATTATCATTATTATCATTATTATCATTATTATCATTATTATCATCATTATTATCATTATCATTATCATTATCACTATCATTATCATTATCACTATCATTATCATTATTATTATTAATTTGTGATGGCTGAGTTACTACTATTTATCGAGACTCCGTATCAATATTAATTTTTAAACAAAATTATTCGATACTCAGTTTTATAAAAAGCTGTAAAGGCGTTAGATTGTTCACAAAAGTGTGTCCCTGTTACTGTCCAGCAACGCAAAGAAGGTCCCTGAAAGGAATGTGCTGTGTTACACAGTGGGACAAGGACAGCGAATGTGTGTGGCAGAGAACACCTGCTACACAAGGAGCAGAACTGTTAAAAAACATGCGCTTTATACAATCTGTACACTAACACTGAGAAGATTTATTCACAAAAGTAGAAGCCGTCAGAATGGTTTTGAATGGTCTGTAACTGTACTGACATGGGGTGTCATAAACCTGTCCAGGGAGGGTGTGGGAACCTTCGCCAACCCCCCCCCCCCTCCTGCGTCTCATCCCTCGGAGACTTTCTCTCCTATGGAGGAGTATAGTAGTTTTCTGTCTATAAACGCATTATACCAATTTTGTTTCTGGTCATCATGTTCATGATGTAGCGGCATCATGTTCTGACAGCGTCAGATACTTGTACATTGTTTTTTCAACAGAGGTTCAGTAAATGTCATTCAGTGCACGACTGTAACACACCTCTTTAAATTTGTTGTGCGTTATGACTCCTCACCGCGCGAAGATGTTTTTTTTCTGCATATTTTTAACAATGATTTGTTATTACTAAATCTGCCTGCTTCTAAATAATTCCATATTTCACTCGTTTTATTCAATATTGCTGCTGCATATTGATAAAACTTACTATTAATGGAAAATTAAAGGATACGCTCGTGACCAAGTTTTGATTGTGAACACAACTAACAGATGGAAGGAAAGAACAAATACTTCTTGCATTCTTTTATCTCATGTCATAAGTTTTGATTTGTTTCTGCTGGATCACAGATTTTGGCCACCGGAGTAGGTATATGTAATAGGAGCAAGCCATCGGGTGGGCTACTGCAGGCTATTCATTCATAAATCAGTTTCCGTTTAATGTCTTTTGGGTGCCTCTAATCCTTTCCCCATTGGTGTTGCTTGTTTCCATTTATATAGATGAATCTATGAAATGTTGCATTCATTCATTCACACGAAACGTAATGAAGGTTTATCAAGAACTGTAGTTGAACAACTTTTTTGGGGCCCGTGCGGGGCAAAAATCTTGTATAAATCAAGAGCTTTCAATAGTGCAATGCTTAAAAATTTAAAAGTATGAATAAGTATCGAAGGTCAGAATACTGGACATACTACGGTACCGCCGAGTATCAGAATATTGAGGTATCAAGATCTCATTACTAGTAATTGGATTGGATTGGACTGGATTGTTTGGAGGCGATTCGACACCTGGACCAGACTGGTCTTTTGTACCTATGCCCCAAGTGGTGCAACCCTGGGAAATAGGATGGGGTGAGAGTAGACAGGGCGGTTGACCCCAAGGAGTCGCTACAGTACAGAGGACGAGGTCCTTACACTTCACCAGATAGAAACTTCCAGATATGGGTTTAGGACAACCGTCATCACACCTGCCGTAGCCCTGAAACAGTCACGAGGTTAGTTAGGGGACCGGAGGCCGCCCTCCCCATGAGCAGGATACTCCAGGTAAGTTTGTACAACCAGCATCCCACCTGCCGCGTTGCTGAATTGGCCCACTAGGCCAGCTCGGTGACTGGAGTTCGTATCGCCTGAGGGGAAAGCGTTTTCATCAGGGTATATCATCTCAGCATGCACCGCCCAGACTCCCGCCGACACTTTTATCTTGAAAGAAACCACCAGATGAAAGATTATATGAAATGATAATGAAGGTGAAATGGAGGGACAGGAAATTCGGGGAATGCAATTGACCTACCCAGCATTCGCCTAGCGACTCGGGAAAACCTCCGAAAAACCATGGGTCAGATAGTTCGACCACGGAAATCGAACCCGGGCCTCCCGAATGCGGGCCACAGACAAAACCGCCCGAGTCATCCCGCTCGGTATCCCTAGTGATAATTATAATGGATGTCTTGAGAAGTAACTGAAAAAATCTTATGTATGCATTTAATACCATTTCATCTACTAGCGGCAAATTTAAATATTGATAACATATGACACAATTCGCATGTTCATACATGGCTCATGATATATTTTTAGCCACAAAGTGTTTCAAACTGAGCAAGAAAGCTTCAAGATGTGGATACAGCGTTAAAATGATTATTTGTGTTAATAGGTTCTTTCAAAGTCGTGGGTTGCGGCGGAGACTTCGACGTGGACACATCTACCAGCTACCAGAGCAGTCTCAGAAGCAAGAAGAAGCGGTCCGCTGCAAAGAAGCAGCCACCGTTGGAGCGGCTCGGCATTGCCGTGGTGTAAACCAAAGCCTTTCGCTTGCTCTCTGAGTATAGCGCTTAGTTGATTAGACGAGTAGGAAAACACGGTCATAGCAAGCAGTCGCAAGACTCGCTCAAGCGCCTGCGGGTTCGACCCTCTGTTTTTCCGGGCTTTTTAGCGCTCGCTAACAGCTCTTTCTCTCTTCCTCTCTTCTTTTCCTCTTACTCTATTAGGCTTAAGCCCCATACTCACGCACACGCACACACAAATACACACAGCATACTCACTCATTAACAACATGGCAGGGAACTCCAAAACACCCACGACTTCACCAAAGACTACCACCAGGACGCTACGTGGCAAATCCACAAAAAAACCGAATACACCTGCTCCTGTGGACACACCAAACACTTCACCAAACACCAAAGAAACCGCACCAACCATTCCCACCGCACCGGTGGCAACCACCTCATCCTCTCCAGTTGCCAGCACCTCCAAGGACAACAAACCAAACGCAGACACACCACACATTGAACCCACAGATACACTTAACACTAAAAGATCTGACCTGGCGCCGGTCATGATCAACAAAGGCCAGGCAACACACATAAGAAAGATTACACGAGACTTCGACTGCCTCAAACCAGTACACACATACACAGTATCCATAGCTAGGAACAGTGGTGATTTCATGGTTAAATTGCAATGCTTGAGTGACTACGGAAGTTTCGTAGAATACCTCAAGCAAGCCGGCGTACATTTCTACCTGTTGCCTCACCCCCAAGATAGGACAGCTAGATTCGTACTCAAAGGATTGTACGCCGAAATCACCAGTGACGAGATTAAGGAAGACCTGGCCGTCTTAGGGATAGAGGCGCTGAGAGCTGTCCAAATGCGGAAACGTAATTGGCAGCGCACCCCCCTGCCGATGTTCCTCATAGAGGTGGCAGGGACCCCCGACACTGAAACCAAAATTTTAGGACTCACACACCTAGGACATTTTCGAATCAGGGTAGAAAGGTACCGATCAGACCCCGAACCTAAACAATGCAGAAAATGCCAGAGACTATGGCACCTGCAAAGTGAATGTAGGTCCCCATCCTGGGTATGCGCCAAATGCACAGGACCACACCCATCAGGTACGTGCTCCGTTCCGCCCGCGGACCGGCTCTGCGTGTTATGCGGCCAGAAGGGCCACGGTGCAACTTGGCGCGGTTGCACTGTATATCGCGCAGAGTGCACTAAAAGCATGCCTCAAGTCCGCGCGCAGCCACAGGGACCCCCCTCGTTGCCACCTAAAACATATGCTAAGGCTGCCGCTAGGACGGAAAACGCAGGGTGGCTCATTAGGGATACGGGATACCCCGTTAGCCGAGCCCCCTGCAGCTGTGGCTCCCCGGCCTGCCACCGAGGAGGGCCCAGCAGGTCATGAGCGACGCCCCAATCCTCCAAGCACACACACACACAAAGTCCAACAGAACAGGGCCAGAGGGCTTCACCCTCCTGCCACAAAGTCGCTCCCCCCCCCCCCCGCGGTAAGGGACACAAAGGCAATGAAGCAGCATTGGCAAAACTGCTGAACGTCCTGGGTCTGCCCAGAGACTCCGTTCCCAAGAATTATGTTGAGGAACACCTAGCAATGTTCGGGGCTTGTTTAGAACAGGGTACAGACACCACACTCACACTACACTGGCTACTTGAACTTCTGAATGACCTACACAGCTACAGCCATGGCTGAAACAGACACATTACGAACAATACACTGGAACTGCCAGCGAATACGCCGTAAACGTAAAGATTTAACAGACTTTCTTCACGCCAACTCAATACAAGTAGCCCTATTAAACGAAACCCATTTAGGGGACGTAGATAAATTCTCAATACCAAACTATGCTATTTTCAGAACCGATCGTAATCGTAGGGGAGGGGGGACAGCAATAGCAATACAAACTAGCATCAGTCACTATCAAGTACATATACCCCCATTAAACCGCCTAGAAGCGACTGCAGTAAAGATTAGCACCTTCAGTACAGAGATCATATTAGTAGCTATATACAACCCACCAGGTGACATCGACACCGAAGATGTCCAAAAAATTATGCAGCTAGGACCAAGAGTAATAGCGGCAGGGGACTACAACTGTAAGCACTATTTGTGGCACAGTACAAACCCCAATCCTCAAGGGACTAAACTACTAAATTATATCAACAACACTAACTTTCTTATTGTGGGGCCCGATGAGCCCACCCACATACCTCATGTTAACAATCACGCCCCAGACGTATTAGACTTAGCCATATTAAACAATATACCCTTTAACATCGAATGCACAGTACTGCAAGAACTGACATCTGATCACTTGCCAGTACTCCTTGAGGTCACACTTCCCTTGAAGTTTAAGAAAGAAATCCCAAAACTGAATTATAATTTAGTCAATTGGGAAGACTTCAATAACGTTTTAGAAAGATACTTACCGGAAAACGAAATTATTTCACCACAGCAACACGACGAAGCTGTATCCAAACTCGAATTGGCAATTAAGGTAGCAACCACAACGTGTGTCCCACAAAAATTTACGCCATCAGTAAACGCCCAATATCCGTTAGACATAAAAATCTTACATCAGAATAGGAACAGACTAAGACGTAAATGGCAACGAACGCGAAATCCTTTACATAAACAAGACTACCTTGATGCCAGAGAGGCCGTAATGGCCCGAACTAGGGAATTTGTATCAAACCAGTGGAATCAAACTCTCGCGAGCTTAAATCCGAACTCTAACTCTGTTTGGCGTATAGCTAAGTGCCTAACCAGAGCTAAAACAAACATACCACCACTCATACATGACAACACTGTTGCAGAAACTCCCCAGGCCAAAGCTGAGGTATTTGCTGCCACACTTGAGAAGGTCTTCACACCAAACCCGGCTGAGGGTCCAGTGAATCTGCAGGAGATTCAAAGCATAGAGCAGGAAATACACGACACAGACTACACTATCACACACAACAAAATGCGAAAGACTAATCCGGGAGAAATCGGCTGGATTATCAGGCACCTGAAAAACAGAAAGGCCCCGGGGCCCGATAAAATACCCAACATCGTTTTAAAAAATCTTCCACGTAGAGCTTTGCAGCTTCTAGCAAAGATCTTCAATTATACTCTAGACAGCGGCAGGTTCCCACCACAATGGAAAGTAGCAAACATAGTAATGATTGCAAAACCACATAAAAACTTATCTCACGCCTCCAGCTATAGGCCAATTAGCCTACTAAACGCCTTTGGTAAAGTGCTGGAGAAAATAATTCTAAAGAGAATAAATTCCCATATTATAAAACACAATATTCTCATTTCTGAACAATTTGGCTTCAGATCCCAGCACTCTACAACACAGCAGCTTCTACGCCTTACGGAAGCCATATCTAAAGGTTACAATACTAACAAATCGACTGGCGCCATCTTCTTAGATATTGAACGCGCCTTTGATAAAGTATGGCATGCGGGCCTACTTTACAAGCTCAAATCATACAATTTCTCTGATTCGACACTTGCCCTCATTAAAGATTATATAAGCGAGCGTCGGTTCCGAGTAACTGTGGAGGATGCTTCCTCCTCTCTAAAGCCTATTAAGGCAGGAGTCCCACAAGGAAGTTTGCTAGGACCGACCCTCTTTAATTTGTACGTTAACGATATGCCAGAACTCACTCGCACTGAAAAATACATATACGCCGACGACACGGCACTGGTAACTCAGTCCACTCAACCGCGGATAATACACCTGCGGCTACAGAATGCCCTGAATGATCTTGAACCATGGTTTCGAAAATGGAGAATAACAGTAAACTCCAGAAAGTGCCAATCAATTATTTTCACAAAAAGAATCCAACATCGACATCCCAGGCACAGACAGCCACCTCTCGTGTATCATGGCGAAAGAATCGAATGGAAAGACCAAATTACCTACCTAGGGGTCACCATGGATCAAGGTCTCACATGGAAAAAACACATTCAAAATATCAGGGCCAAAGCGAATGGACAATTGAACAGACTCTACCCTTTGATTAATTTAAATAACCAACTGCAACTCAATATGGGTCTTACGCTACACAAGACACTAATCAGGCCAATATTGACGTACGCAGCCCCTGTCTGGGGATACGCTGCGAAAACGCATATAAACAGACTGCAGACACTGCAAAACAGAATAATACGAATTATTGCAAGGGTTCCTATAGTAGCTCCAGCTTATTGGCTGCACGAAGAACTGAAGCTCCACTCGATCGAACAATTTATTAAACTACTCAGTTATAACTTATATGACAGAAAGGCAAAAAACAAAAACCCTCTAATTCGCGACCTAGGCGCATACGGTACACAACACGACATACACAAAAGACCGCTCTCATTATTTGACAGAACTCTTGGCCTGGGGGAACCAGAAATAAACATTCAAGATTACCTAAACAACTTAGTACCACCTTAATCAGAAGCCATGGCTTAGCAAAAACACTACTGACAGACCAGTGGCCCTGGAAGTCCCTGCTAAGGGTCGTTCTGGGGACCAGTGAAAATGACCAAAGCATACCACATGGACATGAGAAGACTACTCAATTGTAGATGTATAAACAAAACAATAATCTAGCAAGATTAGCTCACATGACGTGGACCATACTCAATCCTGAGCATATGTCCAAAATATTTGGTTGTTATTTAGTTAAGTTACATTAAATATATCCATTTTCACATTGAATGCATGTAAACCAATACCTAACAAATTGACGCCAGAATCAGCGCCGCTCCTGGCCTGATATCTTAAACTTATTCTTAAGCACTAACAATTAATGACACCGTCCTTATGTTTCAGGACCACACAGATATCTTGTAAGACGATGCCTCCGTCCCGAGGCACAACAATACTACATAAACCAATTCCACATCTGAATTTCCAAGGTCGCAAGTAGGACCTTGGTCATGCTTGTGTCCTGGCGCCATCCTCACCCGGCCTAGGCTTTGCCCGGCCGTAATATCCTCTCCCAGAATCCGCAGGTGCAATAGCGGTACTGCTGCACTTCCTCTCCCGAATTCTCACCGGTGGAGGTTTTTTAGTGGGTAGGGTTGACGGATCTCTCTCCGTCAGAGGAGTCCCACACTCCGATCCCGGGGCTAGTGCGTAAATGCATTTTTCCTCCACTCGAAAAAAAAAAAATTCAAAGTATGAAAGCATGTCCGTTAGGAAACTCGTCAAAACTTGCAACATGAAAATTTCATAGACAGCTAAAGCTAGTAAATTATTATTTGATACAACCGTGTAGGTATTTTAAGGATCTCTACTTTTTTTCCCAGCAGTAGGTAATATGCCGTGTGACGTCGGATCAAGAGTCACAGAATGAATTCCTAATGTCGCGCAGCTGCTCTAAAAGCATTCACTTCTAATATCTATCATTTAGAACGATTCATCCAGAACTTGAATTACTTTTTAGAATAACTAGAGTAATTAGGAGCTGAAGGGATATCTCATGATCTCTTAAGTGAGATTAAAATGAAAAAAAGAGTACCCATAATATCTTTGTAAATTCCCGTTGGTGTTATTAATCAGGAAAGGTCTATCAATAATGCTAGTTCGTGGTAGTTATGAAAAATTAGATCTCCTGAATAAACTCACTGGTAGCTTTCTGTGTCCATGTAGTCATACGTTGGAGCTTTTACATTCCCAGAAAACACTTTCTTTACGGTTAGTATTCCTACACCACGTTTATATGCCCCTCTACCAAACCTATCTGTTCTCACCACATCCAGGCCTACGCTGAGATAAACATCTTCCAGTTGGCTACTAAGACAACCGGCACCAGATTTATCGAAGACCAAGACACTGATGTCGGCGTCATAGCTGACGTTACGTGGAATCGAGTGCACGACGTTCAATGATGGACTCCGTGATAAATGGTTCATACCTGGATGTATCAAAATACATACCTATTCTTTATTTATTTACTTGTTATTCTTTACCAGAAGGATTCACTCGACAGTAATTATTACATATTTCTACAGTGTACTATATTTGGTGGTGTAGAATATTTATTTAGTGCTAATTGTTTCTCAGTTGCGCCTTAAGAACCCACAAATATCATCATTTTATCTGATTTTAAAGTAAAAGAGCTTATGGTTGATTTCAAAGTTCCATACAAAGCAATACAGAAGAGTAGTGATGGAATTTTAACTGATATGTAAGATTGGACAATTCAAAATGTTTATCACATAGGGAATCTTAAGCGCGATTTAATTTTTTAAATTATATTCTTGAAAAGTCAGATGTCTAGGACCATAAAATTAATTTTATATTAAAATTATTTTTAACAAATATGTGATAAAACTTATACATGAAAATAGTTAAAATGTGTATCATTAGTAATTTTTGTATCATTAAGAAGCAATTGGTAGCTTATCTGCATCGTTTAACTCATAAAATGAAGCTAAATAGAATATGTCAAAATTTCTCAAGTAATTTTATTATCGGAATATTTTGTTGCTTTCTGAGATAGGCCCTCTCATTAAGTTATTCACAACAATTTCCCTTTTGTCTGCCATTGTCTTTCACTATTATGGACAGTCGTTGTTCAAGCCTTCTCAATGACTGTATTACTAAAATTTAATTTTGTAGAAAGTCATCAGAAGGGTTTTTACGTCCTATAGCACAATGTTAGAGAATTGTTTATCCAACACATGGCAACTTCCTAAAGGAAAGGTAATCATTGATTTAGAATTATTTGTGATCTTAATGAAGTGTGGCCAGAGTGACAGGCGAATGGAATGTTTGTTTTAGCCTGTGTTCCTTTGGGCAAACACACCCTTCCATTCCCACATGAATTTTCTATCAGCGGGCAGCTTGACTACAAGTCTCATCGATCCGAGACAGCGACACTCCCGAAAGTTAGATAACACGAAACAAATCTGTATCAACACACGACATTTCTTCAGATAGTTTCAAAGGGTGTTTTCAACGAAATCTATTTCTTCCTACTTTTGTACCGATGTTTATATCTTCTGTCCTCTAAAGTAGTCATTATAAATTCGAATTAAAATCGGAGCATGTCACCAGATTTAGGGATCATACCTTTAATAAACGTCCTGTTGGGAAGTGTAAGAATAAGAGTAGCAATGCATTTTATATTCCTTTTCAAAATGTATTATATTCCTTTGAAAATATAGATATATAATTTCAACTTAGCATAGCATTGAATAAGCACTTAGAAGGAAGGGACTGTTTTTCGTGGTTACTATAAGTCATAGCTCTAGATTTTTTAACGAAAGGAGACACCTCGGTCAATGACCTATATAGATATATTGCAGCTGTCACCCTCAGGAGGAAGGGATGAACTGATGGAACCACAGGAGGCTATGGACAATAGATACGTGCGGAAGTCCAATAACATTTCCAGACCGAGGACTCATCGTACTGCTGAAGATGTCTAGAGAAGGCGATAAATGACCACTTGTACAGAGATTTAGTGTTCCTTTGAACAAATATTTGCATCATTTATTTGGCACCACCATGCGCCACGAAATCTAGAAGCTCACTTATATCATGAGAAGGAAGCACAATGAAACATAAATTATGGAAAGGAAAAAGTGGTAGATGAAGCACCAGCTACAGAGGGGAATGGAACATTGGTGCACCTGAATGTGTCTGACGTTACCGTTGAGCCATCTCGCTTTTTAAGTCACCAGTAAAACGATTGAATACCGTGAAGTTCTTCTTGATTAAAACAAACAGAAATAAAATAACTCAGACAGTTGACTAAGCAAATAATCCCATCTAAGCAGATGGTACAAGAAGTCGATTACGCGACTAAGACTACCTATTTGACTGCAAGCTGCCTACGTGTATATCTCGATAGGACATCACTCTCACAATCACAAAACTCTGCATTCGGATCAGTAGCAACAAATTAAATGGCAGGGGAAATTGTCTTAACAACTATAAGCAATTTACTCAAGTACCTACAGGAACGCGAATAATAGCTGAAGACACAAGAATGAGACATACAAACTTACGGGCACCTTTCGCGATAAGACCGATACGTAATGAAAGAGCCGCTGCTGAGCCACGAGTGAATTAAAGTTATCAATCCTTATTTAACGACGGAAGGCCTCCTTAGAACACACAATAAAAGAGCCTCATATTATTTATTCCTTTTCCATTATTGATGCACTTATCATTTCCCAATATGAAAATGATTTGAAAGAATTCAGTTAGTACGGCTATTGTTGTACAAGTAATTATATTCTGTTTGTTGTTAAAAGTGTTGCGCTCTAACCCACCTGCCTGCCTATCCAATCTATCTATCCATCTATATTAGCATATTTACCCATTTATATTAGATTATCCATCTATATCAATCTATATTATCTATCTAATCCAACTAATCATCTATCTGTCTGTCTCTCTGTTTTATCCACCTACAGTCGGCGTGTGTATGTTTCTTAAAGGATTAAGAACAATTACACTAATCCAAATTTGGCACAGATAACTTTGATATAACGCAAATATTACGTCTGGCTTAGACTTCGAAAAACCACACTATTATTACAATTAGAGTAGCTACAAAATAAGAATTAGCATGGATTCAGTCAATACGGTTATCGTACTGTCATGGCGTTGCCAGTTCCACAACTAGCGGGTGACAGAGATGGAAGATATATCTGCCTTTGTCTAACCGAATCCACTTGATGCTGACAGAGAAGTTCGCTTAATATTTCAGCATGTGTGTGACAACATGTACAATGATTATCACATAATCTGAACCTTAAAACCTTGAACTGGAGAACAGTTCGCTTAAGTAGCAATCGTTCTTATGCACACGAAACAAAATGACTCAAGCTACATGCGGTTCCACGAAAGAAGGCGTTTGCTACAGTAAAACAAAATCGTGAAATTTCAACGATTTGTGAATATAGCTTCTACTTTAATGATGCTGTTTGTATACTGCCTGTAGTGGACTTTATACCAACTTTTGTTTCATTAAAATACTTAATAAAGACGGAATATATAAATGTGTATTCATGGAGCATTTTTACACCATGAATCACCTGTACTTCTAATGTTGTACATTGTGCGCAGAAATTCTAGTCTTGTAGCAACAATATTGCTTCTTTCAAGCAGAAATTTACGACCATCATTGGTTCTCCTATATTTGAACCCAAGAGATTTCAGAATATTATGCATAAAAGATACAGAGTTTGTATATTCAATTTTCTCCCTCATTAAATTGGTCAGTCTTTTGGCAGGTGGATATTCATCCTTGTCATAAAAACTATAGATTGTTCTACGTAAAACACACTTTTGAAAATTGTCTAATTTGGTAGCTTTTTTTTTTTTTTTTTTTTTTTTTTGTTAAGCTGCTAGATATTTCCCTGGATACCTAAATATGGGAACTTCTCCTAATTTGGTAAACTGTTTGCCTTCTTTAACCATGTTTCTCACAGTATGAGCACTGACTTGGCAAGCTTGTGGCGTTAATTCTCGACTCTGAGCGAAATTTGTACTTTCGAAAATGTCTTTAACAACTGTTTGAAAAAGAAATACACATTAACAAGAATATTTCTAGCCTGTTTATGTAAAAGTTTTATTAGTTATCTCACAGTTACTACTAAGCGCACCAGTACTAAGCTTTCTAAGCGGTATACTTGCTAACATTGAAAAGCACGTGTACACTCTTAAAAGATCGCCACTTTACTGAATGCAAGGTAAAAACTGCAACTGAGGCATAGCATGTATGTGCTTTTCTTCACTGACAGTTAATGGTTCTTGTCTTTCTAGTCAAGCATCTTATCTTTCTATATCTCCGAAACCAGGTGTGCTACAAACATGGGGTTTAGACAGTCATCCTCAGAAAAAAATACCTCTGTAACATGGGAAAAACAAAATAATTCTGTAATTAGTATCTTAAGAGCTCGCAAAGAAATTAACGTATGGTTCGGCAAAGTGAGCTAGTATGCGTGCTTAACTGCACAACGTCGCACGCACCGCACTGGCTGTTAGCAATAGACCAGCCATGCCTAGCCCCGCCTTAAGTTCTTTCCTATTTTGTAGATACTTTAATTATTGAATTTTTGAAATGACTACAAAGCCTGAAAGATCAACAATATATTTATCAGAGATAACTATAGTTTGGCCATTGCCAAATGAGAATAATTAGTTACGTTTTCACGGCCCCACCGAGTAACAAAGGAACAGCAGCTTCATGCAAGTCTTTGATCTCTCTTATATCAGTAATGAAGTAATTTCGTGCATTTTGGTATTCTTGTGTTTTCTTAGAAATAATTTATATGTTGGTTACTGAGAAGATTATATTGATTTCGAATTCCTCCAAAGAAGTTTAAGTCTATTATGGCAAGTGCAATCTAAGGACAAATCATGCAGGGAAAATCCACCAAACCACGGGTAATGCAAGATAATACATGACAGTCTTATTTGTATAAATTCCTAAAAGGTACCAGATAAAATCAAGTTCAATATGTTAGGGCACTGGGATCCATTAAGAAGCTGAATAAACCAGCTGTAACTATACTATAAATTCTGGTTACACAAAAACTGCCCAGTTTGGGTTGTTTGTACTTTACGTATTTCGGGAAAATATTTATTATAAAATAATAAGCCTACGCTTTCTTAAATTTGTGCGAAAGTGATGTGAGTGACACTCTGCTTCTTAACTCAAAATATTTTAACTCATACTTCATTTACGCCTTCCTTCTATTTGTGATTGTTCAACAGTGTTTTACATAGTAGGCTTTCGGCGTTATTTTATTTCTCCTACTTTATAGTGTATAATAGGATTTTTAATAAAATCTTTCTCCAAAGAAACACAAAGCTATTGAGCATGTGCAGCATAAGTTGTAGGCAGAAATCGTCAGAACACTGATAATGTCACATACTTCTGCTGGTTGTAAATAAAATGGAGCTGCTTATGATTGAATAAGCAAAGTTAAGTGAAGAAAATAGAACGGATATCTACGCTCCCTTCAGGATTCCTGCATTTGTGAATAGACGTAAAAGTTTTGTGCGATAATATCAAGACATTTTTCAAATTGACTGGAGGAGAGTAACTTCACTCCTTCCATGGGGATTAATTGTCAAATTAAACAATGATATGTAGTCAGTTAAAATGTAATTTTTCACAAAAAGCATGCATATTTAAAAGATGAACCATTGGAGTATTTTAAACAAATTTTATCTCGAGAAGTCCAGTAAGTCAAAGGTTTCGCACAAAACGTTGGTATAGTTGTTAAAAGAAACAATGCTGTAACTGAAATAATTACTAAAATTACGAAATGCCCCCCCCCCAAATTGAATCTGTAATTTTAACTGAATTTTACGAAATGATGAAAGAATTTTTGATAAAAATATTGAAAAACAAGTTAAAAAAACTCCTACATCAGCCTATAATATTAGCAGAAATATTACTCAATCTGACTTACAGAATTACTCCAATAGGTTGAGTACTTTTCTCTGTAGCTGGATGAGTCAACTGGTCAACTGACGTCACAAATGAAGCACAGATGATAACATTTATCATGTCCATTCAAAGAACATATTTTATTTTATAAAGTTTGTTCCAAATAACTATGGAACAAGATACCATATAGGTATATATGATTTAGTATTTACATTATTTGATTTTTAATACAACACGTTTGACATAGAAGACTTGTTTTAGTATTTGCGCAGATGATTCACCCTCTAAAGCAGATTTTATAAAATGGTTCCGGTCTTAGCAAAGCAAAAGAACCCGGAAAATAATATCCACACATTATATCCTTATTAGTGAAGCACTTGTTTCAAGGTCAGTTTATGCTGCGCTGGCAAAAGTATTAAATCAAGTAGGAAACAATAATAATAATAAGAGAAAAGCAATGTCCTAAAAATAATAGAGTCAACATGAAAAATTCAATGCCAAGGCCGGGATTTGAACCACGGATCTCCTGGTTTCCGTTCAGTCGCTCTAACCCATTGAGCTACCATGACCAACGTGCCGTCCTGATATTAAATTCTCCATTTGACTCGTACATTTTCCCGGTAGACCACTAGGAGCTCTCGCATTCGAGATACACCGTTTGTGGCGACTTACTACCGTAAGTACTTGAGTCCCAGCCCCCAGTGGTTTACCGGGGAAATATACGAGTCAAATGGAGAATTTGATGTCAGCAGGCACGTTGGTCATGGTAGCTCAATGGGTTAGAGCGACTGGACGGAAACCAGGAAATCCGTGGTGCAAATCCCGGCCATGGCATTGAATTTTTCATGTTGACACTATCTATCAGAAACCTTAGCCTATACACGGCTAGTGTGAAGAAATGATTAATTTCCATCAATTAACTAAAATCCTAAAAACAAGTTTATTTTCAGATCTATGTTCTGCTGTGGACTTACGCGCTCATTACTGGAACTGAAATGGTTGTGAAGATTTTGTGAGTTTATCGAACAACATCTGCTCTTCATTTTTTTTGTGAAAAATGTGAATGTGCGGATTCACTTACGGGTAATTGATGTTACTATAAAGTTGGTTTTCTTGATGACATATTTCAAACAATAAATATCCCGAATAAAAGCATACAGGGGAAAAAAGTAAATGTGCTCACCTCAAATGGCAACATTTTCTTATTTTGGGAGAAACATTTTACTGTATGTAAGCATAATTAAAACCACAGTGACCGAAAAATATTTGAAATTAAAAAGTGCTGTAGAATTGACACAAATCGCTCAACACTCGTTTCAAACACATTGACTTTGTTATGTACAGATATTAACAAGTATTTCTCTACGCTTCAGTTGGCTTCATTCGACAAGGTAAGGCCTTGTGAGGCCATTTGTCACTTCGCTTCTTCAAACAGCTGGATCAAGTGTCCATGAACAAAATGAATTGCTGAAGCTGAGGAATGACCGAGGTTTGAACTTGTAGCACACAACACAAGATATGACATCCTATATTTCTCTTCGAAAAGAATATTCAACTATTGCTACAAATGCTGCGAAAGATCTCTTTACTTTTTCTAAATCTTATTTAAGTGAGGCAGGATTTTCTACAATGAACACAGTGAAGTGCGAGAAAAGATCATGACTGTGATCTCTGGAAGGCAGTAAGAGGGTGTGTTTTATCAGTCATTGGCTTCAAAAATGATTTCGAAAGCCCACTAAGCTCAAACTGAACATTTATTATTGCTTCTTGCACCAACTTTGTTGAGTTATTATTATTGAGCAATTGGAAAATCATCATCATCATCATCATCATCATCATCATCATCATCATCATCATCATCATCATCATCATCATCATCATCATCATTATTATTATTATTATTATTATTATTAATTATTATTATTAATGTTATTATTATTATCATCATTATTATTATCATTATCATTATCATTATCATTATCATTATCGTTATCATTATTATTATTATTATTATTATTATTATTATTATTATTATTATTATTATTATTATTATTATTATTATTATTATTATTATTATTATTATTATTATTATTATTATTATTATTATTATTATTATTATTATTATTATTATTATTATTATTATTATTATTATTATTATTATTATTATTATTATTATTATTATTATTATTATTATTATTATTATTATTATTATTATTATTATTATTATTAATTATTATTAATGTTATTATTATTATCATCATTATCATTATCATTATCATTATCATTATCATTATCGTTATCATTATTATTATTATTATTATTATTATTATTATTATTATTATTATTATTATTATTATTATTATTATTATTATTATTATTATTATTATTATTATTATTATTATTATTATTATTATTATTATTATTATTATTATTATTATTATTATTATTATTATTATTATTATTATTATTATTATTATTGTTATTATTATCATCATTATCATTATTATTGTTGTTGTTATTATTATTAATGTTATTATTATTATTATTATTATTATTATTATTATTATTATTATTATTATTATTATTATTATTATTATTATTATTATTATTATTATTATTATTATTATTATTATTATTATTATTATTATTATTATTATTATTATTATTATTATTATTATTATTATTATTATTATTATTATTATTATTATTATTATTATTATTATTATTATTATTATTATTATTATTATTATTATTATTATTATTATTATTATTATTATTATTATTATTATTATTATTATTATTATTATTATTATTATTATTATTATTATTATTATTATTATTATTATTATTATTATTATTATTATTATTATTATTATTATTATTATTATTATTATTATTATTATTATTATTATTATTATTATTATTATTATTATTATTATTATTATTATTATTATTATTGACAGTTACAACTTATGTTGCCATATAAACAAGTTTCAAATGTGAACTTTTATGTTATATTAGGATAAGATAGAATAGAATCATATGGAGGGAATTCGGCACTGCAACCAGTCTTAATCTATTGTACCTATGGCCCAAATGGGGCATCCCCGGGAGGCAGGATGAGGCGAGAGGACAAAGAGGCGGCCGATTCAAGTAGTCACGACAGTGCAGAGCACAGGGTCCCCACAATTGACCAATTGGAAACTCCCCGGCAGGCCAGTATGGGTACAACCGTGGTCCTGAAATGGCTCACTAGGTCGACCGGGAAACCGGACATCGTCCTACCAGGGAAGGAAATGTTTAGCAGGAGCATATCATCCTGACAATACAGCACCGAAACTCCCGCCGACACGTTCGACTCTGAAACAGACCACCAGATTGGGGATGATGTGAAATGATAATAAGAATGAAATGGAGGGAAAGGAAGTTCGGGGGATGTAATTAACCTACCTAGCATTTGCCTGGCAACCCAAGGAAACCTCACAAAACTCCATGTGCTAGGAGGGCGGTCACACGGATCGAAACCGCAACCTCCCGAATACAAGTCTCACACCTTACCTCACTCGGTAATTTGTAATTGTAATTGTTTTATGTTATTAAACTTACATCATAAACTTATAAACAATACTTACAAATGTTGCTTTTAACCGAAAATAATGTGACTTTGTGGGTTCATGAAATCAAAAGTCCAGGTTACAAACACAAAAATTTGCACTTTATTTCCGTAGAAATACGCTTCGTTCACATACACAATACAACATGCAAGGTCAACAAACACAGCTGTTTACCCGCACGCGTTCAATTACTGACTGACCCCTCTTTGGCGGGCGGGCTGCCTTTTTATAGTTTACTAACATTCCAGAAATTTCTCAAACAATCGTGACCCGGCTAGAACAAAGGCGAACGCTCGAGAAATCCGTCTCCTTCCCACCGCCGTTTCGGCGAGCTTTTATCTACACACGGCACTGCGCATCCCTTTGAATGCCTTGCCGCCTCGATCAAGAATGGCCTGGTGACAATAATATGCAAGATCAGAGAGTATGCCACGCAATGCAATTTGTCTTTCGTGTGCCGCAAGTTGATAAAGGATTGGAAACTGACTTAGAGGTTAAGGTGAGATTAAATAATTCTACAAAATGCAACAACCATCAATTTGCAGGTTTTTTTAAATGATGCTTGAAAGTTTCCATATGCTGGAAATAAAGGAGCATGGAAACCAAACTGCAGTAGCTATCTGTAAAATGAACACCACAGCTAAATATGTGTACCTTTTCCAATAATGCTTGAATTGTATTACTTATATTGCCTACTTCTGAATAAAGGTTTTTTACTAAGTTACTGCCTCATTTTATTCGTGTCCTTAGCGCGCTGAAAGCATTGCAACTTACAAGCTGGACAGCACTCCACTCCTGATGCCTGCGATAGGTAGAGATCAGCAAGCAGCGGCCGGGTGGAAGGCCTTAAATTCGAAAGGGTTGTAGCATCGCGGGGTTAGTTTAATACTTATTTCATCTGAAAATTTCTTTATTTGCTGGAAGAAAGAAGCTAATCCTGCCGCTATTTTAAATTTTGCTGGCCAACTGAGAACAATCTGAAAACTGAGGAGTAGAAGTAGACTGAAAAATCGAAGATATATTCCGGATTTGAACCACGGACTTCAGCTTACCGTGTTGTTCTATGACTGAGCTATCATGGTTACGAAATTTAATTACCTACTAACTGTAGCTACTAACTTGTAGCTCAGTGATAAAACAACTAACTGCACAGAAGGTTGAAGATTTATGGTTCAAATTCCAACTAAGGCTTTGAACTAGTTAATCAGATTCTTGCCTTTGCCTTCCATCTTAAATGTACACATGGCTCACGTGGAAGAACAATTAAGTGTCCGTTTAAACTCTATCAGACTTTCTTTGATATTACTACACACACAAACACACACACACACACACATGTATATATATATATATAAAATAAGACAAGTGCAATGTTTACTTACCGTCCTTTTTCATGTTAACCTGTAGACATTTGTTAAAGCGACATGCTTGGCACTGGTTTCTGCGAGTTACGTCCACAATACAACGGCCATTCTCTTTGCAGACGTAATCCAGATTCCTGAAAAAGCACAGAAGTAAGACTCAGAGGAGAGCCGAAAACAATCATATTGATTGTGATGTAAGAATATCGTGATTCATATGACGTGTAGTCGTAAGGTGAGAACCACAGATATATCACAATGTTATTACATTAATTACTCTAGTACCTCAGCAATGAACAACATCTCCACATTACTGGTTCAATGATTGGTGCTCTGTGCTGTTCAAGTTCTGCCGTAAATTCTGCAGCGGAAACACAATCATTCTAAATATCTTAAATATATGTTAATGTAATCAAAATTCTTAAAGAGACTTTTGAGAAACTAAAATATTTCGAGAAAAAAAGTCGTATCTAATGCATAGTTTAGGGTTTTATTTATTTATTTTTACCATCTTCGTGTCGCACATCGTGGAGGACGCTAAACTTACATAAAACGACTTTCCGCTTTTGTGTTATTCTGTTCAGAGTCTGTTGAGCACAGATCCTCTTAGAAAAAGTGCTATTCTTAGGAAGTCTCAGAACATGTATTTCAGGTCAAACCTTTTATGAAGGTTTTTGTTGTACTTCTGTAATTACTGTGAATCAATTTTATAACTGATTGGATTGTTCGGAGGGGATTCGGCACGTATGCCTCAAGTGTGGCACCTCGGGAGGGAGGATGAGGTAACAAGAGACAGGGTGGCCGACCCCAAGGAGTCACTACACCACAGAGGGAATAGTCCCTACACTTTACTAGATAGAAACTCTCCGGTGGTCCAGGACAACCAACATCCCACCTACCGTGGCCCCGAAACAGTCATGAGGCCAGTTCGTAGAACGGACGCCGCCTCCCCCACCCCCCAGAGCAAGGAAGACTCCAGCAAGCTTGCACAACCGCCATCCCGCCTGCCGCGTTCCTTAATCGGCCCACTTGGCCAACTCGGAGACCGGAGTCCGTCCGAGTGAGAGAAAGTGTTGACTCAGGGCATATCATCCCGCCATACACCCTCGAGATTCCCACCGTCACTTCTACGCTGAAAGAGACCACCAGATGAAAGGTGATATGAAATGATAATTAGGCGAAATGGAGGGAAAGGAATTTCGGGGGATGTAATTAACCTGGCATTTGCCTAGTGACCCGGGAAAACCCCCGAAAAACCATGGGTCAGGAGGGTCATCCACGGGAATCTAACCTGGACCTCCCGAATGCGGGCAACAGACGAAACCGACTGAGCCATCCCGCTCGGTCGTATTACAGATAGTACCTTTTATTAACAAAACGGGTATCCCTCTACGTGTTCTAAGTGAATTTGTTACACCCTTTAAACACTTTAATCTCATTTGAACTACGTTTTTTGTTTGTAAATGTTATTTTTACTATTTATCTGATTTATTGAAAAGTATCCTTTGTCAATTAGCTAAAATCTGTTTGAGAAAACAGAAGGACCTAAATTTCATTTTAAACAAAGAAGTACTGTGTTATACCCAAAAGCTCGATAACGATATTTCACCGGAAATAAACATTTTAAAGTGCCCTAAATCCAAGGAAAAAAAAAAAACATTTAAAACAGTCTTCTTGTACATGTAGGTCTGCAAATCATTACACCTACACACATATATCATTTACGGGTGTGTTTTTAACAGTATAACAACAAATAAGTATCGGATAAATGCCAAACATGCTATTTCAAGGATACTACCTACACGAAGACTGTCAAGAAACATTTCCTACCGAAAACTAATCTTTCTGTGGTAAATATTTTCTTATCTT
Organism: Mantis religiosa; assembly: GCA_030765055.1. Classification (NCBI taxonomy): domain Eukaryota; kingdom Metazoa; phylum Arthropoda; class Insecta; order Mantodea; family Mantidae; genus Mantis; species Mantis religiosa. Next base: position 266,945,695 of record CM060950.1, on the reverse strand, counting down.
TAATGTTCTTAAAAATGACTCCAACGTTTTTGTTTAAAGTTTAAGATATTTGCTTACAATGAAAATGTGCGTTTAAAGTTTTTGCCTATAGCAAATGATCTGGTAAACAGAGATTTGCAAACTGGTAGGAAGTAACAGCCATACAAAACTTTACAAAACAAAAAGTATAGATATAACAATTGATCTTTAACAATTTGTCTTTCACTTCAGCTACCTGTGAAATAAAAGATCGTGACCTTGTCTAGTCGGATGTGTCTTGCTGCTTGTCTACGCTTGTTGTGCAATCCGGAGCTCCACAGGAGAAACATGTGACCTGACATGCTGCAGGTGACCTGACATGACTGTGTCCTCTATGACGGGTCCGAAGAATAGTCTGCAGATAGCTCTGCACTATAAAGTAGACAGAAAGAATATCTTGCAGGACAAGAGCGGTGATATAGTTATCGCCAAACAATTTTGCACGTGAAAAATTTTTTTGGAACCAGTGGATGAGCCTCTACCAGCAAGGGTTGTAAATATTGTTTTGGACCTCCTACCTCTCTCCCTCATTAAGCACCGGAAACAACACTCTCTTTGACACCTTGATTTCTTAACCTACCCGGTCAGTGAGGATACTCAGTTACACATTGCAAATAGCGAAACTACCATGCGTTTGTTTTACAGAGGTTTTCATTTGGAAGTGAGGGAAACATTTTATACGAGTACCTGTTTATTGGTTATTGTTCATGATAGTGATGGTGAAATGTCGGGCATAGAGCCTTTAAAAGACTGTAGTGATCAGTGATAGTGATATAGCCCGGTGTTTAGCAGTGTCAGGTGACCATCTTACTCCACACACTAAGTTTACTTACCTACTGCTGCAGCGGAACCAAGAGCCAGAGTATGCGTTGGATTGGAAGCATTGCGAAAGAGTAAGTGACTCGCTCCTTGGTATTCTATTTTCAAAACTCCAGCTGCCAAATTGTTTGGCGAGTCTTGCTACTTTTTGATTCTTGATACTTTTGATACATATTTTAATAAAGAAGCTAAGTTCAGTGAATTAACATGCCCTTATGAATTATACCATAATTACACAATTAAGGAGGTTCCCACACTTACAGGGAAGGCACTTCTCCCTTCTTTTAATGGACAAAATGTTTTACTATCTCTAAAAGTATTCGATGATAATATTTTAGCACTGAAAAGGAAGGTAGCTAAAAGTCCTAACGAATTGTCTACAGAAAAAATGCATTTTCTCCAATTTATCGTGCAATTCATCTTGAAGCAGAGGTGTAGTCCATTTTAAAATTAGATTGACATCGCAACTAAGAACATCGTAATAGCGTGTCTCACCACCCCTCCTACCGACACACCCTTCAGTGGCTGGACTAAAGTTCGTTGCTACTCCGTTTCTGTCCAGTAGCAATGGATTCATATCTATATTTAGCCAATCAAAGGCATCCGAATGTATTCCTCACTTGAAGTAAATCACCCAGTTAGAGTTGTTTCAGCTTTGCTGCTGCGAATTCTTTAGCTGCGATGTCAATGTAATTTTAAAATGCAGTTGCCTAGCAAAAGGTTTCTGTGTACTAAGCGTGAAGAAGTAAGAAGGTATGGTATGGGATGAGATTCAGAAAGCTAACTGCCCACCACACACCGATTCACGAGGCATCTTCTGACAGACCCATCACGATATGAACATGTAGCTAAGGGACGTAAAAGAAATGGGGGAAAGAAGGTGCACAAACTCCGCAGTAGAGCTTTTCAGAAAAATAAAATAAAAAACAAACAGTTCTATTTGAAAAAATCTAAACATGAGTTTCCCTACTCTAGTACAAATTTTTCTTACACATATCCTTATTTTTATAACTGCGTAATTTTATTTGAGATAGCATTTAAAAGCGGTTTTATTACATATCTCCTTGTAGGTATAATTTTTAACAGATGGTTGCTACATGATGGTTTTTGGATTCCGTTCTCTTTGCATGTCCAAGGCACAAAAATGAATCACGATTTTCCATTTGAGGAAGTATAAGTATTGGACAATTCAAATAAAGAATATCTCGAAGATGCTTCAATCTACAAAAAATTGTATTTGACACAAATTGTGTGTTTTAACGAGAACTACACTTTTAGTGGAGTAAGATTTTCTCTATTTCTGCAACAGTTACAGGCTTCAGCACACTGCTTCTGGCTTTCTTGTGCAACTGTACTTATTTGGAGGATAGTGGCTCTCTGGTAACATCTCGCAAGTCCAAATATGTGGACAAACACCATTAATCTAAGGTTACTTAGATATTTGATTTTATCGTACACTGAACTTTCAAATAAAATCTAAGTGTAGCATTGTTGAAGTGTTGGGATACTTACCTGCGAATACTGCGCTTGAAAAAGCCTCGACAGCCGTCGCAACTTGGAACACCATAATGCTTGCCAGAAGCTTTGTCCCCACATACACGGCAGAGTGTCTCGTTTTTTCCATGTTGCTCCATTCTGTAAAATAAAGTAGTTTTATTATTGCACTTTAATAATTCTTTCTCAACACTAGCCTATGAGGAAACACAAAAGTTGGAAAGTTGACTTACAACTGGCAAATTCTATGCCAGGACTGGGAATCGAACCAAGAATCTTGGGCTCTCCGTGCCGATGTTATTATCGCTGAGCTAAATTGGGGAGAGAAATACGAACATTAAATTTTCTCACCCGACTCAAATACCGCAGTAATTTCAAGGCTGTCTCAAAATCTCGGAATATGCTACTTCTAATCTCCATGCATAATGGTTAACAGGACACAGCAGGGAGGACACTACTTCTGAGTGATACATCTGCTACCAGTGATTCTAGTGCATGATGTGTGTCTTACATCTCCAATATTGACTTAATTCCTCAGAATGTATTATTGGAGTTCTAACTTAATGTAGTTAGGGGGCGGCCTGTTAGCCTACCCCTGATTGTTATTGTTCTTTAATTTATTGTTCTCTAACCTTCTTTTCACTCCGATCTGTAAAGCAGTGTACTGCTGATCGATCAATAATAAAATTAAAAAATACAAAAAAAAAAAAAAAAAGACACACCAGGAAGACGCAAAACTTTGCAGATCGAGTTCGGGCTGTGGCATGGACCCTTTTAAGTCTGATTCAACTTATCAAAACAGTTTTGTTATTACTATTTTTTCAATTGCACAGTGGCGCACACGGGCAATAAAACAGCTCACTATAACCACTAGGTTTTTCACCTAATAAAAGGCTACATACCATATGGCAGATGACGTTATGAATAGACATATTATCTATTAGTAGTGCCCGGATGTATATGCTAAATGCATGGTATTTTTAACATATTTAACTATTCCTAAGGCTGGCCCGTAGCTCTGCCTGCCGTTCGAGAGCCCGGGATTCGATTCTCGGCTGGGGGGGGGATTTTTCTCCAACTAAGATGATTCCCCATCTTCCCAAGAATCTGGAAGTATGAATGAGAGTGCGAATGTGTGCATTATCTAACGATTAGAAAAGAAATCCATAGTACCACCAACCCAACATCTACGAGTTAACACCTTCGATATGTTCGAAAGGAGAACGGCCGCCGATAGGACTATTGCAGTCAAAGGCGAGATATAAATGGAACAATAAAAAAAGGTTTTCCAAAATTATATATTTGAAAGTCACACTTTCAAAGAGAACTTGATAATGTTTATGAATGTATATTTCCAGGGGAAACCTATACACATGTTTAATACAAGGCTGGATGTTTTACAAGTATGTGTAAAATTCTTCCCTTTAGTTAATCATTAATTATTACTACTCAATAAAGTCTCTGCAAGTAATATAAAGTCAGTATAAATGTATGTAGCATGTACCCATATGTAGTGATTTATGCATCTATGTGTGAATATATGTATGTTTATATGTATAGGTAAATGTGTAAAGTACGTGCGTGTATTTATATACGCATATCTCTATTTTCTCATTTGTTTTATTAATACTGCTGCGTTACATGGTAAGACTAGGTTCAATTGAAGAATATATTTGTGTATGTATATGTTTTATCTTTGGTTCTCTTTTTTCAACTAACTGTAATATTACAGTTGACATTTGTAATATTGGACGCTGTAATACATAATTCTATATTTTATTTCTATTTACACATTAGATGGGTTTTTTACCTTCTTGTCCTAAAACTAACTACACATTATTTTGAATCAGTACTTTCTATGTGTTTACATTGCATTTTGTTTCATTACTTCTGTTTCTATTGATACATATGTCTAATATGTTCATTATTTCTGTATAGGTATCTACCGAGATGTATTTATAACTCTCCGCTCTAATGGTCGTAAGTTTATCGACTGTATATACTTGTAGAAGGCATTCAGATGTCTGTTAATTAACTGTTGTGTAGTGGTTGGCCATATGTACCATTTTCCCTTTATGTCCTTTATTAACTCTGCTCTTTGTAATTTTATGTCGCGGCAGTCGTAAATGACACTGGTTGACTATGTTGTACTCTGTTGTATGAACATGTTGGATTTTATTCTATGTAGAATCTGTGGAAATATGCTTTGGTTTTCCCACCTTCTGCCACATGGCAGTAAAGTTTTATTTTCAGTTTATCCTTTATTTTTGGAAAGAACGATTTAGTTGTTTTTTTCTTTTGTAAAGCTGTTCCTTCTTTTCTGTCATGTAGTTTTCTGTCCGAAATGTTATTTTTGGAACTGTTAAAATATAGTGCATCTAGCACATCAGATGGAAGAGCCATGCCAAGCCGAACGCTTGTCCTATTAAAGAGTCTGCAAAGTGTTTCTGGTTACAAACTTGCGATAACGCACAAAATAAAGGTAGTTAAGATGGGAAAAGAAAGAGAAGCAATTAATCAGCAGCCAAGAGCAAAAACAGCGTGGTTAACGTTGCCAAAACCGGTATCCCTACATGTAGAGAAAGCAACTAATGCTACCTACTCATCTCATGACTAGAGCCCGGATTTTATCTATAATGGAAGCGAAAACTGTATACAGGAAAGTGTATCTAAAATTAGCAAAATAGATAAATAAGTATCTTTAAGGAAAGTAAACTATATGTAACTTAAAATCTCAGCTTTATTGTATGATTTCTTTCCTTTTCACAATGTAAAAATCGAACATAGTCAAACTTTACACACTAGCTTAATATGCCATTCACTCCCACTTCAACTCTTTTTGGAAATATGATTGATAATTGAATATATTTCCACACCGTCTACTGTCTGAAGTTTTGGGCAGCATTCTGTCTGCTAAAATTATTTTTAATACCAGTAAATGAAAAGTTATTTTCCAACTCCACATGAAGTCATTTGCACAAATTTGAAGTGCGGAAAATGATAGTCGTCTTAAATAAAAAATAACATTTTTAGAAAAAGGTCCGGGTGTTTGTATGTAGGCGCATATGTAAACAGCGTAAGTGAAAACCGAACATTCAGTTAAATATCAAAATTGGCAATAAGTTCACATCTTCAAAGAATGCTATTCAAAGAGTTTTAAGAAAATACCACCATCCTAAACCACCGTTTACGTGATTTTTTTTTTTATGTTCATGTTCTCAAGAGTGACCCCAAAATGTTGACTAAAAGTAGGTTAAAATGGTAGGTTCCAGCGCAGACCCAAATGAGCAAGATGGCGGCCATGCGCAATCGGTATGTTTAGTGGATTTAGACAGTGTTTAGGTAGGCAGTCAATCCTCTTAATTTGCTGTACCTTATAATGCTGTGTCCTGAGGTATGACCAGAGCTTGTCTTGAGCTATGATCTGGGGCTCTAGGGTTAAGGGTTGCAGGTTTTAACAGGTGGGACTGCTGGTATGGGAGGTTAATAGCTATAGGATTTAATGGTTAGCTCCTGTGGCATGATCTTAGGCTCTAGGGTTAAGAGTTTCACAGGTGATGTCTGTTGGTCTGGAGGTGAAGTCTGTTGGTCTGGATGGTTTAGAGCTGTAGGATTTAGAGACTAGGTCCTGAGGTATGATCTGGGACTCTAGGGTTAAGGGCTGCAGGGTTTCTTAGGTGATGTCTGTTGGTCTGGAGGTGAAGTCTGTTGGTCTGGATGGTTTAGAGCTGTAGGATTTAGAGACTAGGTCCTGAGGTATGATCTGGGGGCTCTAGGGTTAAGGGTTGCAGGTTTTAACAGGTGGGACTGCTGGTATGGGAGGTTAATAGCTATAGGATTTAATGGTTAGCTCTTGTGGTGTGATTTGAGGCTCTAGGGTTAAGAGTTGCAGGGTTTCTTAGGTAAAGTCTGTTGGTCTGGATGGTCTAGAGCTGTAGGATTTAGAGACTAGGTCCTGAGGTATGATCTAGGACTCCAGGTTTAAGGGCTGCAGGGTTTCTTAGGTAAAGTCTGTTGGTCTGGAGCTTGAAAGCTGTGGGATTTAGAGGTCAGGTCTTGAGGTATGATCTGGCGCTCCAGGGTTAAGGGCTGCAGGGTTTCTTAAGGTAAAGTCTGTTGGTCAGGATGGTTGAGAGCTGTGGGATTTAGAGGTTAGGTCTTGAGGTATGATCTGGGGCTCTAGGGTTAAGGGTTGCAGGTTTTAACAGGTAGGGTTGCTGGTATGGGAGGTTAATACCTATAGGATTTAATGTGGCATGAGCTCTAGGGTTAAGGGTTGTAGGGTTCATAGCTAAATGTTGTTGGTCTAGAGGATAAAGACCGTAGGGTCTTTTATCTATGTTTTATAGGCTGAGGTATGGTCTTATCATTTTGAAGTTCAGTTTGCTAGTCCAGCGATTAAAGGCTGTTAATCTCGAGGCAAGTCCTACATTTATGCTTTACTATGTCATCCTATTATAAACTAACCTAATATACTCCTTCATTTCTACCTTTTTCATCATTATTGTAACCTAGCTGTGTTTTGTTAGCGGCTTCCTTTGTTGCATCTGTTAACCTAATTGTTCTCTTTCCTTAAGTTCCTCTATTCTACCTCTTTAACCTAACCTAATATATCCCATGGTTTTAACTTCTTGATCATTGTTCAAGCTAGTTGATTCCGGTATTAACATTGGTTCTCTTTTCTTAAGCTGCCCTGTTTTTACCTCCATAACCTATCCTAAGCATGTTTCTTTTCTCATGCTAACTACTTGTATGTATGATGCAAATTTTTTAGACATATCGGTGTTAGAGCTATCTTTGTCACTGCAAGAGGTATATATGCTGATTACAGATCTTTATACAGTAAATTTAACCCTTTGTGTACCTGCTTCTCTTTTCCTAAAAATTGAGATTCTTTTGTTGCTAGGGTTTCTTGTTTTTCGTACCTTCTCTATGCTTTCAGGAACTCTATTCTACCTTGTTATGTTATGAGGTCTTATGCTTATATCTTAGGCTTTTTGATTATGTCTTTTGATCTGAAAGACTATGTATTTTGGCTATGTTCCTCATCTCTTATGGTCAAATGGTTAGGTCTTGAGGCATGATCTTAGGGCCTGGGGTTTAAAGGATATAAGTCTCATAGCTTAAGCTCGTAGGTCTAAGGGTTAAAGACTGTAGGTTTAGTGGTTAGGTCGTATGGATTCAAGGTTAGATCTCTCGGTCTAGAGTTTAAGGCTGTAGGATCTGAAGGTTACGTATGGAGGTATGATCTGAGGGCTCTAGGGTTAAGAGTTTTAAGCTTCATAGCTAAAGGTTGCTGGTCAGGAGGTTAAAAGCTGTAGGATCTGGAGGTTAGGTATTGAGGTATGATCTCGGAGCTCTAGGATTAAAAGCTATAGGCTTCATAGCTAAAAGTTTGCCAGCTAGAGATATCTTCTTTACTGTTAGAGGTATATTTGCAATGGTCTAGGCGTACAGTTTTCTTACATTTTTTCATGCAGATTGATGTCTTCGTACTCTTGTGTCTTTTTCAAGCTTTTACCCCCTATGCATCGTCTTGTAATAAGTCGTTACGCTAAACCAATGTTCTAATGCTATTTCCAAGCTTTTTCAGATGTTATGACGTTTATGCGCGTTTCAGGGATATTTTAGACCAAGTTACGTTACTTAAATCATTTTATAACTAATTAAGAAGGTTTTTTCAAGGATAGTTCAGATTACGAGATAGTAGTTACTTTTTAAATTTACCTATTTTAACATTAACTAAAGTGTGTTCAGTTAGCTTATGTGGTGAGGTAGACGTCCCTCGTCTTTTTTCTCTGGACTTGGGACCAGCGTCAGAATTTGTTTTCTGAACGGTAGACTTAACGCCCTCCTCTGCTCTTATTATTCAGCTGTTTTCATGCTTAGATGTTTTAATGCTACGTTCTAGTGTTTATTTCTCGGAATGAAAATTATTTTATTTTTTTGTGCTCTAGGGCTCCGTCTTTCTTTCGCCGCTCAAAAGACGGTAATGTCCATGGGCATATGTGGATACTCCATCATCTGCAATTACTCTCTTGTCATCATGTGGAGATAGGGATATTTTGTTCACTTCCACTGACGTAACATTATGTTGACGAGACATAATTAGGTTCATTGGCGTTCTTATGATTTCTCTGCTTTTAAGACAGTCCACATAGCTCTCAAAGGTTATGTACTGTTTAACGGCACTATGTTTTATGCCTTTTATCTTCTTGATTATGCCTCCATCGATATCGAGTGCATACATCTTCGGTCTCAGTCCAACAAAACGACGAATGATTTTTCCATTGGCTTCATCTTTAAATTTTCCCAACACTTTCTTGTTTTTTGTAGAATGGCATATATGTTCGCTAGGATAATCAGCAGTATCCAGATGTTCCAGAAAACGTAACTTATCCTGGTATATGTCTCCGGTAGTCACACGATGGATGAAAGAGTCAGTATCCATGTACATGAGCTTCAGATTTTCAAGCCCGTAATACGGCATTAGCACATCATAATGATACCAATACATCAAGGTCTTCGAGATATCCAGCACACACATCCCAATGTATATAGGCTTGTTGAAGACTATCTCTCGTGACGCCATGTGTACTGCAACCAGATTAGGTCCATATATAGTTCTATCAATAAATGTAGGCTTAGCAACCAGTTTTTCCAATGTCTTCCAATCGGTGACAAGTCGTATATTCAGTCGGTTTCTGATGTTTTCCATAGTTTTACCAAACATGGCATTGTTAAAAAGTTTGTAAAGATCCTTCTCGAAATCATTTCTCGATCCTTGTCGTAGCCGGTTATTGAATTCCACATAAGGCTTTAACCAACATGACTGTTGAAATTGTAGCACCCGATGGATTTTAGTCAGTTGTAACCCATGACTAAGGGCTTGCTTCAAGGTCATGTAATGCGCCACATACCTAGTTCGTGATCCAAGGTGAGGAATTAGTTTCCTTGTAGAAGAACCAGGGGGCTTGATACACTCAGGGAGGAACGGTAAATCATTGTGCAGGTCATGGAGTTCTGTAGGATATTGAAGGTCCACTTCTAAAATGTATCCGAGAGGGTCATCTTCTCGTAGTATATCTAGGTTGATATCTTCAGGAGAAACCCACTTAAAACCCCCGCAAGCAAGGGGCTTCCCCATAGCCCACGCATATTCATTATTTGCATCCTCGTACGTAATATATTGAGAGGGTTTACTTGAGTCATACTCCTTCATGTAGTGATTGTTCGCTTCTGCATACCGATGAGAAACTTGGCATAATCCTCCTCTTATACCTGCTTCAACCATGAGTAGCTGGTCATAATCCTGTAGTAATTCCAGTTCAATTCCTGTGTACAACAGCATTGCATCCCACGTAAGTCCGGGTGATGTATAATAATGTGCAGGATCAACTTTATGGGTTTTCAGGGTCTGCTCTCTGAATGTTTCAAACACATCTGCTAGTAGAAGGACATCCGAAGTTAAGTAGAGGTCACTGTAGTCGCCTAGTATTCTGATGTTGAACTGACTCCATACGGTTTTTGCATGCTGATACTCTGCATCACTAATTTCTTCTCTGTTTAACTTACTGTAGAATGCTTCTCTCGGAGGAAGTTCTGTCTCACTCAAAACATCCCATGATGTAACGTAATCATAGGGAAACACACCTTTACGCAGCATCAATTCGATCTTCTCTGCTCCAAAGTACTTCTGGGTTTCAGGATATGATGTTAGACTTTTTGCTAGTTTATCCAAGCTGGTACTAAGGAAGCGATAGGTATCCACAAAACGAAGTTTAATGTCACCAACATACTTGGAAAATGATATATAACTTTCCTCAGAGCTAGGAATAACTTCTACTCTATCGCTAGTACAGCCCAACTCCTTAACAATGAAATGAGAGTCATGTCCACTCAGGTTATGCATGAAGACAGGAATATAATTAGGCGTTTTACACGCTAGATTACACTGATTATGTAGACTTCCTCGATATTCACCACTTATATGATCATGATCTCGTACTTTCCAGTTATCGTCGGTAAATTCTTTACCACATAAGTAGCATTCTGTAGAAGATTCGAATGATTTTTGTTGCTTATCTGTCAGAGTTAATGGAGCACCAGTTTTGTATACAGCATTAATTTTCTTTGCGAGAGAACTTACATACTCCATAAACTTCAGTGCAGCATCATAACCCCGATATACATAGGGTTCAGTAGGAAGATCAGTCTGTAAACCTTCAATTGTAGCTGAGGATTTGACATAAACACAGAAACTCATAGGAATATGCTTCTGATATGGAACTGTATAAGACGTTTCGGCATTAGAAGAACATCCGTGGTAAGGGGTAAGAATGCTTTCAAAGTCAGCGTATATGACATAAGGTAATTTCAACATCCTTTCATGATTCTTGAATCTAACAATAGATTTCTCCTTAGTTGGCATAACAATCTTAGCAACTCCGTGTTGGCTGCATAATTTTCTATGTTCATTTAACCTCTCAACTCCTCCATTTCGATAATCAAAGTGCGTAAAACAGCGCTTGCAGATGTAGAGTTTTCCCTCACATTTGGTTTTCTGTTGATGAATAAGTCTCTCGAAATTCTTTATATAAACGTAATGATGACGTCCAGCTGAATTGCTTAATAGAAGCAGATCGCGATGCTCAGTCAGTTCTTCATTGACAACTTTCATAGGAAACACTTGATTCTTTTCATCCAGCCCGAAAACATTTATAGAGATGTTATTTTTTCGTTCAAATTTTGGGATGTCACTCAAACTCATAGGAAATGAGACGCAGCTAAAGTCATATCTTTCTTGAAAATTCTTATACTTGCTAACACGTTGAGGATCCTTGTGAATGAACTTGGCAAGTACGGCGTACATAAAACATTTCTCATCATCATAGTTGTGCGGATTTATACATGCTCCTTTAGCTCCAACAATAGCCGGTAGAGGGATGTAACTGCTCCCTTTTAGACCATTATTCTTGTTGATCCTAACACGCACACCATCAACAGCTAATAAAGCCCAGCTGCTTCCTTTAAGTTGACTTTCCTCCATTTCAGTACAAAGTTTCTTGAATTTACTTTCCAATATGGCGTCCAAGTCACTTTCTAAAAATATTGCTTGATTTGGCGTTTTAAAGGCTTTATCAGTAGTGTCACCAACGGCATTCACAAACCGACATTCAGCCATGAGGTTAATTTTCACACTTTTATGCATCCTCAGTTGCTTCTGAACGGCTTGAATTATCCGCTGTTTTGATTCCTGGAGATATGTATTCAGGTCTGGGCATGTAGAGCACTGGATGAAATATGATTTCAGTCGATCCTGGAAAGCTGTTTCATATTCTACGACATCGTCTTCATCAGGAACCATTAACAGCAATTTATGTTTGGTAGGCTCGATCTTGAGTTTCTTAGCAGCAGTTATTCTCTCGCATCGTTCTTGATGAGTATCTCTGCGATTCTCAGTATCATAAACATTACCACAATGTTTACATTCGTAAAACCGGCCACATACCAGCTCATGTCTCTTTTTATTGTAGCTTTTCAGGAAACTCTTTGCACATATGCTACACCTATTTTCAGGTATAGTGTCTAACAGAGCTTCCATCACTATAGTTTTTGTTGTGTGCAGGCTAATTCTCGGGGAATATGCTGCCAAGTAAGTGTCTTGATACACTTTTCACTTCTCTTCTTCACCTTGATAAGTTATCAGCGCTACTGATGATGAATTTCACTGTAGAAGCTGATCCGCTATGCTATAAACACACTAGCATAATTACAATCTAAGATCGATCAAGCTCTCTTTATACACTTAGCACAGACCTAATAGAAAACTTCATCATCCCCTTCACCAACGGGATTCGAAGGTGGCACTCCTATCGGAGAAAACCTAAAGGAAAACTTCATCACACCACCACCACCACCACCACCACCTTTGTAGTTCGAAGGTGGCGCTCCTATCGGAGAAAACCTAAAGGAAAACTTCATCACACCACCACCACCAACACCACCACCTTTGTAGTTCGAAGGTGGCGCTCCTATCGGAGAAAACCTAAAAGAAAACTATTATCTTGATACCACAGGGGTTCGAAGATGCTTCTACTATTGGAGAAAACCTAAAAGAAAACTCTATTAATTTTCCAGTTTTCGATTATTCTTTAACTACTATACAATTCACATGAGAGAAAAATTAGACAAATTAAAATTGAAAAAGGAAATAAATAGTTAGATTTGAAGATAAAATTTAGACAATTCAAACGAGTATAAACACGACTAAGCTCCGCATTTTAGTTTTAAGGTTACATTAGGAGCTCCCATTGCCACCCGTAGACACCTCTCCGTCATCTTCAACCACGTGTTCTTGATTCTTTTCACACATATCTTAACATAACAGTTCTATTTTTCTCAAGTTCATCTATTACACCGTTTAACTGATCCACGGGGCACCCTTAGAATCCCTCACTTCATCCCCAAACACACCTTCTTGAACCCTTTTGATATATTTTAACCTATTTATGTTTGTTGCTACGGGCATCCGTTCTCTTTTCTTAAGTTAAATTATTACGGCCATCTTGTTATGTCTGAGTCTCATGCTTATATATTAAACTTTGTGATTAAGCATTTTGATTTGAAAGTCTATGTAAATCGGTTAAGGTAAACATCTCTTCTCAACATGAGACAAGTCATGATGTATGATCTTATGGGATGAGCTTGTCAATACGCCTAAAGGCATTTATATTCAAAGGTATTTAAATTATCCCACCGAGATTTGAACCCTGATCCTAAGGCGTAAATTACCATTTCAACAACAATTCAGACCTAAAGTATATATGTATACGCTATTTCATTGCGCTAACGTTATTAGTTCCAGAGTTATTTAAGATTCAAGTTATTGCGAGAGAAGCGGTTATCGAACCACGGGTCTGTAGGATACGGAATCAAATCATTCACAGCATATGTTGAATGAAAAAATCTGCGCTTTCCCCTGCTGTTCTATGTGCAATAGATCAGAAATAGAACACAATTAGATAATTCAATGGACGATGGGAACTGAACCAGGGACCCTTGAGCTACACGTTGTCAGCATATGATTAACTATGAGAAGCATAACCATATAAAGGTTATTTCACTTCTCTAGACCCAGTGGTTACAGAGATATTTAAATTAAACGATTCAGGACTCGAACTAAGGACTACAGGTATACAGTATATATCCTGCGAACCTAGCTAACCATATGTAAGTAATAAAGTTTATCCGAACTCTCTATCATAATTAGTTTCGGAGTTATTCCAATATAAGCAGTACTCTTCTGCACGAGATTCGATTAGGGGACCATTGATAAAACTGCAAGTCAGACAGTCAGTAAGGGCATGGACACCCCTTAGCAGGCGGTAGAAAGGCAGCATACATCGTCTTTCTCCCCTACTCATGTTTCCCACGGTTCAGGCAAACTCTTGTGCAGCTGTCTAGTGACAAGGGCTTGACAAGGGTTTGACAGGTGATTAATCAAGGAGTAGTATATAAAGGCTTTTTCCATTCCAGATGTTCAGTCTCAACCCTCCCCCACATGCCTCAGACACCTGTCTAGACATGTCTCCCAACCCCTCTTCCCCCTCCCCCTCTTTGTATCCAGAAAAAGCTTTCTTCTACTACTCCTTGATTAATCACCTGACAAACCCTTGTCAAGCCCTTGTCACTAGACAGCTGCACAAGAGTTTGCCTGAACCGTGGGAAACATGAGTAGGGGAGAAAGACGATGTATGCTGCCTTTCTACCGCCTGCTAAGGGGTGTCCATGCCCTTACTGACTGTCTGACTTGTAGTTTTATCAATGGTCCCCTAATCGAATCTCGTGCAGAAGAGTACTGCTTATATTGGAATAACTCCGAAACTAATTATGATAGAGAGTTCGGATAAACTTTATTACTTACATATGGTTAGCTAGGTTCGCAGGGTATATACTGTATACCTGTAGTCCTTAGTTCGAGTCCTGAATCGTTTAATTTAAATATCTCTGTAACCACTGGGTCTAGAGAAGTGAAATAACCTTTATATGGTTATGCTTCTCATAGTTAATCATATGCTGACAACGTGTAGCTCAAGGGTCCCTGGTTCAGTTCCCATCGTCCATTGAATTATGTAATTGTGTTCTATTTCTGATCTATTGCACATAGAACAGCAGGGGAAAGCGCAGGTTTTTTCATTCAACATATGCTGTGAATGATTTGATTCCGTATCCTACAGACCCGTGGTTCGATAACCGCTTCTCTCGCAATAACTTGAATCTTAAATAACTCTGGAACTAATAACGTTAGCGCAATGAAATAGCGTATACATATATACTTTAGGTCTGAATTGTTGTTGAAATGGTAATTTACGCCTTAGGATCAGGGTTCAAATCTCGGTGGGATAATTTAAATACCTTTGAATATGAATGCCTTTAGGCGTGTTGACAAGCTCACCCCATAAGATCATACATCATGACTTGTCTCATGTTGAGAAGAGATGTTTACCTTAACCGATTTACATAGACTTTCAAATCAAAATACTTAATCACAAAGTTTAATATATAAGCATGAGACTCAGACATAACAAGATGGCCGTAATAATTTAACTTAAGAAAAGAGAACGGATGCCCGTAGCAACAAACATAAATAGGTTAAAATATATCAAAAGGGTTCAAGAAGGTGTGTTTGGGGATGAAGTGAGGGATTCTAAGGGTGCCCCGTGGATCAGTTA
This sequence comes from Mantis religiosa, assembly GCA_030765055.1. NCBI lineage: Eukaryota > Metazoa > Arthropoda > Insecta > Mantodea > Mantidae > Mantis > Mantis religiosa. Next base: position 266,930,630 of record CM060950.1, on the reverse strand, counting down.
AACGGTGTAATAGATGAACTTGAGAAAAATAGAACTGTTATGTTAAGATATGTGTGAAAAGAATCAAGAACACGTGGTTGAAGATGACGGAGAGGTGTCTACGGGTGGCAATGGGAGCTCCTAATGTAACCTTAAAACTAAAAGGCGGAGCTTAGTCGTGTTTATACTCGTTTGAATTGTCTAAATTTTATCTTCAAATCTAACTATTTATTTCCTTTTTCAATTTTAATTTGTCTAATTTTTCTCTCATGTGAATTGTATAGTAGTTAAAGAATAATCGAAAACTGGAAAATTAATAGTGTTTTCTTTTAGGTTTTCTCCAATAGTAGAAGCATCTTCGAACCCCTGTGGTATCAAGATAATAGTTTTCTTTTAGGTTTTCTCCGATAGGAGCGCCACCTTCTAACCACAAAGGTGGTGGTGGTGGTGGTGGTGGTGGTGGTGGTGGTGTGATGAAGTTTTCCTTTAGGTTTTCTCCGATAGGAGCGCCACCTTCGAACTACAAAGGTGGTGGTGGTGGTGGTGTGATGAAGTTTTCCTTTAGGTTTTCTCCGATAGGAGTGCCACCTTCGAATCCCGTTGGTGAAGGGGATGATGAAGTTTTCTATTAGGTCTGTGCTAAGTGTATAAAGAGAGCTTGATCGATCTTAGATTGTAATTATGCTAGTGTGTTTATAGCATAGCGGATCAGCTTCTACAGTGAAATTCATCATCAGTAGCGCTGATAACTTATCAAGGTGAAGAAGAGAAGTGAAAAGTGTATCAAGACACTTACTTGGCAGCATATTCCCTGAGAATTAGCCTGCACACAACAAAAACTATAGCGATGGAAGCTCTGTTAGACACTATACCTGAAAATAGGTGTAGCATATGTGCAAAGAGTTTCCTGAAAAGCTACAATAAAAAGAGACATGAGCTGGTATGTGGCCGGTTTTACGAATGTAAACATTGTGGTAATGTTTATGATACTGAGAATCGCAGAGATACTCATCAAGAACGATGCGAGAGAATAACTGCTGCTAAGAAACTCAAGATCGAGCCTACCAAACATAAATTGCTGTTAATGGTTCCTGATGAAGACGATGTCGTAGAATATGAAACAGCTTTCCAGGATCGACTGAAATCATATTTCATCCAGTGCTCTACATGCCCAGACCTGAATACATATCTCCAGGAATCAAAACAGCGGATAATTCAAGCCGTTCAGAAGCAACTGAGGATGCATAAAAGTGTGAAAATTAACCTCATGGCTGAATGTCGGTTTGTGAATGCCGTTGGTGACACTACTGATAAAGCCTTTAAAACGCCAAATCAAGCAATATTTTTAGAAAGTGACTTGGACGCCATATTGGAAAGTAAATTCAAGAAACTTTGTACTGAAATGGAGGAAAGTCAACTTAAAGGAAGCAGCTGGGCTTTATTAGCTGTTGATGGTGTGCGTGTTAGGATCAACAAGAATAATGGTCTAAAAGGGAGCAGTTACATCCCTCTACCGGCTATTGTTGGAGCTAAAGGAGCATGTATAAATCCGCACAACTATGATGATGAGAAATGTTTTATGTACGCCGTACTTGCCAAGTTCATTCACAAGGATCCTCAACGTGTTAGCAAGTATAAGAATCTTCAAGAAAGATATGACTTTAGCTGCGTCTCATTTCCTATGAGTTTGAGTGACATCCCAAAATTTGAACGAAAAAATAACATCTCTATAAATGTTTTCGGGCTGGATGAAAAGAATCAAGTGTTTCCTATGAAAGTTGTCAATGAAGAACTGACTGAGCATCGCGATCTGCTTCTATTAAGCAATTCAGCTGGACGTCATCATTACTTTTATATAAAGAATTTCGAGAGACTTATTCATCAACAGAAAACCAAATGTGAGGGAAAACTCTACATCTGCAAGCGCTGTTTTACGCACTTTGATTATCGAAATGGAGGAGTTGAGAGGTTAAATGAACATAGAAAATTATGCAGCCAACACGGAGTTGCTAAGATTGTTATGCCAACTAAGGAGAAATCTATTGTTAGATTCAAGAATCATGAAAGGATGTTGAAATTACCTTATGTCATATACGCTGACTTTGAAAGCATTCTTACCCCTTACCACGGATGTTCTTCTAATGCCGAAACGTCTTATACAGTTCCATATCAGAAGCATATTCCTATGAGTTTCTGTGTTTATGTCAAATCCTCAGCTACAATTGAAGGTTTACAGACTGATCTTCCTACTGAACCCTATGTATATCGGGGTTATGATGCTGCACTGAAGTTTATGGAGTATGTAAGTTCTCTCGCAAAGAAAATTAATGCTGTATACAAAACTGGTGCTCCATTAACTCTGACAGATAAGCAACAAAAATCATTCGAATCTTCTACAGAATGCTACTTATGTGGTAAAGAATTTACCGACGATAACTGGAAAGTACGAGATCATGATCATATAAGTGGTGAATATCGAGGAAGTCTACATAATCAGTGTAATCTAGCGTGTAAAACGCCTAATTATATTCCTGTCTTCATGCATAACCTGAGTGGATATGACTCTCATTTCATTGTTAAGGAGTTGGGCTGTACTAGCGATAGAGTAGAAGTTATTCCTAGCTCTGAGGAAAGTTATATATCATTTTCCAAGTATGTTGGTGACATTAAACTTCGTTTTGTGGATACCTATCGCTTCCTTAGTACCAGCTTGGATAAACTAGCAAAAAGTCTAACATCATATCCTGAAACCCAGAAGTACTTTGGAGCAGAGAAGATCGAATTGATGATGCGTAAAGGTGTGTTTCCCTATGATTACGTTACATCATGGGATGTTTTGAGTGAGACAGAACTTCCTCCGAGAGAAGCATTCTACAGTAAGTTAAACAGAGAAGAAATTAGTGATGCAGAGTATCAGCATGCAAAAACCGTATGGAGTCAGTTCAACATCAGAATACTAGGCGACTACAGTGACCTCTACTTAACTTCGGATGTCCTTCTACTAGCAGATGTGTTTGAAACATTCAGAGAGCAGACCCTGAAAACCCATAAAGTTGATCCTGCACATTATTATACATCACCCGGACTTACGTGGGATGCAATGCTGTTGTACACAGGAATTGAACTGGAATTACTACAGGATTATGACCAGCTACTCATGGTTGAAGCAGGTATAAGAGGAGGATTATGCCAAGTTTCTCATCGGTATGCAGAAGCGAACAATCACTACATGAAGGAGTATGACTCAAGTAAACCCTCTCAATATATTACGTACGAGGATGCAAATAATGAATATGCGTGGGCTATGGGGAAGCCCCTTGCTTGCGGGGGTTTTAAGTGGGTTTCTCCTGAAGATATCAACCTAGATATACTACGAGAAGATGACCCTCTCGGATACATTTTAGAAGTGGACCTTCAATATCCTACAGAACTCCATGACCTGCACAATGATTTACCGTTCCTCCCTGAGTGTATCAAGCCCCCTGGTTCTTCTACAAGGAAACTAATTCCTCACCTTGGATCACGAACTAGGTATGTGGTGCATTACATGACCTTGAAGCAAGCCCTTAGTCATGGGTTACAACTGACTAAAATCCATCGGGTGCTACAATTTCAACAGTCATGTTGGTTAAAGCCTTATGTGGAATTCAATAACCGGCTACGACAAGGATCGAGAAATGATTTCGAGAAGGATCTTTACAAACTTTTTAACAATGCCATGTTTGGTAAAACTATGGAAAACATCAGAAACCGACTGAATATACGACTTGTCACCGATTGGAAGACATTGGAAAAACTGGTTGCTAAGCCTACATTTATTGATAGAACTATATATGGACCTAATCTGGTTGCAGTACACATGGCGTCACGAGAGATAGTCTTCAACAAGCCTATATACATTGGGATGTGTGTGCTGGATATCTCGAAGACCTTGATGTATTGGTATCATTATGATGTGCTAATGCCGTATTACGGGCTTGAAAATCTGAAGCTCATGTACATGGATACTGACTCTTTCATCCATCGTGTGACTACCGGAGACATATACCAGGATAAGTTACGTTTTCTGGAACATCTGGATACTGCTGATTATCCTAGCGAACATATATGCCATTCTACAAAAAACAAGAAAGTGTTGGGAAAATTTAAAGATGAAGCCAATGGAAAAATCATTCGTCGTTTTGTTGGACTGAGACCGAAGATGTATGCACTCGATATCGATGGAGGCATAATCAAGAAGATAAAAGGCATAAAACATAGTGCCGTTAAACAGTACATAACCTTTGAGAGCTATGTGGACTGTCTTAAAAGCAGAGAAATCATAAGAACGCCAATGAACCTAATTATGTCTCGTCAACATAATGTTACGTCAGTGGAAGTGAACAAAATATCCCTATCTCCACATGATGACAAGAGAGTAATTGCAGATGATGGAGTATCCACATATGCCCATGGACATTACCGTCTTTTGAGCGGCGAAAGAAAGACGGAGCCCTAGAGCACAAAAAAATAAAATAATTTTCATTCCGAGAAATAAACACTAGAACGTAGCATTAAAACATCTAAGCATGAAAACAGCTGAATAATAAGAGCAGAGGAGGGCGTTAAGTCTACCGTTCAGAAAACAAATTCTGACGCTGGTCCCAAGTCCAGAGAAAAAAGACGAGGGACGTCTACCTCACCACATAAGCTAACTGAACACACTTTAGTTAATGTTAAAATAGGTAAATTTAAAAAGTAACTACTATCTCGTAATCTGAACTATCCTTGAAAAAACCTTCTTAATTAGTTATAAAATGATTTAAGTAACGTAACTTGGTCTAAAATATCCCTGAAACGCGCATAAACGTCATAACATCTGAAAAAGCTTGGAAATAGCATTAGAACATTGGTTTAGCGTAACGACTTATTACAAGACGATGCATAGGGGGTAAAAGCTTGAAAAAGACACAAGAGTACGAAGACATCAATCTGCATGAAAAAATGTAAGAAAACTGTACGCCTAGACCATTGCAAATATACCTCTAACAGTAAAGAAGATATCTCTAGCTGGCAAACTTTTAGCTATGAAGCCTATAGCTTTTAATCCTAGAGCTCCGAGATCATACCTCAATACCTAACCTCCAGATCCTACAGCTTTTAACCTCCTGACCAGCAACCTTTAGCTATGAAGCTTAAAACTCTTAACCCTAGAGCCCTCAGATCATACCTCCATACGTAACCTTCAGATCCTACAGCCTTAAACTCTAGACCGAGAGATCTAACCTTGAATCCATACGACCTAACCACTAAACCTACAGTCTTTAACCCTTAGACCTACGAGCTTAAGCTATGAGACTTATATCCTTTAAACCCCAGGCCCTAAGATCATGCCTCAAGACCTAACCATGTGACCATAAGAGATGAGGAACATAGCCAAAATACATAGTCTTTCAGATCAAAAGACATAATCAAAAAGCCTAAGATATAAGCATAAGACCTCATAACATAACAAGGTAGAATAGAGTTCCTGAAAGCATAGAGAAGGTACGAAAAACAAGAAACCCTAGCAACAAAAGAATCTCAATTTTTAGGAAAAGAGAAGCAGGTACACAAAGGGTTAAATTTACTGTATAAAGATCTGTAATCAGCATATATACCTCTTGCAGTGACAAAGATAGCTCTAACACCGATATGTCTAAAAAAATTGCATCATACATACAAGTAGTTAGCATGAGAAAAGAAACATGCTTAGGATAGGTTATGGAGGTAAAAACAGGGCAGCTTAAGAAAAGATAACGAATGTTAATACCGGAATCAACTAGCTTGAACAATGATCAAGAAGTTAAAACCATGGGATATATTAGGTTAGGTTAAAGAGGTAGAATAGAGGAACTTAAGGAAAGAGAACAATTAGGTTAACAGATGCAACAAAGGAAGCCGCTAACAAAACACAGCTAGGTTACAATAATGATGAAAAAGGTAGAAATGAAGGAGTATATTAGGTTAGTTTATAATAGGATGACATAGTAAAGCATAAATGTAGGACTTGCCTCGAGATTAACCGCCTTTAATCGCTGGACTAGCAAACTGAACTTCAAAATGATAAGACCATACCTCAGCCTATAAAACATAGATAAAAGACCCTACGGTCTTTATCCTCTAGACCAACAACATTTAGCTATGAACCCTACAACCCTCAACCCTAGAGCTCATGCCACATTAAATCCTATAGGTATTAACCTCCCATACCAGCAACCCTACCTGTTAAAACCTGCAACCCTTAACCCTAGAGCCCCAGATCATACCTCAAGACCTAACCTCTAAATCCCACAGCTCTCAACCATCCTGACCAACAGACTTGACCTTAAGAAACCCTGCGGCCCTTAACCCTGGAGCGCCAGATCATACCTCAAGACCTGACCTCTAAATCCCACAGCTTTCAAGCTCCAGACCAACAGACTTTACCTAAGAAACCCTGCAGCCCTTAAACCTAGAGTCCTAGATCATACCTCAGGACCTAGTCTCTAAATCCTACAGCTCTAAACCATCCAGACCAACAGACTTTACCTAAGAAACCCTGCAACTCTTAACCCTAGAGCCTCAGATCATACCACAAGAGCTAACCATTAAATCCTATAGCTATTAACCTCCCATACCAGCAGTCCCACCTGTTAAAACCTGCAACCCTTAACCCTAGAGCCCCCAGATCATACCTCAGGACCTAGTCTCTAAATCCTACAACTCTAAACCATCCAGACCAACAGACTTCACCTCCAGACCAACAGACATCACCTAAGAAACCCTGCAGCCCTTAACCCTAGAGTCCCAGATCATACCTCAGGACCTAGTCTCTAAATCCTACAGCTCTAAACCATACAGACCAACAGACTTCACCTCCAGACCAACAGACATCACCTGTGAAACTCTTAACCCTAGAGCCTAAGATCATGCCACAGGAGCTAACCATTAAATCCTATAGCTATTAACCTCCCATACCAGCAGTCCCACCTGTTAAAACCTGCAACCCTTAACCCTAGAGCCCCAGATCATAGCTCAAGACAAGCTCTGGTCATACCTCAGGACACAGCATTATAAGGTACAGCAAATTAAGAGGATTGACTGCCTACCTAAACACTGTCTAAATCCACTAAACATACCGATTGCGCATGGCCGCCATCTTGCTCATTTGGGTCTGCGCTGGAACCTACCATTTTAACCTACTACTAAAATATCATAAGTTTAGGTTATTTTCATGAAAAATGAAATGTACATCTTTGGTTTTCTGGCAACAGCTTCTAATGTTCTGTTGTTTCTGGATGACTTTTGCATAATTCGGAAACCGTTAACAGACAAAATTTTGCTACATGAAAAATGCAACTCTCGGTAACTCACACAACGTATGTCAAGTTAAGTTTTATAGAGATAGACGTTTTCGAGATATTCTTAGTAATCGGTCTGAATTTTCAGACACTTATACTTTTACACAAATATAAATATTTGTAACAAAAAACTTCACTTATCTTAAGAAAATGATGTTAATTCTTCTTTCAAATGGAGATCGATTTCACAAACAGATTGCTTGTATTTTCAGTCCATCAATAAACTCCTTGATTGTACTTTATACTTTTCCCAAATAACATGGCATTGTAGTTTTCCTTTTCTTTTTATGTCCTGGCCATGCAAAGAGAATGGAATATCAAAGCCGTCACGAGCAATCTGCTCTTAAAAGATTTTACTGTCACTTAAGCCTTCTGTATTCCACTGTCCCCATTGTACCTACAATGAAATAAGTACGAGAGATATATACAAGTATAACAATTTTTAACTTAAAACTCCACACCACGATCCCTGCAGTGGAATGTAAACACGGAGAAGGGACAGATTGTGGGTGGTGGCGAGTCAACATAGCAAGTTCGTTGCTGTTTTGTTCAGTCTGAGGGTTGCTATACAAGACTGAAAAACTGCGACAAAGTCGAACAACGTTTATTGATACGTTTTTGTAAGCAGAAAATGGACCGAGTTCACCGATTCACTAAAGAATGTCTGCTCACTACCGTGACAATACTCTCTCCGTAGAGCGCAAAGCTTCTCCCCACACATTACGAACCATAAGACAACTGAGGTGGGAAATCACGAATCATACAGTCTATAGTCTAAACTTGGCGCCATCAGATTTTCATTTTTGGACCACTTTAGGGGCTCTACGGGGTGGAAGATTTACAAGTGGTGAAGAAATAAAATCAGTGGTGCATCAATGGCTAAACAAACAACCAAACACTATTTATTTTGATGGCATAGAAAAGTTGGTAGGATGTTAGGAGAAACACAGATAAATAACGACCGTTATTGCAAAGATTATGTGGAAAAATCATGTGTGTTCGTATACACTGCAAATAAATAAAAGAATATTGCACAATTGCGGAAACGTTTCGAAGATCCCTCTTAATATTACAATTTCTACAAATGTTGATCTCGATAAACATAGGGTAGATACAAAAATAGTATTTTTAATACTTTTTAATTTACGCCCTCCAAAGCTAAGTAATATTGGGCGATGAAGTGATGCTCAAATGAGCCCAGGGTCCATGGAGCTTAGAGTTACCAGACATTCATCTTTCAGCATAAGGGAAAACCCCGGAAGAAACCTTAGCCAGATAACTCATCCTGATTAAAATTATAACTCGGCACCTTTTAAACGCGAGGCAGACGCGCTACCCCGCAGGTACTGAGGCGGTACCCAGGTACCAGACCTTTTTTAGGAATAGTCTGTGCAAGAGTGATTAAAGAAGGTTATATGAGTGCACACATCATGTTTTTAATACAGAATTTTGTTTTGCTTTTCATTCCACTTTAGAGTCATGCGGGGTCATTCCAGAGGTTTCCAGTTATTAATGATATTCGGAATTGATATGGATGCAATAAATAAGAGTACCTTCGGATCTTAAAAGGGATTGATATACTCTGGCACACACAATGCACTTTCAGGGTAAGAACTTCCTACGACTAACTTCACTGCTTCTAAGTTTTGGAAGCATAAGTTGATGGCTTCTATCTAGGTTCCCCACCCCGAGATCACAGGTTGTGGCGGTAAGGAAGTTTCCGGTAACAGCTTCTTAAAGCACTGCGTGCGATACTTGGAAGACTTTCTTTGTTGTTGATATGAATATAGGAATATATTTCTAACTGTCCTAGTCACTCGATGAAGTCCAGGTGCCAAACGCGTGAGTGTATCGACCCAGGTTAAAACAAAGACTGTGCCCCATACATTCTAGCATATATGGTGCAGCATCCAGTAGAGAAATAGCGCTTTTCCTTCATTCATTTTAGTTCCTTAAGAGCATTTTCGCAGATCAAGAAACAATAACATGCTTTGTCAGCTACAGGGGATATGGTAGAAAGCTTGGCGAGAGTCTGTGTATGTAACTTTCCAGCAATCACTTAATTGACGTAAGCATCATTAAATTTTGAGCTATTTGAATCGTAATTCAGTTTAGGTATCATCCATCAAAATTCAATATTTTAAATTCAAAGCTAAGAATTATAAGCCTGGTGCAACAGCAGTAGTAACATTGAACTAAGCCTTTTGATAATAAATTAAGCTTGTGGACAAATGAGAAAACTGGAATAATGTGCATCAGTGTCCAGAGTACTGGACTTGGGTGTATAAGCAGAACGGTCATGCCAAAAGGGTAAGTCACACCACTTTGTCCTTCAACCCAATATGACACACACTTATGATGGAATTTATTTCCATCTTATGTTACAGTAGTGGGGATATGACTGTTTCAGAACCCTCCAAAGTGTTCCAAAACAAAGTTGTAACACGTGTGTGCCAAACAGACATGTTTGGAAATCGACTGAGTTCAGGAGTGTGGCAGATTGGAGATGGGTAGTTATGATGGATACGGGGGTTAAAAATGTGTTAACATAAGTTCCTGAATAATGTCAGAGATGTACAGTTGAGTTTCTATATCATGCACGTGTGAATAACGACTCTGGGGTGTGGGAATTGTTTGGATGTCATATGATTTGTTAAATTTGTTCCAGAACATGCGTGTGTGAAAATAATGATTGATGAAATCGTTTGAGTTATGTGTTCTAGGAAATACCAGTCTGAACAACGAATCACCTCCCCTATTCTGGCATTTCTTTAAAAAATCACTTGTGTCATACCAAGGGCGTAATCTTGGTGGTATGGTGGTGATATGCTCATCCTCCACTGTTAACGTTGTGAACGTGTCCACAAGAAATGTTTTTATGAGCCCTTCCCCTCCGTGGGTGACTATATATATGAAATGTCCAAGTATGAAGTAATTAAATGACAGGTTAAGGAATTTATTATGAAGATGGTAACTAAAAAAACTCAATAAATTTGAGTAAGACTCCTTACTCATCGTACAGCAAATAAACATGCATGTGTGAAGGTTGCAACTATTGAACGACACGTTAAGTACGTACAGATTGAATAGGGAAATCAAACAAAAATCGGTGTGTATGATACACATAGGTAATGTTTTCGGATGCCCTGGAATAAACACTCTTTAGAATCGTGTCTCCCCTGTCTCCCCGATGTAAAACGTGTATGAATAAAAACAATCACGTTCAGCGTGAATCCACCCCTGCTAAAGTTGCATCATGTGCAACCTATCGAGATAGGTGCAGCAAATAGCACCAACTGTGGTAATGCCCGTTGAAAATTAAAACAGGTTAATCTCGCATGTGCGAGTAAGGTCAGTCAGATAAGAATTCGTTATTATACTTATAAAAAAACATAAATCAGTGAAATTCTTAGCACCAGAGTGCATCAATGGATGTAACATACCAACTCACACCATAATTAACGTGTAGAAGAATAAGAAGCAATAACACGCCCGCCCACGGCTTTAAACACTCTAAGAATAATAATGGTAACAATAACAGCTACAAAATTATTACCATCGATAATAATAGAATAACCAACATTAAACATTCATTTCCGCTAAACGTATATCCATTGCCTATTACCTGAAAATAAATCTACGCACCAGAATAGCAAGGTAATAGAATAAAAATTAATCACAGTGAGAAACCCTTACTCGCAGATGCATAAAAATACATTCAAAAGGTTTCCTCAGACGGGGACGGATTATATCGCCCCAAATTACCAAATCATGGACCGTGACTGATACGTTTAGCAAGCAGACGTTCAATCCGAATATTAAGAAGAAGGGAAAGATAACGTTCAAAAAAGAACAGTACAACAAAATTACCAACAAATAAAACCAATACTGAACTTTCACGAAAGCAATATTGTCAATGTACCTGTTTAACCATTGTCATAAAAGCAGTTCAACTTTCGAATAAAAAAAGTACAAGAAATCCCTCGCACCCACAAATCCAAAATAAATTCAAAGCGAGTAAATAAAATGATCACAAATACTTGCGAAGGAAAACGAAAATCGATGTCGAAGAAGTGTAACGTACATTTTCTTACCATCGCATGAAAACAGTACAACTCCCAAAGGAGAAGAAATCCAAAATGCACGAAATACCTCTCTCTAAAGCAAGTCCAAAACGAATAAAAGTAAGCAGTGAATCACGATACCAATGTATGCGTAGTCGCATCATCATAGGACCGCAGAATATCCACAGTAAAAGCTATATACCATAATGTTAATAAAACTAAACGTTTATTAGTTATACGAACCGTATACAACATGGAACGTTAAAACTCCTACACGTAAGAAATTCAGAAGCTGCCGCAACGTTAAATTTAAAATACATCCATACACGCATGCAGAAATAGGTAGAGTAGGGAAGGGGCAACAATATGGTTGAGTTTTCGGAGAAGAATGTCAGACGAAACACCGATCATGAATGAAAGGTGAGTAATAAGCCCGAAAGTGTAACTTTATTTTCAAGTAAATCAGTGTAGACTTCGTAAGCTTAACAAGTCTGTATACCTGTATTTTCAGACGCAATGATTGACAGTTTAAATCAGTTAGCGAAGGTGCTGTATATCTACCAACCAGAAAGATGGATAATATCAAACAATGAACCACACGACATACAGGTTGTCAAAAACGTGAAGACGAGCGAGTGGTCCTTATTCCACATGAGTTCCACCCGATAAATTGAAAAACATGACCACAGCGCAAAAGAACCCTTTGAAAGTCGGATATATAAACGTGTATTTTTCGGTTTAACTGAAACTTGAACAGAGGTATTGTTAAATTAATGTTAAAATTTGCAGATAATTTTTTCTAACTAGATATATCAATAAACTCAATGTAAAGTTTTAATAGTTTGCTATTTATTCCAGAACTGTAATTTCGCATGGGTATTAGCGCTGCAATGTGCTGTACTTTTGTTTATCAAGTGGTCTAAGTTTATGGAATTAATAATCAAAGCTAGACGCAGTAAAATGACATTTTCACATATATCAAAGTTTTTGTATTGTTAATGTACAATTTAAAAATTCAATGTGATATATTTGAGTGAACATTTCATTTTTGTCATTTGAAGTTTAAAATTCTATTACGTTTTCCTAATATGTGTACAAGACCAATCTGAAATGTTAATAGTTCTCTACTTGTTCCAGGATGTTTATTTACCATACCTGTTAACGTTACAATATGTTGCACTGTCGTTAGCACTTAATTTCACTGTGAATATCTTGTCACAAGGAAATAAATTGTCCTTTCACACCAGCTGTGTACACGGCAAAGTTTGGGAAAGTAGAGTCAGACTGAAAAATGCAATGCCATAACCGGGATTTGAAACAAGAATCTCCCAGTCTTCGTCCGATTGCTCTTAACCATTGAGCGACCATGATCAATGTGCCAGCATGACATTAAATTCTCCAACTGAGTCTTGTTTTTCCCGGTAAACCGCTAGAAGTTTCCATTTATGAGACAACTACCTTAATGGCGACTTACAACACGTAAATACTTTAATTCCCGGGTTTTATAGCCTAACCACTATCAGGGCAGTTAATAGAAATTAATTTTTCTTTCACTCTAGCCGTTATAGGCCAAAGTTTGGAAAGGTAGATTCAGGCTGAACAATTCAATGCCATAGCAGGAATTTGAACCATGGATCTCCCGATCTTCGTCCAATTACTCTTAATAATTGACCTACCATCACCAACGTGCCAGCATGATACTAAATTCTCCAACTCACATGCATTTTTGTGGCAAACAACTAGGAGTTCTCATATATACATGAGACAACTACCTTAATGCGACGTACCTTAAGTCCCGGGCTTTACAGTCCAACCACTATTAGGTCAATTAATAGAAATTACTTAATTATTCTTTCACACTAGCCGTGTGTAGGCCAAAATTTGGAAAGGAAGGGTCACATAGAAAAATCCAATGCCATAGCCAGGATTTGAATCAGGGATTCGCATTTCAGGAATTCATTTCCATGATTTGAAGTCATCTGTTCTAACGTTTCTCTTATAAAACAGCTTCGTCGACGAGTATGAATGGATAAAATGAGCTACAAGATCACTGTGAGCGGTACTGATGCCAGCTTCTGTACCTTTATCAATCCACCTCTCCATCTGAATCCTACCAAGCTTTACGAAATAGCTTTATTGAATTTAGAGTTGTATTATTCGATTTCGAATGTCTATTGGGACAACAAGCTCTTCCATTAAGGTCGATGTATCGCTGAATATGTGATTCAGCCGACGTGATGATAGAGTCTGATAATTTGGTGAAGATCTTCAATATTAGCATAATCCGCATAATCCGCTGGATACTGCATCGACGATAAACGCGGTCATCTTCTGTACGAGTATTTTTCCCATCGGTTCCTTCAAGCTACCAGATCTCTGAGAAACCATTCAGCCATATATAGGTGAGTCACTTGTCCCTATTTGCTTTTTAATTTATGCAATGTGCTAAGCGACATATGTGACTTATGCCTTTCTTGAATACCTTCTAATGGATGATTTGCAAAGCACTTTATAGAGAAAGAGTAGACAACTCAGTGCATAAGTGTTGTATAGGACAGAAAGCAATCACTAAGTATGTCAATACCAAAAACATCTTACCCAGTCACAGAGAGCTCCAGTAGCAATTCTAGCTGAGTTTGCAAACTTTTATTCATTAGCATACATTCATATATACCTTTAAACACGCTGAAGAAACAACCAATCATATGTACCAGTTGACAATAGCACTGGAACACAAAATGTCAGATCTACACAGTGGGACCAATTGAATTTAAATCTTTAGCCAATATATGTTTTCGTTGTACAGCCATATCAAAAGTGCTAAGAATTAGTTAGATTGTTTTGGCTACTGTCACAAATTACGGCAGCTTTTAGCTCATACAGTAATTGTAATGGTGGATGCAGTTTTATATGTGCGTTAAAACTACTAAAGCAAGCTTAAAACACTGTATGAAGCTGTAAAAAGCGTATAAAGATTCGAGGTGCGCGTCTGATATCTGCAGCTACATATTCGTATAGAAAGCTGAATGGTATTATAGAGGTCACTTCACCACTTTGCCTCTACAAGTTGGGTACAAATCCTGCATGTTCAACTAAAAAAAAAGATTACCCTTTGTTTTACCTCTTGTGGCCTATAATTTGATATTATGATACAAATAACATTTTTATAACATTATATATAAAATACAATAATCACCATGCTTTCCACTGGCAGATTAAATATGAATTTATAGTTCGTAGTAGATACTTTATCATAGGGGGTATTGCGCTTGACCCATTCAGCCAAATTTCAAACACATCGTAAATGCAGAGTGGCTTTAGCTACTTTCGCCTGTGTCAATGTTTAGCGTAAATGAATGCTTCATTATCTATGTATGTATTCAGTATTTGAAACCTCTGAAATACTGTCGGGGGTCGTCATTTTGAACGTTTACTGCATTGATGAAATCCACACTTTGACAATTCATTTTCCTTTTTAACTAAGAAGTTAACACATTCACATTTCCTTTGTCAGTGGAAGAAGTGAAACATAAAACTTAAGCATGAAACATTTAATATTGCTAAAAAATGAAAGCTAGCTACGTAATATGGTTTACAACACCAGATGCGGTACAGATTATAAATGCTCAGAAACCTAAGCATGATCCCTAATTATCGTATTGTCATTCTTGTGTCTTCGGCTCATAAGAGAACCAATTGTAACAATAAATAACTGTGTTGTTTATTATATTCATTTTTCGTTTTGTTTATTGTTTGTATTTTAGTAACTAAAATACAGACAATAGAGACTAGGAGAAAGGAAAAAGAAACGTCACGTCGTTTCGAACCTAGAACTTGCAGGACCATATGCCCACAGCTAATCATCTCGACCAGCTGCCACATATTCTATGCCGCTAGTTACGAAAGTATTCATTTATCACCTAGCTAGTATTATATTGTGACTTTGTGGGTTCGTGAAATGATAAAACCACGTTACAAAACTCAAAAACTACACTTTATTCTCCTAGCAAATACATTCGTCACCATTACAGTTTGCTAGCTAACCTCAAACTGTTTATTTTCTCTAACAACTACGCTCAACTGTCTCACTTCCGGTAACGATCGGCCATCATTTTTCATCGGCTTCGCGAGCCTACCACCAGGGTGACACTGCTCCCTCCTAAAGGCTGGTCGTCCCGAACAGCGCCTTTGTAGCGGGCCAGGCGATCCAGGTGTACCACCAACATCTTTCCACGGGGCACCTTCTCGATGCGGTAGACCACGTCGTTAATCCTCCTCATCACACGGTACGGTCCTTGCCATGGCTGCTGAAGATTCGGGCAGCGTCCCTTGGTCCGGGTCGGGCGGTACAACAAGACCAGGTCACCTTGCTGGAACCCTTGGCTGTTGGCTTGCCTGTCGTATCGGGTTTTCATGTGGTCGCTCGCCTTCTGGATGTTCTGGCGAGCGATCTCGTGCATGTCGTGGAGGTGGTCCACCAGGTTCTCCAAATACTCGGTCACCGGGTGCTTCGCCTCCGGAAGGCTTCCAAAAGCCAGGTCACAAGGGAGGCGTAACTCTCGACCGAACATAAAGCTGGCTGGCGTCATCCCAGTTGTGTCGTGTGTAGACGAGCGGTAGGCCAGCAAGAACAGTGGCACCTTGACGTCCCAGTCTCGCTGATGGCTGGTCACGACCTTCCTCAGGTGTTCCTCTAAGGTCTTGATGTATCTTTCGACCATGCCATCTGACTGGGGATGTAGAGGCGTCGTGCGGGTCTTGTTCACCCCAAGCCTTTTTAATGCCTCCTTCATTAGGTTGGACTCAAAGTTGGTACCCTGGTCACTGTGTAGCTCCAACGGCACCCCAAATCGACAGAAAACTTGCTCCACGAGGCAGTCTGTGATTGTCTTTGCTTCTTGGTTTGGGATGGCATACACCTCCGGCCACTTGGTGAAGTAGTCCACGACCACCATTAGGTACTTGTTGCCTCGGTCGGAAACTGGGAACGGTCCAGCAATGTCAACGGCGATCCGTTCGAATGGCGCTCCGACATTGTACTGCTGCATGCGACCCCGGCTCCTAGTCTGGGGGCCACGACTCGCCGTGCACACGTGACACTGACGGCACCATCTCTCAGCATCTGCTCGGAGTCTCAGCCAGTAATCGCGCTGCCGAAGTTTGTCGATCGTTCGGTTCGCTCCCAGGTGTCCGGCATGCACTTCCTCCAAGACTTCCGGGACCTTACTCCGGGGAAGTACCAACTGTTCTCTCTGCGTCTTCCCACCGGGTGACTCCCATACCCAGAACAGCACGCCCTCTCTGGTCTTCAACGAGTCCCACTGGGCCAAGTACGACTTGTAGGTGGCGCTCCTCGGTGCGATGTCCTCCCAGGTTGGTCTCGTCCCTGCCTCCACTTCCCTCAAGAGTGGCCCCAAGTCTGCGTCCGCCAGCTGCTCCCTCCTCAGGCCTGCGATATCCCAGCCATCCGCAGGCACTGCCGTGACTACTCGGACTGCTGCGGCACGCTCCTTCTCCTCCACTCTTGTGCACTGGCCGCACTCTTCTGGACAGGGTCTTCGGGACATAGCGTCAGCGTTACCGTGGCTCTTCCTTCTACGATGTTCCGAGGTGAAGTCGTACTCCTGCAGCCTCTGGACCCAACGTGCTGTCTGGCCTTCCAGGTTCTTAAAGCTCAATAGCCAGGTTAGGGTGGATTAGTCAGTCCTCAGGTGGAATGGCTGACCGTACAGGTACTTGTGGAAGTGCTCCAAGGTCTTTACTACCGCCAATAATTCTCGTCGGGTGACGCAGTAGTTCTTCTCTGCCTTGGATAGCGTCTTGCTGTAATAGGCTATCACCCGCTCATGGTCTTCCTGGATCTGCGATAGGACACCTCCAATGCAATGGTCGCTGGCGTCGGTGTCCACAATGAAGGCGCCACCCGGTTGTGGAAATCCCAAAATTGGAGCGCTGCACAGGGTCACCTTTAGGTGCTGGAAAGCGTTTTCTGCGTCCTCCGTCCACACATAAGGCCGGTGTTCCTCTGTCAGGCGGGTGAGGGGTTTTGCGATGTTGGAGAACCCCTTTATGAAGCGCCGGTAATAGCTGCACAGCCCCAGGAAGCTGCGCAATTCTTTCTTATGCTTTGGGCGAGGCCAATCTCTCACAGCCTGTGTCTTCTCCGGGTCTGTGGCCACTCCGGTTGCTGAGACTATGTGGCCTAAGTAGTTCACTTCCTTGCGGAAGAGCTGGCACTTCTTCGCGTTCAGCTTCAAGTTGGTCGCCTGCAGTCTCTGTAGCACCTTACTCAGATTCTTGAGGTGATCTTCAAAAGTCTTCCCGACGATGATGATGTCGTCCAGGTATAGCAGGCAGGTGTCGTAAGTAAGACCTCTCATCACTGACTCCATGAGGCGTTGGAAGGTAGCTGGTGCGTTACAGAGGCCAAAGGGCATAACTGTGAACTGCCAGAGCCCTTGGCCTGTCGAGAATGCGGTCTTCTCTTTGTCTCTCGGATCTAGAGCTACCTGCCAGTAGCCCGACTTCAGGTCCAGGGTAGAGAACCACTGAGCACCAGCTAGCGTGCCCAGGGTGTCGTCAATCCGGGGTAAGGGGAAGCAGTCCTTCCGGGTGACAGCATTCAGCTTCCTGTAGTCCACGCAGAAGCGTAGCTCGCCGTTCTTCTTCGTCACCAAGACTACAGGGGAACACCAAGGGCTGTCAGACTCTTCAATCATTCCCCTGGATCTCATGTCCTCTAGCATGTCTCGTACCGCCCCTTGCTTCGCCAGCGGAACGCGTCTATGTGGTTGCCGAATAGGCCGGGCGTCTCCGGTGTCGATGCGGTGAAGCACTTTGTCCGTGCGGCCGTAGTCACTATCGCCTTGGCTGAAGACGCACTCGTATCGCCTCAGTAGTTGCCGAACTTTCTCCAGCTGTTCTGTGGTCAGGTGGTCGGCCGCCCTCTCCAGTAAGCCTTCTAGCGGGGCCCCAAGTGTTGCGTCGGCACCGGCTCCTGCGTCTTGTCGATTGCTGTTACGCTTACCACGGGCTCGCAAGTGCCCAACGCTGTCCCGACCTGGACGTCGTGATCGGCGTCCGTTGGATTTAGCAGTCTCACCGGCACCTCCTCTCGGCACGGCAGCAATGCCCTGGCTACACACAGTCCGTGCACAGGCGACTTCTGGTCCAGCATCATGTTGCTGGTTCTCTGGCCTTCCAGTGGCGCCGTCACCACCACCTCGCTCCTCGCGGGGACAACCACGTCTTCGTCCAAGACGACCCTGCAAATTCCAAGGCGCTCTTCGGGTTGACGGAGTATAACCTCTTCTCCGTTAAGCCGCAGGACCTTCTTGGCGACGTCGACAGTCGCCTCGTGGCTCCTGAGGGCATCCAGTCCCAGGATCACCTCCTCAGCCTACTTCGCGACGAACACCCACAGACGCACGGCACTCCGTCCCAAGTTCAGCTCCAGCAGGGCCTCCTTCTCCACAGGCATGGTGTCGCCCGATGCCGTCACAAGCTCGTATGGTCGGCTCAGTTTCCTCTTCGGCAAACCCTTCGCCACGTCAGGTCTGATGATGGTCACGGCCGCCCCGGTGTCCACCAGCACGCGGCACGGCTTTCCTCTTACCCAACCGTCCGCGATGAGGCTGTCATACATACGCCGGCTGACGGCGCGTAGTGTCACTCGCGGGGATGGTGGTGATGGCGCCGACGTGCCCCTCTCCACGACGGGCCTTACTCGTTCTTCCGGCTGCTCTTCCTGATGTGGGCAGTCTCTCTGCAGATGCCCGGGCTGTCCACACCCCCAACACAGGCCACTAGGTGTTCGCCGGCGTCCCACAGCTGGTCTTCTGTCTCCGGCGTAGCGGACACTCCTCGTTCTCGACGTCGGGATAGATGCTACCTTGGCCGCCTCCATGCTTAATGCCGCTGTCAGCGCCTCGTGGAAGGTTTTATAATCGCCGAACATTAGGCGCTGACGAATCTCCGTGTCCCGTACCCCTTCGACAAAGTTGTAGGCGGCTTCCCGGGATACGAACTCCAGTGGCAGGTCAACCAAGGCCTTGCTAGCCAGCTGCTCGATCGCTATGGCGAACTCCTGCAGCGTCTCCCCCGGCTGCTGCGACCTTGCCTTTAGCTGGCTGCGGTATGCTGCGGCTAAGCAGTGGTTCCCGAAGCGATTCTCCAGGGTCTCCCAGATGTCCTTGGGCGCCGGCGTCGTCTGCACCGCGTTTAGGATTTCCACGGCCCGTCCCTGGAGGCTGGCTATTAACTGTGTGGCCTCCTCCTCCGGTGACCATCTGTTGTGCTTGGCCACTGTGTCGAACTGGCGGCGGAAGACTTCAAACGTTGACGCGCCGTCATATTTGGGAGCTTTGACGCGCGCAGATGTTGTGTCGCGTCCCGGCGCTTCGGCCTTCAAGTCCTTCAGCTTCCTGCCGACGACGTCCTCCACCATGGCGTTCAGGGACTTGACGCTGCTGTCGGCCTTTCCCTCCAGGTTGTTTACGCGGTTCGCGAGGTCTTCGACGTCTTCAACCATAGCGTTCAGGGACTTGGCGTTATTGTCGGCCTTTTCCTCTAGGTCATTGAAGCGGTTCGCCAGGTCCTCGACGCGCTCGTCCACTTGGCCCATCCGCTTGCCCAGCTCCGTCATGTCATCCCTCACGCCGGCCAACTGTTCCTCAAATTTGGCGGCGAGGAGCTCGTTCGCCTCCTTCATTTCCGTGGCCAGACTGTCGTTCGCTGCCTTCATTTCTGTGGTCAATTCGGTCTTTATTTCTTTCAACTCTGCGGCCAGGTTGTTATTTGCCGCTTCTGTTTTTGTTGTTAACTCGTTCATCTTCGCGGCCAAGTTGTTATTTGCCGCTTCCGACTTCGCTGTTAATTCGTTCATCTTCTGCAAAAGCATTTCCAATACCGATTCCATGGCCATAGATGTTGTTATCCTACTTCTGACACCAGTGTGACTTTGTGGGTTCGTGAAATGATAAAACCACGTTACAAAACTCAAAAACTACACTTTATTCTCCTAGCAAATACATTCGTCACCATTACAGCTAACCTCAAACTGTTTATTTTCTCTAACAACTACGCTCAACTGTCTCACTTCCGGTAACAATCGGCCATCATTTTTCATCGACTTCGCGAGCCTACCACCAGGGTGACACTATGCATGAAAAATCGTCGTTTGCTTAAGATTTTCGCAGCTTCTTGTTCCTCATTCAGGGCTACAAGTATCACTGCTCGGTCGTATATCATCGAGCTGCAATAACGGCTTTGTGCTAAAAGAGTCAATGTTTTTACATTAGACATAAACTACGGGTTGCATAGATAAGAATGTATAGGTGCTGCTGACTCACCTGGCATATACCCATCATCGATACAAAACTCAAATAAAGAGGAGGAGCAAGTGTTCCTACCATACAATACGTCGGCTCTCGATCTGGACGACGAAATTAGTATACGCTGTGAAAATAAAGATTTGCAGACCCTTCCTAGAAGAACTTATCTCTACGTAGAGAAGCGTCTCACTAAATCCGAAGGTGGAGCCTCCTCGTCGAAGCTGACCAACAACCAAATGGCGTTTCTCTTTCACAAAATAAGTCTAGATATGAATAGTAGGTACTACTATAGACAGAAACAGAAATCCGTACATTTCTTCAAGGATTCGCAACTATGCACTTTTCAAAGTCCTGAAATTCAACTATTTACTGATCAGCGGTTGGACCCATCCGGTAGATGACGTCGACACCGTGAATGAATCCGATTGAGTCTTCAATACTGTAGTTTCTGTATCGATATTGGTGAGGTTTGTAAACGATCACAACAAAGTCACATTTAATAGCTAGTTTTAAGTTGCTCTCAATAATTATATGTTTGGGCGACAAGTCATTATTCAGCTAATTAGGCACGAATTAAAGATGCCCACACTTCGACTTTCATATGCCGAGTGTCGAGAAACTTAAACTCATCAAGTCAAATAAGCCTGTACACGTGGTATTTCAAAACTTGGACTTTCACGTCGAATCTGCTTTACGACAGACTAAGGCTTTCACCTGGATCATTGTAACCAAAGCGAAACTTGAGAAAACGCATTTTCTCAAAGTCGGCACACAAATTGATAGATTGAATTATCTCGATAGAGACAGAATCATCCTATTATTGAAAGAAAAATTACCCTCTTCTGAAGAGAGGTGACTTTCTAAAATATGCACCGCCCTTCGTCATCGACTGCACTCATTAACCTCAAGAGACTGTGATTTGGACCGCGAACGTCAGATTGGAAACTCAAGCATCATTTAACTTTCTTGCGTAAACTTCATTATTCTGTTTCATCACTCACAATAACTTGTTCACACATGTTGTTCAACCTATCACAAGAGTTGATTTTTTATTTTTATATAAGTAAGAACACAACTCAGATTTACATGTTTTTATTGAGTTTAGAGCACATCTCCTTAACCGTTTTCTTTGCACATCTACTTATGGCAATATATGAACACACTGATTTCCGTATATCATGTAATAATTGCATTTTTTTTGTTTCAATGTACCTAAGGAATTATCTCTTAAATCCTCTTATTGCAGTACTGTTCAAATTTATGTTTTTCTTTGCGTTTTTACACATTTACAAACGCTATTTCATTGACTTTATTTATAGTCAATGTTATTAGATTATATTCTTACTGTATGATGCACTAGGAGCTTACCGTCTTCAAAATAAGCTTCCAACAGACGCATTTTTCAATGTTCACTTTTTCCTTGTGAAGTATGCATATGGCTCATCTAGCGCTTTAATGTAGAAGGATAGGAGCTTGTAGTACAAACCTGTGTTTACAGGGTCCTTGGAATTGAAGCAGATGTCGACCATAAACTCACCATTCGGCATCGTTCGCGCTCTTTTTACTCTCCTCGGGACTGGATACTATGGGTTCAAACCATTATTATAATTGTCCTTATAATTGAACACTCTCTCTTTATAACTCTTCTTTTCCGGTTTCTTGTGGGACTTGCAGACGTATACGGACTATGTTTTACCATCGAGAATACTACATATTTGTTATGGAAAGTCTCGTACATTCTTGTACTCGCTTTTCTTTCTCTTTTGGCCTCTCGTGGTGTCACGTTCTGGGTCAGCGACACATCTTCATCTTCGACTTTTCTGTAATTACACAATGCACGTATTTTAGCTATATCCTTCATTATCAATGTACTAATTCTTTCCACTGGTTTTATCTACTTAGCTGAAGCACATCTTCAAATATGTCCCACATCGATCATATGATGTGACTTTCTCATGGTTAGATGTATCCTTCCAGGTGGTTCCATGTGTACTTCCATCATGTTTCTTCTTGATACTCTTAGCAGTGTTGCTGCATACGCTCCTCGGCTTGCAGATGTTCTCAGAAGCTGATGCCGTTCTCCTCTCTAATTGTTTCACTGTACATCTTGAGACGGTTCCTGTACAGTGACTGTAGCCGATTCGCGGAAGGGGTAGTTTGGTCATGTTCGATCGTGCACAATTAACCTGTTTTAACTCGCACTCCGGAGCCTACCTTCCATGGCACACATTGCCATTCGCCGCAAATGCAGTAATACCACATACGCGTTTGTTTTACCTGGCTGCACATGTTACATATTGCCAGTCAACGACTACACCAACTTCAACGACGATGGATTTTCTTTTATTCTACGCTCATTATACCGGGGAGACAGGGTTACTAAACGATTCTAAAGAGCGTTTATTCCAGCGCATCTGAAAATAGAAGATGTTTTAGTTACCATGTATACTTAACGCGATATTTAATCGCTTTAGACCTACATTATTCATAAATGTATAATTAGTTATAGGAGCAAGGGAAAGGGACTCATACATATATTTTAATAAAATGCCAGGACAGGGGATGGGAGTCGTTAATCAGACATGTCTTTTCCAGCACACATAGTACTCAAACATTTCCATCTATCTTTATTTGCACATGTGTGTTCTGGAACAAATTTAATAAATCATATGACACCTACCCAACCCCCAGAGTCGTTGTTCACACATGTATGATGTAGAGCACTCAACAATACATCTTTGTCCTTATTTAGGCACGTATGCTATAACACACCTTTAATCCTCATATCCATCATATATTTCCATCTCCAACCTGCCAGACCACCCGTAAACAATCGATCTTGAAACATGTATTTTTTGGCACACACGTGTTTCAACTATGTCTGTTTTACAAAACATTGGAGGGTGCTGAAACATACACATCCCTACTACTTGTTATGTTAAAGGATACACAAGATGCAACATTGAGATGAAGTTGGAGAACTGGTGGAATGAGATGACGGGAAAACCGGAAATCCCCGAGAAAACCCGCCCATCACAGTGTTGTACACCACAAATCTCACTTTGCGGTCATCTGGTATAGAACCCGGGCCACCTTGGTGAGAGTCGAGTGTTCCAACCACTCAACCACGGCGTAGTCGGGAAATGGGACATTTCATTAGTAGAAGACAGGCAAATCAGAGAGTGAAAATAATTTCCAAGTGCATAATAATTAAAGAGCTTAAGGCGGACGTGGAAAAAATATGTGCATTCCTTTATAGTATGCTATATAATAATAATAATAATAATAATAATAATAATAATAATAATAATAATAATAATAATAATAATAATAATAATAATAATAATAATAATAATAATAATAATAATAATAATAATAATAATAATAATAATAATAATAATAATAATAATAATAATAATAATAATAATAATAATAATAATAATAATAATAATAATAATAATAGTAATAATAATAATAGTAATAATAATAATAGTAATAATAATAATAGTAATAAAAATAATAGTAATAATAATAATAATAGTAATAATAATAGTAATAGTAATAATAATAGTAATAGTAATAATAATAATAATAATAATAATAATAATAATAATAATAATAATAATAATAATAATAATAATAATAATAATAATAATAATAATAATAATAATAATAATAATAATAATAATAATAATAATAATAATAATAATAATAATAATAATAATAATAATAATAATAATAATAATAATAATAATAATAATAATAATAATAATAATAATAATAATAATAATAATAATAATAATAATAATAATAATAATAATAATAATAATAATAATAATAATAATAATAATAATAATAATAATAATAATAATAATAATAATAATAATAATAATAATAATAATAATAATAATAATAATAATAATAATAATAATAATAATAATAATAATAATAATAATAATAATAATAATAATAATAATAATAATAATAATAATAATAATAATAATAATAATAATAATAATAATAATAATAATAATAATAATAATAATAATAATAATAATAATAATAATAATAATAATAATAATAATAATAATAATAATAATAATAATAATAATAATAATAATAATAATAATAATAATAATAATAATAATAATAATAATAATAATAATAATAATAATAATAATAATAATAATAATAATAATAATAATAATAATAATAATAATAATAATAATAATAATAATAATAATAATAATAATAATAATAATAATAATAATAATAATAATAATAATAATAATAATAATAATAATAATAATAATAATAATAATAATAATAATAATAATAATAATAATAATAATAATAATAATAATAATAATAATAATAATAATAATAATAATAATAGGTTTCAAATATTTAAAATATATCATATTTAACATAATATATAAGTATTAACAGTAAAACAGAAAGTAGGAGTATGCAGTTTCAAAGTGCAGAGTAAGAATATTTTAGAGTGACTCATCATCATAATTTCATATTTTGCTTTTCCTTGTTAATCTTCTTTCTTTTTCATTTATTTTTAATTTTTAATAATTACATAAAATATGGACTGCTTTATTATGGAATGCTGCAGCGCCTGTACCATTTGTTTCAGCAGCGCCTATCAGGATCCTGTAGTGTTACTGTTTTGACGGCGGCGTTACTTGATGTACATTTAGAATGCCTGAATTTCATATTAATTAATGCAGAAGTATGGCATGCCAATTATAAAATTTATCGAATATACAAGAGCAGATTTTTCTGAATAAAGAATTAATTTTGGCGTGACGTTAAAGCAACTGTACAAAAATGGGCCAACATGATCCATTCATGAGCATAATGGGAACCCACCAGAACCAGAAGGACACATTATAGGTATAAGGAATAGGTATGGGAAGTACACGTAAGGTTCTGCCCAACTGGTGTATGACTTAAGCAGCTATCAATCAAATTATAAGCGTTTCACTTATTTTCAAAGCATTTGTCTTTACAGTCCAAAGTTTCACAGAATATTAGCTATATGTAACTTTTATTTAATGGATAAAGATTAACTAAAAGGAACAAAAATGTTTAATGAAAGAGTATATAATATTATATAACGATATTAACTACAGGCGAATCTGCCCGAGTGAAATCTGAGGGCATTAATCATTTATGCTTTGATAGCGAAGGAAAACTTTAATTGGAACAGCTTTGAAATTACATATAGTAGGTAGTAAATTCATGCTAAACTCGTGAAAGTTATTTTGAAGTCACTTAGGTATATTCAGCAGCTAATAGCAAAGACCATGGCAACCAGAATGATCCATAGAGAATGAAGGAAGACTTGCCACCATGAATTTGAGGGATCAGAATAACATATTATCGCGGAAAATACCATGGCTCCCATTGACTGGTAAGAGCTCGCCATATTTTTGCATAAAGAAGCAGCGGAAGTGAGTTTAAAATGCAGCGGACAAGGACTGCGTTTCCATTTGGATAAAGTTGTCTATATGAGACCTCTCACGGCACTTTTTCTCGGTGTTTAGTCTGGATGCAATATATCCATTGTGCTTTAAGCCGCCGAGGTCACTCTTACATTTATTTTATTAATTCATTGATCGCCCAGTCTAACAATAGTGCATTTTAAAAGAGAAAAAGAAATAAAATACAGCAGAGAAGCTCCTGCACGACACTCATATGGCATTCTCTCGTCACTTTAAAATGTCACATAATCATTTGGTATTTTTTTGAAATGGTACAAAAATTGATTCTTTGTTGATATTACATTAATCATGTTAAATTTTAACTTGGAATATTTTAAAATTAAACACTGTTCACTGGGTTGCTTTTCCATGACTTTGCCGGGTCCTTCAGCTCCAATTTGTGCCCATATTGATAAAAGTGTGTAGTCTAGTATTTAGGATATTGAAAATGAAGGGCAGGTAAAGCTTGTTTTGCAAATTCCGAGGTAGCGTATTTCCTGGGAATACCATAAAATCTTCAACGTTTGGGCGTAATTTTTATAACTGGGGAACTATAAAAGGAACACAGAAATTTAGATATTTTTATGATACACAACTTCGTTCGAATAAATCTTCTGTGGCATCACACATTTCTAAGATATCTGTTATTTCGAGTATCTTTCATGTCATTTTTAAAATGCTATCGCTGTTCATTTGTTTTGCGCAATGTCATGAAAAGAGTACAGAATTGCAAGCAATCTGATATTATCTGACAATCGATTCTATTTCCTCTCTCTCCTTTCTATGTGTAACGAAATGTGCAATGTGAGTAACAAAAGTTCGTAAAAGTTATTTAAGGATAGAGGATAGAGAAACTCATGTGAATATAACCAATATGTTCATTTATATGAACCAAGAGTTATTTTAATTACTTAAACAAAGGAACAAAGAAAAGAAAGAAAATGAAAAGTAAATTTGTTACCTTCAGGTAACTGCGAAATGCACTTGTCTAACTACAAAGGTGGTCTGAAAAGTTTCCGACCTAATAAAAATGCAAGACATTTTTTTCAGAACTTTTTATTTTTCAACACAGTCTCCTTGTAACTCTACACACTTCTACCAGTTATGCACGCATCCCTGTAACCCGTTCAAATAGTACTCGGCATTTTTATGTGCAAAATAATTGTTCACGAAGGTGATGGCCTCTTCATTTGACGAAAATCCCTGTCATCCAAGCGCAATTTTCAGATGAAGGAACAAAAGGAAGTCGCTTGGGGCTAGATCTGGTGAATAAGGCGAATGGTCAGGCAGTTCAAACTGTAATTCGTAGATTTTCGCCATTGCAACTGCTGAGCTGTGAAACGGTGCGTTGTCTTGGTGAAACAGGATTTTCTTTTTCTGCAAATGTGGCCGTTTTTCCGCTAGTTCTGCCTTCAACTTGTCAAGTAATGATGCGTAGTATGCTCCTATAATGATTTTTCCATTTTGAGGATAATCGATTAAAATAACTCCATGACTATGCCAAAAAAAATCGCCATCACTTTCCCAGCCGAAAAAAAAAAGTTTTTCCTTTTTTTTTCTTGGAGGCGGTTCCTCCTTGCAGTCCACCGTTTGGACTGTACTTTTCTTTCGAGCGTATAATGGTATATCCCAGTTTCATTAACAGTAGTTAATCGGCGCCAAAACTCGGATTTATTGCTCCCGAACTGCGCCGACAGAGCGTTGGAAATTCTCATTCGAACACGTTTTTGGTCTAACGTGAGCAAACGCGGCACCCAATGCGCGGACAGCTGTCTCATGTCTAAATGTTGATGTAATATGTGACAAATGCGTTATTTTGACATGTTTATAATCTCTGCTATGTCTCTCACTTTAATTTGGCGGTCGTCTAGCACCATTTGATGAACTTTGGCGATATTTTCGTTGGTAGTTACAGTTCTTGGACGACCCGAACTTTCATCGCCTCCCAACCTCTTACGGCCACGTTTAAATTCAACTGCCAAAAAATTTCACTGTGTTATATAATGGTACAGAGCCTCCATACACAGACTTCAACTGATCTTTGATTTGCGTAGGCGTATTGCCTTTTAAAAACAAATATTTAATGAAGGCTCGATACTCGATTTTGTCCATTTTCATAAAGAAAACACACATCAACTTACTCAAACAACTGCTACATAACAACTGAGTGTCCACAATGGCTGAAACTTTGGCGACTAAATGTCAACAGATGAACAACGAAATTCACGAGTTTTTATTTACAAGTGCTGGCATCCTCATGCTGAGGTCGCAGAATTTTCAGACCACCTTCGTATGCACTATGAAAGCCTGCAGCAGTAGCTGCTTCCAGAAATACACTTTCAGGTATTTGAACAGGCATATGGATTATTTATTATTATTATTATTATTATTATTATTATTATTATTATTATTATTATTATTATTATTATTATTATTATTATTATTATTATTATTATTATTATTATTATTATTATTATTATTATTATTATTATTATTATTATTATTATTATTATTATTATTATTATTATTATTATTATTATTATTATTATTATTATTATTATTATTATTATTATTATTATTATTATTATTATTATTATTATTATTATTATTATTATTATTATTATTATTATTATTATTATTATTATTATTATTATTATTATTATTATTATTATTATTATTATTATTATTATTATTATTATTATTATTATTATTATTATTATTATTATTATTATTATTATTATTATTATTATTATTATTATTATTATTATTATTATTATTATTATTATTATTATTATTATTATTATTATTATTATTATTATTATTATTATTATTATCATCATCATTATTATCATCATCATTATTATCATCATCATTATTATCATTATTATTATCATCATCATTATCATCATCATTATCATCATCATTATCATCATCATTATCATCATCATTATCATCATCATTATCATCATCATTATCATCATCATTATCATCATCATTATCATCATCATTATCATCATCATTATCATCATCATTATCATCATCATTATCATCATCATTATCATCATCATTATCATCATTATCATCATTATCATCATTATCATCATTA
>CM060950.1:266791293-266896293 GCA_030765055.1 Mantis religiosa | reverse complement strand
ACATCGTGCATAGTAGAACGGGTGCTATAGCTCAGATTGAATCATGTAATTTTTAAGATGTAAAAAGACGTCGTAGAGAAACGAACTATGCAGCAGATCCCAAAGAAATAGGTACCTATGTGATCGAATAATATCAGAAGTACATAGCCGCTTCGAGTCTACGGAACATCTGGATGCAAAACTATTAAATGCCGATCTCGAGTGTTTCCTGAAACAGAACTGAGAATTATCAATGATTGTTTTAAAGAACTTGACAACAGCAAACTTCGAACCGAACCCAGAATTTTGTGTTAACTTTTGGAATTCAGAAAGATAGGAGGTGCCCTTCCGCTATGACTCAAGATCGGTTCACCTCTCTGGCTATGCTATCTATAGATAGCACCACAAGCTTATCACAGGTATACAGGACTCTAACAGCAGAGTGATTGACAAATTCTGCATGAAGGAATACCTATCGATGCATGGACTTCATTTTTCGAAACTGGGTGAGATGTATGCACTTTCTCTTGTAGCACGCTATTATTTTTCGGCACGAGCCGCCACTGGTGTAATGCATGGAAATGCAGACGAATGGAGTGAAAGGATTTTGATTGTTACTGTTTCAAAGACGACAGTGCAAGAGGCCGCGGCCTGTGGTCTACTGACCAATGGCGTTTGTCTGTTATGGCCAGTCGCTTAGCAACGCGTGTCCCTGGTCGTCCGTAAGTCCTCAGTGCAAAAGTGTTCTGATTAAGCTTTTGGAATAACTGACGAACCAAGTATCCGATATCACCAAAGTAATCACATCATCCCGTAGATACAGCCAATAAACAATGCGTCATTCCTTCGAAATAAAAGCTTTCATGAAACAATAAGCCTGAAACTATAAATATAAAACTATATAAACTAATAAATTCATATAAACTATATATTCATATAAACTCATATAAACTAATAAATTACCTGCATTACAAGTTCCATTTCGAGATGTTACCTAATAAAAAAAAAATGCTTGAACACCAAACCTGATGCTTAAGCTCAGCTTCGTAGCCAACGTAGAGGGTCGCGGGTTCGAGTTCCGCCTTGGGCATGGGTGTATATATGTAAAACAATAAAGCTACGGAAGCGTAAAATGTGGTAAAAACAAGGGAAAAGGCATAGTACAGTCTGCTGGCGTGTGCAGACCAATCACGAAACTGTGTTTCACCTGCAGCCAGTAACTTATTTCGCTGTTGTGTACCTTTAGTGTATTGATGATGATTGAGTTTAGCTAAGTTGAAGTCAACTAATTACCAGGCAATTGCTGGTAAACCGGAATTGCAAAGTGTTCGAATATAAATGGAGAATGATGATTCCCTGTTCTTCTGTCACGGTGGAGTTTCGAGCCCTGCAGCCGAGGGTTTATTATGCTTCAGAACCCATCAAAGGCGGCATACAGTCGGGGTGAATCCCTGACATGACTTCCTGTTACTATATATTTATGCATTATGGCCATGTCTGATGAAAAGGGTTCAGCTATATCCTTAGGGGTACGTTGCTTAAAAGGTCAGATCACCGTGGCCGCCTCCGTTTCTCCACTTCCCCGAAATTTAATATACTGTGGCCGTAAGGAAGAGATTGCTCCCAAATTGTGTACTATGGATTTTGAATCTGTGCTGCAGTCATCTGAAATACTGAAATATTGAAATATTTGAGTCTTAATAATAACTATTGAATATATGAAAGTTGCCGAAGGGTATTCCAATAGGTATTGGTTCCATTTCTTCCAATTTTTTATCACTACCTGTTTTGACAACCAATGCTGAGTCACGATGTTACGTCATTCATTTCGCAGAGAGTTCATTTGTATCCCGAGTAACAAATCCCGATTTTCAAAACATCAGATTAACAACATTTGAGACTTACTATCTTCATTGTTCCATTAATACCACTTTTTTTAACCGCGATTGCTTATCGGTGGCTTCATATTTCTGGAACATATTAGCTGGTGACTCATAAACAGTTGTCATTGGATTTCTGATTTTTCTTTGGGTTTTATGTATTAGATCACACACACACACACACACACACACACACACACACACACACACACACACACACACACACTCACACACACACACATACACATTCACACTTCCAGACTTTGAAGAAGATAGGGAATAATCCTTGTAAAAAAATTCCCACACACAGCTGGGAATCGAAACTAGGACCCCAAGCAGAGCAGACAGGTGCTCAAATGTCTAATTTAGAGGGCCTGCGTTTCCCAAGGGCTGGAGTATGTATATAATATTTTAAGTAGAGCGACAGATCGTGGAAGGGAAAAGGTGACTCAAACATTGGTAGAACTTGGGCAGTCAAATATATATAAATTTACTGACAAAGGACTGTCACTTTGCTGGTTGAAATGTCACACATTGGTGAAACGGAATTTTGATCTTTAAATAACCTAGATGGAATTCTGTCCCAAAAGTCATGTCTGTCCTAGGAGGAAATCCGATAAGCATATGTGAGAATTTTAATTAGTTTTAACCTAGTTAAAACAGCAAAAGGTGAGGTATCGGTAAATTTCGTATCTTACATGAGCTTTATACAAAATTTCAGAAATTGTTGGAACCAGTGTTTATCCATATGCACCAGAAACTGGTACCTTTATAATTTTTAAATTGTTGTTTGCTCCTTTTATAAAATGGTCAAAATATTTAAATTTATAGTCAGTTTTATGTCTGCCTCCACTACGGAAAATTGTGAAATGTCTATGGAACAAAATAAAAGGCAGTGTATCCCTATCATTACACCTTTAATAATAGTGAAAGCAAATTAAGGCAAATTCCTCCAAACAATTTATTGCAACTTTTCAAAGCTTACCAAGTATGCAAATTTGGTAAAACGAGATTAATATATAAAAGAAGCTTAATTTTTTTTTCCACTTACATGAGTATTCTAATGCCCATAAAGAACATTTAATTAGTTGGGTGACAGCTATATTTGCAAATGTAAAAGGTAAACTAAACTTTGTAAAACAATATAATTGTATTTTGGCTCCTATATATTGTTTCTTTCTTTCTTTTCATTCTTTTTCATTATTATCATCTTGTTCTAACTTTTTTCACCATTCTGTGGTTAAAAAATTAGTATTCTATTTAAACTTTAAATTTACAATTCCATGTATATTTTCAAATGAAATTCTCTCCCATTACTTGAACTTCTTTTGATCTTGTATACATTTTATATCGTCATAGGGCAATACTCTCCCTACATAAGGATTACTTATTTCTGATGCAAAATCACTGGGCAATTAGATTCGCCCATTATCATCGCACTTTTACATTTTAGAATGATAGTTAATGTTTCACGAAAATGATGATGATAATGATCATGATGGTAATGATGATAAATAAATAATACATTTAACGATTGATACAACATTATCAAATTATTTCATTAAAATACATCAATATGTACAACATTTTCCTGCCATCCTCTCAGAAGTCGTCCAGAAGGAATTTTTAATTAAGCGGTTAAAATAATTTTATTGAACAGAATTAAAAATATCGTTTTGGCACTATCGTGTAAAAGATTAAATAACGTTTATTTCAAATGTTTCTCCGGTGTTCAAAGTCTTATAAGTACGACAAAAATTGCATCTCAATTATTAAACCCAATACTTTATTATCTATAAATCGCTTTGTATGTAAGAATTAGTCCTTCAACAAAAATTAAACAAACATAAATATACATTCCAAGAAACCTCAACATCCTAGGCCCAGCGAACCTACAGCTATATAGCAGCATTTTTTGCAATAATTCATAACAACCATTTTTACAATGCAAATATATTACTAACACTAGGAGGGTGATTCCACAATTAACCTATATATTCCAAATCACAATGGAGATTAATAAAATGTTCATTCTTAACGTCAAGAATACACCGCATACAAGGAAATGCAATATACTTGACTAACACAGCACAAACAACAAATAATTGTGTTATAAAACAAAACGCAGATATATAACAGTTGAGAAAGTAGTATTAGTGTTGTAAGAGCAAAAATAATTAGGATATAGTAAACATAATTAGTGTTATAAACTCCTCATTTCTCTATAATCCAAACATTGCAGTCTTTGAAATAACTTTACAATTGGTATTTAATCATTTATTATCAATATGAGCACTTAAAGAGTGTTACATTGGCATAGTAAGCGCTACCTTACAGCAAGACCGTTCTTCATTGCAATGTTTGCTCCCTGAGGTTACATCTCATGAAGCAGAAAGGGGAAAAACACTGAGATTGTGATGTGAACGTAACAGCTGTTCATGCTCGAGAAACGCCTATTTTGATTACTGGGTTGTAAACCACAAACCTCGCGTGTCCTGCGTCACGCTGTAATATTCAACAGCTATTATCCGCCAAAAGTTACGGGGACACTGTAACTACTTTCAATTTTGAGTCAATGATAGCCAAGCGTTCTACTGAGGTGTGAAAATCTCGGTGAAGACTATCTACTATAGTCTGTCTCAAACTAGAACGATCCTATTGTAAGCATATGGGATACGAGATGAAGACAAAGTGCTTGAACGGAACGCTCTTAGGCTACTGCTTGTTGGTCGAGATGGTCCAGATGGTCCAGATGGTCGGGCAGGGCAATTTTTCTTTTTCCCCATCCGGGTGTCTTCTGCCGCAGTACCTAGCCGCTTTGCGGCTTAACCTGCGAAGTCTCGTTAGAACGTATGTCTCTAGCGTTCCACCGCGTAGAGGGTTGCGGGTTCGAGTCCCGCCCTGGGCATGGGTGTTTATGTGCATAGTGTATGTGTGTGAAACTACAGAAAATAGATAGGTAATTAAACGGAAACAATAAAAAACGGTTAAATAAGAAAAAGAAAAATATATATCTATATACATAGATATATGTTTTTTTTTATATTTATAAAAAAAGTGATCAAGAATTTTTTTTATTGTTCTGCTGGGAGTAGGTTGTAGTTTTGTTTAAAATTTTTGTTTGGATGCCCTTGAGTAATCTCAGAAGGCAGCAGCTTAGCGGTTTTATTGCGTTCTCCCATTGGGGGGGGGGGGGGGATCGGTTTAGTGCTTTTGCCCCGTTTTGATTACGGGTGGCCTAACGCTTGAGCCATCAGGCGTAATATGAATTTTGGAGTTAGTGGGTTTTACCTTGGGTTAACCAAGGGGCCCCAAGACGTCTCTGGAGAGTTTGTATGATGGCAAGCGTCTTTGCTCCCTCTGGTCATATCTGCCTAGGGTGTTCACCAAAGGATTGCCATGGGTTTGGATTTTGTCGTACATTGATCGTGCCCTCTCTCGGATGACATCGACAATGTACGGGATTTTTCAATGTTCATGAAGGATCTGGGCTGGAAATCTCCAGTCTGTATCGTATATTATTCTGAGCGCCCTGTTCTGCAGCGTCTGGAGTCTGACGAAAGTGGTATTTGCCGCTGTTCCCCAGATCTCACAGCCGTACAAACTCATGGGTGGGATGATCGCCCGATACAGCTGGAGTTTGAGACGGAGGGGCATGGTTGAACGGAATATTGGGTATAGGTTCCTGAGCACGACGTGTCCAAGCTGGACCTTGCCTTTGACGTGCGGAGCGTAAGTTAATTTGCGGTCCAGCGTCACTCCGAGATACTTCGCCGTTTGCACCCATGGGATTCCACGGCGCCGTAAAACGAAGTTCTGCTGCAACCGGTTGGCTCTGGTTTTCGCCAGGAGAATTGCAGAGCTCTTCTCCGGGTTAATTGCCATTCGCCATTTTGCGCTCCATTCGCCAATGGCCCGGAGCTGGGCTTGGATCTGCCGAAAGCTATACCTCGAGTTTCTGTTTACCACGAAGATCATGAGATCGTCCGCATACTGACAGGTGTGGGTGTTGTGGTGTGTGGGTATGTCGGCCATGTAAGCTGCAAAGGGTGCCGATGACAGCACGCTGCCTTCCGGTACTCCAGCGCCAATGGGCCGCTCGGTTGACAGCTTTTCCTCCACCTTTACTCGGAAGCTTCGGTTTCCAAGGAAACCGGCCACCAAGGAAATGTATGCACGGGGATCTTGATGCTCTAGGAGTTTGTAAATAAGCCCCTCTTTGAACGGAAGACCGGATTTTTCCCCGGTTTTAAAACGCACACCGCGCGCGCCTCCTTCCAGACAGCTGGAAAGTGGCGCATGAATAGGCATGCATTATAAATCCGGGTTAAGTAAATCACGGCTCCGCGTGGAAGGTGCTTGAGCATTTCCGCTGTGACACGGTCCTGTCCAGAGGCTTTGTTGTTTCTTAGAGAGGTAAGCGAGGTTGCTACCTCTCTAGGGGTAACTATGGGGATGTGGAACTTCTCGTGGTCAGGGAGCGGTGCTTCTAGGAAGTCCTCCACCACTCGTTCCACGAGGTCAGCATGGTCATCGTCCATTGGCTCAACCCTGGGTTGGAATTGAGCCTCCAGATAGTCTGCTAGTGCATCTGCCTTTTCTTTCGACTCGTAGACCAGTCGACCTCTAGGGCTATGTAAGGGGTGCTGGTGTACTGTTCTATCTTTCCGCAGGCTACGGACTATTCGCCACGGTTTTCTCTCCTGGAGATTTGCTTGCCTTAACATGTTTTCCCAGGCCTCTTTGCGGTGTGCTCTTAGGAGTCGTCTTACCAGGGACTTGAACCTCTGGTGTACTTCTCCTATCCTGGGATGGCGAAATCTCTGCCACAGCTTTCTCACAGCATTTTTAGCCCTGATTGGCTGTTTGGTGGGTCCTGGGATATCAGTAGGGTTTGGTGTGTCTATTTGAATGCGGTGTGTGTGAGCACGGACCGCATTTAGGATGGATGTGGAGAACTCCTTGGCTGCCGCCTCGAGTGACTCCACGGAGTCAATCCGGGGACTGGCTTCCACGGAGTTTTGGATAGTGGTGATAGCGGCATCCCATTCGACTTCGTCCACACAGTCTGCGGTTGCCAGAGCTGCGATGGTAACGTCTGAGCTGATCACAACTGTGTTGTGGTCAGAATCCAGAGCGTTTTGGCCGCGCTGTGGCTCAGTGGTTAGACCGCTTGGCTCTCACCAAGGTGGCCCGTGTTCGATCCCAGGCGACCGCAAAGTGAGATTGGTGGTGGACAACACGGCGCTGGGGCGGGTTTTCTCCGGGACCTCCGGTTTCCCCGCCATCTCTATCCACCGGTGCTCCATCTTCATCTCATGTATCATCAGTGTCACCGCATGCGGTGCCATATGTAGTAAAAGCGGGCGTTAAACACTACACATTCATTCATTCCAGAGCGTTTACCACCTTGAAGTCCAGATGAAATGGAATGTTTTTGTGATTGCGAAGTCTATGACGTCCACCCTACCACGAGGCGGGAAGTGCGTTGGACCTCGCGGGCCATGCGCATGAAGGGTTGGGTCGCCGCTGATGAAGCGGTAGATATTCCTTCCCCTTTCATTCTGGATGCGGCTGTTCCATCCTGGGTGTTTGGCATTGAAGTCGTCAGCTATGCACACTCTATGGTCAAGGTTTAAGAGACATTGCTACAAGCACCAGGTCAGAACCGCCTAAGGATTGCCTTATGGCGGTCGCCTCCAGGTGTTGTAGCGGTGGAATTGTGATAGGAGTATGGGTGATATGGTTTTTTATGAGAATGGCCTTAGCACCGCCCCGCCGATCGGCTCGATCGGATCGGTGGACGGCGTAGCTTGGCAGGTTAAACTGTACACCAGCGTGCAGGTGCGTTTCACATAACATAAGGAGGTCAATTCCTCGGTCATTTACAAACTCCAAGATGCCCGGTCTCTGTCCCCGGACTCCGTTTGCGTTCCAAAACGCAGCTTTCAATGAACGTTGAGTCCTCCTCACCGCCATTTACGAGCTAGAGTCAGGGAAGAGAAGCCGTGAAGTCTGTTGCATGATGCTGTGCTTTTGCATAGCAGGGATTCTAGGGTTTGTCAGTTGCTCCCTGCAGCGCCTTAATATGGGAAGGGAGCGTTGTATGAGTTCAGAAAACCAGGCAGAAAGCTCTTGGAGTTCCGCCAGGTCCTCGGTGGAAATGCCAGTGTCCCACACTGGCGTGGATTCTAGGGAGGTGAGGTTAGATTCCTCATTTGTTGCTGCAGCCACAGGGGTTGGAGCTGATGGAGGGGGGAGGGCAGTGGCGGCAGTGCCGCTCTGGCTCCCCGAGGATGTTGGGGCAGGCTGCCCGGCAGTCGGTGCCGCAGTTGCCGACGGGCTTTCCCGCCAGGCTGCGGTGGCCTTCTTCTGGCGAGGAGGCCGCTGTGGCAGTGCTGCGGATGCAGCCGGTGCTTGGATGGCGGCTGCCCTCGAGCTTTTCGCATGGTTTGTTGCCGGATTCTGACTTGCCTCGGCCTGTTGCAGCACTTGTTCGTGCTTTCGCAGTGCCTGGGCAAAACTGACTCCAGGCCGAACTTGTGCTGGCTCCCTGTTGGTGAGCCTGCCCTGTCTTGCCTACACTATGCGCAGTCTTGCTGGACAACCACCGTAGAAGCTTATGTGGGCTTCTCGGCAGTTGGCGCACCTTTTCTCCTCTCTTGGGTTCGGGCACTCTTTTACGTGGTGGTCTCCGTCACAGCGTATACATGCTGTTTTCCTCACGCACACATGGCTAGAGTGGTGGAAGCCCAAGCACTTGAAGCATTGGACTGGCCCTTCTCTGCCATGGTACGGTTCCACCTTTATCTTGGTGTTATAGAGGTGTGTCACCTCGTCTATCTTAGGGAGGCCTTCTCCCTGCTTTTCTACTATTACGAGGAATAGTGGCATGGGGGCCCTTATGGGCTCCTTGCCTCCCTCAAGGATGGACCTGGTCAGTTGGACCATGGTACGCGGCACTATGCCGTGCTCTTCCTCCAGGCCAGCCTTTATATCTTCCGGGTCGGTGTCTGAGTCAAGACCCCGGATGACTCAGCGCACCAGGTTTGGTCGCTGCAGCGAGAACGTATGGAACTGAATTCCAGCCCCGCGCAGCACCTCTTTGGTGGCTTCATGGTCCTCCGGCGTCGGCGTCTTGATTACCACCCGGTTTGGGAAACGGGTGGCCTGGAAGTCAGCCTGGAGTTTTGCCCTCAGTTCCCTCATAACCTTTATGTGGGTAGGGAAGAGGCGGGATTCTGGCCGCCTTTTGTGTGCGGGTGCTCCTGGCATCCGCGGGCGCTGCAGGGGTGCTGCGGGCAGCACCCTCCGGCTTGGAACCAGAGGGCCTTTTGCGCCTTCCCTGCACGGTAGTGAACCCTACGGTATCCGTGTCGCTCTCAGGTAAGGGAGCGGAGATACCTTGGAGAGGGGTGGCTGGATGCTGTGAACTCCCTGGTAAGGTGACCGGGGAGATGGGAAAAGCTGTTCCCTGGTTAAGAAGGCGAGAGGCCTTTTTGGAGGTTTTCTTTTTTGTAGCTGCACCTTCGCTTTTGCCTTCACGAGGTTCACTCGCGGGCCAGTTGAGGATTGGGAAGGTTGGATTGGTTGACTCGCTTCGTCAGGTCTTACCTGGCGGCTGGTACTCGGCATTTCGTCTTTGTCATTTGCAGGTGCCATCCGGCACCCCACAGAGTGTCGGACGCCTTGCGACGCGCCTATTGGGGCGGACCCCGGGTCCCAACCTAAGTCAGGACCCTTGGCTTTGACCTTGTGGGCCTGCAGTTTTGTCAGTCCGTCTGTCTGTCCCGAGTCCCCGTAGGGGGAGGGATCCGTCCCTTTCAGCTGCCAAAGTGCGGGCGCTGCGGACCCCTAGCACTCGTGGTACCTCTGACGTTACTAGAAGATCCTCGGGCCGAACAGCCGAGCCCCTCCTTCGGGAGTTGTTCGGATTGGGATGGCTTCGAGGGGGCAGTGTGTTCCCGATACCCGTGGGAGATTGGGTACGTCTTCGGACGGGGTTGAGGGAAGCCATTAAGTTTCCGGGTACTAGCCTGCTAAGCTAGTAGAAGGTGTGCTAGATCACCAGGCGGCCCCACAGAGGTTTTTCGGTAGTCTTCACCTTGAGTGTTGACGCGCGTAAGTGGTGTATCCACTTCCATCCCGTCTTGTGTCCCTAGGACCAGATGGGGGGGGGCTTGTTAGTCTCTAGGTCTTGCCCTATGGAAAGCCCCTCGGAGGACGCCGAGCGCCCTTTGGGACAGCTCGGATACTCCCAGGTTGAAGGAGGCCCGGATCTTGTTCCTACGGGTTCAAGGCTAATGGGAGTAGAGCCTCTGGACTCAAACTGTCTGTCCCGAGTACTTATTGACTCTGGAATCTGACGCAGGAGTGAGTGCAGAGGGAGTTACTCGGCGAGCTAGCTCCAGAAGGTCAACTAGGAGTGGTGCTGGCCTCCTCTGTAGACTGCTGCTTCTGCGGTCAGCCAGTGCAGAAGAAGGCTATTCGGCACTGCTTTTGCGGCGGGCTGCCAGTGCGGAAGAAGGCACGGTGGCGCTGCTGCTGCTGCTTCTGCGGCGGGCTGCCAATGCAGAAGCCTGCTATTTATAGGTATTTATAGAGGTGGTTCCTGACCGAAGCACCCCCTCCCACATGCACACACTCTTCGGAACGGAACCCCGTCTTAATTGAGGAGACACGGTATATGGAGGACTCATTATTTTAGACAAGAGAGTCAATGTAAGTTTATTATAAGAAAATGCAGTTCACGGATTTTATTGTAATGGAGTATAAAGCATGAAAACCTAGATTCCACAATCATAGTTTAAGGTAGATACCTCAGCGCAAAAATTGAAACATATTTGCTCAAAGCTGTAGAGTATAGAAATTTCTCCAAAGCTTTTAACGAAAGCTTTGGAGAAAATTAAAAAATGCACTCTTTGATGTTATCATTAGCTTAAACTTACTCGTACAATGTTTTAGGAGAAATTGGTGTAGCCATTTACCATAATGGCTGATAACGAAAATATTCTAAACACAATATTATATGCATATATTTGTACTCCTAATGATTTCCTACAATGCATTCAAATTCACTTCGTATTACATGAACGAAAAATTCTCAGCTATTCTCTCATTTTATATTTGTAGCACATTGTGGTTATCCATACTTTCCACGCCAAAACAACTTCCTCCTTGGTCGCTACATCCTGGAGCCAAACCGCTATTGCTAGGTATCTATTCTTATGTTGAAATTTATCGTCTCCGTTTTTCTTTCACTTTACTTAATAATTCCCTTCTCCGCTCTCTGTAACAGTTGTTTTGATTTATATTTAAAAAGGGTTTGAAAAATTTATAAAATAAAAACGAACAAAATTGTGTAAAATTATATGTAATTATAGTAAATAGTAAATAGTAAATATACGTATTAGTAAATCGGCCAATAATATAAAAGTAATATATGGTTAGCGGTAGTAACGAAGGATTAAATAATCTTGGGTTGGAAACCGAAAGAAAATTCGTCTTTCTTTCTGGAACGCCGAAGAGATAGGACGCATTTTTAATTGCTCGAAAATATTTAAGTGTTGTTTCAATTTGAAGTATTAGATTAATTCCAATCAGAGTATAAAGTTTTGTGATAAGAATTGTATTGGATTTGGTGTTAAAAGATATAAACAAAAGATTTCTTATAGAAATTCAAATTCAATATCTTAATGAGTTCTTCACTCGTTATACCACCCTTGCAACTTAGAGTTTTCATTGCTCGTAAGTAAGAATGTAACAGAGGAATATTAAAAGCTAGCCGAGATATAATTAAGGATTTTCCTGATAACTTAGGGGAACCTCTTCTTCATCAAGTCATAATATTTTGGACGAAGGTAAGATCGATGAAGTAAGACCAACGACGGGAAACGCGATACCAGCACGAATCTTGCTATATATGTTGCCGCAACTTTGGGGCATCGAAACTCACAACGGAGGAATCCTGCTAAATCTCTGTGGATTGTTCTGGCCTCATGAATCTTAGAAATTTATTGCCTTTCTTGGTAATTAAAGCCATTTCAATTATAATAATTATTACCTCCATTTTTTATTTCTTCACTCTAAAAATCACTGGAACTTGTCTCGCAATTGTGTGAATCAGTTTCTCCTTTATTCTCTTACCACTGTCGTCAACCATGCTCTCTCACTCTCACATTCTCTCATTTACTATAGGTATATTTTGATATATTTCGCCCTCCCCAGTCGCACACCATGTCCCCTCTCCATGGTTTACTATATGAGATGGGCCAACTGTCCCGTATTTCACATAAACGACGAGTGGCAGTTCTCAGGCTTGAACCAGCGTGTGTACTCCGCGATGACAGACAAGAAAGCTATAAACAACCGAGGTCTTAGAAATATTCCACTTATGTTACAGAGATCTCATTTTAGAGAGACTAAAGTCACTTTTACATTGACAATTGATTGAAAAAAATTATTTCACCTGTTCGTATCCACCCATAGCTATATTTACTTCACTACGTGTTTACAGTCATGCCACCAAAAAATTCGATTCTGAGATTTCAGTAGAAATACAGCAGAACAATATTTGTGTACTCGTCGTGTGTGAATGAATCAGCAACACCAGTCATTTGACCACTAGGGTTATACAGAACAATGAATGAGCGTTCAATTTGCTTCGTTTAAATTCAACCTTTTATTAAGTCTTGGGCTGAGACGTGAGAGAGACATACTTTGGACTCATCAGGTAGTGCTACGTAAGCGTATTCCTCTCTGCACCCTGCTTCCAAAATGTCAAGTGTCTCTTTAAGGGACACAGCATAAATATTTCCAAAACCAAAGTTCGTCAGTTATGAAATAAACACTAGATACATAAGCAACCCTTAATAAGAACCTACAAATCGCATTAAGTGAAACAAAACTGTTGGATTAAGCCGAATTTAGATAAAACTGTTTACAGAAAAGGATAAAGGTATGAACTACAAACTATTCTCCTTCATATTCTGTATATCTTCAGCTTAGCAGATCTGAAGCTCTGATGTTTAACTTTACTGTACAGAGCGAATAATGAGTTAATAACCATGATAAAGACTAACAATAGTAAACATAAGAATAATATAAATAATAATGGAATAATAACGATAATACAAAGCGAACAAATGGTTTTGGAACACGTGTCTTCATGTTTGCATGATTTTATTAGGCGCTTTGCAATGCATATAGCCCTTGAAGCTGGGTAATATCGCAGTAAATACAATGTAATAAAATCTGATACGTTCCACTCAAATCACCTTCTCTACTCTTGTAAAACTACTCTTACAAATGTACGTTGTTCTATCTACTTATTGCTATCTTATTGCTGATTTTCTTGTAGGTGTAACGTTATAAAGAGAATGAGTAAGCTTGGAGCGATAGTCAACTCTTTAAAGAGCTAACGCTATGTGATCTCTTTGATATTTCGTTCTCTTTGCATGGATAAGAAAATGAATAACGGTTTCTCATTTGAGCAAAAGTGTAAGCACTGAAAAACTAAAAAAGTAATAAGGAATACCTCCGAAAGTGTTCACTCCAAACAAAACTCTATCATTCATAAATTGTGTGCTTAAAGAGACCTCCATTTTTTGTGAAGTAAGATTTTAAGTAGTAAGACTTACAGTTTCCCAGTTATGAAAAAGTCATTCATAACGTAGAGGACCTCTGAGGACATTCTCAGAAAATTCGGATATACATTTTATTTGTAATGAAAATATCTTAAGCATACTTTCAACAAAATCGAGAGAGGCAGTTTTTGAGAAAATCGCAATAATGGAAATATTTTCCATGTAAAGGGTACTGGGGTGAGAGGATTCTTTCTGAAAATCATTGCTCGCATTCTTGGATGATGCTGAACTAAAATACCAAGTTTAGTATTTAACATACTTTTTGTTTTTGAGATATGAAGTTTACAGGCGCGCGAGCGCGTGCGCGCACACACACACACACACACACACACACACACACACACACACACACACACACCACTCACACACATACACACATGAAATCTTTTCGGTTGTTTACATTGTTCATATCTATTATCACGGACTACACACGCTAGTTCAAGCCTGGGGGCTGCCTCTCGTCACTCGGATAAGAACCAAATTTGTTCACAACACTGCCGTGCGTTTAACTTGAATTGCCCCGTTGCATTCTGCAACAGTTTTAACGCACGAAGGGGTATGTGAAAGAGAGGCAGCTGAGCGTCGTGGTATTTCTGCCTCCCCTATTCGAGATTAGTTTCCTTGTATAGCACTAAACTTTTCATTTCCCTGACACTTCTTTGCTCTTTATCACTAACTTCTGTTCTTTATCTTACTACTTTCCACCACCCTCTGTCTAATGCATCTTTCTCCATCCCTATTCCCCCTAATAATGCTTGAAGTTTCATCACTCAACTTCTTAACATTCAAATTTTATGCTGCATTTTTAAACACAGTTTCACATTATAGTCTGCATTAATTTAATTCTGAATTAATCTTTCAATTTGAGTCTTTACTCCCAGGTCTGCCAACCCCCAGTAATGCTATCACAATTCTTACTGCAGTAAATAGCCCATTATATATTTATAAAGCATTCTATAGGTGTATAGATGCCACTATTTTCCATTCTTCACCATACCCTAAAATCTCGAAACCATATATTATTTTGACCTCCACTAAGCGTTACAAAACGTTTCCAGTCACTTAATCACCGGACGTAGACCAGGAGATCTGTGGTTCAAATCCAGGTCAGGTATTGAATTTTTCAGTCTGACTCTATCCAAATCTTAGCCTACACACGACGAGTGTGGAAGAACGATTAAATTTCCACCTATTACAACGTTCTCTATGTTCTTGGAACACATAAAATAATCAACGACAGGCCGCGCCGTGTCCAGTTAGATCACTCGACTCGAACCAAAGCGGCCCGGGTTCGATCCCAGGCATGTGAGATTTGTGGTGAACAAAGCGGCGTCGATGGGTTTCCTCTGGATGATCCAGTTTCCCCAACATCTCATTAAACCGGTATTCCACTTTCATTTCATGTATCATCAGTGTCACTGCCTATGGTGTCGCATATAGTAAAAGTGGGCGTTAAACACTAAAATAACAATCAACAATTTGCCCTCTGCAAATTGAGTTTGGATGTCTCAGTTGGTTAATCATGGTTTATTGTTCTCATGATCGTGGGTTTAATCTCGTCCCAGACCGAAGGTTTCCAGTCGTCCACCGTGGTCTATGGACACCGATTCCCGATGTCGCGGTTTCAAACCCGGCAGAGGTCGATAGACCTTGTTCTCGCGTAAAAATCTCTAGCATAGCTCCAGTCGGAATGGAAGTAAAGCCAGTGGTTCCCTGTCGTATATTTACGGAATGTACAAGTAGGCTACCTCCAGTCCGATAAAGAAGGCTCTGAGC
The DNA here is from genome assembly GCA_030765055.1 of Mantis religiosa. Taxonomy (NCBI): domain Eukaryota; kingdom Metazoa; phylum Arthropoda; class Insecta; order Mantodea; family Mantidae; genus Mantis; species Mantis religiosa. The sequence continues at coordinate 266,881,013 of CM060950.1, read as the reverse complement.
AAAATTAAACAGTATTTCGCGTAAAATAAAGGGCACCGTGAACCACAGAGTTTAAAGAGTGTTCATAAATACGAGTAAAAACTCAATTTAAATCTTCCATCTCTTTCATTCCATTACAATTGTTTTCTTTATAAAACTCTGTTAGCTTGTCTCCCTCTTTCTTAAAAAAATTACTTTTGCTGTGTCTTCTCGCCGTCCCCCCTTTCAATTTCATTTCCGCTACCTATTATTAGAGCACGTTCTTCTTCAATTTTGGCATTAAAATTGCGAATGTTAATAAAATCGATATTTGAAAACTTATTACTCGTTTCTCCCATGTGTTAACTTATAGAACAAAGGTTCATTATGAAATTCTGATCCAGTTAGTGGGTTGTAAACAGCATCTATTCCTCTGATAACCTTTAATAACTACATTGCATAAATATTACGTACTCCATCTACGACTTTCATGTCTAAATCCTCCCTTTCCTTTATGAACACCCCTATTCCATCCGATGCATGACTGTATAGCTTTTCCTCCCCCGCCGTTTTTTCCGACGTAGTAAATCACTCAACTCCGTCGTATAGCCACTTCTCCACCAACCACTTTTCCAGCGATCTTCCCCACGTTCCAGCAGAACAGAACTAGAGTTTTTCTCTATTGCGAAAGATTTCCTTCGAACCTGTACTTTACTTTCTTATTCTCCTGTTTCAGAGTTAGTAGCCTTTATTCGATCAATACATTTTCTTAATTGGAAACTTATTTCAATTTTATCGTTAACACTGATATCTCTCTTCTACTTCTAGAATACTCCTACAAAGCGCATATAAGATACCCAAACCTTTATTTGTTTATCCGGGCAGGGGATGAGTGGTGGAACCACTAGCCTAGCAGGTGACATCAGTTGTTTACATTTCTCCTCCCACAAAGCCATGGTAAACGGAGATTTCACCGGAAATCCTACACATTTTGAGATTGCGTGAATTAAAAATGAAACGAAAAGGGCATTTTAAATAAAAGATATGTGATAGTTTGCGTACGCCTGTTTTTAACAGTATGACTCAGAAGTGAAAAGTAGATTTAAAAACTACCAAATTTCGTACTAATCAGCATTTTCCAAGGATGTGATAAAAAGCTATTCAAAAGTCCCCTCAACACTATCCTTTACATGCAAAATTTTTTGAAATAGTTTAATTTTTTTCAAAAAGGGCTCTAACGATTAAAATACCATATGTTTAACATACTTTCATGACAAATGAAACGTACATATTGATTTTGTTGGATATTCCCTGAAGTCCTGTTTATTCTCAATGACTTTAGCAAAACTAATAAATATAAGAGATAGTGAAAACGCTATGCACAAAATATCTAAATCTCTTTAAGGCACACAGCTTTCGTCAAATGTCCTTTTTATCGAGTTAGCCATTTTTAATATATTCTTTGTTATTTGTTCCAATTGTAAAATGATTTTTACTTTTCTCACAAAGTAAGTCGTGTTTATTCTGTCCTTTTTGTCTTCTGGTCTTCAAAGAGAACGTAATTTTAAAGCCGTTACATAGAGACCAGATCTTGAAAATTTTGACTGTCGTTTAATTCTACTGTAGGTATTCCCCTACCTTTATTTTACCTACAAGTAAATACATAATAAAACCCTATAGATACATATTTATGTTGGTTAATATGAAGTAGATGAAAGAGTAAGAGCTTTTAATTTGTTAAAAAGGTTGTAGAGAAAGTCAACGAATGCAGTGCATCAAATTTTTAAGTCTGATCTTATGTGCTAAGATATAACATTGTGAAATGTCATTGATCTTAACAAATAATTTTACATGTAATTTTATAATATACAAAGTTAATAATAATAATGATAATAATAATAATAATAATAATAATAATAATAATAATAATAATAATAATAATAATAATAATAATAATAATAATAATAATAATAATAATAATAATAATAATAATAATAATAATAATAATAATAATAATAATAATAATAATAATAATAATAATAATAATAATAATAATAATAATAATAATAATAATAATAATAATAATAATAATAATAATAATAATAATAATAATAATAATAATAATAATAATAATAATAATAATAATAATAATAATAATAATAATAATAATAATAATAATAATAATAATAATAATAATAATAATAATAATAATAATAATCATAATAATAATAATAATCATAATAATAATAACAAATAATAATAATAATAATAATAATAATAATAATAATAATAATAATAATAATAATAATAATAATAATAATAATAATAATAATAATAATAATAATAATAATAATAATAATAATAATAATAATAATAATAATAATAATAATAATAATAATAATAATAATAATAATAATAATAATAATAATAATAATAATAATAATAATAATAATAATAATAATAATAATAATAATAATAATAATAATAATAATAATAATAATAATAATAATAATAATAATAATAATAATAATAATAATAATAATAATAATAATAATAATAATAATAATAATAATAATAATAATAATAATAATAATAATAATAATAATAATAATAATAATAATAATAATAATAATAATAATAATAATAATAATAATAATAATAATAATAATAATAATAATAATAATAATAATAATAATAATAATAATAATAATAATAATAATAATAATAATAATAATAATAATAATAATAATAATAATAATAATAATAATAATAATAATAATAATAATAATAATAATAATAATAATAATAATAATAATAATAATAATAATAATAATAATAATAATAATAATAATAATAATAATAATAATAATAATAATAATAATAATAATAATAATAATAATAATAATAATAATTTCTCTTACTAATACAATATTCAGCGTACGGAAGGTACAATAACAGGAGTGGCTTAAGTCGTTATTCCCCTGATGAAGGGAATGATGAAAGTTTGATGTGGGAGAACGGCAGGTTGGTTGTGGGCAGGACGTCATGTTTAAAGTGACTATTCAATGGCGCAAGCCTTTTCACTTTTTGCCTTTTGCCCTACACTCGGGCATTACTAATGAGGCACTGTTACCTCATGGTCTACTGTCTCTGAATTATTAACATGGACATTATGTCCCTGTCATTTTGTTTCCACCCCAAAGATGTAGGAGTACCCGTCAAAGTTGCTTTTCTGCATTACGTCTACGAGTTTCATACTATAGATGTTTGGATACACACACACACACACACACACACACACACACACACACACACACACACACACACACACACACACACACACACACACACACACACACACACACATATATACCCTTAACTCATTAAAATACATGACAGTATGATAATATACTAGCGAAAGTTAAGGCCAAGGCGAAACGTTTTAAGTGTCCGATTATGCATTTAAAATGTGTGCATAATAAAGAGTTGTGCTTATACCACACGAATGCTGCTGCACATAATTTTATTAAGGCATTTATCCAGCGACACTCCTTATAATAGTTGGTTATTAAATAATTGATACACACGCGTCTGTCTGATAACTAGGGCTAGGGTTTCATGAGTTTGCATCTTTTTTGGGGGGTAAGCCTAAATTAAAAGTGGATTACATATAAATGTGTTTCATAGTAAAATGCGTTAATTTAATCATATTTGTTAGGGCATTTTTTTTGCATTTTTTGTGAATGTTTGTGGGATAGGGCATTTTTTTAGGCTTTTTATTGCATTTTTTGGACATTTTTAATACTACTGGGTATATTTTGTTATAATTGAGCATGTTAAAATGTACCTTAGATACAATTTACTTTTTTATGTTTTCAAGAGGGAAGCTTTACATTTAATTATTTAGCAAGCTGTTTTACTTTGCCCCAAATAGTACTTGAGGTAAAATTACCTTGGGTTCCAGGAAACAGGACAAAGACTACATTCCTCCGCTTCTAAGCACCGCTAATGAACTTGCGCAATACAAACTCTTTCACTTACTCACAAGTAGCACGTAGCTGCATTCCTAAGCACAAGTAGCAGGTGGCTGCATTCGTAAGCAGAAGGGTCAAAGCTCATTGTGTCTGCAAATCTTTTCTAAATAGCAGTGCAGAGAGGTGTCTTTTAAACAGTGCAAAGAACTGTGGTGTGAAGTTGACAAATCATCATGCTTAAACTAAAGCAAAACATTGCAAAGATATTAAATAATTTTGTTAAGACTTTATGGTGAAAAATTTTTCTCCACGGATGGCAATATACTTTGCAAGTTACGTGAAGTACGAGTGGCAGCTGAAAACAAGTTTACTATAGACCAACATGTGAAGAGAGAAAAACACATTCGAGGACTACGGCTGCTTGAAGCTAAAAGAACAACACACCAAATGTTACTTGCTCTTCTTCAGGTTCACCTTTCTTTGAAGAACTCTGTGAAGCATTCATTTGTGCTGATATTCCTTTGAACAAACTGAGTAATCCAAAGCTACGCGCTTTTCTAGAAAAGCATACTGGAAAGCCTATACCAGACTCTTCATTAAGGAAGAATTACGTGAGTAAATGCTAACAGAAAACAATACAGGAAATCAGGCAAAAAGTGTCAGGGAGAAAAATTTGGGTAAGTATAGATGAATATACAGACACGCTAGGCCGTTATGTGGCAAATGTTGTGGTGGGTACAATGGCAGAGAATGGTCCAGGAGAACAATTCCTAATAAATTGTGAACAGTTGGAAAAAGTTAATTTTTCAACAATTAGCAAAGTGTTTGACAGGTCCTTGGGTTTAATATACCCTAATGGCATTCAACATGACAACGTACTCCTGTTAACATTCAAGTCCGAGGCTCCTGAAGTTCCTTTGCCTCCTTCACCAGTTGTGACCTGATGGGGAACCTGGATAGAAGCATGCAATTACTAGCGCGAGAACATCGAAGTAGTGAAAATAATCATTGACATGTTTGATTGCAGTGATACGACCTCCATCAAACTCGTGCAGGAACTTCTTTCAGACAGTGAACTTGCAGGGAAACTTTTGTATATAAAGTCAAATTTTGGATTCCTACCTGGTGCTATTACGTGCTTAGAGAAGTCAGGAGTTAAGTTAGTGGAACAAAGATACTTGGTAAAAAAAGTGGCAAGTGACTTAGGAAATGTGATCGGGAAAGTGGGGAAGGATGTAGCGAAAAAAATTAATGCTCGTTTTGAACAAAAATAAAGGGTTTGCTACATTGTCTTCAATTGCAGATGTTCTGTCGGGTGAGAAATTTTCTCTGGTAGATTTACCAGGAGACTTAGAATCAAGTGACCTAATTTACTTTAAGTATGCTCTTCTCGTCTCAGTGCAAGTGGAAAGGAGTTTCTCAATGTGCAAAGCATTGTTAGCGGATAGTCGGCAGTCATTTTGCTCTGAAAATCTACAGATGATATTTATTGTGCTTTGTAATTAAGGACTCATGAAATGACCGCTAACATATGTGCTAATAAAATAAAATAGAAAACCTTAAATAGTTGTGTACCTGTATAAATGTTTAAAATAAACTTGTTCTTGGATATTTTGTATTATTTTATTTTGAGTTTATCTTCCAAAAAGCATAAATATTTGCAATTTAAAGGTTTTTTTTTTACATTTTATATGGCTTTTTTTTTTAGATTTCTAGGGCATTTTTGCACTTCTAAAGAGCATTTTTAAGTATTTTGGGGCATTAAAATCATAGCCCTACTGATAACATATCGAAGAAGAATATCTTGATCCCAACCTGGAATCGAATTATGGATTCTTGAAACATCAGGTAAGTGCTCTATTAACTTAGCCATGACACCAATCAAAGTAAAACCATTGTGATTCAAATTTATAATCACTTTAACTAGGAAACTTTCGCTGCACTTTACATTTTGTAGTCTTTTACGTCAGATTTCTAAATCTTCCAGTTTTTACCTAAGTATTTTCACAATTTTGTCTAATTCTGCTGTACCACAGTTATGAGTTTGTTTTAAATTTCATGCAGATGTCTTTCATAATTTTTTCAGATAACTTTTTATTTCACTTTTATTATACTAAATAATCAGGTGTTACACGCGAAGAGGAAATCCTAATTTGTGAAACAGAAATACTATTACAGTGTATAAATTCGTATACAAAATTGGCATATAACATTTTTTCTCTTCTGGTTATTTCATAAAAATTGTAAACCTTTAGGTTAGCTCTTCTAACATTTATATTCAATGGTCAAATTCATTTGTGATATATTATGAATTTTAAACTGTAATAAAAGCATAGAGATAAACCTCCTTAATCCGGACTAATTGGGGTGGAGAATTGTCCTATTACCAAAATTCCGAATTAACAGAATTAAAAGAAAAATTCAGTTTCGTAAATAAGAGCATTATAAGAATGCACTATAATAACGTAATGAAGTACGGTACTTACCTGTATTGATATAAGTTATTTATAATCCCTTTACTTTTGCGAGGGGAAAACCCTATTAAAAACCTGCCATTTTTCCTTTGTGATTCTTTGCACATCTCCTTCACTGTTCTAGTCAAACCCTCAAAATCATTAGCCAGATGATAAAAAGTCATTTGGTACTTCCATTTAAAATGTATGCACGTGTCGTAATTTACTACAAGATTGAATCACTAATAATACAGTTTGCCGTAATAAATAAAATAAAAGTTAATGTTTGTGGAATTGCCTTATAATCACTATTACACACTATAAAAAACGGGTTTCTAAATATATTTGTGCCCAGCCTAAGAGATTAAAAATCCGATCGGAATGGTTCAGGCTGTTTCGTCTATGGCCCGAATTCAGCAGGTCTGGGTTCGATTCCCGTGGCCGGCCTACCTGAGCCACGGATTTTTTCGGGGATCTTCCAGCTTGCCAAATTACATCCCCCGAATTTCCTTCCCCTCCATTTCATCTCCATCTTCATCATACGTCATCTCTCATTTGGTCTCTTTCAGGGTAGAAATATCGATGGGAGTCTCGGCGCTGTATGGCAGGATGAGATGCTCCTGGTAAACACTTCCTCCTCCGGTAGTACGTCTCCGGTTGTTTCCGCACTTTTCAGGACCACGATGGGTGAGTTACCGGCTGTACTGGCCTGCCAGGTAGTTTCCAACTGGTCAATTGTAGGGACCCTGCCCTCTGCACTGCCATGACAGCTTAGATTGGTTGCCCTCTGTCTCTTGCCTGATCCTTCCCTCCAGGGATGCCCCACTTGAGGCATAGGTATAATATATCAATTCTTGTCGCAGTATCGAATCCCCTCCGTAGCATAATCCAATCCAAGAGTTTAAAAATGTAATCTATGAAATTAAACTTTTTTTATTTCAATAATTATTTTTCAAACGACAATGAAAACCTTGCTTACATATCTATATGTAAAAATATGTATAACTAGAAGTTATTTCCTGGTTGTTAAGTCGCGGTCTGCTAGAGATTGATGTTCCAAACGTTTCTTCCGAAACTGTGGCGAACATCTACAGTGACACGGTCGAAGTCTTCGAGAAAGTTACACTGCGTTTGAGTTTGATTGCGTTGCATTAGTTTATACTTTATGACTCTGCCGTGAAAGCCTACGTTCTCATATGGAAAGATTACTAAGTGCATAGGGCATTATGTATAGTCCATTTTATAATAATTAGACGGACATGGCAACAAAAGTGTTCATGGCAGTAAACTGAAACTAGCTCCTATCACGTGATTTACTCCACGGGAGAAGATATTATGATGCCTCTGATTGGCTAAAGGTAGGAACATTCCTGCTGGATGAAAGCGAGGCAGCAGTGAACTCCACTGCAGCCAATAAAGTTGCAGATGTAGTAGAATTCTTAAATGGGCTATGACAGAATCTGGTTATTCAGGAGTAGCAGAGCTATTTTAGACCGAATAGTTCCAGCTGCATAATATACACACCATTCCACAGTGAATTCAGATATGAGCAGCCTGAGTTTAGACTTCATTTTTATTCTGGTAATACTTTAAAATGTATGTAAATATCAATAATGTCGTATTATCTCTCGAGGAAAATGTATAATTAAAGCCTAAAAGTGAAGACTTTGCTGAAGTACGAGTATATTTGGAAAAGAAAAATAAGAAAAAAAGCTGCATTAACTCCTGTATGAATAACATTTATGAGCAAGAAACCTTTACGATGTATGCCAATATATATATATATATATATATATATATATATATATATATATATATATATATATATATATATATCATTTACGGTGACAGAAAAGCCTTATTATTTTTCACTTTATATAAATGCATCAATTACTTTATTATTCACTTTTATAGGAGTTCTCAGTAGGCTCCATCTCTAAGAGTTTTTGGGGTGTGCTCTAATGTTCTTAATGCAGTAAGTAAATCATGCTATAAAAAAGCAATATGCTCATTCACATGTCATTCTCTACCTTCTATCACTTATTAGTGGGTAAGATACAAATTATTCCTATGAAAATGTATTTTCCTATCCATTTAAATTTACTTAATATAAGCCTTTGCAGAAATATGCTTTTTACAATTTGTGATACAACAGTAACACAAGATATAGACAGCGTCCATATGCAGTCCATGTTTCTGGAACTGTTGCATAATGATATCTTAGTCACTCATCACTACATCCAATTAGAGGAGATACAAAATTCGCCTTAACAGAAGGAACAAAGGAGGCACTGAACATATTATGGGGAAACGAAATAAGAAGTGAAAATTCAATCCATTAGAAAGTGTAAAAAAATAAAAAAAAAAAAAAATTAAGTGTCCAGAATCAAACTGGACGTTTAATTTGTAGAATTCAAATGAAATTATACATTAGACAGTAAAATCAACATTTAAGACACATTTGAAAAAATGTGCAAATTTAAATAACCAAACTATATAGAACTGTGTTTATGATAGTACTGTCAACCGAAGTTTGAACTCCGACATTCTACGAATTTAATTGACAACCAATGTTCTCTATTTTTCAAGTGATTTTGAAGAGGAAACAATGGGCTCAACAAAAGTTGGCACAAATTCCAATTCGAACAATCTCGACTGTAACTGTAAGCACCTTACTGGAGTCTGCAGTGCAGCCTACACTCACAAACTGGAAAAGGAATGGAGTCAACCAGCCATTGTGGACAAAGTTGAGGTAATGCTAGCTGAGTTCCTTATTATCACGGTATTACAAATCTTACAAGTGCATAGATGGATCTCGCATTATTGAGAACAACATCACGATGGTGGGCTGTGGCTTAAAAATATATGAAGGAAAAGAAATATACACTGGCAAATAAAACTAAAATCATATTGTACTGTTTTTCAAGTGGATCTTCTCGTTTTACTGAGAATAAAAGAATGATGCTGGGATAATAGTTCAAGTGCAAATATCTTTAATAACTTGCAAGTAGCGTTGAATTGCCCAAGTTGTAAATACAACTTGAATATAAATTCTGTAAGAATCAGGAATATAGTTTCAAATACAAGGAACACATTTGTTTTAGATGGGTAAAATCGCATTCTGCTGTTAAAGATAACGAAAGTAGTGTTAAGCTGGCGATACAAGCCTTCCATTTAAGCTATAATCAAATTAAATTTAAGATATCCTTTGTCAAATGTCAATAATAAAGACATATTTATCCAATGGCTAAACAGAAATAACGGTTGTTTAGCCAAAGAACTATTTTTCCCTTTGCAGAATACGTTAAGATGTAAACACATGACGTGCAATTTTCAGCTTATTCAGATATCAGGTAATGCAAGGTTTAATGTACATTTTGAAGATTCAGGTTGGAACAACAAATAACGCATTTTTCATCTGTGCAAAAGATAATAAAATTGTGCAGCACTTGCTTTTTATTGTTCCATTTTTAAAATGAGTCGCTACTTTTTAAAATTAAACTTAATTTATTGCTAGAAAATTTTTCGTAAGCCTTTGAACAACTTGTTTCTCAAGAAATGCTGCTCGTTAACTTTTATAAGTTCAATAAATATGTATTTAAACATTTTTAATTATTATTGAAATGTGTATATAAAACATGTTAATTTTCGTTTGATTTAACATTTTTTACTGTTTTGTAAAACACAAGTACATAACTTTGTGCATTATTTTTAACGCTAACATACCATGTGATAGAATAAGGTCCACTGTTTTGGAGATTAATAAATAAATTAACTTATGCAGATATAGCTACATTACATTTTGTTATAGGCATAAAAGGGATAGTGATAGTCATCAAGAACTGTCATGTTCATGAAAAATCCTGTTTAAGTACTGTGCAATATTTATGCTGACCTTAGAAGTCCAGCTTTGTAATGGATATCTCGAAATTGGCCGATGCTACGAAAATATAATTTGGAATAAATTGTGTGTTTTATAGAAATCCATATTTTTGTGTAAGTAGTAATACATTTTCGGCTTTTGCTTTTACCAACTACGTAACACTAATATCAAAATTATTTCCGAATCAACAGGACTTCACAGCATATTCCCAGGTACTTCAAGACACAAATTTTAATTTTTGTGTAAGGAAACTTAAATATATACTTAGGTAGTATCTTAATCAAAATATTTATCCATTTTGAGAACATAAAACATTTCAAAAATGTTCCATATATAGCTTAGTTTGGGGTAAGAAATGTTTCTTGGAAGTCTTCAAGGTTTTTTTTTTTTTTTTAATTTACGTCCTCCAACTTTAAGTCAGATCGGACGATGAATGGAATCGGTGAAATGATGCTCAAATGAGTCCAGGGTCCACAGAGCTTAGGGTTACCCGACATTCGTCTATCAGGATAAGGGAAAACCCCGTAAAAATCCTTATCCAGGTAACTCACACTGACCGAGACTCGAACTCGGGACCTCTTGAACGTGAGGCAGACACGCTACCACCACGCTACCATGGCGGGCAAACAAGATCTTGGAAGATACTGAATGATGCTGAATTTATATCCCAAGCTTGGTAGGTGTTTATCCGAGTTTTCGATTTTGAATTATACTGTTAACAGGTAACACTGATGCACACACACAAACACACAACACACACTTACTAAATTTTTTCTTTCTCATACGGCCTATCAGTTATACAAGTCATTCAGAATGAAGAGCGTTTCAAGGGCTATTCCCACAGAATTCAAGGTACAGATTTTGTCATGGAAATATATTAAATACCTATGTAGCACTTTAATCCAAACTGTTAGAACCATTTCGGTAAAAATGGAAACACTTTCTATGTAAATGGTAATTTGAGATGGGATAATTTGCTTGAAAAACCTAAGCTCGTTTAGGTACTTGGAAGATACGCAAATTAAATACCAATACACAATACTTAAACACGCAGACTTCTCGCTGTTGAGTTATCAGGTTAACAGACACAGGCACACAGATGTTCTTTTAAAAACTGTTTTATTCAGGAAGTCTCGAAAAGGGTATTTTCAGTAAAATCTCATGTCGAACTTTTGGATGGACGACAATATTTCCTCTGCGTACTCTGTTTGAAATATTTGGGGAATAGTTATGAAAATAAGTGATAATGTAGCAATGCTATGTGACGTTACAGTCCCAGCTTTTTATAAATGTAATTGGATGAACGGACGGTGGGGCGAGACTTAAGACATTTCTACTTTATAAATTACTGTAACAAAATTGCAGTTGTTGGAAGTCAATGTATTTTACATCGTACTGCTGGAAAAGGTAACTCAGGTTTTAATTCTAAAACAAAGGACATGTTCGTAATGACAGCGAGAAAGTAAATGGGGGTGACGGAAAAGCGTGACGGTTCCGTGCAGGTCAGCAACATATTGCACAAATTATCAAGGAAGAGGCGTGGCTCGAACTCGTGTACCTAAAGGTTATCACTGCAATTAGCATGACACCTGTCCCTAGCTCTCGGTCAACTCAGCACGCAATGAGAAAGCATGGATTCGATAAAGTAATTACCAAAATATATTGGTTATTAACTACAACGACCCTCTTGTAAACATGTGTGAGGGGAGAGAGAAAGAGACGACATACTTTAGCGGAGCTCTCTCTAAGCTACTACAGTATACCAGGGGACTGCAGAAGGTTCCCACACTCTCTCTGGATAGGTTTTTGACACCCCATGTCAGTACAGTTACAGACCATTCAAAACATTCTGACGGCTTCTACTTTTGTGAATGAATCTTCTCGGTTTTAGTGTACAGAGTGAACAGGGTACATGTTTTTTTAACGGTTCTGCTCCTTGTTTAGCATGCGTTCCCTGTCACACACATTTGCTGCCCTTGTGCCACTGTGTATGGGGGTACATTCGTTTCAGGCCTTCTTTGCGTTGCTGGACAGTAGGTTACTAGTTGGTGAAGGAAGATGTATGAGTACTTATAGTGGCAGTTGAGGCCAAGGTGGACAGGCAACCACCTATATAAATGCTGATGAAGTATGTTTCTGTCTCTGTATCCCCTCCCATGTGTTTACAAGAGAACCGTCGTAGTTTGAGACAGACTATAGTACATCAGAAGATTTCTGGCCCTCAATGTCATTTGCTTTATTAGTATTATTAATTTTCGAATAGTTTTATGGCTTAAACGTTTCTCTGAGACTGCCATCGTAATAGTCACAATTGAATTAATTCATAAATCGATTAACAATGTTTAAGGTCCGACACTCGCATAAATTAGTCCTTATATGCAGATATACGGAAAAGGTGCTCTTAGAGGAGAAAAATAGCTGATTGCCCTAGAAAACAACAGTGTTTGTTCCTCGGCGAAGTACACATACCGTAAGTAATACCAGTTTCCACTAAGCTGTTATCATATGACTTTATGGCTGTCTTCAAACAATTTTAAAAGGTATAAACATAAACCAATTAACAATGTTTATGCGGGATGAAACGAAGGGAGGATCACAAATAACCTCTTTAGATGGATTCTACTCCGTTTGTGGTGGACAAGTAGAAATGACTAGCCCAGTGTAACGTCATTTGTTATTCGACCTGATAGAGGGAGAGGCGGATGAGTCTTGCAATGCTGCATTGATATGATAATGCCAAACGTATCCTCTGAAGTAGCTACACTTGAAGACAAAGTTCAAATATTTCGATGTACAGTAGATTCTCGGTAATCCGACATTCCATATTATCCGACACATTTTAACAAAAAGCATCAAATAACAAGCACTTACTAAAATTTGATTTTGTCGGTGACTAAATTCTGTGACAGCCTGTGCGGATAGTGGTTACAGTACTCTCACCAATGCTTGGTCAGCAGGATGCGCATCCTCAAACCTTCACTGAGTGTGCAGGTATAGCTTGGGTGCGGACTATATTGTTTTCATTTCCTGTGAGTACAATATGGCAAGTAAGAGGAAGAAGGTGGTTGTTTCCATGGAAGACAAGTTGACAACATTAAAGAGACTGGACAAGGGGGCAACTCTTCAAAAAGTGACTTCGGATTATGGTGTTGGGCGTGTTACACTGGGGGACTGAAAAAAATAAAAGAGAGAAGAAATTGAAAAGTGGCGTACTGCCAGAGTAACAAGTGATACACTAGAACACAGGAAAACAACGAAATAATGTGAATATGAAAAAGTTAGCGAAGCACTGTTTCTTTGGTTCACTCAAAAACGAGAAAAGGGTCTACCAATAACAGGCCCCATCCTGCAAGAGAAGGCGCTGTATTTCCGGAAAGCGTTCAATGAAGGGGATCCTAAATTTACTGCCAGCGTTGGGTGGTTCGATCGTTGGAAGAAACGGTACGGTATTAGGCAGCTTAATATTTGTGGTGAAAAACTGTCCGCTAAATCTGAAGGCATTTTGAAATTTAAAAAGGAATTCCAATTATTAATTCTTGCTGAAGGATTAACTGATGATTATATTTTTAATTGGTACGAAACTGGACTAAATTTCAAAATGCTACCATCTAAACCCTTGCAGCCCCAGCAGAGGTGTCTGCCCATGGCTACAAGTGTAATAAGGAAAGGGTTACTATTCTTGCCTGCAATAATGTTACGGGGAACTTCAAAGCTAAATTCCAAATGATTGGTGAATCTAAAAGACCTAGAGCGTTTAGAAACATTTCTGTTAGTGCTCTACTAGTGCATTACACTAACTAAACTTCTACCTGGATATCTGCTGCCATCTTTAAAGACTGGTTCTTTACACAGTTTGTGCCATCTATAGAGAAGTTACTAGCTTCCAACAACATCCCAAGAAAAGCTCTCCTTATACTAGACAATGTCCCATCACACCCAAATGTAGAAGAACTTAGTAGTAGTGATATCAAAGTCTTGTTTCTCCCACCTAAGATAATGTCATTGTGCCAGTCAATGGACCAAGGTGTGCTGGAAACATGAAAAAGAAAATATCGGCGACAACTCCTTTTGTCCGTGAGAGAAGAAATGGAAAATGAGAAGGACATGATGGAAAAGTAAAGATCTATCGACATAAAAGACGTTGCATACTGGGTGACTCAGGTTTGGGAAGAAATCTAAACAACGGCATTAGCAAAGTCTTGGACCATACTGTTAGGTGATGATGAAAATGAAGAGATAGTACAAGAAGACATGGGTGACATTGTTCCCTTACTGAATCGCATTTCTGGCTGTGAGGACGCTACGACTCAAGATGCGAGTAGCTAGGGTACAGAAGATCAACAGTTTGAACTCACAGACTCTGATATTGTTGATTTCGTGAATGGTAATGACAACGAGGATGAAGTAGAACCGTAGATTGAAGAACAAAACGAGAAGAGTGATGCTGAAGGTTTAAGTGCTTTATAAATGGCAGTGGAGCAACAGCCGAAGGCAAGTGCAGCTGAGGTATTGATGTTTCGTTGATGGCGAACTCTCGCAGCAAGGAAACGTCATTCAGCACGCAAGCAGACTTCATTGAAAAGATTCTTTTCTGAAGACATTTGAAGCTTCTTTATGTTGAATATTGCATGTAGAATTGGTTTGATTATTCAGTAAATACCGCAAAACCAACAATTGTTTTAATAATACAGTATACCTACAATGTTTTACTACATTTTCCAACTTATGTTGTATTATCCGACATTTTCGGTTATCCGACCTTGTCCAGGGCCAGTTTAGGTCGGATAATCGAGACTACTATAGGTATTTGTAAATTTCAATAGCTATTTTTATTCATAAATATTTAGTTATCAGCACAACAACGATGGGAATGATGATGATAATTATTAATAATAATAATAATAATAATAATAATAATAATAATAATAATAATAATAATAATAATAATAATAATAATAATAATAATAATAATAATAATAATAATAATAATAATAATAATAATAATAATAATAATAATAATAATAATAATAATAATAATAATAATAATAATAATAATAATAATAATAATAATAATAATAATAATAATAATAATAATAATAATAATAATAATAATAATAATAATAATAATAATAATAATAATAATAATAATAATAATAATAATAATAATAATAATAATAATAATAATAATAATAATAATAATAATAATAATAATAATAATAATAATAATAATAATAATAATAATAATAATAATAATAATAATAATAATAATAATAATAATAATAATAATAATAATAATAATAATAATAATAATAATAATAAACAGATATTTTCGCGAATGATGTCCCACTTACTGCGCAAAGAAATCGTCAGCAGATCGCTAGGATATCTCTGTCAGCTGACATTAAGGCCATACTGTTATTTTCTACAGTCACAGTTATAGTCAATTTTATAATTAGGAGTCGAGACCTTGGGAGCTAGCGCTCATCGGATCCCAAATATTGCTACCCCTCCTTATCAACACCAATGTGTCTAAAATAGACGGCTGTGAGTAACAAGATAGTCAGCGACCTTTCATTGAGGATGGCACGCGAGAGTGAAGGCATTTATTAACAAACTAGGCCTTTGGAGCATCAACTGACACAACAGATCACCTTCCTTGTTTAGATGCTCTGGAAACTAAACTCACTGTTGCATATCAAAAGTATATAGTAATTCTAAATAAACTGTAAATTAATGTGAAGGTTCACAGAAATTATCATTGTGGAAAATAATACGCAGCTAGTTTGCAGCCAATACTCATTCGATGCAATAGATACCCCATTGTAGATACAATTAGAATTCATTACATTACCCCTCTTAAAACAATGAGGAAACTGGCCTTGTGTCTTTTCTAAATATTGTTGTCCGATACATACTTAAAATTGAGAGATTTGGCTGGTCGTATCGTTGCATTGTTGTGTTGCACATATACTTGTGAGCAATTCTGTTCTAAACTGAACTGCTCTAAAAGTCATTTACACTTCACTTTAAATAATCATAATCTTCTTTCAATATAGGGTCTCCCTGTGAATACAGTTAAGTCTGACATTGAAAAATAAGTGGTTGTCTTGGAATGGCAGGGTTCTAAGTGACCAGTAACTTGTTTCAAGGTATTTTGCAACAAAGATACAAACCTCTATATCTGCTTAACATTTTCAATATGAATTTTCCTGGCTGGCTAATATTATTCCAATTCATGTTTGGTTAACGTTTATACACTCAGGTATGTGTTGTGAATTTGTAGGAGTAGCTAATTGTAGTTAGAACCATGTCATCACAATAAAGCAAATCCTTTTGCAATACAGAGGGGTTTTCACACTACAGTAAGCTTTATACCAATTACTTGAAATTCTGATTATGTTTATTATTGTTGTAATAGTACTGTGATGTATAATGATACACTCCCAATGTAATAAAGTAATAAACAGTTACTTCTGCATATGCAAACAAACAAAAATTAAGTTACGTGTTAAATGAAGCTAGTTATAGTGAAGCAATAAGTATTATACAAATATAACTATTTGTAAAAAAAAACTTCACTTATCACATCGCGTAATGAATTTTGAAATACCAGCAGTTGATTCTGTTCTTAAGTTTGTTTCGTTTTCAGATTTTGGTAATACTGAGCAAAACACAGTAACACAGTTACTTCCCTGTGTTGACTGAGGACGCGAGCAAGGTTTCGTGAAATCGATTTCAACTAATTCAACTACTAAGGAAAATTGACATCATTTTCTTAACATTGGTGAGGTTTTTTGTTACAAATAGTTATATTTGTATAAAAACTAAGTTTGGTAGATAATGATTATCCGGGCTTGTAGGCCGTGGTCTGGTGGAAAATCTTCTTCCAGACGTTTGGGCCACTCAGAAGGCATATAAAAATCCCGTGAAGTCGCAGCCGAAAGTACAACCAGAGTGTTACGGCCACGCCACTGAGGATGTTCAACACAGTTTGAACGAAACGTCTGGAAGAAGATTTTCCACTAGACCACGGCCTACAAGCCCGGATAATCATTATCTACCATATGACTCCGGCCGTGAAAGCCTACGCACTACAAAAACTAAGTTATTTACTTATTCACCTATGCTGTAACTACTAAACTGCTAATTGAATAAAAGAATAATCACTGTGCAACACAAAATGGTGAATGGTGAATGTTCTGAATCTTGTAACTGAATATTTAAACCATTTTGTGTTACACAGTGATTATTCTTTTATTCAATTAGCAGTTTAGTAATTACAGCATAGGTGAATAAGTAAATAACTTAGTTTTTGTAGTGTGTAGGCTTTCACGGCCGGAGTCATGTGGTAGATAATCATTATACAGTCTTCATTCTAGCCCAAATGACCTTGTTGTCGACGGGCCCTAAAACACCACACACCACACTTCTGTATACTGTCAGAACGTATTTTGCATTGGGTGTCAAAAAATACCGGAAATAAAACTTCTCGTTGTTCAGTTTGCATGAATAAAAGCATCACTACAACAATGGTGAGTAATACCTATCGCTTATCTTCTGCTGGCATGTATTTTAACATTGGCCTTAAATCTGCTTTCTGTCATTACTGTTCTCTCTCAAAACTTCTTGGGAGGCATTTTTGTAATGTCTACCACTGGCCCTCTTGATTTCCTGAATCTTTCACTACTCAAATATTTTAAATTAACTGTGGTGAATTTCTTATCTGGACTCCGGGTAATCTTAAAAAGTACTTCATGGAGAGTGAGTAAATTGTATGTTTTTTATCTTTGAGAATGGCACCATTTTATAGTTTAAAAGTTCAGATGTTGAGACAAAGCTTTTGAAGCCTGTATCTTGTAACTGAAATACTCCATAAGCCTTGTATTTATTTATTTGTTTTAGTGTTCTGACTAGACCTACAGGTGAGAAGATTTCAGACTTTTTCCATACTTTACTTAATAACATTATGTGCACTGGTCTACCTTTTGAGAGCATGAATGTCCAGGTAGAGAATACTTCATGGTAATTGCATTTATATGTGGATTTTTTTTAAATATGAAGAACTGCATGTGAAATAAATGAATTTATGTTTTGTGGCACATATGAATCACTCCATATTATCAAGTCAGTAAACACATTTGCGGAAACAAATGTCTTCAATAGCTTTGTAAAAGCACTAGCTTATCATTTCCACTTCTACCACTTTGTGATTTATTCCATAGTATGCAGTAAACAGTTTAGTTTTTGTTGTTGCCAAATAATCTGTTAAATTATATGCATTTAATGTTCTTTGCTTACATATATCAAATAAATTACTAATTAATTACTGTTTGACTGCTGTATTTGTAATAATGTGAAGTTGTTTACATATTTTGCATTATATGTAAATTCTTTTAAAATGATATGTGAACTATGTTTTTCATCCGTAGAGGGTTACAATACTAACAGCCAATGATGTCGCATAAGTATACCCCTGCTTTTGTTTATATCACCACAAAAGCTAAGGACGGCTCCGGTTTAGATAATTTGGCCCCTTTGATCTTGCCGGCTTCTTTCATTCTTAAGTTCTTCCACTCCCCAAGCACAAAGCCGACGGTTAGAAAATATCATAAATTTCATTTCGGGCCAAAATTGTCTGTACTTTTAAGAAGTAAGTACACCATCTCAGATTTCATAGCTAAACAAAATGCGTTTTTTAACTGCTGGAGCGTTAGTGCTCATTAATTGTGTTCATTATGATAACTTTGAAATGGACAACTGTGGAACTTATACCTGCCCAGCGAATGACCTAATGTAACCTAGAATATAAGTACTGGTTTTCACATGCATTACTCTTGACATACCTAGAAACTTCTTTATCAAAGAAAACGTTCCTCAAGTCTACCAGAGAATCGAACTCGAGGGCCTTAGAAGAATCGAACCACCAGACCAGTTTATGAGAATGTTTGTTTCCAAGCCCGAATAGTTTGGGCAACGTAGTTACTTCGCGATTTTGCAGCCGCTTGTCGTTTGTCTTACATAAAAAGCGGAAGTCATTGCGACATCATTTTTTTCACGTCAGCGGTCTCCTTTGTTGCCGAGGCTTTCAGAGACTATTGTGGACGTTTCTATGCATAATGCAAGTCTTAACCCGCACCTCTTTCACCAATATAATTAATGAAATATCCGGTAAAGCCTGGATGTGAAACGTGCCTGCACGTGTTAATTCGCCCGCGTCTGTGGTGTACGGGTGTTGTGCGTAAGTTTGCCGTGTTCGAATCTTGGTTAGGGTGAGTTATCTTGATAAGGTTTCTTCCCGAGGTATTCACTCATAATAAAAAAATGAAGTCTGGGAATTCTAACTTCTATGGAGCTGGGCTCACTTGTGTATAATTTCACTCATTTTACTCATCTTCCGATATGCCCTAAGTTAGAGAACGTCACACAAATAAAAATGTTAATTACTGAAGAACATTTTTGAAGCATTGAAATAATGGACATATGATGTCTATGAGAAGAAGCATTAGTATAAGTATCATTACGACAAAGAGTTTTTTTTTCCTTTCCTCATGTGATCGTCATCATCTTCGTCAGCAGCTTCCTTTGAGTGACAAAGTGAATAACTGAGTGAGTGAATGAGTGAGTTTGTGGGGTTTAAGGGCCCGTCGACAGCTAGATCATTTGGGTCCTACTTCATCGGAACTTTGGGAGCACAAGCTGTAAAAATTGTTGAACAAAGTATTAACATTCAGTATGAAGAAGCTAAAGTGAACCATAGAAAGTGAATAAGAACTTCTTTTTGTTTATACCCTCTCAAATGATTACAGTAATTATTTAACAATGAAATTAAAAGGTATTGCGAATTATGTGTGAAGCGACAAAGCAATTATTATTATTATTATTATTATTATTATTATTATTATTATTATTATTATTATTATTATTATTATTATTATTATTATTATTATTATTATTATTATTATTATTATTATTATTATTATTATTATTATTATTATTATTATTATTATTATTATTATTATTATTATTATTATTATTATTATTATTATTATTATTATTATTATTATTATTATTATTATTATTATTATTATTATTATTATTATTATTATTATTATTATTATTATTATTATTATTATTATTATTATTATTATTATTATTATTATTATTATTATTATTATTATTATTATTATTATTATTATTATTATTATTATTATTATTATTATTATTATTATTATTATTATTATTATTATTATTATTATTATTATTATTATTATTATTATTATTATTATTATTATTATTATTATTATTATTATTATTATTATTATTATTATTATTATTATTATTATTATTATTATTATTATTATTATTATTATTATTATTATTATTATTATTATTATTTAATTTGTGTACCCCATGGAAAATTTCAGCTAGAAATAATTTCAACAACAATTTGTTCATAGGTGCGATCGTTTTTTCTCCCCGTCTTTTCATTTGCGCTGGACCTGTAACCCATCCGCTGAACTCGAAACAGTATCACGGCTGCCAGTGTTTTCCAATTTGTTTACTTCTTTTTTAACTTAAATTTCTCTTTTGGTACTTGTCGCTTTTTTAAGTGATTGATTATTTCCCATTGGTCCATTCATTCCTTTT
Organism: Mantis religiosa; assembly: GCA_030765055.1. Taxonomy (NCBI): domain Eukaryota; kingdom Metazoa; phylum Arthropoda; class Insecta; order Mantodea; family Mantidae; genus Mantis; species Mantis religiosa. The sequence goes on along the minus strand of CM060950.1, from coordinate 266,860,098 downwards.
TGTCTCTAAGAAATTGAACTCTATCTTGGGCTTTCCCTTCTAGCCAAGATTACTAATCAATCTGTTCGTCGGCCAAGGTTCGACAGAAACAACCCTTACAGTATCTTGCTTTCGATTCTTCCAATATTTTTGTCTTAACGAATGTAAGTTACGTTTTGCTATCATAACTGTTATTATTTCGAATATTACCTATATATAATATTGATTGCTAATCGGAATGTTGCAATATAGGCGCGGCTATTCTCAACAGATTAAAAATCCCCTAATATTCATAAAAAAGGAAGTGAAACATTCCAAAACGTCTGATTTCTTATCTTCCCCTTGGTAGTCTTACAAATGCTATATATTTTGCATAGCTATAAGTACGTTTCGGGATGGATCAATCATCGCTTGAAATGTTGGAGTAAATTATAGATCATCACAGCAGATGCCATTTTAAACCTTGGTACATTCTGTTTGCTCCCATAGTCATTTAATAGCATTAAACCTATATAGTTTTCACATAAAATATGTGAAGATCTCTAGCTTATATCTGCATGAAATACAAGTGATGCTGGTGAATATGAAGCTTCCGCTCTCCCAGACCAAGTCATTTAGGAAAAGACGTGTACTCTGCGACCATCGGGAAGCGTGGTATTCTGAATTGTTAATTATAAGACAACGCTTAATATTAGCCACATAATTCTCTCTCTTTATATAGTACAAACAATTAAAATACCTTATACATTAGTCACAATGTAAAAGTGAGAAACATATCACGTGTAATTTTACGTGTAGTTGAATATTTACATATTAAAGATTACTCACTCAGATAACATGTTGCAAGGTTGGAACGTTTTCGACTGAATTTCAGTTATTCTCAACAGGTTGGAACAACTAGTTGAATTGCAGTCTGTTGAGAATGACTGAAATTCAGTCGAAAACGTACCAGCTTAGCAACATAATATCTGAGTAAGTAATCTTTAATATATAAATATTCAACTACTCATAAAATTACACATCTAACATACCTATCATGCTGCCCAACTGGTTGTAACATGCAAAGGAAATAAAGTAAATCATTCTTTCATGAAGGTTAAAACAATTAAGCAATGAATGCATATCGTAGTGTCATAAAAAATTTTCGATGTTCTTTTGTGATCAGGGGTATATGTCTTACTGAAGATATATGCATATTTTTGGGATAGAAAACTATTTTCTGCTCCATGGCATTCTTAACGAAAAGCCAAAGCCTTCTTCGCAAGTAGGTTGCATTGAACTCCGATGGGTTCATATTCAAGTACAGGAGATTTGTTGATCGCTTTTAGTTATTCAATTTGTACAATTAGTTGTTTGATAGACTATGTAAGCACTAGGGTTTTCAATGGTAAAGGAACTATCAAAATCGGTTGAGTATTTTTGAGATTATTCACACATACAAATAAATATTTCTTTTTAACATGTTAATATAGATAAAACTTTATTAACAGAATAAACAATACGACGTTTGCTAAATTTATTGTTGGATGTCTGCTTCCTAGAAGGTGTTATATGATTTCGGAAGAGGTTCCCTGTTGTCAGTAGTAATCTTACTAAACGCTTTTTGCGACGGATTTACGATGACAAATTCAGAAGCCAATAATTTTATCTAAAGAAATAAACACTAGAATGAGGTTTAGTGGACAATTTTAGGAATAACAAATTATAAATTATAGAAGTATTGGTTACTGTCATCAGATAAGCTCTAAGCACAGCAATGTAAAACGACCGTTTTCGGGAAATAAGGAGATGATAACTATACAGTGATAAAATGCCAACAATAGATAGCAATAATTGGTTGAAATTTACTGTTTTCTTCCGTTCACTGTTGAAAAGTAGCATATCAAAAGTAAAATATTATTTCATAATATAATGGTCATAAATAAACTGTTTATAAACTGCCCATATACTTATGCTCGCCACGAGTTCATAAAAACGAAATAGTGGTCCTCTAACTATTAAAGTGTATTAAATACTTAAATTATAGTAATTTTAAACGTACAGCAGATAATGTTTTGAAAATGGCGCAGAAGAACTTTTGTCATATTATATTATTTGTTGCTTTCTTTTTATGTTTGTGTTGGTTATGTTTGGCAGATGAAATCTACTGGAAGCGGCAGAAGCTGCTTCGAGGGATGCCCGATAATTCGATATGCAATAAGCTGCTAGCCTGACTACACGTTGCATTTTTTTTATAATGCGACTTTGATTGCCTTTCCATTGTAAAGTTGTCAGTATACTTGACACACAGAAATAATGTTATACAGGGCACATCTGCTGACAGCATCAAATTCTCATCATGTCACACGTTGAGGTAACACAACTTTCCAGGGAGGTTTGGCTTATGTGTGTGGATGGAAAATCTTCACGTGCAGCTTTATTGTTAAGAGACTTAGAAACAGAATAAAACTAGTTAAGATAATTTTGCTGCATCTTTGGAATGGCTTTGCTCATAAATTCTGATTTTTTTCTTTAAGTAGAGTTTTGATTGCAAAATAAAACGTCTTGGCAATACATTTTATATTATTCGATAGAGAATTATGTGCTCTACTAAATAGTTTGTTGAGTTTTTGTGCACTTATTTGTTCTTTTCAGGTCAATAAAAATGGAAATCCCAAAACACATTTCCGGCGAAATCTCCAATAGAGTATAATTTTTAGATGGAATTCAATACTTCTCCCACTTACTATATTACTTGTCTATATATGTCATACTATTTCAACCCTAATGTAAGCTTCTGGGTATCTTCTGGGCTTCTTGAGTTATCATTTATTTGTACCACCCTTTCTCTCTTTTCTCCCAGCCGTTTACATCAGGATTGAAGTAGTCTGATACACATATATTTATTAGTAACAGAGAAAACAAAAATACTTTTTTATTTTTGAATTTGGAGCCTCAAAACTTGTAAGTACTTTCGATGAAATTTCCATATCGAATTATGGATGGAGTGCAATATTTCCCTCATTTACCATACATAACAGAGAAAGTAAAAATGCCATGCTTTAGAAATGAACATAACTAAGAAATTTTTGTTTAACTGAAAGCTGAATTTATGAAGCTACCGTGTGCTACAAAAGCAGAGCAATATCCAGTTATCTTCAAGATATTGCATATCTCAACAATAACAAGGCAATCGGAAACGCGGCCTACACTAGGCTTCGGTGCTCTAGTTATGTGGGAAAAATGGTGCTGTTGGCTTGGTAAATTTTATTATTATATTATAGTAAATAACTTGAGTGATCCTAAGCATAAAGTGAATGGAGTTTAATAGCAAATCACACAAAATAATAAATGGGTCACAAATTTCCTGAAGAACTTCTTTACTCTGCAACTGCAGCAGTTCACTCAAAAATAGAAAATACCTACGAATTTTTCAATACAAAATGCTTTTAGCTTTGGATTATAAAAATTCCTTTTTAACGGAGTCGACGATAGTTTTGCAAATATTATAGATAAAACTCCATATAGTTAAATATATAGCTGATCACTTAAAAGTTGTATCTAAATTTATAGGAGACTCATATTGTTTCTTGATTTTGTATACATGTGTGCATAGGTATTTATAATATAACAACTTTCTTATAAAATGATTAACTGCGTCCACGCAGTGATTTACGAGTTATTTTATGAGTCTACAGAACGAAAAACCGATAATAATTCTGCGGTAAAGAAAGCATGTAATAATACATGAGACGTAAAGGGTATCTACTCGGCACTGAAATTGCTAGTTTCTACAAATTTCAATCAATTTACCTGAAACCTTTATCACAGTCTTGAACAAGATAATTGTACCAAAAAATTATTATCGATGGTCTCACTTTCGAAAGGACCAAGGATTTTCTTTTTATTTGGAGTGTTAGATTCATATTTGTTATATCGACTATTCTTTATTGCTTAAAAGGTTCTAAAATATGCTAAAAAAGGCTTATTTGTATATCTGCTTTATCTTAATCTAGCTAAACATATGCAGAAGTAGTCTCATGACGTATTTCGTTGTAAGCACTCTTCCAGGATACCGGGAGGAACTGCTGTGGTGACATCTTGAAACATGAAAAAAATATTACTCATTCAAGTCAATAACAACGAATATCCCTGAAATAGTTTGTGCCACAGACAAATTCACTTGAAAAAAAAACGGTGTGTTTTAACGAGATACACATTTTATGAATAATCTCTCTCTCTCTCTCTCTCTCTCTCTCTCTCTCTCTCTCTCTCTCTCTCTCTCTCTCTCTCTCTCTCTCTCTCTCTCTCTCTCTTATGTTTTGGCACTTATAAAAATTAGAAGAAATTTATATCTAGTTAAGTGAACTTCACAAGCCATTTCTTGAAAAATCAACTTGTGTAACATCGTAGTAATAATGAAAATATTCCAATACATATGGTATTTAATAAAAGTCACTAGTGGATTTTCAGGAAATAAGAAATAATAAGCGTTTGCTTTACAAATATAGGCAGTTTGCTGTGAAAAACTTCGTGTTGCACTCTTGCAAACTACTCAACAAAGTTTGGTATTTATCTGACTTTGCATTGTTGGGTGATTCTGACCTATGTCTCTGTCTCTCTTACACATGACACTTTTTCTATAAAATGCTTTTTTTTTTAATGGAATACATCCTTTCCTATGAGTATAAACAAGCTCTACAGAAATTAGAATTACAAACTGAGTATCATAGAAGGTCCCAGGGCTTAAAATTTAAACAGAACTTTCATATAATTTCTTGAAAATATATCTTTACAATCAAATACAAACATGTCCTGGAAAAAATAAGCCATTGAAATAATTGCTTTTACACAATCAACTTCATAGTAAATTTATTATAACCGTAAATCTAAAACCACATTTTATGTTAAAAATAGTTTCTTTCATATGCCTTCAGCCAGAAAAAAAATCTAGGCCCTGAACGTTTGACAGAAATCGAATGAAAATTGCTAAAGAGGCATCGTAGGGAATATTTTATAACGGCAAAAATCAAGTAATAAGATTACAAGTTTTAAAATTTCACCTCTTTTATACACACCTGCGCATGCCCATTTAAAGGTGACATTTTAATATTTAGATGACAATAAAGAAAAAACCAGAGCCTGATTAAACATTGTTGGAATGGCTTTTATCAACACTTCACAAATGCCAAATTTTTTAACATTTAGCCGAATACCCGTAAATGCAAGCAGAGCAGAGCAGAGGTGTGTTCCCAAAATGTTGTGTCCTGCATTTTCAAATGCAGTGCATGTTTGGTGGAACATTTTAGTAGATACTCTATATATCTAGTTTTTCATTTTATATTGATTTCAAAAAAATTTGAAATTCGTTACTAATTTTTTTTTAAATTCTCGAGTTCGTATATTTGATGGTTCATATACTCTTGAAAAATTTTAAAGCAGAATGTCTTAATTTTCAAGTGTAAGGGTACGATGAAAAAGACAACAGAAGGAGCATTGAAATAGTTTGTGACTATTTCTTGTTAATAAGAGAAAAACAAATTGATATAAAACCGACATTCTGGGTAAGGCAAGATAATAAATAAATATTATAAAAGTATTTTATATCAGTCTATTCAGAGTGCAGGCACGGCACTACAGAATCAATGTCAACGAAATTTTAAATCTGTCTTCAAATAGTCGTTTACGCATTTTAAATACCTACAATTGACAGTTTGCCTTAAAACTGAAGAATTTTAGTAGGCTTCCCATCTGAACTAAACGTGTCTGTAACTAGCTTGCTTCAACCACAAATATTTTCCCGCGCTCCCTTTCTCCTGATTGACTAATATACACGGTGTTCATTTTTATCTGTGATTTTACCGCGCAAAATTTGACGTCATCAATAGCATTGCTGATGGAGCGAGTTTATATAGCGGCTTGCGATCTTACTTGATGTGCTGACAGCAGCTTTGAGGCCTCCCTCCACCGACAGGTAAATATACTATTTGAGAAGTGGATCTGCCCGCGTACTGCAAAGATGCGTAATTTAGCCTGGTGCGTAGATATAATTTTTTAAGAACTATATACTGCAGTGCACTGCACTGCAAAGCTAATTATGTAGCCATAAAAGTATACCATGAAGAATATACGAAATGATAAGTCAATAAACACTTATTTCAGAATGAACATCTGTTTTTTTGTTATAGTAGACATATATGCTTATGGTAAGCCTGTAACATAAAATAGAAATATTTCAATTTCATCTCAATCCTTTTCTATCACCCACAGTTTCCTCACAATGTAACTTCATTACAAACCAGAAAATTAGCAGAACATGTTCTAGGAATGAAAAATACATTAGTGTTACAATATGTACAAAGCTTTTGTACAAGTCTAAACAAGAAAATATCTGTAGTACGTAGTCTTATGTGTCCATTTTCCTTTATTTTCTTTCTCTCTTAAGCACTGTCTGTATTGCCAGAAGGTTATGCTTGAAGCCCCTGTGTCATAACATTATTTATTGCTTCTAGATTGGGACCAGTCACTTTATAGCGTCTAGTGTCTCTCCTTTTGTAACTGAACCTTTATCTTGGAAATGCGTGAGAACGACAAAAATTTGTATCGTATACCGATAAATCGTAAGACTTTTATGTTGCAAACAAAAGTATGTCAATTTGACGGTAAATAGATATTTTTGACAACATTACGCTCCGAGGGACTTGTCTGATTGCTGGATAGCGTTGCATAAACTCCTCTATGCGCGGTTTAAATTATATTTATGCGTCACACCAATTTTAATGCCGGTACGAAAGTAGCATTCAACCATGAAGATGCGGTGCCTTGTATTCATATTCAGGGGAAGCTGGTTGTATTAGTTACCAGCGCAAGAACACTAAAGGCGCTGTAATTTGCTTATTGTTCCGCAAAAATTACTGCTTCTTCTCCGTAGAGGGCACTATGATTTCAAGATAGACTCATCAGTCAAGTATGACGTCATTCTTGCTCAATCGGAGGGCGGGAAATAACAAATAAAAGTGAGCACCGTGTACTACTTTGAGTGGAGATGGACAAGCCCAGTGCAATGCAAGGTCAGACGATAAAAGTAATCCAATAGATGCACGAGCTTTCGTCAACCTGAGATACAAGTTTAAACTGAAGGACCTTCCTACCCAGGTGCAGTCGTGGGCACTAAAGCCCAGTGCTACTGATCTTCCTATCCATTTATTGCTAAGAATTTACATGCATTCCATACGCATTAACTCTATTACATATAGGTAATATTTTATTCATAGGGTTATGAATAAGTAAATATGATAACTGTCTTCGAATGTATTATTGCATAAGGAACTACTTCGCATCTACAAAGATGACAGTATCGACTGAGCAATGACCGGTGTACGTGACAGCTAATAGATATGGTGCAAATTGTGTGGAAAAGGGCTTTTTGTGTAATTTAAGTACTTCAACGTTGTCATATCGGAAGATGAATGAATTGGGTGAAACGCTGCTCAAATGAGTCCGGGGTCCATGGAGCTTAAAGTTACCCGACATTCGTAGTTTTAGAATAAGGGAAAACCCGGAAAAAAACATTATCCGGGTAACTCACCCTAACCGAGATTCGAACTCGGGACCTCCTTAACGTGAGGCAGACACGCTACCATCTACGCTACCGAGGTGGGCTGCAAAAGGGCTTAACCTAAATTTTGTACAAATTATAGTCGAATTTGAAATGCGTCGACAGATTTCCCCGAAATTCCTAAAAATAATATCTCAACTCTTTGCTTACAGCGATTACGAAGTTGCTTCATGCAACTAAGCTGGCATTGCAACTAAGATCTTCATAGCAATAAAGCGCAACCAGTTCCTTCACAAGATTTCCCGCAGGTAGAGAAGTTATTGTGATGTCTCTGTCTATATTTAGATATGAATTGGTTCCTACTGGATAGCAACGAGCTCTACTCCAACCAATAAAGGATTGTAATTGCGCTTTACTGCAGTGAACACCTTAGTTACATCAGTCTAATTATAAAATGGACTACACTCTAATACAATACTATGTGTTCTGTAATAGCGAACGCACCTAATAAATCCTGTTGAACTAGCCGTTGTATGTATGCTGTTATACCGCCATAAAGCCAAAAACCACGGAAACAAACGCGATTTTCAATAGTGACGATGTAAACCAAATCGATGTTAAGGTAAATCTGAATATTCTCTTCGTCACAGGCAATAGAGCATAGCTATAATGTTAGACAGGAAAGCTATAGTCTGTGTTTAATGACGATGGGGTTACAGTATCGTGTTTATCTTGACTACTGTGGTCATGCATGAGTGACTCCACCTGTTTGTTATTATTGTTGCCTTATGCAACGCTTTAGTAGCACGTGTTCACATTCGCATCGCCACGCGACCAATTTATATTAGATGCGTTCGCATTTCCCCCTTCACTTTATTCACCCTCCTACAGTTTCTTCCGAACTCGCCACTACAAGTTCACAGATCAAGAGATACCGAGTTCGAATCTCGGTCAGGGTGAGTTACCTGGATAAGGTTTTTGCGGGGTTTTCCCTTATCCTAAAAGACGAATGTCGGATAACTCTAAGCTCTATGAACTCTGGGCTCATTTGAGCATCATTTCACCCATTCCATTCATCGTCCGATATGACTTAAAACTTTATGCCATGGCTTTATCTGATATACAAATAAGGATATTAAACCTTTATTCAATATAAATTAAGCTCACTGAAATATAAATGTAAAACGAATCTGATGTGTTGTAATCACATGAATGACTACTCATGTAGGTACTCTTAATAACAATCATTCCTATGTATTCTGAAGCATAATCTACATCAATATTTGCTGAAATTATCTTCTTGCTAATTTTCTTGGAGGTGACAGGGAAACGTGAGAATACAGTCGGCTTTAAGCAACAGTCAGTCGTATGTGATGGATCTCAAATACCACTCTCTGTGCAAAAAAAAAAAAATGCATAAAACTTCTCATTTGAAGCAAGTACAAGTAATAAAAAATTCAGACAAATAATAAAGAATATCTCGGAAATGGTTCACTCCAAATAAGTGAATTTGGCATAAATTATGTGTTGTAACGAGATGTAGGTACATTTTATGTAGTAAGATCTTGTCTGTCCTACGGTTTACGAGCTAAACAAAGGTCACCCAGACTCTAAAGACGTTTTCAAAAAAAATCAATATACCTGTACCTACACTTCATTTATCATGAAATAATCATACATAAGGTATTTCAATTACAATCGTGAGAGCCATTTTTTAAAGAAAATGTAAGTTTTCGACAAATCTTCCATGTAAAGGGTAGTCTCGGGAGAGGGGAATTTCTATAAAATCTTCCTGTTGCATCCTTGGAAGATATTGAGATTAAATATTAAGATTAGTAATTAACTGACTTCTAATTTTCGAGTTACGCTTTTCACGGGCACACGCACACTTCATTTTAAAAATGACATTTTATTCGGGGAACGTCAAAACGTGTATTTCCATTGAACTCTTCGTTTCAATTTCTGGATGAAATGCTAATAGGTACATCCCCTATTTATATAAGTATGTAGTAGATAAGGTAATTACTTGTGTTTTCTTAAACAATTTTGAAGATGGAAATTTTGCGTACTAAATTAATTAGAGCTGCCTATAAGCAACCAAGTATTTTCGAATTCTTTGTAATTCACCAAGAGCAATAAATAATGAATTATTACATCATAGTTTTAAACAAAAATGGGAATAAGTACAACTTTAAATATAGAACCTTAAACATGAGATTATTTTAAGAGTAGAGAAAGCATAGTGGGCTTCTTGTGTGCGGAAAACTTCTAAACGACATTGTATGAAACATTTGAAATTATAAGCATTATTGCAAAGAAAGAATTTACGAGAAAAGCAGAATTAACTTTAAAACTTCCTTTAAAAATTACTGAAAACGAGTAAACAACCTCTAGATGATGGCCACATAAAGGCTATTATTTCCATTTGGTTCTGCGAAATATATCTGCCTATGCAAACACGCCCTACTTGTAAGACAGTGATATAACACACCTTCTGTGCTATTTTCAACGAAATGTTACAAATTAATTTTGGTATTAATTCTTTATACATTTTTTCTGTCAAAGGTATGCTAGCGGTGCGCATAAAAAAGCTAACTCGCCTTTGAAGAGAACATCAGATGCCTTCATATTAGGTAAGTTTCATTACTGCCCATGGACACACTGAATTACCTATAGTCTGGAGCATACACAACGCAGGCATAGGAAGCCATGGTGTAAACAGAGAGAGAGAAAGACAGCGATGGACACAGACAGGGCTATTCTGTAACTTCTGGTTAAGAATACTGCTAACAATTATTTTTACGGCTAACAACCGAACGCTAACAATTATGGCGGGTTTTCATATTCTGTAACAATGCTTGTTATGACAACGGATCTTCTTAACCATGTTGTTAAGCACCTGGAGCGACTCATCGCAAATTCAAACGCTTTGCAGTCGTGTTCTGTTTTTCCTCCGCTCTCGGCGCGCCAGTTCAAATAAGTGCAGCTGCGATCATTTAAAGACATCCGTTCCGTACAGACCAAGTGGCAACGCAATCGAGCTATAAAGTCTTCGGAAGAGCAATGCAAAATATATATTGATGATTGCAGAAGTAGTACTATGATTAGTTCAACATAATGAGCTATAAACATAAGAAAAGATGCTGTTTTTTTTAGGGTAGTGCATAATTTTTTGTAAATATCGTCTTATATGAACTAAGCATTTTAAATGTTCATTTTTTTGTTATAGGTATCAATGATTTATTGAAAACCAATACAAAAATAGCATCTTTGTACTTCTTGAAGTACTAATAGCATAATTAAACTTGAATTTTGTATTTTCATTGTAATAGTCTCCAACCGGTACTAGAATGAAGTATAAGCTCTAGTGCATCCTAAGCATGAACCTTCTATTTAGCTGAAAAAATATACCATTTTAAAAATATTTAAATAACTGTGCACCATATACCTAAAGTAAAGTCTGTTTTTTTAACGTGTGTGCAGTTCCCACTCAAAGGGACCTCAAAGGACCTGACCTTTCCGCCCACTAATGACCGTCATAAATCTATGTCCACACTTCAGAAATGGAACACTGACGTTGGGGACCAATAGCAACCCCGATTTTCTGAAAATGACAGTTGCATGTCTACTCCGCGTGGAGTCTCAGTTGCCAAAGTTCCAACTTCCAGTTGTTCTGTTTCATTAGATGCAAGACGGTGATGTTAAAATGTTGCAACCTTGTAGAAAGGACCGTCAGGAGGAGGGTCCATGTTGTAAAACGATTATAATGGTTCCTCAAAGAAAGCGGCCGCCGTGCACTTGCGTTGAGTAGACAGACTTTATGTATTTCTCCGTTCGAAATTAACGTAATTCGTCAGGGATTAGTTAGGAAATTCTTCCGCTCAAGCATACGGTGGTAGGACGTTAACAATTAGCACATACATATATAGTTTCAGTTTACCTGGAGCAATATTTAAGCAATTGTCGCAAAGTGATGAAAACACGAAGCAACAGCTAAATATTTGAAACGCTTTGTATTTAATAACACTGTCCTGCGACACCTTCCCGGTTTTGATGAACCACGAATGATAGAGAACCGCAACCATGGTATAGCTTCAAATAGGTCTCAATAAGTTTCTTATACAATATGTACGATACGAAAAAATTACGAGAAATATACAACAAAAGCTATTATGAGCTTCAGGGCAAAATATGAGTTTAAAGTTTCACTACTTGTACTCTTAGCTAAACTATTTTCTTGATAATTTTGGATCCTTCAGAAATGAACAAGGTGAACGATTTCAGTAAGAAATCAAAGCGATGGATAGGAGATATCAAAGCAGATCGAACTATGCGAGATACTCTTGGTACTTGACAACAGAAGTTCCCTAATCATGACTTAATCGTAAATCAGGGCAATAGACTTTCCGACCAAAGGAAATATAACTTCACGCCTTATTTTACAGATATGTATATTTATTACTCAGAAAATTTTCTATTTGTATTCATTTTGTAACGCACGATCTTTACATAAAAACACCACTTTCAAATAATTATTTGTGTTTTGAGAGAAAACCTTACGTGATAGAGTTTAAATTCCTACTTTCCTTACCTTACCTTTAGTAGATAAAGCGATAGATTTCTAAAGAACGCCTCACTTTGTGATGACCCTGAACTTTCATGTACTTGCATGGCCACGAGAGTAAAAGAATAACGACCTCTCATTTGTTAAAAGTATACTTATCTTGGAAATGGTTATACTGCACCTTGACTTGAAGTTTTAATTACATATTGTTATTTTATCCAGAACATAACGTAGGAGTATATTTATAAACAGTGGTATACAAGAAATAATATAAATAAGTTTCAACGTGGACTATCGATTGCATAACAGATTCCTCTAAATAAACTATAGGTAATACAAATTGTGTGATTTAATGATGTGTACACTTTCTCTTTACAACAGTTTTGTCTATTTTTTAGCAGTTTGCTAATTAACGAAAAGTAATTTAGAATTAAGAGCACTCCACAAATTATTTCTTGGAATATTTAATTATCCATGGATACACCTTGAAGATCCCAGTCAAGAATGCCAACTTTCCGGCTGGGGGTGCCGAGACGCTGATCACATCTCCCCGTATCGGTTGGAAGATCGCTCACCTATACCTTGGGAATGTGGGCGTGAGGGCCGAGTCCAGGTGCGATTTCGGCTGTCATATCGTGGATTATATTCTTATACCTTAAAGATATGATCTTTTTTTAAATAAAATTGCTTAAAGGCACTTTTCAGAAAATCCAAAAATAATTAAACGTATCCATATGAAGACCACTTTGGGGTGGATTTGAAAATCTTTGGACACGTCCTTTACAGATGCTGAACTTAAATACTGGTTTATGCTGTTCAAATAAATAAACTAGAATATTTCTTTTTTGGATTCAGGGAATCTTAAAAGGTCTAGGTAATTCGGCCGATATCTCGATGTCAAATTTTTTGGGGAGAATGCAATATTACTTCAGATGAGTAATGGATAAAGTAACGAGCCTTTTCTTAGCCCGCCTCGGTAGCGTAGATGGTAGTATGTCTGCCTCACGAGTTCGAATCTCAGTCAGGCTGAGTTACCTGGATAAGGTTTCTTCCGGAGTTTTCCCTTATCCTAAAGAGACGAATGTCGAGTAACTCTAAGCTCCATGGACCCTGGACCCATTTGAGATTCATTTCACCCATTCCCTTCATCGTCCGATATGACTTAAAAAGTTAAAGATGGTAAATTAAAAAAAAAGCTTTTTACGATTAATTTGTGAAACCGGTTACCTTAAAAATAAATTACGTTGGGCAGAGAAAGTCGTATGATTCTAACACAAGATTTTTTTTAACGTTGCTACAAATTATTTCCTATTGTAACCTAAAATATTCCATATTACATTGTTCAACTGATCAGTACTGATGTAAGTACAATATGGAAGATAACTGCTGAAGCGTTAACTTCCTTTTCCATTCTCTTTTTGGATTTAAAACAAACTACTTTCAGTATGAAGTGGACAACATTTATTTTCTGCATGTGCGTGTTGAACTTCGACTATGTAAACGTGTTATCGTTTTATTGAAGACGATATCATTTAAAAAGGTTACGTGTTTCACTCACATGACTCTCTCTACTCACTCTTGCACATATTATTTCTTACAAATGCTTATTCTTATATTTACTTAACTTTAATCGAGCTCAACACTGAATTAAAATGAATATTGAGATATTGGAAACGTGCACTGGAAATATTGCAAAAGTAAAATCAGATTCAAAAATTCAGTATCAAAGCCGGGATTTGCACCACGTATCTTCAGCTCTAAGCCAAAAAAATTCCAGTCATTTAATTAATTTGCTAATGTCATGGCAACACGTTGCCTCGGTAGCAATCGGGCGGTTCGTGGTTCAAATTTCGGCCGGCAATGACACAAAATGTCCTGCAGAAGGTTATTGTAGAAGAAGAATTAATTTCCATTTGCATATTTTGTTTTCTTGCATACTTCCTTGTAGACATAACAAATCATGTGAATACAGTACGCTTTAAGCGATAGGCCAATCATTTAACAGAGGGTCACTATGGGTTCGCTTTAAAATTCCGTTCTCTTTGCCTGACAACTTCTTATTTGAGAAAAGTGTGACTATTTTAAAACACAAATTAATAAAAGGAAATGGTCTACCAATAATAATAATAATAATAATAATAATAATAATAATAATAATAATAATAATAATAATAATAATAATAATAATAATAATAATAATAATAATAATAATAATAATAATAATAATAATAATAATAATAATAATAATAATAATAATAATAATAATAATAATAATAATAATAATAATAATAATAATAATAATAATAATAATAATAATAATAATAATAATGATAACAATGATAATGATAATAATAATAATGATAATAATAATGATAATAATAATAATGATAATGATAATGATGATAATGATAATAATAATAATGATAATAATAATAATAATAATAATAATAATAATAATAATAATAATAATAATAATAATAATAATAATAATAATAATAATAATAATAATAATAATAATAATAATAATAATAATAATAATAATAATAATAATAATAATAATAATAATAATAATAATAATAATAATAATAATAATAATAATAATAATAATAATAATAATAATAATAATAATAATAATAATAATAATAATAATAATAATAATAATAATAATAATAATAATAATAATAATAATAATAATAATAATAATAATAATAATAATAATAATAATAATAATAATAATAATAATAATAATAATAATAATAATAATAATAATAATAATAATAATAATAATAATAATAATAATAATAATAATAATAATAATAATAATAATAATAATAATAATAATAATAATAATAATAATAATAATAATAATAATAATAATAATAATAATAAAAGTGCTTTAAGGAGATCTAAGTTATTTATTTTATTTTTGATTGTGTATGTGTGAGCTGTAATATGTTGTCCATCTCGTCCGGTTTACCAGTTATACAAAAACTAAATCGGAATGAATAGAAGTTCCGAGGCTGTTCCCAGGAAATGTATCGAATTCTTGTTCTACCCGCTTTGTATTGCCCAAATATGTAGACATTTGCGTAAATAGTTTTACTATACTTACATTTACTTGTAGATACATACCATAGGGACAGACTGAACGTTTAGGCTTAAAAGATGGTCAAATCGGTTAAGAGCGGATCGCTCTGTGATGGCTTAGATTTGCAAGACCAGACAATTAATGACTACCGTTTTGAGAAAATTATATAAAAGAAAGAGATATTTTCTTTAAATTGTGTGCTATAACTTCATCTGCATTTTTTTGTATAGTAAGATGTCTATCTCTTAATCAGAGTTTTCCAGTTATACCGAAGTCACAGAGAATGAAATGGACTTTGGAGGTTATTGCTAGAATATTCAAGATATGTATTTCATTTGTCATGGAGTATCTTAAACTTACGGTATTTTAATCAAAAACGTTAGAGCTATTTTTGAGAAAGTCAGGGTTTCCGAATGTGTAGGAACATGTTTGTGTAGCAGCCTCGAGAGTGGCTGAAGTTAAATTTCTATTAAGTATGATATTTAACTGACTGTTTGTTTTTGAGTTATGCTCTTCATCTGCGCATGCACGGACGTTATACTATAAATGTTTTCTTTTTCTTTGGCGGAAGGCTTCATGGGGCTTCATAATATATTTTCCGGTTAAATCTCGAGATTGAATTTTTGCGTGAGATTCAATACTTGCCCTACCTCGTACCTTTGGCGCCGAATGGCACACGCGGAATTAGTCACGTCCGTCGGACCCGGAAGTTAGTCGACTGTTCTATCAAGCAAATATCCAGCTACCGTAAAATTTACAAATGGACAACCGAACAACTTACCTCGTAGCTACCTTAATGTTACCACACGCATGAACTAAGTCCATCACACCTTTCTTTTTCTCTGATTATTGGTTATCACATCTTAACAAAATGCATGGAAAACAGGATAAAGCATTCTTGTATAACATCCACAGAACCATTTATTTTTTTTGCATAAATGTACATTTAATTCTTCTGTGCATCACTTCTTTGTTATATACTTACGTGCAGGTTAGGAGCATATCTTCCCAGGTATTTCACTTTTACCTTGTCTAAAAACGACAATGGTCTACTTAGTAAAAAGCTTGCTTTATTCGCCTTAGTTAAGTAAAAATAATCGTATCACAGTACTCATACACTCAATAATATTTAATATTCACAACAGACATGTACTTTTCTTTTAATCGCGTGCTGTACTATGCAGGTAGCATTAGAAAACAAACATTAATTGGAAGGAAGTGTGAACAAGAGCAAATGACGAATGTGCTATAAAAACAAATTTTTCCGCTACCTTTTATATGGCGTATCTGTCATTTCTCAGTATAAGTATGTAGCATATTAGTACCATTGGTACTGCCAACGATCCTGTACGGATTTTTCCTATCCCTTTGCCGCACAACTCCCCGCTAAACTCCTTAGTGATTGTGGAGGAAGACGTAATTTCGAGCCGATTCCATATAGCATGAATCCATAGAATAGTAACATAGTGTTCAAACTCCTTTCAGGTTCTGTGGCTTTCTGTTGATAAGACATTTCACTGCATCCTGAACAACAATAAGCACGACCTCATTAGAAGTAGGTATGCAAATAATTTAAAATCGTATTTCCACTCCTTAAGGCAGTGCCGCTCCTGCATTGCACCTATTGTAGATACTCAATAGTCAAAGTAAAAACAACTAGGAATGGTAGTCTAGTGGTTACGGCACTAGACTACAAGCCAGGAGGTCGCGTGTTCGATTCCCGATGGTATAATCCTTCTGGTCGCACTATGGCACTGGAGTTCACTCAGCCTGTAACAGAAATGAGTACCAGGATAATTCCTGGGGGTGAAGGCGGCTGCCTTGTGGGGCTGACCACCTCACAGGCCCTATATGCCGAAGGTCTATAAGTATATAGATGGGCGCTGCAACCACCCGCCGCCCCGATGGAGGCCGTATGGCCAGGCATATGATTACCTTATAGGTAATAATAACCCATGGCGCGACTGCCATGGCCACTTACGCACGGCAGAGCCGATACGGGGAGATGTGGTCAATAACTCGGCATCCCCCAGCCGGAATGTTGGTTTCCGTTACCACGCTTTACCTAGCGTAAGCTCCTCACTTTCCTCACGATGCTGAGTGGGCACCGGTCCTATACCCTATGGGTGGGATCGAACCCGGGCCGCTTTCTGTGACCAGGGACCAAGGCATGCTGCCTTAGCCCGCTACGCCACGGCGCAGGAGAGGATTACCTTAATCCTATATCCTATAATCCTATATATTGTTCTAAGGCTTTTCAAGTACGTATTTTTCTTTTCAAACATACAGGTAATTAAATATATGTTTTTAGCAACAAAAAAGATGGTATTTCAAAGAGGATCGATATTGAGGAAAGGAGAGGAGATCAAAAAGCAGAAGTGGTAAACGAGTATGACTATTTAGGTGTAACGATGTGTAGCAGTGGAGGGTGGGCCGCACAAGCTAGAAAAGTGATAGTGAATGGCAAGGCGGCAATGTCAGGGGTAAGAATATATAAACATAAGCTGGAGATGTCAGTTAGATGGTTAGAAAGAATGTATTAAGCGGTCGTTGAAGCCAGAACAATGTATACAGTGGAGCTATGGGGCAAATCAGAGATAGGAACACAATTAGAGCAGATGTATGGATTATTTTTCAAAGAACTACTGGGCTACCAAAATGGCCACCAAGAGAAGTGGCATTAGTAGAGTTGGGTAATAGAAAATGAGGGAAATAATAATAGAGAGAATATTGAAATTCTGGGATAAGGGTATTAAAGGACAGAAAGGGGAATTATTGAATCTGTGCATGAGGCAACAGAAAAGCATTAAGAACACAACTAGTTGGTGGTCGGCATTGGAAGGAACGGTATCGAAGATAGACATGGGGCATCTATGGAGAGCAGAGGAGACGAAACAGCAGGTTTTGGAAGGAAGTGAGAACTATAATACAAGGCATAAATAGGCAGGAGATATGGGAAAGTAGGTAGGTATAGAAGAAAAGAAATCTTTGAAACTCTATAAGCAATAAAGACAGAATGGGGTAGGGAAAAATATATAGATCATGGAAGAGAAGGCATAGCATGGATGAGAAAGTAATAATACTTATATCTAAAATGCTTGAGAAGTAGTGAGGTAGAATATGTGAATTTTGCGGTGATGAAGAGAGCACTGTTTATTATTTAATAGAATGTAAGAAGTTAACAAATTGCAGGAGAAAAATATGGTATAAGAAATGGAACAGTGTAAGCAAAGAGGTAGTGGCGTTACGCATGTTAACGGGGACGGGTGAAAAGAAAAATAGATGTATAGGAGAATTTTTATATAGGTTAATAGAAAAGTGGATTAGAATAAAAGAAGCGAAGGTCAAAAAGAAATGGCATCAAGCTGCTCAGTAAAATCAAAGGCTTATATACAGGGGACCTGAGTCAGCAAGTACATAAATCTTAGGTCAGCAATTTTCATGTATTTGTATAGGAGGTATAGGTAATAGTGCATGTTCGATGTTTAAGTTGTAATAAAATTGTAATAGAAGCTGTAAAAATAAATATCAATATCCATTTTGAACTTCTGAGGTAGTCTTTTGTTGCGAAAAATATAAAAATATAGTTATTATATATTATTTGAAAATAGCTTAATTATAACCGGTACATAATATTAAGATAATGTTGATATTTTCAGAAAAGCCTTTTAAAAATCGGGAAAAGTATTTTAAACATTTCAAACTCACAGTATTTTAATATTCCATTTTTGACCCTCACATTTAAACGCTCTCCGGCATGACTTAACAATACTCTAGTAACATGATATAGGTAGTATTGATCTTAGTTAATTCGGAACCGCCTCTATAAATACCCATGGAATTCCGTCCACTAATCAGCGGCCCAAGAGCATTTTCTATCTCTCCCTTTCTTCCTTCTCATTATGTTTACAATAAGATCATTCTAATTTGAGACAAATTATACAAACGATTTATTTTACGCAAATCGTGCTTTTATAGCACATGTCATCATTGTTTGTGTACCTCTTAAGTGTAGCAGGTATATCTACAGAAGTACTACCTATAATTAGTTGTAATACAGCCGCCTCGGTAGCGTGGTGGTAGCGTGCCTGTCTCACGTTCAAGAGGTCCCGAATTCGAATCTCGGTCAGGGTGAGTTACATGGATAAGGTTTTTTTTCGGGTTTTTTCCCTTATTCTGAAAAACGAATGTCAGGTAACTCTAAGCTCTATGGACCCTGGGCTCATTTGAGCATTATTTCACCCATTTCACTCATCGTCCAATATGACTTAACGTTGGAGGACGTAAATTACAACAAAAAAGAATTTGAAATACAGCCAGAAGACATCATTATTCACAGAAAATTCAAAATCTTTATTTTACTAGTCATGCAAATACCTTAAATGTAGGTGTATCGTTTTAATAAAAATCGCCGTTCAAGAAATCACAAACCGTTCCAAGTAAAAAAGGGTAAGTTGGGTGAGGGATTTTGTTGCAGATGTTTGTATCGCAGCCTTCCATGCTTCCAGAAAGCCGCAGGCGTACGGATCCCCTTTATAAAATGCTTT
This sequence comes from Mantis religiosa, assembly GCA_030765055.1. Lineage (NCBI taxonomy): Eukaryota > Metazoa > Arthropoda > Insecta > Mantodea > Mantidae > Mantis > Mantis religiosa. The sequence continues at coordinate 266,840,383 of CM060950.1, read as the reverse complement.
TTAGAGGCAAAGTACCTTCAAAACACATGTTTCAGATGAATTTTCTGATGAAATATCCCTACAGTACATCCTGCACATATTTTTGCTAACATTATTTTTCTGTTTTAGAGGTCTTTAAATGTATAATTGTAATGAAAAGTTAAACCAGAATGATTACAAAAGAAGGGAACCGATGTAATGACGCGAAATGTGATTCGATTACTTACACTCTGGGCGAAGCTGAACTACCTGACTGGCATAAATCATCACCAGTAGTGTTTAATTCTTTTCATTAACATTGTTATCGAATACAGCAGAAACACTATCGGCTAAGCTTGTGTTTACGCAACAAAGAACACGGAAACCATTTATCGAATACTTCTGTTAACTATCTTCTCACAAAATTTATAAATGTAGGCAAAAGCATCCACTTTTTTTTTCATTCCTTTCAAAGTTTTCCCTTTGGGATGTTTCATACATATTTACATACAGTTTGACTACTCATAATAATTAACAACCTTAACTACACTGAAGTAAAGAATTTCAAAACAGGCAACACCACTAAATGCAACTGTACTGCAGCAATAGAAAATTGTGCACACGTAGGTATGTATTTTTTAATATATCTCCATTCACTAAATATTTAGATATTAATTATATATTGCAGGTGTATGCCTTGTTAACCGTACTATGAACTAAAATGTAATATCTATTTGTACAATGGTTTTTATAAAACTATACTTTTAACCAGAATAAAACCAAATTAATTTCCATAGTCTGACACGGAACTACGTCGTTGTAATCAGAGACTAATGGACACGTGCTTTTGTTTACAGCAGTTTCGCTTATAAGGCCCGAGGGTTTACAGGTGCATTCCATACTTAGTGAAAGGATAAATAAATAAATAAATAAATAAATAAACAAGTAAACAAATAAATAAACAACTAAACAAATAACTAAATAAATAAATAAATGAATGAATGAATGAATGAATTAATTAATTAATAAATAAATAAATAAATAAATAAATAAATAAATAAATAAATAAATAAATAAATAAATAAATAAATAAATAAATAAATAAATAAATAAATAAATAAATAAATAAATAAATAAATAAATAAATAAATAAATAAATAAATAAATAAATAAATAAATAAATAAATAAATAAATAAATAAATAAATAAATAAATAAATAAATAAATAAATAAATAAATAAATAAATAAATAAATAAATAAATAAATAAACAAACAAACAAATAAATAAATAAATAAAATAAATAAATAAATAAATAAATAAATAAATAAATAAATAAATAAATAAATAAATAAATAAATAAATAAATAAATAAATAAATAAATAAATAAATAAATAAATAAATAAATAAATAAATAAATAAATAAATAAATAAATAAATAAATAAATAAATAAATAAATAAATAAATAAATAAATCAATCAATCAATCAATCAATCAATCAATCAATCAATCAATCAATCAATCAATCAATCAATCAATCAATCAATCAATCAATCAATCAATCAATCAATCAATCAATCAATCAATCAATCAATCAATCAATCAATCAATCAATCAATCAATCAATCAATCAATCAATCAATCAATCAATCAATCAATCAATCAATCAATCAATCAATCAATCAATCAATCAATCAATAAATAAATAAATAAATAAATAAATAAATAAATAAATAAATAAATAAATAAATAAATAAATAAATAAATAAATAAATAAATAAATAAATAAATAAATAAATAAATAAACAAATAAATAAATAAAAAGTGAACAAATGAACGAATGAGTGAATGAGTGAATGAGTGAATTAATGAATTAATGAATGATGAAAAGGTGAATTTCAGAAGTAAAATTTCTGTTAACGTTTTGTTAAAATAGAATTCAAAATTGAGTACTTTGTCAGAATAATTTTCATATAATGTTAAATTGTTTGCAATATCCAGGCCTTGTCAAAAATAAAATATTAATTAAGATTATGAAATGCAGCGTAAACTGAGAAATGATAGGTAAGTCTTGAAAATTCTATTTTCTTTCTCTATTGTATTTACGGCTATTTCATTTACTAACTTAACTCTACTTTAATACTGGTCAGCAAAGGACTGTAAAGCATAGGTATTCCAATTTTAAATGTTTTTCTCGTCATTTTTAATTACTTACAATGGCCCACGGATTTGTGACTACGTAACTTCTCAATTTCAGTAAAACTTCAGAAATATTTATTACGTAAAAGACTCAACATTTGTGTTTAAAATCGATTAATTCTTACGTTTCGTGAAATGATTTAATAGTGTTATATCCGCAAAATCGAAACTACACGTATATACGGAAAAGGTTTCACTGATTTTTCGTATAGATTTGTTAGCCTCCAGCAATGACTTTCCTGTGATAATGATTTCTTAAAGCCAAAATGCAAATTTGATAAACTTAACGCTATGCTTCTTAATTAATATATAAACATGATAAAATGAATCGTGGATCACTAAACTTCGGCATAGTACCTCTATAGTAAGATATCTACATAACTTTCAAATCACACCAAAAAATATCTTCGAATTTTAAAGTTTTCCACTCTGCATTACCTCTTTAGTAATTTCCGAAATTCCATGAAGATCTGACACTGTCCATCCGGATACAATAATAATGTTATTAATAATCAGGTAACAGACACGCGTATGTTTAGAAAATATCCTACCTGAATGTGGCTTTGCAGTGCTGTCCACAAGTTGTCTAGACTCAACTGTCATGCTTACTCTCTTGTGATAGTCCTTTGTCATTTAATTGGGAATGGGGGGAACCGTGTTGCTAGGCGACGGTAGGCGTGGCGTGCAATTCCACCAATAGATGCGACCAAGCTCTCACAAAGGCACCCAATACCAGTTCAATGCGAGGGGAGAGGTTGTTCAATAACTGGACCCTCATTGGTGCACAAATCAGAAGAATAAGTGACCTATGCGCCTAGTAACTTGTATAGCTTTTACGGAAGTGTTTACTTTCTATAGGAAGTGTTAGCGAAGTGCATTAGGAGGAACATATAGTAAAAATGGTTATAATTAATGTTCGGAGGTTGAAGAATATTATGATTTTGTCCGACGTATTCCATAGAGTAGGAAATGCTACATTCTAGTTTTGTTTTAACATAAACCAATTTGGCAATCCTCCCCCCCCCCACTGTTTACGTTCTTTTTTAGCTCGTGGTTATTTTTATGAAATCATAAATATAGTTACAATAGGATTGCTCTATTTTGAGACAGATTATACCCACTGCAGGATTGATAAATGACCTGTTTACTTTCGCTACGAGCAGGGGAAGTAGGTACTACATTTCTCCCAAAAATTGACGTCGATATTTCAGCGAAAGTATAGTCCCGCTGCTGGAACGGTTACCATGGATTTATCTTTGGTAATAGATACCTCTTAGACAACGCACTGGTTACTCCACGTGGAGTGAACATTATCTGTCATTTGTGATTCCTGCGAACTCCCTTGGCTGAAGTGATGCGTTCATTGGTGCTTAGCACACGACCGGAGGCGCGTCAGTACCCCTCTCACTCTTACAAGAATAATTAGTGCGTTATCTGAGAGGTTTCTGTTAACAAAGATAAATCAATGGTAACCGTTCCACCAGCGGGGCAATACATGAGATCCCCTGAACATCTCTCAAGGATGCAACACGAATTTTTTTGAGAAAATCCTCTCCACTCATGAAAAAATAAATCTTAAAGAAAGTTTGATTTTCGCAACATAAAAGAACTCAAACGATTATGATTAAAATAATAGGTGTATGCTTAAAACATTTTTACGACAATGTAAATTTATATTGAGGAATTAATCCTTAAAGATGAGTCAATTGGAGAATTTAATGTCAGGAATGCACGTTGACCATGGTAGCTCAAGGGTAGAGCAACTGGTAGAGTAGATCCGTGGTTCAAATCCCGGCCATGGCATTGAATTTTTCAGTTGACTATAATTAATTAAAAATCGCCCATTTACCCGAGTAATGTATTTAAAAGGATTAATTCTTTAAGGATTAATTCCTCAATATAAATTTACATTAAAAATAATCTACGATAAAAATCCTGGTAATAAAGTACTTACAATAGTAAGTCGCCACAAGTGGTTGTCTCAAATTTGAGAACCCTAAGTGGTCTACCGGGAAAAATGATGAGTCAATTGGAGAATTTAATGTCAGGAAGGCACGTCGACCATAGTAGCTCCAGGGAAGAGCAACTGGACTGAAACCAGTAGATCCGTGGTTCAAATTCCGGCCATGGCATTGAATTTTTCACTTGGCTCTAATTAATTTTTATGACAAATTAAATGAAGTTAAAAACATTAAATGAAAATTAATTAAATGAGAATTAAATGAAGTCCGGAACTTAATAATAAGTAAAGGTTTTAAAATGCTCTTAATTCTGAACGACTCTTCCATAACTTGCAAACTGTAGATAAGGGGTAGACAAAATTCAGATCTCGTTAAAGAACAGAACTTACAGAAACGTTTTCTTTCTGGAGTAAACCATTTTCGAGATACGTTATTGGCGTGTGTTTTCTAACACCTATAGTTTTCTCAAACAAGAAGTCATCATTTTTTGTATGCCCTTGCCATGCAGAGAAAGTGGAATATCAGAGCCACACATAGCGAAGTTTAAACCATCACTTATGCTTGCTGTGTTCTCTTCCCATTGTAGATACGTACTTTCTACAAACATTTATAGCGATTGACATGATACATAGAACAACAAGCGTTTTAGGAATCGTTTGTACAAAAGTGAGTAAAGAAAATGATGTAAGTGTTTACAGAAATAGTTGTATTACATGTTTCCTCAGAGTTGAGCATAAGGCGTATAGAAGAAAGAACCTGAAGGAAGAATCATAGCTTTAACCGGCGACGTTCCATGCCATTGTGTTCAATAAATCAATCACGACTGCACATCTTTATCCATATCTTATGGTTTATAAAGCTCATTCAACATATTGCCAACTTCAGGAACTATTCGCATCAATTTCAGCATACAGGTTTTATTTTTACATAAATACAACAGGTAGGTATTTAGGGGTCCGATCTCTGAATTTCGCAGAAACTAAATTTCTGAGGGCTTTAAATTTGTCACATCATATATCTGTACAAATAAGTGTAGTTACAAAGCTAGCTGCCTATTAGATTTGTTTCTTCATTGCATATTTTAAAACACACCTCTAAGCTATCTTAAAAAATACGGTGCAATCAGTTTTCGTAACTAATAAGCAGGATTTGAAATTTTTGTTCTTTAATGAGCAATAATATAATTTTGCTAAGAAATATAGTACTTTAAATTAATTGAATTTATGAAAATAGTTTTGTTCCATTGCCAGTTTCGTGTTTTGCAGAAAACGCAATGCCCGCCTCGGTAGCGTGGTGGTAGCATGTCTGCCTCACGTTCAAGAAGTCCCGAGTTCGAATCTCGGTCAGGGTGAGTTATCTGGATAAGGTTTTTCGGGGTTTTCCCTTATCCTAAAAGACGAATGTCGAGTAACTCTAAGCTCTATGGACCCTGGGTTCATTTCAGCATCATTTCACCCATTCCATTCATCGTCCGATATGACTTAACGTTGGAGGACGTAAATAACAAACAAGGGGGGGGGGAGCCGCACTTGTCTTAACTTTAGTGAACTTGACGGGTAACACATTCGCCTTCTATTAATGCATGCACAGTGAATTTTAATTGTAATAGGTATACCTAGAGAGTAAAATATTTGCAAATTGTCCCTCGTATTTCTTAAAAATTGCACCACCGTAAGGAGCGTTTTAAATGAAAAATATCTAAAATATTAGTAGCAAGGAAATTGCAGCGGAGAATGCATTATTTTTTTTATTTTATTTCGCTTATGTTACCATTTTCTTATTGTTTCCGTTTGATTACTGTTTGTTTTCTGTACTTTCTACACATACCTATACACTATAAATATAAACACCCAGGCCCAAGACGGGACTCGAACCCGCGACCCTCTTCGCGGCTGAATGCTATACTCTCAGGCTAGTTTAATCTTGCTGTAAACAACAGGACGGAGCATACTCAACTCGCCACGTGTTAGACGCTACATGTACGCACATGTTTTGCAACACTTGGAGTAGGTAGGTATATATAACTCCTAGACAAATAGAATTGGATTACACATTAATTTATTAAATCTATGAGTTGGATATTAATAGAATCATGCAGTAACATAATGGTTGCCTTACTATAACTGATTTCCAACCTCGCTTTTGAAATTTCAATCCAATATCTATCAACAACCGATGGAGAGTAGAATTACAGTTAGGAAAAAATCAGACTTAACCAATTGTTACAAAGTATGAAATCTATAAGAAAACATTCCTTAGGCATTACCGTGGCGAAGTAAAGAGAGGTTTCATTCTTCAGTGAATGGGAGAGTAACAGCTCTGCCTATAAAGGCTGAAAAAGAACTAGAAGAAGTTATTCTTAGTTTTGAGGCTGCGCTAATGGGCCTCACTAGAGCAGAAGTGCGAAAACTTGCTTACAATATTTTAGATGCAAATCCGCATATTAAAAATCTCTTCAATCATAAAAGTATGATGGAGGGAATAAATGGTACCACTCCTTTATGAAGCGGCATCCTCATCTAAGTTTAAGACAACCAGAAACTGTGTCTGTTGCTAGAGCTAAAGGGTTCTGCAAGCACAACGTAATGCATTTCTTTGATGCCCTACCAAAGATTATTGACAATAATCAGTAAAACGCTCTGAGGATCTATTATATTGACGAAACAGGAATTTGAACAGTACAAAAGAAATCTCCCAAGAGAGCTGGGGAAAAAGGAAAAGCCAGAATTTCTCAACTAGCTACAGGAGAAAGAGGAGTAAATACCACAGCAGTTTGCTATTGTAATGCAGTTGGTAATTTTGTACCCCCATGCTAATTTTCAAAAGAATGAGATACTGCATAGATCTCAAAACTGGAGAACCAGAGGGCAGTCTAGTCGAGGTATCTGAAACAGGCTACATTAACTCAGACCTGTTTATAAAGTTGCTACGTCATTTTATAAAATTTGTCAAACCTTCTGTTGAAGATAAAGTCTTGCTTGTGCTCGATGGTCACTCTACACATTCAGAAAACCTAGAGGCTATCAAACTGGCCAAAGAGAATGGTATCATTCGTCTGCAGCTATAAGCACACACTACTCATCGCTTGCAGCCACTTGATGTGTGTTTCTTCAAACCTCTGCAGCTATATTATGATGAAGCTGTAAGAAAACTTCTGCGGAAAGAGGAGAGGGTCACTCAGTTCAGTGTTGCAGGTATTTTTGCTGAAGCCTATGCCTGCATGTCTAATGCCATATCTGGGTTCAAAGCCTCTGGCATTTGGCCTCTTGATAGAAATGTATTCAAAGATTCAGACTAGGTTGCACTTCATCTAGCACCAGCTTCCAACTCGATGGAAGGAACATCAGATGAAATGCTAGAACAAGCTGCCAATGTCGTGAATCCAGCCTCAACTATGAGCAGTTATCAAGATCTAGAAAAGTAGACCTGGAACGTAACAGCAATGCCAGGTGTCTCAAGGTGTCAATGAAACAGATCAGTCCATTTCCCCAGATCACCAGCAAGCAAGGGAAGCAATTGTCAAAGAGTGCACAAAAAGCGAAGATGTTAAGAGCAACGCCCTATAAACTACTACTGGAAGAGAAAAAAGAGCCTGCAAATAAAAAGTTTGAGAAATTCAAGAGAAAACTCGCCAAACAGCTTCGAAAATTCTGACGCAGGAATAAGTGCAAATCTAGAAGAACGCCCAAGAAGGAAAGTTTGCGAAAAGAGGGTAGGATCAACCAAACATGAAGAATCGTGGTTTTGCTTCATTTGTGAGGAGAATACGATTAAAAATATGGTTCAGTGCCAAACATGTGCAAAGTGGGTACACGAAGAATGTTCTGGCAACTACAAAGAGGACGTTGTTTTCTTTTGTGACATTTGTCAGTTGTGATATTTGACATTTTGACGTAAGAAACTTTTATTATTTGTCTGTTTGATTGTTTCATGTGTACTGTGTTGAATGTAGAAGATTTAAAAGTTCAATTGAATTCAGTGCTAATTAGCGCGGTGCGATTATGGCAACTTTAGGTGCGATTTCGGCAACAGTTTCCTATATGGCACCAATTACAAGCAAATTCGTTTCAGTGTTTAATTAATATGTCTAACCGATTTAAAAATTTGACAAAATATACAAAGCATTCTTACATACTGACAATTTCAATGGGAAATATTTCCACTTGCAATTCTCTATATTTATAAAGTTAAGTTGTTGTTTCTATAAACTGGTGCGATTTACTTCGTGAAAAATTTGGCAAGTCTGTGCATGAATTTACCGCATGCAAAACCTTATTTAGAGTCGGCGGTTCATTTCTGAAAAATATTCATGATCTTTACTGCGTATAGCACTTGCTCCACGCGCCGTTTGCATTTACGCGATTTTCCTAGTGTTCTTAGAGTTCTTAGAGTTTCCGATACCTGTGGGTGATCGGGTACGTCTCCGGTTGGGGTTGAGGGAAGCCATTAATATTACCGGGTACTAGCCTGCAAAGCTAGTAGAAGGCGTGCTAGAACGCCAGGCGGCCCCACCGAGGTCATATCGGTAGCCTTCCCATTTTGGTGTTGGCGCGCGTAAGTGGCGTATCCACTTCTATCCCGTCTTGTGTCCTTGGACAAGATGGGGGGCTTGTTAGTAACCCAGGTCTTGCCCTATGGAAAGCCCCACGAAGGACGCCGGGCGCCCTTTGGGAGTGCTCGGATACTCCCTGGTTAAAGAGGCCCGAGTCTTGGTCCTACGGGTCCAGGACTAAGGGGAGTAGAACCTCTGGACTCAACTGTTCTTAGAGTTCCGGATTCTTGCTGTCCCATTCTAACACTATGTACACTACTTGCGGAAACACCAAGGAGATCATCAGTTTCTTTCTCAATGTTTTATATATATATATATACGATTCCGGTTTTCTTTCATTGAGCACCGCGAAACAATGCGCAATCATTCGCCTCTCGCCACTTTTTGAAGGTTTGCCTCGATTGTGTTTCATTTCTGCTGAAGCACCGGCCTACTCTATGATGAAAAGCTAACTGATTTTAAATTGCATATACATAAGTGTTCTTTGGCTTGTGAGGTACGCGAGATGTACAGGAAATATATTGTTAAATATCTGTCACACTATAAACAATAACATCTTAATCAGCATTCAACTCGATACAGACCTCGTTGCGTGAGAGCTGCCAGGTATAGGAATACAAAAATATTATATAATAGCATTGACTTTTAGTAATTGTTATATAAGATGTAGTTTAAATTAACATAATAAGTTAAAGGTCTGTATAATTTCACCTGTCTTCTGTCTAATCTGTATATAACATACTATTTGTATATATCAGTTGTAAATATTCCTTTCAGGATTCACGAGCCCAAAACACATCTTTGTGATATGTGAAGCAGAAAGATAAAATGTGGGGCTATTACGTTTAGAACAATCGAAACATTTGCATACTTTTCTCCCTCCGAATTTAGCTCGCGCAGAGCAGTGATCAGAAAACTATTTACAGTTCTGTACTTAAAGGACGGGTTTATCGTACCTACGCATGCAAATAAAAGAAAACGCCCATTAACTTCGCTAAGCCAATCAACAGCTTAACCATTTTCTATCCCAATATCTCTGTCTCTGTATCTCTTCCCACCCAGATGTTTACAGCAGGATTAAACTAGGTCGAGACAGATTATAGAAATATACGCTCTAGCGACTACGGCTACGAGGGCCAACAATTAATAAGATATGATCTGAAATTTTCCACAAACACCTTTATTATATAATGTACATATTTGCTAAAAAATACATAATCCAGAATTCAAATAACTTATATGCAGCAAATTTCATAAAACACTTCTAGAAATTTTTTGGAAAAATGTCAGAAATATAAGAAAAAGCGGAATTATGCGGTCACTTTCCCGGATCAGATTTATTCAAGTAGTCACGCAATAGCCTCATTTTCAATGCGACAGCAAAGAAATTGTTACATTAAATCCAATATAATAGAAATGTAGATAAATAGAACATAGATCATGGAACGTAACTGCAAGCCAAAATTTTGATAATTTTCACCGATTTGTAGGTATCCTTAATCAGAATCGTTATTCATTTCTGGCAAAATTCAAAATGACCACACTTTTTTCACATACGTGATACTTGGGGTGAAAGTTTTTTTTTAAAAGTTCTTTGTGTCGCCCTATCCTGGGAAGATACTGTGCACCCACCACAAGAAGGCAAGAGACGAATGAAGGGGAGAGGGGTTTGAACTGCTTATGTGCTCTGTTAGTGGATCTGTTTACTAGGAAATGAGTGTATGAAATTGCATATGAGTCACCCAGGCTGCCAGATCTAATGCTTGTTGCAGTAACTGCAGTGATAGGTATTATGCATGGGTGAGCTATGTGACAACACTTGCGTATTTTAAACGAATCTAGCATCCTTTTCATACTGGGAAGGCGAGCATAAACACTGCGGGGACAGCAATAGTGTGATTGCGTTACACATTCCTCTAGCTTGCCTTATTTTGTTGGGCAGACAGTAAATTTATTTATCAATCCTAGCATCACAAATACGAAGTGTGCCAAAATAGCTGTTAGGTAACACCAATATACAGTACATGTAGGTACGCATTTAAAATCGATTCCATCATACCTCCCTCTTAGCTCGCAAAATTCTATCGTCTGTGCATTATATTGCCCTTTCGATACGTTTACATTATATCTTCAATATGTAGGTAATTATAATAAGTAGGGAAGTATTAAAACGTCCCCGTGTGTGTGCGTGTATGTGTGTGTATGTCCGCGTGAACAGCAAAACGGAAGGTCGATTAAATACGAAACTTGGTACGAAAGATAGAATCCGAAATTAAAAATTCATTGTCATAGAATTTGAACCACAGATCTCCCGCCCTACGGACAGAGATCTCCTCATGACCTAGGGGAGACCGGGGCTAGTTGTTACAGTTTTTTAGTTTATCATTTTTCTGCAAAACTAGTTCAAATATTTTGCGAAACATCATTTGTTTTACAAGACATTAATTAAAGAACGATATTATATAGAAAAAAATAAAATTCACTTTAATTTTGGAGAATGTTTATCACATTTCTAATTACGTAAATTAAAACAACTTACCCCATATATGGGGCAAGTTGTTATATCCACTAGGGTACTTTGTTACAAAAAAATCAAATAGAAAATTAAAGCATCGGCATGGTTGGAAACTGTATTTAATTATTTAATTAACGTTAGATTTGCAAAAATTATATTTTTAATCTTCACTATTATAGTCTTTATCTGAGTTACAAATTTTGCAGATATAATGTTTGTCAAAATGAGCACAGTAATCGTAAGCCCACTTAGAACATTTGGTGCAGCTTGGCCAATTAGTTGGTGGTCTTGAAGTGGAACCATTGTACTCAATACAAAAGCATTCTTCACTTTCAGACGAGGAAGAGTGGTCATTTTGGAGCTCGTTTTCATTTTCTAGGTCCTTTTCATCCCTTTTGTCAGCTTTCTGCCTATTTTTAAAGGAAATTTGCCTCTTTACTGGTTTTGCATGGTTTTTTTGGCCTCAGCCTCCAAGTTCTTTCTCACTGGTGTATCTGTGAGAATTGCACTTCCTCGCTGTTTTCTTTTTTGCTGTATTTTGCGAGAACCAGTTTTTGGAAATGGACGAATTACCTCTAGGCTGACAATAACTCCACTTTGAGTTGGTTGTGAAAGTTCCTGATATGGAGTCTGACTTAGCTGGCGTGTGACAACAAGATTTTCCGCTGATATTTGTGGTTCTGCTGATCCCCGCGACTGTACTGGGAGACTGTTGATACATGTGGCTCTGTTGCCTGTGTTTGTGGTAGGTAGTTGAGGTTCTGGCGAAGTGTGTTGTTCCAGCGATATTTCCTCTTCAGATATAATGGAAGCATTCAAGATTTCTTGATTACGGTCGGTCACTCCAGATAACAAGAAATCCTTATCAGCAAAAATATCTCTGTTAGAAGCACATCCGCAAGTTTTCACAAATCCAGATTTTATATTTGCTAGAGTTATTACAAATGGAAGCGAAAGGCTCACCATAGGTAAATAGAGTGTCACAAATTGACATTGCTTTCCCTGGATTATTTCTCACACATGAATCAGACGTACTGTCAACAGATTTCTTAAACGGTCCAAACGCAGATCTGTTAAGTGACTGTAATTTATGAGATGTATGGGGAGGAATTGAAAGCATGACAACCCCATTATCCTTAGCAAGATCTAGTGCTTCAATATCATAGTGAGAATCATCATTATCCAGTATCAGCAAAACGGGTCTATTATTGGTAATTTTGGTATGTGTGATAAAATGCTTCATAAACAGACGAAAATATTCTTTGGTCATCCAATCTGACTTGTTAGCAGAACCTGCACATCCTTGTGGCCCATTAGGAAGGAAATGGCACTTAACATTTTTCTTCGGAAATACAAAGAATGGCGGAATTAAGATATGTAGATATATTTTTTGAGTTGCTGTGCCCCTCTCCGTTTTTCTTTTATAACTTCTCATGTTTTCTGTAAATTTATGAAAAAACTATAATCATAATCATAATCCTTTATTCACCATTAAGCTTACATGAAGCAATAAGTTTTGTCAGTTATAAAAAGTATTTACAATGTATTTACAAGTACAGAAGGTTTACAAATTAATGCATATAAAATTCTAGGTGAAAGAAGATTATTTGCATGGCTTAAGCTGGTAATTATCGTAAGTTAATATCTTTACTATAGTAATAATAAAATTAAACAATTAGGTACCTACTACTATAATTTACATACCTAATACTATAATTTACAATAGTTTTACATAAATTCACTAGCATGTATGTTATATTCTAAGTATTCTTGTACAGTATAAAATGCTTTTTGTTTAAACCAGTTTTTAGTAGGTACTATAGCAAATCTGTTTTGTGGCAGTGCTTTTATTTCCAGAGGAAGCTTATTGAATAATTTCAACTGTTGATAACAGTGGCTATTTATGGTCTTGCTCAATCGGTTGTGAGGTGTATCTAAATTATGTTTGCATCGAGTGTCATAACTGTGTACTGAGGAACGATTCATAAATAAGTTTTGATCTTCTTTAACGTGTATGATATTGGTTTATATATACATTGACGGTATATATGGTGGAATATATGAAAAACGTCGTACGGGTCACAGAGATCTCCTCATGAACTACTGGAAGAATGCGAGTCATTTGGGTATCGTACGCGCGAGTTGCCATGGAAGTTCAGCGGTTAGCGCAGCCGCGCGTTGAGTGGAAAATCCGTGGTTCAAATCCCGGCTATCGTACATGTAAGTACAACAGAGTAATATCGTTATAATTCACAAGTCTTTAGTTTAAAATAATTATTGAAATAATGAAAATGAGTGATGGTGAACTTCTAATAGCTATGCAAATACTTTTAAGATTTAAAACGAAAAAAGTGGGGGCTTTCAGTAAGTAACAGTAAGCATTGTAGGGAGTAGCTGTCTTTCAGAAAACACTAAATAATTAATTTTAAGCAATAATTAAAAACTTGCATAATAATTGTTATTCATATTAGAAACACATGAAAATGTTGTAACTTCTGTAGAACAAAAGAAAATTAAATAAAGAATCTTAAATGCAATGAGGTTTTGCAAGATTTAGGCGCGAATTGAAATCGTAGGAACGTTGGGTTGCCATTGTGAGTAACGAACGCAGCATCTATGTACATATGTAAGAGAAAGACAGCTAACCTGGCAGACGGAAGAGTAGATTCATGTATAGCAAAGAAGCGGCCAAGAATGCTTGCAAGGGTAAGTAGAAACCGGAGGTGAAGCTGACGTCACGTTCTTCTGCCGAGGAGAGAGGTGAAACAGTCGTAGTCGAATCTTAGATCTGGAATAAACAGCTTAACACGGTGAGGTGAACGATCCCGAGTTCATTGACGCGCGATTTGAAGTGCGGGGAAAATAAATATAAAATTCATGATCTTGCAGGAACTCGATGCAATTAACAGTGTTACGAAAAGTAAATGTCGAACATTATTTCAAGTGGAATATGATGCTAGGTCTCGAGTATGATCTGAAGCTCTAGGGTTAAGAGCTGCAGGTCTCTTAGGTAAAGACTATTGTTTAGGGGGTTTAAAAGCTGTAGGATTTAGAGGTTAGCTCTTCAGGTATGATCTGTGGGCTCTAGGGTTAAGAGTTGCAGGTTTTCACAGGTAAAGACTGTTGGTCTGGGAGGTTGAAAGCTGTAGGATTTAGAGGTTAGGTCTCGAGGTATGATCTGAAGGTTCTGGGGTTAAGAGTTGCAGGTTTTCACAGGTAAGGATGTTGGCCTGGGAGGTTAATAACTGTAGGATTTAGAGGTTAGGTCCTGAGGTATGAACTGGAGGGCTCTAGGGTTAAGAGTTACAGGTTTTCACCGGTAAGGATGTTGGTCTGGGAGGTTGAAAGCTGTGGGATTTAGAGGTTAGGTCTTGAGGTATGATCTAAAGGCTCTAGGGTTAAGAGTTGCAGGTTTTCACAGGTAAGGATGTTGGTTTGGGAGGTTAGTAACTGTAGGATTTAGAGGTTAGGTCTTGAGGTATGATCTCAAGTTCTAGGGCTAAGAGTTGCAGGTTTTCACGGGTAAAGACTGTTGGTCTGGGAGGTTGAACACTAAAGGATTTAGATGTTAGGTCTCGAGGAATGATCTGAAGGTTCTAGGGTTAAGATTTGCAGGTTTTCACAGGTAAAGACGGTTGGTCTGGAGGTTAAAAGCTGTAGGATTTAGTTAGGTTTTGAGGTATGATCTGGAGCTCTAGGGTTAAGAGTTGCAGGTCTTCACAAGAGAAGTCTGTTGGTCTGGAAGGTTGAAAGCTGTAGGATTTAGAGGTTAAGTCCCGAGGTATGATCTGGGCGCTATAGGGTTAAGAGTTGCAGGTTTTTCACAGTTAAAGGCTGCTGGTCGGAGAGATAAATAGCTGTAGGATTTAGAGGTTAGATCTTGAGGTATGGTCTGGAGCTCTAGGGTTAAGAGGTTCAAGGTTCATAGCTAAAGTTTGTTGGTCAGGAGGATAAAGGCTGTATGGTCTTATGGCTTTGTTGTATGGGTTGAGGTATTGTCTTATGATTTTGAAGTTCTGGCGGCTAGCCCAGGACTAAACTTTGTTAAACTTGAGGCAAGTCCTACACTTATGCTTTACTATTTCACCCTATTATAAACTAACCTAACCTAATATACTCATTTGTTTTTACCTTGTTTCATTATTTTTTTATCCTAAACTAGCTGTGTTTTACTAATGGCATCCTTTGTTGAATCTGTTAACCCAACTGTTCTCTTTGCTTACATTCCTCTATCCTAACACTTTAACCTAACCTAATATACTCCTTTGTTTTTCCCTTCTTTCATCATTCTTTAACCTAGTTTTTTCTGCTATTGGTATCCGTTCTCTTTTCTTAAGCTCCTCTATTCTTACCTCCTCAACCTATCCTAACCATGTTTCTTTTATCCTCTATTTAACCCATATCTTTTAAGCTCAACTATTCTTATGTCTGGTGTAAAATTATTGAGCCATGTCAATGTTAGAGCTGCTACAAATATCTTTGTCACTGCAAGAGGTATATATGCTGATTAGAGATCTTTATACAATAAATTTAACCCTTTGTGTATCTGATTCTGCTTTCCTAAAGATTGAAGGTTATTTTTATGCAAGGGATTCTTGTTTTTCATACCTTATATATGCTTTCAGGAACTCTATTCCACCTTGTTATGTTTTGAGGTCTTATGCTTATATCTTAGGCTTCGTGATTAAGTCTGTTGATATGAAAGGCTATGTATATTGGTTAAGTTGCTCATCTCTTTTGGTCACATGGTTAGGTCTTGAGGTACGATCTTAGGGCCTGGGGGTTAAAGGATGTAGGTCTCATAGCTTAAGATCGCAGGTCTGAAGGTTAAACGTTGTAGGTTTGGTGGTTAGGTCATATGGATTCGAGGTTAGATTTCTCGGTCCAGGGTTTAAGACTGTAGGATCTAGAGGTTACGTACTGAGGTATGATCTGAGGGCTCTATAGTTAAGAGTTTTAAGCTTCATAGCTAAAGGTTGCTGCTCAGGAGGTTAAAAGCTGTATGGTCCAGAGGTTAGATATTGAGGTATGACCTGGGAGCTCTGGGGTTAAGAGCCGTGGGTTTCATAGCTACAAGGTTGCCAGCTAGAGATACCTTCGTTACTGTTATATGTATAGTTGCAATGGCCTAGGTGTACAGTTTTCATACGTTATTTTCATGCAGATTGGTGTCTCCATGCTCTTGTGTCCTTTGCAAGCTTTTACTCCCTCTGCATCGTCTGTTAATATTTCGTAATGCTAAACCAATGCTCTAATGCTATTTTCAAGCTTTTTCATATGTTCTGAGTTTTATGTGCCTTTCAGGGATTCTTTTAGACCAAGTTTAGCTACTTAAATCATTTTATATCAATTGAAATGTTTTCAAGGATATTTCAAATTATGATGTAGTAGGTTTTTTTTTGTTTTTCAATTTCCCTATTTAACATTAATTAAAGTGTGCTCATTTACCTTATGTGGTGAGGTCGACGGTCCTCATCTTTTTCTCTGGACTTGAGACCAGCGTCAGAATTTGTTTTCTGAACGGTAGACTTAACGACTTCCTCGTTTTTATTATTCATCTGTTTTCATGATTATATGTCAGCTATGTTCCAGTGTTTGTTGTTTTTCGCAATGAAAATTGTTTTTTTTTTCTGCTCTAGGTTTCCTTCTTCCATTCGCCGTTCAAAAGATGGTAAGGTCCATGGGCATATGTGGATACTCCATCATCTGCAATTACTCTCTTGTCATCATGTGGGGCTAGGGATACTTTGTCCACTTCCACTGACGTAACATTATGTTGACGGGACATAATTAGGTTCATTGGCGTTCTTATGATTTCTCTGCTTTTAAGACAGTCCACGTAGCTCTCAAGGATGATGTATTGTTTAATAGCGCTATGCTTTATGCCTTTTATCTTCTTTATTACACCTCCATCGATGTCGAGAGCATACATCTTCGGTCTCAGTCCAACAAAACGATGAATGATTTTTTCATTGGCTTCATCTTTAAATTTTCCCAACACTTTCTTGTTTTTTATAGAATGGCATATGCGGTTGCTAGGATAATCAGCAGTATCCAGATGTTCCAGAAAGCGTATCTTATCCTGGTATATATCTCTTGTAGTCACACGATGGATGAAAGAGTCAGTATCCATGTACATAAGCTTCAGATTTTCAAGCCCATAATACGGCATTAGCACATCATGATGATACCGATACATCATGGTCTTTGAGATATCCAGCACACACATCCCAAGGCTTGTTGAAGACTATCTCCCGCGTCGCAATATGTACTGCAGCCAGATTAGGTCCATATATAGTTCGATCAATAAATGCAGGCTTAGCAACCGACTTTTCCAATGTCTTCCAGTCGGTGATGAGTTGTATATTCAGTCGGTATCTAATGTTTTCCATTGTTTTTCCAAACGTGGTATTGCTGAAATGTTTGTAAACATCATTTTCGAAATCATTTCTTGATCCTTTTCGTACCCGGTTATTGAATTCTATATAAGGCTTTAACCAACATGACTGTTGAAATTGTAGCACCCCACGGATTTTAGTCACTTGTAACCCATGACTAATGGCCTGCTTCATTTAGTTCGTGATCCAAGGAGAGGAATTTGCTTCTTTATAGAAGAACCCGTAGGATTGATACACTCAGGCAGGAAGGCAAAGCATTATGCAGGTCATGGAGTTCTGCAGGAGATTGAAGGCCCACTTCTAAAATGTATCCGAGTGGGTCACCTTCTCGTAGTATTTCTAGGTTGATATCTTCAGGAGAAACACACTTAAAGCCCCCGTAGGAAAGGGCGTGGCACATTACCCAGCCATATTAGTTATTCGCATTCTCGTACGTAATATATTGTGAGGGCTTACTTCTAAAATGTGTCCGAGTGGGTCATCTTCTCGTAGTATTTCAAGGTTGATATTGTGACTTTGTGGGTTCGTGAAATGAAAAGTCCAATTACACAAACTCAACAATGTTCCTTATTTCCACCGACTTACAGTTTAACACTTGCCAATTACACAGAATTACATACTGCACACAATTACAATTCACCAGTTCGTCCGTTAAAGTTACACTTGCACTCGCGATTACGTAAACTCCGATGCACATACACAGTCTTCTCGTCCTTACACTAGCACTGAACTCTTACGCTGATTGCCAAGAACTCTGACTGACTGACTCCTCTTGCCCGACGTGCTGCTTATATAGGGCCAGCGGGTCGATCTGGAAGGTTCTAGATTAGAGGAAATATTCCGTAAGTTCGAGAACACAGGTCGAACAGAAAGAGACGGCGCAGTGATGTTTTTTTCTCCCAGCCACCCCCTGTCACCACTATAAGACAAACGAGGGGGGGCCGTGGCTAACTCCGACCTCCCCTGCTTGGCCGCTCTCAGCTGGTTCTATAGGGTGTTCCAACGATCGGGTGACACTGCTCCCTCCTCAAAGCTGGTCGTCCCGAACAGCACCATCGTAGCGTGCCAGGCGATCCAGGTGTACCACAAATATCTTCCCTCGGGGAACCTTCTGGATGCGGTAGACCACGTCGTTAATCCTCTTCACAACCCGGTATACGGTCCTTGCCATGGCTGCTGGAGCTTAGGGCAGCGTCCCTTGGTCCGGGTAGGACGGTACAACCAGACCAGGTCACCTTGCTGGAACCCTTGGCTGTTGGCTTGCCTGTCATACCTGGTCTTCATGCGGTCGCTCGCCTTCTGGATGTTCTGGCGAGCCATTTCGTGCATGTCGTGGAGATGGTCCACCAAGTTCTCCACATACTCGGTCAATGGCTGTTTCGCTTCCGGAGGGCTTCCAAAGGCCAGGTCACAAGGGAGGCGTAACTCTCGGCCGAACATCATGCTGGCTGGCGTCATCCCAGTTGCCTCGTGTGTAGACGAGCGATAGGCCAGCAAGAACAGTGGCACCTTGACGTCCCAGTCTCGCTGATGACTGGCCACGACCTTCCTCAGGTGTTCCTCTAAGGTCTTGATGTACCTTTCGACCATACCATCCGATTGGGGATGTAGAGGCGTAGTGCGAGTCTTGTACACCCCAAGCCTTTGTAGTGCCTCCTTCATTAGGTTGGACTCAAAGTTGGTACCCTGGTCACTGTGTAGCTCAAACGGCACCCCAAATCGACAGAACACTTGCTCCACGAGACAGTCTGTAATTGTCTTTGCCTCTTGGTTTGGGATGGCATGCATCTCCGGCCACTTGGAGTACCATTAGGTACTTGATGCATCGGTCAGAAACTGGGAACGGTCCAGCAATGTCAACGGCGATCCGTTCGAATGGCGCACCGACGTTGTACTGCTGCATGCGACCCCGGCTCCTAGTCTGGGGGCCACGACTCGCCGTGAACACGTGACACTGACGGCACCATCTCTCAGCATTTGCTCGGAGTCTCAGCCAGTAGTAGCGCTGCCGTAGTTTGTCAATCGTTCGGTTCGCTCCCAGGTGTACTCCCGAAGTACCGGCGTGCACTTCTTCCAAGACTTCCAGTACCTTACTCCGGGGAAGTACCAACTGTTCTCTCTGCGTCTTCCCATCGGCTGATTCCCATACCCGGAACAGCACGCCCTCTCTGGTCTTCAATGAGTCCCATTGGGCCCAGTACGACTTGTAGGTGGCGCTCCTCGGTGCGATGTCCTCCCAGGTTGGTCTCGTCCCTGCCTCCACTTCCCTTAAGAGTGGCCCCAAGTCTGCGTCCGCCAGCTGCTCCCACTCAGGCCTGCGCTATCCCAGCCATACGCAGGGACTGCCGTGAATACTCGGACTGCTGGGGTACGCTCCCTCTCCTCCACTCTTGTGCACTGGCCGCACTCTTCTGGACAGACTGCTCGGGACAAGGCGTCAGCGTTACCGTGGCTCTTCCCTCTACGATGTTCCAAGGTGAAGTCGTACTCCTGCAGCCTCTGGACCCAACGTGCTGTCTGGCCTTCCAGGTTCTTAAAGCTCAATAGCCAGGTTAGGGAGGAATGGTCAGTCCTCAGGTGGAATTGCTGACCATACAGGTACTTGAGGAAGTGCTCTAATGTCTTTATTACCGCCAGTAACTCCCGTCGGGTGACACAGTAGTTCTTCTCTGCCTTGGATAGCGTCTTGCTGTAGTTGGCTATCACCCGCGCATGGCCGTCCTGGATCTGCGATAGGACACCTCCAATGCAATGGTCGCTGGCGTCGGTGTCCACAATGAAGGCGCCACCCAGTTGTGGGAAACCCAAAATTGGAGCACTGCACAGGGTTTCCTTCAGGTCCTGGAAAGCGTCTTCGGCGTCCTCCGTCCACACATAAGGCCGGTGTTCCTCCGTCAGTCGGGTTAGGGGCTTTGCAATGTTGGAGAACCCCTTTATGAAGCGGCGGTAATAACTGCACAGCCCCAGGAAACTGCGCAACTCTTTCTTATCCTTTGGGCGAGGCCAATCTCTCACAACCTGCGTCTTCTCCGGGTCTGTGGCCACTCCGGTTGCTGAGACTATGTGGCCTATGTAGTTCACTTCCTTGCGGAAGAGCTGGCACTTCTTCGCGTTCATCTTCAAGTTGGTCGCCTGCAGCCTCTGTAGCACCTTACTCAGATTCTCGAGATGATCTTCAAAATTCTTCCCGACGATGATGATGTCGTCCAGGTATAGCAGGCAGGCATCGTAAGTCAGCCCTCTCATCACTGACTCCACGAGGAGTTGGAAGGTAGCTGGTGCGTTGCAGAGGCCAAAGGGCATAACCGTGAACTGCCAGAGCTCTTGCCCGTCGAGAATGCGGTCTTCTCCTTCTCTCGGGTCTAGAGCTACCTGCCAGTAGCCCGACTTCAGTTCCAGGGTTGAAAACCACTGTGCACCAGCTAGCGTGTCCAGGGTGTCGTCAATCCGGGGTAAGGGAAAACAGTCCTTCCGGGTGACAGCATTCAGCTTCCTGTAGTCCACGCAGAAGCGTAGCTCGCCGTTCTTCTTCGTCACCAAGACTTCAGGGGAACACCAAGGGCTGTCAGACTCTTCAATCATTCCCCTGGATCTCATGTCCTCTAGCATGTCTCGTACCGCCCCTTGCTTCGCCAGCGGAACGCGTCTATGTGGTTGCCGAATAGGCCAGGCGTCTCCGGTGTCGATGCGGTGAAGCACTTTGTCCGTG
Organism: Mantis religiosa; assembly: GCA_030765055.1. Taxonomy (NCBI): domain Eukaryota; kingdom Metazoa; phylum Arthropoda; class Insecta; order Mantodea; family Mantidae; genus Mantis; species Mantis religiosa. The sequence goes on along the minus strand of CM060950.1, from coordinate 266,819,090 downwards.
CGGCCGTAGTCACTATCGCCTTGGCTGAAGACGCGCTCGTATCGCCTCAGTAGTTGTCGAACTTTCTCCAGCTGTTCTGCGGTCATGTGGTCGGCCGCCCTCTCCAGTACGCCTTCTCGCCGGGGCTCCAGGTGTTGCTTCGGCGCCGGCTCCTGTGTCTTGTCGATTGCTGTTACGCTCACCACGGGCTCGCACGTTCCCAACTCCGTCCCGACCTGGACGTCGTGATCGGTGTCCGTTGGATTTAGCAGTCTCACTGGCACCTCCTCTCGGCACGGCAGCAATGCCCTGGCTACACACAGTCCGTGTACAGGCGTCTTCTGGTCCAGCATCATGTTCCGGGTTCTCTGGCCCTCCAGTCACGCCGTCACCACCACCTCGCTCCTCGCGGGGACAACCACGTCTTCGTCCAAGACGGCAATGCAAATTCCAAGGCGCTCTTCGGGTTGACGGAGTATAACCTCTTCTCCGTTAAGCCGCAGGACATTCGACCGTCGCCTCATGGCTCCTGAGGGCATCCAGTCCCAGGATCACCTCCTCAGCCACCTTCGCGACGAACACCCACAGACGCACGGCACTCCGTCCCAAGTTCAGCTCCAGCATGGCCTCCTTCTCCACAGGCAAGGTGTCGCCCGATGCCGTAACAATCTGATATGGTCAGCTCGGCTTCCTTGTCGGCAAACCCTTCACCACGTCAGATCTGATGATGGTCACGGCCGGTCCGGTGTCCACCAGCACGCGGCACAGCTTTCCTCTTACCCAGCGGTCCGCGATGAGGCTATCATCCATATGCCGGCTGACGGTGCGCAGCGTCACTCGAGGGGATGGTGGTGATGGCGCCGACGTGCCCCTCTCCACGACGGCCCTTACTCGTTTTCCGGCTGCTCTTCCTGGTGTAGGCAGTCTCTCTGCAGGTGTCCGGGCTGTCCACACCACCAACACAGGCCACTAGGTGTTCGCCGGCGTCCCTCAGCTGGTATTCTGTCTCCGGCGTAGCGGACACTCCTCGTTCTCGACGTCGGGATAGATGTTACTTTGGCCGCCTCCATCCTTATTGGCGCTGTCAGCGCCTCGTGGATGGTTTTATATTCGTCGAGCATTAGGCGCTGACGAATCTCCGTGTCCAGTACCCCGTCGACAAAATTGGAGGCGGCTTCCCGGGATACGAACTCCAGTGGCAGGTCAACCAAAGCCTTGCTAGCCAGCTGCTCGTTCGCTATGGCGAACTCCTTCAGCGTCTCCCCCGGCTGCAGCGACCTTGCCTTTAGCTGGCTGCGGTATGCTGCGGCTAAGCGGTGGTTCCCGAAGCGATCCTCCAGGGCCTCCCAAATGTCCTTGGGCGCCGCCGTTGTCTGCACCGCGTTTAGGACTTCCGCGGCCCGTCCCTGGAGGCTGGCTATTAACTGTGTGGCCTCCTCCTCCAGTGACCATCCGTTGTGCCTGGCCACTGTGTCGAACTGGCGGCGGAAAACCTCAAACGTTGACGCGCCGACATACTTGGGAGTTTTGACGCGCGCAGATGTTGTGTCGCGTCCCGGCGCGTCGGGCTTCAAATCCTTCAGCTTCCTGCCGACGACGTCCTACACCATGGCGTTCAGGGACTTCACGCTGCTGTCGGCTTTCCCTTCCAAGTCGTTAACTCGGCTCGCCAGGTCCTCGACGCGCTCGTCCACTTGGCCCATCCGCTTGCCCAGCTCCGTCACGTTATCCCTCACGCAGGCCAACTGTTCTTCAAATTTGGCGGCGAGAGCCTCTTTCGCCACCTTCATTTCCGTGGTCAGTTCGGCCATCTTTGAGGTCATTGTCGTGGCCAAGTTGTTGTTACCCGTTTCCGTCTTCGCTGTTAATTCGGCCTTCATTTCTTCCATCTTCCCGGTGATGTTGTCGTTGGCCGTCTTCTTTTGTTTCAACTCTGCGGTGATGTTGTCGTTGGCCGTCTTCATTTGTTTCAACTCGGCGGTGATGTTGTCGTTGGCCGTCTTCATTTGTTTCAACTCTGCGGTGTTGTCGTTGGCCGTCTTCATTTGTTTCAACTCTGCGGTGATGTTGTCGTTGGCCGTCTTCATTTGTTTCAACTCGGCGATGAGGTTGTTGTTTGCCGGTTCTGTTTTTGCAGCGAGGTTTTCGTTTGCCGTCTTCATTTCCGAGGCCAGTTCGGCCTTCATTTCCATCATCTTCTCCAAAATCTTTTCGTCCATGGTTGTAATGTTCGGTGATGTTGTTGTCCCGCTTCCTGACACCAGTGTGAATTTGTGGGTTCGTGAAATGAAAAGTCCAATTACACAAGCTCAACAATGTTCTTTATTTCCACCGACTTACAGTTTAACACTTGCCAATTACACAGAATTACGTACGGCACACAATTACAATTCACCAGTTCGTCCGTTAAAGTTACACTTGCACTCGCGATTACGTAAACTCCGATGCACATACACAGTCTTCTCGTCCTTACACTAGCACTGAACTCTTACGCTGATTGCCAAGAACTCTGACTGACTGACTCCTCTTGCCCGACGTGCTGCTTATATAGGGCCAGCGGGTCGATCTGGAAGGTTCTAGATTAGAGGAAATATTCCGTAAGTTCGAGAACACAGGTCGAACAGAAAGAGACGGCGCAGTGATGTTTTTTTCTCCCAGCCACCCCCTGTCACCACTATAAGACAAACGAGGGGGGCGTGGCTAACTCCGACCTACCCTGCTTGGCCGCTCTCAGTTGGTTCTATAGGGTGTTCCAACGATCCGGTGACAATATCTTCAGGAGAAACACACTTAAAGCCCCCGTAAGAAAGGGCGTGGTACATTTCCCAGCCATATTAGTTATTTGCGTTCTCGTAATATATTGTGAGGGATTACATGTAGTGGTTGTTCACTTCTGCATACCGATGAGGAACTTGGCATAATCCTCCACTTGTACCTGCTTCAAACATGAGTACCTGGTCGTAATCCTGTAGTAATTCGAGTTCAATTCCTGTGTACAGCTGCATGGCATCCGATGTAAGTCCAGGTGGTGTAAAATAATGTGCAGGATCAACTTTATGGGGTTTAAGGTTCTGCTCTCTGAATGTCTCAAACACATCTGTTAGTAGGATGACATCCGTAGTTAAGTAGAGGTCAGTGTAGTCACCTGGCGTTCCAATCTTGAAGTGACTCCATATGTTTTTTGCATGCTTATACTCTGCAACACTAATTCCTTCGTTTAACTTATTGTTGAATGCCTCCCTCGGAGAAAGTTGTGTTTCACTCAAAACATTCCATGGTGTGACGTAACCGAAGGGGAACACTCCTTTAGGGGTCACCAATTTCATCTTTACTGCTCCAAAATACATCAGGATTTCAGGATATGATGTTAGCTTTTTTGCTAGATTATCCAAGCTGGTACTAAGGAATGGGTAGGTATCTACAAAGCGGAGTTTAATGTCGCCAATATACTTGGAAAATGACATGTAACTCTCCTCGGAGCTAGGAATAGCTTCTACTCTCTCGCTAGTGAAACCCAACTCTTTAACAATGAAATGAGAGTCATATCCAATCGGGTTATGCATGAAGACAGGAATATATTTGGGCATTTTACAAGTGAGATTACATTGATTATGTAGAATTCCTCGGTATTCACCGGTTATATGGTCATGGTTCCGTACCTTCCAGTTCTCTCCGGTAAATTCTTTACTACATAAGTAACATTCTATAAAGCATTCGAAAGTCTTTTGCTGCTCATCTGTTAGTGTCAATGGAGCATCAGTTTTGCAAACATTATTAATCTTCTTTGCAAGAGAAGTTATATACCCCATAAACTTTGCCGCTGCATCATAACCACGATATACGTAGGGTTCAGTAGGAAGATCGGTCTGTAGGCCTTCAATCAGGATCGAGGGTTTGACATATACACAGAAACTCATAGAGATATGATTCTGATATGAAGCTGTATAAGACGTTTCGGGATTAGAAGAACAGCTGTGGTAAGGGGTAAGAAAGCTTTCAAAGTCGGCATAGATGATATAAGGCAATTTCAGCATCCTTTCAATGTTCTTGAATCTGACGATAGAGTCCTCCGTAGTAGGCATAACAATCCTGGCAACTCCGTGCTGATTGCATATTTTCCTATGACCATTCAACTTCTCAACTCCTCCATATCGATCATCAAAGTGCGTAGGCGCTGGTGACCGCCGTAGTTGAGCGCCCTTATACACAACATAATCATCATCAAAATGCGTAAAACTACGTTTGCAGGTGTAGATCTTTCCCTTACGTGTAGTTTTCGTTGATGAATAAGTTTTTAAAAATGCTTTTTATAGACGTAATGATGGCGTCCAGCAGCATCACTTAATAGGAGCAGGTCACGATGCTCAGCCAGTTCATCATCGGCAACTTTCATAGGAAACACTTGATTCTTTACATCCAAACCGAAAACATTTATAGAGATCTTACTTTTGTGTTCAAATTTCGGGATTTCATTCCAGCTCGTAGGAAATGGATGCAGGTAAAGTCATATCTTTCTTGAAGATCCTTATACTTGCTAACACGTTGAGCATCCTTTTGAATGAACTAGGCAAGTACGGCGTATATAAAACTATTCTCATCATCATAGTTCTGTGGATTTATACAGGCTACTTTAGCTCCAACAGTGGCCGGTAGAAGGATGTATCTGCTTCCTCTTAGTCCATTATTCTTGTTGATTCTAACACGCACACAATCAACAGCTAATAAATCCCAGCTGCTTCCTTTAAGTTGACTTTCCTCCATTTCAGTACAAGGTTTCTTAATTTCCTTTCCAAGATGGCGTTCAAGTCCGTTTCTAAAACTATTGCTTGATTTGGTGATTAAAAGGCTTTATCAGTAGTGTCACCAACGGCATTCACAAACTTACATTCAACCATGAGGTTAATTTTCACACTTTTATATATAAAGATGGGAGGTTATGGGGATGCAAGAAGAAGAGAACCTACAGTTAAATTACATGAGAAAGAATACCAAAGAGTGGAAAAATTTAAATACCTGGGATTTATATTAACAGTAGATAATAAAACATCAGTGAAAATTCACTAAACAATAGCAAGTTGTAACAGATGTTTCTATGACTTGCAGAATATGTTTAAATCAAGGAACGTCAGTAGGAATACTAACATTAAAATATATACTACTGTACTGAGACCAAAAGTAATGTGTGGTTCAGACAGCTGGGTGTTGACAAACAGAGAATAACAATGGTTATTACGGTGGAAAAGGAAGATCCTGAGAAATATATTTGGAGTGATTAAGGACTTGGACGGATGGAGAATGCGGACTAACTTGGAGTTACAGTGCCTATTTGGACAACCAAATATAGTAGAGAAAATTAATAAAGCAAGAATAAGGTGGATTGGCCATGTGTAGAGAATGCCGGAAACCAGTGTAGTTAAGAAGATATTCATAGGAAAGCTGGATGGCAGAAGGAGAAGAGGAAGACCTACGAAAAGATGGGAAGATTATGTAGAAGACGACTTGAGAAAGTTGGGTTTAAGAGTTGGAGAAGAAAAGCAGAGGACCGAGTAGAATGGAAGAGGGTGCTTAGGGAGGCCGAGGGCCTACATGACTTGTAGCACCAACTATCATCACAATCAACATCATGTTTGGAAAAACAATGGAAAACATTAGAAACCGACTGAATATACGACTAGTCACCGACTAGAAGACACTGGAAAAGCTGCTTACTAAGTCGACATTTATTGATCGAACTATATATGGACCTAATCTGGCTGCAGCACACATGGCGTCGCGGGAGATAGTCTTCAACAAGCCTATATACATTGGGATGTGTGTGCTGGATATCTCAAAGACCTTCATGTATCGGTATAATTATGATGTGCAAATGCCGTATTACGGGCTTGAAAATCTGAAGCTCATGTACATGGATACTGACTCTTTCATCCATCGTCTGACTACTAAAGATGTATACTAGTTTAAGATACGTTTTCTGGAACATCTTGATACTGCTGATTATCCTAGCAACCATATATGCCATTCTACAGAAAACAAGAAAGTGTTGGGAAATTTTAAGGATGAAGACAATTGAAAAATCATTCATCGTTTTGTTGGACTGAGACTGAAGATGTATGCTCTCGACATCGATGGAGGTGTAATTAAGAAGATAAAAGGCATAAAGCATAGCGCTATTAAACAATACATCACCTTTGAGAGCTATGTGGACTGTCTTAAAAGCAGAGAAATCATTAGAACGCCAATGAACCTAATTATGTCCCGTCAACATGTTACGTCAATGGAAGTGGACAAAGTATCCCTATCTCCACATGATGACAAGAGAGTAAATGCAGATGATTGATTATCAACATATGCCCATGGACCTTACTATCTTTTGAACGGCGAGTGAAAGAAGGAAGCCTAGAGCAGGTAAAAAAACAATTTTAATTCCAGAAACGACAAAAAATGGAACGTAGCTGACATATAATCATAAAAACAGATGAATAATAAGAGCGAGGAATGCGTTAAGTCTACCGTTCAGAAAATAAATTCTGACGCTGTTCCCAAGTCCAGAAAAAGACGAGGGGCGTCTACCTTACCACATAAGCTACAGGAGCACACTTTAGCTATTGTTAAATAGGGAAATTGAAAAACAAAAAGGACCTACTACATTATAATCTGAAATATCCTTGAAAACATTTGAATTGGTATAAAATGATTTAAGTAGCTAAACTTGGTCTAAAAGAATCCCTGAAAGGCACATAAAACTCAGAACATCAGAAAAAAGCATAACATTACCATCAGAACATTGGTTTAGTATTACGAAATATTACAAGACGAAGCAGAGGGGGTTAAAGCTTGCAAATAACACAAGAGTATGAAGAAACCAATCTGCATGAAAAAACGGTATGAAAACTGTGATGATGATGATGATGATGATGATGATGATGATGATGATGATGATGATGATGATGATTGAAAAGGGGTAGTGAAAGCTCTTGCGACTACTCAGCACTGCGATCTAATAGATCTATTGCGCATTGCTGTACTCTACAAGTCCCAGCTTTTATTGAGGCTATTAAAAAGCTTATGGGGTGCTAGTAAGGCAATCTGTCCTGGAGTTGGAAAACCCGACTACAGATGACTTAATATTTTCCAGGTAATGGCTTGACACTCGCAAAAATGTGTCTTGCTGCTTCTTTTTCTTCTTTACGGAATCTACAAATATTCGTCCCAATCTTACCCATCTTATAGAGTTGATACCTTACAGAGCAGTGTCCAGTTAGAAGGCCAATTACTAGCCTTAAATCCTGTTTTTTGAGAGCGATGATTCTCTTGGATCTCTTCGCAGAGCATTTAATGAACTACTCTGCATGATGCTGCTTTGAAACATTTTTCCAATAGCGATTGACTTTCTTGATTTCCCAGGCCTTTATCTTATCTTTGATATAGCCACTTGGTACACTACAGAAAGTTTGAGGGCCAATAATAGGGTTATTAGCACCTTCATTGGCAAGGCGATCAGCGATTTCATTGCCTTCGATTTCTTCATGTCCTGGCACCCACACAAGGGTGATCTTATTGTGTTTTGCTAGCTGATTTAAAATTCTCACAGTCATTTACATGCTTTGACTCAATGGTGCAAGCACAAAGGGCCTTTAACGCAGCTTGACTGTCTGATAAAATATAGACATTAGCACCACGAATGCCTCTTCTGACATTCCCATGGGCACTGATTTCTATGGCATGAACTTCCGCTTGGAAGATGGAGGGGCTGATACTCAGGGTTTTAGAGGGGCTAAAATATGGCCCATGAACCCCCAATTCCAGTTTTCCCGTCCATTTTGAGCCATCCGTATACCATACAGATGACTTATTCTCATATATGGGCTCTCTCCAGTTCAACCGTTCAGGAATCCTAACGGCGAATGAGAGATCCAAATTAGGTTGGGGTAACATCCAGTCCCCTAACGTTATGATATTTTCCTCCTTGATTTCCCGGAGAATTGCCATGTGCCCTAATAGGTCACCGGCTTTAAATACCATACTTCTTTGCAGCAGAAAGGCACTGCTTAAGACCATTCTTTCAACCTTAATATGCAGATGCGTTAGGCCTATAAGTGCCTCCATGGCGGTAGTAGAACATGTGCTAATAGCACCAGTTATGCATAAGCAGACCAGCCTTTGCACTTTCTGTAAACGGTCTATTGCTGTTTTCTGCTTTACCTTTGGCCACCATACCATAGAGGCATATATGACCATAGGTCTTATTATAGCCATATACACCCAAAGAATCATATGAGGCTTAAGACCCCATGTTTTGCCAAAAGGCTGTAGCAAGTTCTGATTGCCGCCAGAGCCCTCCCACAGACTCTTTCTAACTGGGGATTCCAAGTCAATGTGCTGTCCAGAATTAGGCCCAGATATTTGACTTGTTCCTGCAGTTCAAGTGTTACACCATCGAGATTTGGGGCTGTGAAGAATAATCTTTTCTTCCTCGTGAATGGTATAATGACTGTTTTGTTGGGGTTCACGGACAACCCTTCTCCTTTACGCCAGACATTTACAAAATTGAAGGCATTTTGGAGGAGCTCCATCAAAATGGTCTCATCCCTCCCTCTAATCATAATGAACAAGTCATAACCTTGAACTTCAATTTCAACACCAGCGAGAGCCATTTTTTCGAGAAGTGTGTCCATCACCAAGGTCCATATGCGAGAGCACCCCTTGTTGGACCTTATGTTGATTTCTTCACTTCTGAGGTTGGCTGTAATATTGCGGTATTGTAGCATGGTTAATATCCATTTGTTTATGGCGGGGTCAATTCCCTTTGCTTCTGCAGCCTTTATGGATTCATATGCGGTGCTATCAAAAGTCCCTTAAATATCCAGAAAGGCGCAGAGAGCTATTTGCTTATACCTAACCCCTTTTCAATCTTCGTAACAAGATTGTTAAGGGCCGACACTGCTGATTTGCCTGTTTGATAGGCAAATTGTATTTTTGAAGCATCCCCTTGACTAAGGTTTTGCTTCTAATATAATAGCCCAAGATCTTCTCCATACTTTTAAGTATAAAGGAACTTAGACTAATAGGACGGTATGCATTAGGATTTGTTGAATCACTCCTCCCTGCGTTTGGTATGAATGCCACCCTAACCATCCTCCATATTTGAGGAATATAATTTAGTCTGAGACTTGCGTGAAAAGGTCTTCCCAAAATTGGGACAAGAACTTCTTGACCTCTCTGTAGCAAAGCTGGGAAGATTCCATCCCCTACTGCTGCTTTGTACGACTTAAATTAGTTTAACGCCCATTTAATATGACTAGAGTTGAAGATACGGCCAGCTGGCCTCTTGGTCCTATTGCTGTATCCTTGAGAAAGTCCTAATTCGAGTGGCCTTTTTGTCCTCTTCAACTATATCAGAGTCAGGGAAGTGAGTCTTCATAAGCAGATCTAGAGTTTCCTCTTGGCCCTTCGTGTATTCCCCATCCGTTCTTCTTAAATATCCAATACTATTGGCATGGTTCTTTGATAGGATTTTATAAATGCAAGCTGTGGTGGGTATTGCATTAATACCTTCACAGAAGCTCTTCCATGTTTTCCTCTTGGATTTTCTTAATTATTTATTGTAATTGGTTAGCGCTTCCTTACCAATTAGCTGTAACTTTTGCTTTACTGAAGAGTGTTCTGACCTTGACTCTTTGCTGGGCAAGCTGCTTGTTCCATCATGGAACATCGCGATTTCCGTTTTTGATGGTACAAGGACAACACTGTTCGTAAGATGAAATAATGAGACTATTGAGTTGGGTTGCCACATTTCACAGATCGACATTTCTCCAACTCACAGATCGATCCAATAGGTGTGTCAAAATTCTCCACTTCCGAACTAAGAAGTTCAGGATAAACTTTCAAGTCGGTTAATTGTGGGATTCTGACTTCCTCTCTATCAACATGACTCGCCTCTATTTCAAGTCGCAGATGCTGTGATCTGAAGCCGAGACTAAATTTGAGACATGCCAATTTCTAATTGCTTTACTTATCAGGTGGCTAGCCAAGGTTAAATATAAAACCTCTTGCCACCTAGTATTTACAAAGGTAGGTTCATTCCTCCTATTGATAATGTCAATATTGTTGTTTAACAAATATTCCAAAAGGGACTCACCTCTAATGTTAGTATTCCTGCTGCCCCATAGTATGGTGGGCATTTCCATCGCAGCAGATAATAAGTTGCTTCTTTCTTTTCTTGCAGTAGGATATCAGCTCCTTAACCAAAGGAAGAGGTATATCTTCCACATCTCCAGGGAAACAGGCTGAGGCAATTACAACCTCTTGCCTGCCGTTCTATGACGGTACCTCTATCACTGCTGTGGCTATATCTCTGGAAACATATTCTGGAATAGGGAGGAAATTTACATTCTTATTAAATGCAATTATAGCCCTTTGAATTTCATGTCCAGTACTATACAATAACTTACATGTGTTTGTTGGGAACCCTCTGACTTGGGTCCTAAAGACCCATGGCTCCTGTATAAATGCTATGTCAAGGCGCATCCTGACAAGACCCCAACTGAGCACCTGCGATGCTGCTTAAGAGTGCTGGAGATTTGCCTGGATGCACCTGAAATATCTGCCTGTAGGTGCTGGCATAATAGCTTACTTAGGCAGACTATTGCCCTTAGCCTTCTTGCCGCTTCTTTTACTCCTCTTCTTCTGTTCCGTAGGTCATAAGGTCTTATGAGTAGAAGCGGAGCCAGCTTTGCTTGTTGTGGGTTCAACATTGGCCACAAAAGTGGCCTTGTCCTCTTCCTTCAAGCCAGTGATCTTGGGCTTATCTAAATCAGAGACTAGGCCTTTCCTGTAGAGGTCCCAGAGGGTCTTCTGAAGGCTTTTGCTGTCCTTGTCGAGGAGCCCTTTTTAAGAATACCCTCGAATTCTTTCAAAAGCTACCCTTTTGGCCGAAGTTGTACTTGGTCAAATTTGTAGCTTATTCTGAAAGCTCTCTTCTTAAGCTTTTCTGCAGACACATGATCTACGGAGAGAGTAAGTTGAATTGCTTCCCCTTCGGTAGCCCTTCTAAGCACCCTCCACTCATTCACCTTTAGGTCTTCATTTTGTGCTGTAATTAAGCATAGAATTTTTTTTCTGTTGTGTCCTTACGGCTCTTGCGAAAGTAGCCAACCAAGACCATAGTACACGAAATCTGACTTTCCTCCACGGCCTTCAAGTTAACCCCCTCCAATGGCCTGAGCTGCCCTGCAATGCTTTGAAGCCATCTAGCCGTGGCTTCCCCATCGCAGGCAAGCACAAACCAGGCAGGTTTGTAACTGGAATTAAGAAACTTGGATTTCAAACCCTCCTCCTTTGGTTCCAATATTTTATCCAAAATAGAATCCTGTATAGCCTCTAGCGGTTCCTGATTTAATAGGGTTCGGGGAAAGTCAGCTGACAATATCCCTACACGAACACAGCTGGCAATCTGCCTATATGTCCGTGCAGGTGGAAAACCAGTGCTCCCTTTCCCTTTTCTTTGCTTTCTTGGGCTCAAGCTCCGGAGTGGGCTCCTCAGACCTAGCCCTCTTTGTACCGCTCGTCTTTCCTATAGTTGGCTCCAAGGCCACTTGAAGCGTTTCCTAGCCACTCCTTCCAGTTTTACAAATTTAGTTTTAAGTTGGATCTTTTTGAGAGACTCCTCAAGGTCTGGAGGCACTTCAGCCTCCTGTGTTCCTTCCTCCTGTCTGTCAGTTAGGTCCTTGAGTGCGCTTTTTCGTAGCTCTGTCTCCATAAACCTTTCCTGTCCAGCAGGAGATTGAGGAACAGATGCCTCTTGGTTTGATGCGAATGAGGGCGCATCCCCTTTTTCATTAATTTTTGACTCTATCTTGAGTTATAAAAATTGGGATACAAATGGTCACCTGCAGTTTCCCAAGTTGCAGGAAGGCTTACTTAAAACCGGAGGACGCCTGGTATCTGGAGTTCGCATATTAATAACCAAGCTCCACCTTGGCCATGCAGCCATCAGCATATGTGGTTCCACCTTGGCTTGGGTTTGCCAGAGCCTCTAATGCCGGTTTTCGCAATTCCTGATAGGCCTTCTTGGCAGCCGTAACGGTCGTAGGGCACACCACGTCCCTGCCATATATCACCCTACCAGGCACACCCTTACTCACCACTGCCCACCCCTCGGGACGTGGTCCGCAGAGGTTGGACATTGAGGGGCGTATGAAAACTGTACGCCTAGACCATTGTAAATATACCTCTAACAGTAATGAAGATATCTAGCTGTCAACCTTGTAGGTCCCGTAGGGGAAGGGATCCGTCCCTTTCAGCTGCCAAAGTGCGGGCGCTGCGGACCCTTAGCACTCGTGGTACCTCTGACGTTACTAGAGGAACCTCGGGCCGAACAGCCGAGCCCCTCCTTCGGGAGTTGTTCGGATTGGGATGGACTCGAGGGGGCAGTGTGTTCCCGAAACCCGTGGGAATCGGGTACGTCTTCGGACGGGGTTGAGGGAAGCCATTAAGTCTCCCGGGTACTAGCCTGCAAAGCTAGTAGAAGGTGTGCTAGATCACCAGGCGGCCCCACAGAGGTTTTTCGGTAGTCTTCACCTTGAGTGTTGACGCGCGTAAGTGGTGTATCCACTTCCATCCCGTCTTGAGTCCATAGGACCAGATGGGGGGGCTTGTTAGTCTCTAGGTCTTGCCCTATGGAAAGCACCTCGGAGGACGCCGAGCGCCCTTTGGGACAGCTCGGATACTCCCTGGTTAAAGGAGGCCCGGGTCTTGTTCCTACGGGTTCAAGGCTAATGGGAGTAGAGCCTCTGGACTCAACGTGTCAACCTTGTAGGTATGAAACCTACGGCTCTTAACACTAGAGCTCCCAGATCATACCTCAGTACCTAACCTCTGGACCCTACAGCTTTTAACCTCCTGAGCAGTAATCTTTAGATATGAAGCTTAAAACTCTTAACTCTAGAGCCCTCAGTATGTAACCTCTAGAACCTACAGTTTAAACCCTAGACCGAGAGATCTAACCTCTAATCCATACGACCTAACCATCAAACCTACTACCTTTAACCTTCAGACCTGCGGGCTTAAGCTATGAGACCTACATCCTTTAACCCCTAGGCCCTAAGATCGTACCTCAAGACCTAACCATGTGACCAAAAGAGATGAGCAACTTAACCAATATACATAGCCTTTCAGATCAAAAGAGCTAATCACGAAGCCTAAAATATAAGCGTAAGACCTCAAAACATGACAAGGTGGAATAGAGTTCCTGAAAGCATAGGGAAGGTACGAAAAGTAAGAATCCCTTGGATAAAAATAAAATTAAATAAACTCAATCTTCAGAAAAGCAGAATCAGATACACAACGGGTTAAATTTACTGTAAAAAGATCTCTAATCGGCATATATGCCTCTTGAAGTGACAAAGATAGTTGTAGCAGTTCTAACATTTATGTGGCTCAAGAATTTTACGCCACACATACAAATAGTTGAGCTTAAAAGATATGGGTTAGATAGAGGAGAAAAGAAACATGCTTAGGATAGCACAGGAAAATGAATCTAGTTACAGTGGAGTAATAAATATTATACAAATAAAAATATTTGTTAATTATAATCCACTTATCTTAAGAAGTTGATGTTAATACTTCTTTCTTCTTTTCCAAATCGATTTCGAAGGCATTTTGCATTCATCTTCAAACTTATTTAATTTTAAAATATTTTAAAATTTTTTAGGAGCAGCTCATAGTAAGTGAAATTTAATCAGGAAAATGCCGGGACTCATGCGGATATTCTTTCATTGTATGTAAAAATACGATGCACATTTCATAGTCAAAAAATTAGGTTATGATACTGAATCCATCAATTATATTGCACAAACTTCTGAAAATTATTTATCAGCTAGCAGACTATTCAAATTCTAATGGAAAGAGTATATATCTCAGATTTATGGATAGCTATCGCTTTTTAGATTCAAAACTTAAATGTTAGAAGCTGACGATTTTTATTATATCAATAATACGTATACGAATCTTTTGCATAGACGATTGATGAAACGTAAAAGTGTCTTCCCGTACGCGTATGTTGATTGTATTGAAAAATTATACGAGGACAGTCTACTATCTAAAAATTATTTTGATCATGTAAGCGTTGACTATTACATTCATGCTAGAACGGTATGGAATGAATTCGATGTTAAAAATCTGGGTGAATATTCTAAATTTTTATCTTAAGAGTGACACGTTAATATTAACGGATGTGTTTGAACGCTTCCGTGAATTAAGTATCGGATTGTATGGATTGGATCCATGTCAGTTTTACACTGTTCTCGGATTACGTCATGATTCTATGTTAAGAAAAACGGGTGTACAAATTCCATTATAACGCATAAAACTATGATTGAGTTTTTCGAAAGTGGCATAAGAGCTGGTGGGTGTACGGTGTCTAAACGATATTCTAAGGCTAGAAACAAATACATGAACAGCTATGATAACACTCAAGCAAGTAATTATTTAATGTACGTTGACTGCAATTCTATATATAGCTATAGTATGGGAAATGATTGTTTACCATATTCTGATGTAAGGTGGTTAACCGACGTCTAAATTAAATCAATATATTTAATGTCTATTGCAAGCGATTTGATGTGGGATACGCTTTGGAAGTGGATTTTAAATGTCCTCAAGAACGTCACGATTTGCATAATGATTTACCGCTATGTCCACTGAATGAACTCGCTCCAGCTGATAAGTATAAAAACTGCTGACAACATTGAGTGATAAAAAGAAATATATTACACTAACTAAATTTTCAACAATGTGTTAAACTTGGTTTGAATGTACAACATATACATCTGGTAATCAGTTATAAACAGTCTAAATGGATAAATCCTTACACTGAACTCAACGCTCGTAAACGAATTGAAGATTATACAAATTTGGACAGAATTTATGGAAGTTAATGAGTAATTGTGTTTATGAGAAGTTTATTGAGAATGTAAAACGTTTTAATTCATTTCATTATTTACCGGTTGGAAACAGGTACAAAAATTAATGGCTCGACAGACGTGTATAAGGTATGTGACTTTTTATGAGAATTTAATGGGTATAGAATTTAGCAGAGATGAAATATTGATGAAGAAGTCATCATAGGGCAAGCAATCCTAGAATCATCCAAATATAAACTGTGTGATTTAAATTATAAAATTATTAACAAAATTTTAAATGGTGTTTCCTTAAACTATACTGACACAGATGCTCTTCTCTTCGAAACAATTAGCAATATATATGAGTTTATTAAAACGAATATACATTTATTCGATAGGTCGATTTATCCAGTTGATAATGTGGATGAAATTATTAGAAATAGAGAATGAAAACTCTCCGGCTTATTTAAGGATGAGCTAGCTGGTAGAGTGATGATTGAGTATGTAGGATTAAAGTCGAAATTATATCGTTATAGATATAATGATGAATTGATTAAAATTCAAAAGTGTAACAAAAGGCTCGATGATAAGCTTTGAGCAATAGCTCTCATGTATTACATATCCTGACAGAATACATCGAAGCAGGCAGAAGCAGGCAGAAGCAGGCTTTAAGCGGTACCGATACGAAACGATAAATTCCCGAGAGCTCATTTTCGACAATAGCATGGGGACACTATGCTATAACAATTTCAAGTGTAATGTTATGAAAATTACAACTTATGTAATAAAACATAGTTTTAAGTATATGTTATTTGATGATAAATTCCTTTATGAACTGGTATTTTCAACTATATCATGCATGAATTCAAAGTACATTACTAATCACATGAAAATAATATATCACTTCATTTGAAAGTGTTATTGCCATTACAGGGGAAACTTTTGAAAGTTTTTTACGTTAGAGGGAAAGAAAAGCTTTAATCCATGATAAACATAAAGGAACTTAAAAGTTACGGTAAATGTAAGAATGAATTTAAAGTATATTACTAGTCACATTAATATAACGTATTATTTCATCTGAAAATGTTATTATCATGTTTGCGTAAGGCGAAAACAAACTTTTGAATGTTTTAACGTTAGAGGGAAAGAACATTTTTAATCAAAGTGAATAACAAATAAGTTATGATAAGCGTAAAAGGATTTAAAATAGAATGGTATACCTAGGAATGTATCAATATGAATTCAAAGTATATTACTAATCATATTATTTTTGGAGAAAATAACGCATTACGAAAAAGTTGCTATTTTTGTATATCCATGTTTTACGTTAGGGAATGAAATAGAAAAATTGAATGTGAAATGTTATGTGTGAAGAAATATAGGTGAATATTATTAAAATTAGCATTCTTTATTAATTATTCAGAAAATGAATTATTACAATGAAATTTTATTTCAACTATCACCATGTAAGAGTTTTACAGTATATTATTAATCTCATGAAAATAACACATTTATTCATTTGAAAATATTATCATGTTTACGTTAGGGAAAACGCCCTTGAATTTTTTTACGTTAGAGGGAAAGAACATTTTTAATCAACGTGAATAACAAATAAGTTATGATAAGCATAAAAGAACTTAGAACGCAGTGGTATACATAAGCATGTATCAATGTATTAGTTTGTAGTATATTACTAATCACATTATTTTTTGAGAAAGTAACATGTTACAGAAACTTATTTTTTGTATAACCATCTTTTACGTTAGGGAATGAAGTTGAAAATTTGAATGTGAAATGTTATGTCTGAAGGTACCAAGGTGATGGAAAAAGAATATCATTAAAATTACCGTTTTTATAGAGTTGTGTTTTTATTTATTTATACAATATCAGCCTCATTAATCCATTCATGGGTAGGAAATCTTAACAATTTCACCAAAATTCTATCACCACGTCGTCCGATATTCCTGCAAGTATATACGGGTCTAGATATTGAGTTTTCTGTAATTCATATCCGTAAAATGTCCCTTGAACTACCTTACCTTCCAAATCCTCGATCAGGTGTGTCAGTGAATATGTCCTTTGTAAAGTATATATCTTAAATACCTCAACACTGCAGTTTGGTAGATAATCTTTCTCCACCACTCATTTGTGCTTAGAAACCCTCACCACCACGATAGATGTAGGTTTCCCCTTGTCACGCAATCTTTTATCATAGTTGTATACGCTAAGAAGTGAACCATTACGAACGTCTACGGGTCTCATACAAAAGTCCGATGGTATTATTGTAGGTATGAATAATTTGGGTGGTATGTTTATCCATTGTTATGAACCTTGAACAATAAATTCCTCAGGCAAATGTGTAAGGTTTAACGCCCCCTTTTACTACATACGGCACCGCAGGCTGTGACACTGATGGTACATGAGATGAAGATGGAGCACCGGTGGAATGAGATGGCGGGGCAAACCGGAGGTCCCGGAGAACACCCGCCCCAGCGTTGTGTTGTGCAGCACAAATCTCACTTTGTGGTCGCCTGGGATCGAACCCGGACCGTCTTGGTGAGAGCCAAGCGGTGTAACCACTGAGCCACGGCGCGGTCCAATCTTTAGGCAAACTCATTTTGATTCTTCTTAATACACGTTCGACTGCTGCAGCCTTAACGTGAGCGAATGTTCTGTAATTATTAATATTATTCCTACTCATTAGTTCGCGGAAATCTTTATTGTAGAACTCTTTTCCATTATTGGATTGAACGTTCTACGAAAGCGATTCCATTTCCTTCAATATATGCTCCACTACAGTCGAAAGGCTAAGCCAACTTTTATCACCTCATGGTCGTGCATAAGCCATTCTGGAATAGATATTGCTTGCAAGAAGAATATACTGTCACGAGGCCGCTCGTAAGCGAACGCTGAGAGAGAGAGGGAAGCTCGGATTGAAAGAGACAGATAGTGCCCAAGCTACGCCCAGAGAGAGAGAGAAAGAGCAATAGAGGGAGGAAAAGGCGGGTATTCCCGCCTCTTTTCCACTGATTAGTAGCTTTCTTGTGGTTTCAAGAAAACTCGAGAACAGCTGCTCGTGTATAAATAAGAGTTCGGCCGCCGTGTGAGAAGAAGCAGTCCAGAGTTGGTAATGGTAGAGGGTGTACGTGCGGCAGACGGACGTGAAGGTTTCGGACGTGTGTAACACGTCATTCTGCTGATATCAGAGTTGTAGAAGTGTCTTTCTACGGAAATAAAGAGCATTTTTGAATTTCAGCAACCTGAGCTTTTAATTCTACGAACCCACAATGACAAAATTGGTGCCAGGAATGGAACATACGACATTGGAAGCAGCATTGGCAAAGATTTTTAGAGAAGATGGAAGAAATGAAGGCCGAATTAACCACGGAACTGAAAGCAGCAAACGACAGCCTGGCTATGAAGACGGAAACGGCAAATAGCAACGTGGCCGCGGAGACGAAAGAAATGAAGACGTCTAACGACAACCTCACCGTCGATATGAAAGAAATGAAGACAGAGAATGACACCCTCGCTGAGAAATTAACCATGGAAATGAAAGCAACGAACAATAGCCTTGCAACTGAAATGAAAAGCACGAGCGAGGCCTTCGCCGCAAAATTTGAAGAGCAGTTGGCCATCGTGAGGGATGAAGTCGCGGAGCTGGGTAATCGGATGGATCAAGTGGACGAGAATGTTAACAACTTAGAGGGAAAGGCCGACAGAAACACCAAGTCCCTGAACGATATGTTGGAGGACATCGCAGACAGAAGCTTGAAAGTTTTGAAGGCCGACGCGCCGGGACGCGACACAACATCTGTGCACATCAAACCACCGATGTAGGCCGGCACATGAACGTTCGAAGTTTTCCTCGGAAAATTCGACATGGTGGCCAAGCACAACAGTTGGTCAGCTAAAGAAAAGGCGCACAGCTAATAGCCAGCCTCCAGGGACGGGTCGCAGAGGTTCTGAAAGCGTTCCAGAAAACGGCGGAGATCAAGGACATCTGGGAAGCCCTGGAAAACCGCTTCGAAAACAACCGCTTAGCCACAGTCTAACGCAGCCAATTGAAGTCAAGCTCACACCAGCCTGGGGAGGCACTGCAGGAGTTCACCCTCGCAAGCGAACAGCTGGTCAGCAAAGCCTTAGTCCACCTGCCACCCGAGTTCGTATCCAGGGAAGCCACCGTATCCCGTCCACAGGGGATGTGACACCGAGATTCGTCAGCGCCTAATACTCGGCGACTACAAGAGCATCCACGAGGCTAACGCCCTTATTCAGAATGGAGGCGGCCAAGATGATGGCTACCACGACATCGAGAATAAGAAGTGTCGCTACAATGCGGACCGAAGACCAAACGAGGGACGCCGGCGAAGACCTAGTGGCGTGTGTTGGGGTTGTGGCCAGCCGGGACACCTGGAGAGAGACTGCCTACATAAGGTAGAGAAGCCCGAGAAACGAGTAAGTGTCAAACCTGATTTGGCCAGGGGTTTGCCATCGAGAAAATCGAGCCGAACGTACAAGTTTGTGAAGGCATCGGGAGACACCTTGCCTGTGTAAAGGGAGGCTCTGCTGCAGTTGACCTCAGGACGGAGTGCCGTCCATCTGTTGGTATTCGTCGACAAGGTGCCTGAGGAGGTGATACTGGGATTAGATGCCCTCAGGAGCAATGAGGCGACAGTCCACGTCGTCAGTAAAGTCCTGTGGCTCCACGGAGAGGAGGTGATACTCCGGCAACCCAAAGAACGCCTTGGAATTTGCAGGGTCGTCCTCAGAAAAGACGTGGCTGTGTCTGTGAGAAGCAAGATGATGGTGGTGATGGCGCGACTGGAAGGCCAGCAGCCGAAAAACATGATGCTGGACCAGAAGATGCCTGTGCATGGACTCTGTGTAGCCAGGATATTTGTTGCCGTGGCGATAGGAGGTGCCGGTCAGACTGCTCAACCTAACAGACACGCATCACGACGTCCAGGCCGGGACGGAGTTCGAAACGTGCAAACCTGTGGTGAGTATAATAACAAACGACCAGATGCAGGAGCCAGTGCCGACACAACACCTGCGGCGCCAGCTGGAAGGCTTACTGGAGAGGGTGGCCGACCACCTGACCGCAGAACAGCTCGAGAAGCTTAGACAACTGCAGGGACATAACCAGCGCGTCTTCAGTTAAGGCAACAGCGACTTCAGCCGCACGGCCGAGTTCTCCACCACATTGACACCGGAGACTCCCGGCCTGTTCAGCAACCACCTAGACGGGTTCCGCTGGCAAATCAAACGGCGATACAGGACATTCTGGAGGAAATGAGATCCAGGGGAGCGATTGAAGAGCCTGACAACCCTTTGTGTTCTCCTGTAGTTCTGATGACGAAGAACAAAGGCGAGTTACGATACGGCGTGTACTACAGGACGCTGAACGCTGTCACAAGGAAGGGCTGTTGCCCCTTACCCTGGATTGACAACACATTGGACACGCTTGCTGGTACGCAGTGGTTCTCAACCCTGGACCTGAAGTCGGGTTACTGACAGGTACCTCTAGCCCCCACAGATAAGAGAAAACCGCATTCGCGACATACCAAGGGCTTCGGCAATTAACAGTTATGCCCTTTGGCCTCTGCAACACACCAGCTAACTACCCATGCCTAATGGAGTCAGTGATGAGAGGATTGACTTATGACGCCTGTCTGCTATACATGGACCACATCATTACCGTCTGCAAAACCTTCGAAGACCATCTCCACAACCTGAGCAAGGTGTTACAGAGACTGCAGGCAACCAACCTGAAACTGAACGCGAAGAAGTGCCAGATCTTCCGCAAGGAAGTCAACTGTTTGAGTCACATAATATTACCAAACGGAGTGGCGACAGATCTGGAGTGGACACAGGCAGTGAGAGTTTGGCCTCACCCGAAGGATAAGCGAGAATTGCGCAGTTTACTGGGACAGTGCAGTTATTATAGCCGCTTCATAAAGGGCTTCACCAACATCGCCAACCCCTCGCACGCCTGACAGAAGAACACCTGACTTATGCGTGCACGGAGGAAGCTGCAGGTGCTTTCCAGCAGCTGAAGAAGACACTGTGCTGTGCTCCAATTTTGGGATTCTCCAACCAGACGGCGACCATTGCGTTGGAACCGTCATATCTTAAGTACAGAACGGCCACGAGCGGGTGAAAGCTTATTATCCAAGGTAGGGAAGAACTACTGCATAACCGGGCGAGAGTCACTGGCGGTGGTAAAGACCTTGGAGCACTTCCACAAGTGGCTGTACGGTCAGCCATTCCACCTGAGGACTGACAACTGCGCTATAACTTGCCTACTAAGCTTTAGGAACCTGGAAGGCCAGAGAGCCCGTTGGGTCCATAGGCTGCAGGAGTACGACTTCAGCTCTGAACATCGTAGAGGGAAGAGCCACAGTAACGCAGACGCCATGTCGTGAAGACCCTGCCTGGATGAGTTCGGCCAGTGCAAGAGTGAAAGAGAAAGAGCATGCCACAGCCTGAGGAGGGAGCAGCTGGCGGACGCTGACTTGGAGCCACTCTTGAGGGAAGTCGAGGCAAGGACAAGAGCGACCTTGGAGGACATCGCACCAAGAAGCGCTGCGTATAGTCGTACTGGGCCCAATAAGACTCGCTGAAGATCAAAGAGGGCGTGTTGTTCCGGATATGGGAATCATCCGATGGAAAGTCGCAGAAGATTCATTTGTCTCTTCCCCGCAGTAAAGTCACGGAAGTTCTTGAGGAAGTACACGCCGGTACTTCAAGAGGACTCCCGGGAGCAAACCGAACGATCGACAAACTCCGACAGCGCTACTACTGGCTGAGGCTTCGTTCAAACGCTATGAGATGGTGCCATAAATGTCACGTGTGCGCGGCAAGTCGCGGCCCCCAGAATAGGAGCCGGAGTTGCATGCAGCAGTGCAACGTCGGAGCGCCTTTCGAAAGCATCTCTGTCGACATACCTGGACTATTCCCAGTGTCCAACTGGGTCTATAAGTACATGATGGTGGCCATGGACTACTTCACCAAGTGGCCGGAGTTGTATGCCATCCCGAAACAGGAGGCGAAGACAATCACAGATTGCCTCGTGGAGCAACTGTTCTGCCGTTTTGGGATGCCGTTAGAGCTCCACGACACCAATTATGAGTCTCGCCTGGTAAGGGAGACACTGGAAAAGTTTGGGATGAACAAGACCCGCACAACACCCCTACATGCGCAGTCGGATAGAGAGGTATATCAAGACCTTAGAAGAAAACTTGGGGAAGGTCGCGGCCAGGCATCAGTGAGACTGGGACGTCATGTGCCAATGTTCCTTCTGGCCTACCGCTCGTCAATACACGACACCACTGGGATGACGCCGGCAAGCGTAATGTTCGGTGTAGGCGTTAGCTACTGACTGTGGATTGGGGGTAATTGTTTTTGAGTCAGGATCTTGCAAAATGATTTCCAAGTTATATTTAAACTTCCCTTTAATTATTATCAGAATAGTTCCCCACGCTATTTTCTGAGGAATTTGATAGTATATTTATTCTTGAATACTGCTCCGAATCCACTATTCTAGTTAGAAGCTTAGAATTAAATTTTTATTTAATTTCTCCGTTTTTATATTGTTTGTTATTTTCATGTAACTAATAATATTTTGTTCTTGCTTCAACAATATTCCTTTATTAGCATAATCCAGCTTTTCATATGCTAAATTAAGAGGTTTACCAAGTTCTTTTACTTCACAAGCTAACGACTTGATAAATTCGTACATTGTATCAACTAAATGCTTAACACCTCCTTCGCTTTCATCATACAAACTGCTTCTTCTTTCAGGAACCAGACGTTCCATTTCCAAAGTTTATATTCTGAATTAAGGTATCTAACAGTTTGTTCAGTTAGAGACCGTGGATCAGTGGCCAGACCGCTTGGCTCTCACCAAGGTGGCCGGGGTTGATCCCAGGCGACCACAAAGTGAGATTTTTGGTGGACAACACGGCGCTGGGGCGGGTTTCCTCGAGGATATCCGGTTTCTCCCGCCATCTCATTCCACCGGTGCTCCATCTTTATCTCATGCATCACCTGTGTCACCGCCTGCGGTGCCTTACGTAGTAAAAGTGGGCGTTAAACCCTACACTACACTACACTACACACACACACACACACACACACACACACACACACACACACACACACACACACACACACACACACACTTCAGTTAGATTAACACAGTTATTATAAAACCAATTATTACAAACAGCACACTGCAGTAAAGCGTTGATATCCTGTCTGGACACACTCTTCTTACACTCAAAATAGACACTCATTTTGATTAAAGGTTCCTCTGCGTTTTATAAAAACAGTTCACTACCATAAGCGCTATCGACTGATGAGCGTTTTCTTGTTACATTGCACTGGCCACTCACAATCGATGTTTCACTTCTGACGTACTAGGAATTTATGAGATAATGTTGGTAATGGACATAATCGATTAATCGCAGTAGATGGTTGACTAGCAGCTTTAGAAGTTTTAAAAGTTGGTACCACTACATACTAGCTTTGTTCAATTAATTGTTCTTAAGTTCAATAAGATATCATCTATATATTAGTTCACTGAGTAGGTATTAACAAAAGCTTGATATGTCCAAGATACTTACAGCACGTATCATACCACTTTAACGCAAATAACTTGACGAATTTCACAAATATTTAGGAGCTCCTCACCAATCACATTAATAAGCCATGCTACTAATCTTACCATTGTAAGCAATGATGGTAATTATTGCTTTGGAAATCACTCACTGCATGACACATATTTTATACTTTCTACTGGCTAATACACAATGTTGTTTTCATGCTCCATATTTTAAATTACTGCGCCCTGATCTCCATTTGCGCGAGTTTTAATTGCATACCAAATTATCATCTGTTTGAACTTCGATTAACTACTAGCAACATCAGTATCAGTAAACAGTACCTCACTGTAGGCACAGAACATCAACTATTAGAACTGAACCTCCAGTGTTATTTGTTGGCAACACGAAGTGGTCGCAGCATTGCATAGTGAGGTGGCACAAGAATAAATTATGAAAAATCGTGCTCCCAAAGGTTTGTATAGCTGTATTTTTCAAACCTTCCTAGCTGTCAACCTCAGCTAATGATATGTTCAAATGACGCATAAAGGTAATTACGTGGGCTTCGAGAGCTGTGACTACAGTCTTAAAGTTGTTGCATTATATAATCATCTTCTATCATATGTAGCAATACTGTATTTTAACATTAATCAGCTGAACACCGAATAGCCAGACTGGTAGGAAAAGCGCAGCACTTCAGTTTGTTTATTAATTGTTACGCAACATTAATATTCTCTGTAATGGTTGCATGTTCAAGAAACTAATTCTCCTAAGAGTAATGTGACTTTGTGTTATATCCCACTCCTGACACCAGTGTGACTTTGTGGGTTCGTGAAATGAAAAGTCCAATTACACCACTCAACAATGTTCTTTATTTCCACCGACTTACAGTTTAACACTTGCCAATTACACAAAATTACTTGCTGCACACAATTACAATTCACCAGTTCGTCCGTTACAACTTCACTTGTACTCGCGATTACATAAACTTCGATACCCATACACAGTTCGTACAGTCTTCCGTTGCACAACCCTTTCGTTCATTAACACGTCACTAACACTGCCTTCTTACACCAAGAACTGTCCTCATTCACTAACCAACTGATTGACCAACTCAAACCAACAACTGACTGACTACACCAAAACCAACTCAACAACTGACCCACACTGTCTGTCTGTAACCCTCTTTATAGGAATATCGCCGGTTTCTGGTGTTTACACGATTGTTCTGGTAACAGAAAGATCGAGAACCAGGTGGAAGGAAAACAGACGCACAATTATGTTTCTTTCCGACCGCTGGCTGTCACCACTATAAGACAAACGAGGGAAAGGCGTGGCTAACCGAGCCTCCCCTGTCTTCCGTTGCCAGCTGCTCACAGGGTGTTTCAGCGCTCCCCATTACACTGCTCCCTTCTCAAAGCTGTTCGCCCTCGAACAGCCCCATCGTAGCGTGCGAGGCGGTCCAGGTGTACCACCAGCATCTGCTCGGAGTCTCAGCCAGAAGTAGCGCTGCCGTAGTTTGTGAATCATTCGGTTCGCTCCCAGGTGTCCTCCTGAAGTACCGGCGTGCACTTCCTCCAAGATTTCCGGGACCTTACTCCGGGGAAGTACCAACTGTCCTCTCTGCGCCTTCCCATCGGGTGACTCCCATACCCGGAACAGCACGCCCACTCTGGTCTTCAACGAGTCCCATTGGGCCCAGTGCGACTTGTAGGTGGCGCTCCTCGGTGCGATGTCCTCCCAGGTTGGTCTCGTCCCTGCGTCCACTTCCCTCAAGAGTGGCCCCAAGTCTGCGTCCGCCAGCTGCTCCCTCCTCAGGCCTGCGCTATCCCAGCCTTCAGCAGGCACTGCCACAACTACTCGGACTGCTGCGGCACGCTCCTCCTCTTCCACTCTTGTACGCTCGTGGCCGTCCTGGATCTGCGATAGGACACCTCCAATGCAATGGTCGCTGGCGTCGGTGTCCACAATGAAGGCGCCACCCGGTTGTGGGAAACCCAAAATTGAAGCACTGCACAGGGTCCCCTTCGGGTGCTGGAAAGCGTGTTCGGCGTCCTCCGTCCACACATAAGGCCGGTTTTCCTCCGTCAGGCGGGTGAGGGGTTTTGCGATGTTGTCGGCCTTTTCCTCTAAATCATTAAGGCGGTCGTCTACTTGACCCTTCCGTTTGCCCAGGTTCGCGACGTCATCCCTCACGCCGGCCAAACGTTCCTCAAACTTTGCGGCCAGAGCCTCGTTCGCCGCCCTCATCTCCGTTGTAAGTTCGGCCATCTTTGAGGTCATTGTCGTGGCCAAGTTGTTGTTAGCCGTTTCCGTCTTCGCTGTTAATTCGGCCTTCATTTCTTCCATCTTCCCGGTGATGTTGTCTTTAGCCGCTTCTGTTTTTGCAGCGAGCTTTTCAGTTGCCGTTCTCATTTCTCTCAGTTCCGCCGTCATTTCCGTCATCATCTCTAAAATTTTCTCCAATTTCGCGTCCATGGTTGCAATGTTCGGTGATGTTATCTTCCCGCTTCCTGACACCAGTGTGACTTTGTGTTATTTCCCACTCCTGACACCAGTGTGACTTTGTGGGTTCGTGAAATGAAAAGTCCAATTACACCACTCAACAATGTTCTTTATTTCCACCGACTTACAGTTTAACACTTGCCAATTACACAAAATTACTTGCTGCACACAATTACAATTCACCAGTTCGTCCGTTACAACTTCACTTGTACTCGCGATTACATAAACTTCGATACCCATACACAGTTCGTACAGTCTTCCGTTGCACAACCCTTTCGTTCATTAACACGTCACTAACACTGCCTTCTTACACCAAGAACTGTCCTCATTCACTAACCAACTGATTGACCAACTCAAACCAACAACTGACTGACTACACCAAAACCAACTCAACAACTGACCCACACTGTCTGTCTGTAACCCTCTTTATAGGAATATCGCCGGTTTCTGGTGTTTACACGATTGTTCTGGTAACAGAAAGATCGAGAACCAGGTGGAAGGAAAACAGACGCACAATTATGTTTCTTTCCGACCGCTGGCTGTCACCACTATAAGACAAACGAGGGAAAGGCGTGGCTAACCGAGCCTCCCCTGTCTTCCGTTGCCAGCTGCTCACAGGGTGTTTCAGCGCTCCCCGTTACAGTAACAACAAAAATATGTGTGTAATTATACATAACCCAATTACATTATTCATTCTCCAGTTTTGAGTCTTGCAATGAATTTTATGCATGGCACATATTCATTATTTTCTATTTCAATGAATTATCTTAAAGGATGTGGTATTTGACAGGAAAGTTGGTATAACAACATTATTTTGACAGTTACTACTTTCTTTTATTACTCTGTCTTATTAGAATAGTATTGATAATTTAACTCTCACTTAAATAACATGAGTAAATCAACTGAATCAGCTAGAAAGAATCTATAGCACAAGACTAGTTATAACATTGTAGCTATAGCTCAAAACTCTTAAAAGTCATATAACATGGCTAATTCAGTTAATTACAAGGAAACTTTAGACAAACATTCTGTATAACATTGCATATATTGCCAAATCATTTAAATGATATACTCGTAAACAACACGAATAGCCTTTTTCATTTAAAAAAATACATTTTAACATAAAACTGCAGCTATTGCTTAACTATATAAAGTGGCACTGCTGGCTCTCTAGGAACTGCTTAAAAGTGTATATTTGAACATGTGCTTGGTAATCCCATGGGATCATAATAGTTCCTCCAACACTTTGGGAATTTGCAGGAATACTTCAGCCGTAACTTGCCACACTACTTATCCTGCTAAATGTGAGAAATATGTAAGTGATATGTAAATGGTATCTCCAATAATAAATTAATGAATGACAGAAGTCTGACAGAAAGTACTTTTAATGAAACGGGTGATGTTTTTCAAGGCCCATTGACAACAGTATCAACGCTAGGTGTAAAGATAATTTAGAATGGTTTAAACGCCCGGCTCTGTAGCATATCTGCCTCACGTTCATGAGCTCCCAAGTTCGAATATCGTTCAGGGTGAGTTATCGGGATAAGGTTCTTCCTTATCCTGAAAGAGAATGTCTGGTAACTCTACGCTCTATGGGCCATATGCTGATTGGAGCATCATTTTATCATTCTGTAAAGATCAAATACTCCTGAAGAACTATTTGCTTCCGGAAGTAACTACTTCAGGAACCTTCTGTATAAAATAAAAGTCACAGCTTTGGAATTTCCAAAATTACCATCTACCATGTCATTAAAAGTGGCAGCAACATAAAATACAAAATAAATTAAAATTTTTATCACAGGAGAAT
>CM060950.1:266783793-266786293 GCA_030765055.1 Mantis religiosa | reverse complement strand
CAGCCAGTATGGCTTCCTTGAGCAGTGACAGGCTTGTCTGGTATTGTTCCGAGCAGAGACGTTTGTGGGCCTCCTCGCCTCTTCTGTTCGCTCGAACCATCACTCGTCTGGACCATATGGTTTGTCTACGTTTGGCAGCAATATCTTCAGACCACCAGTAGGCGGGCCTACGAAAGTGCCTGGCCGGCTTACGGGGCAAGGCAGTATTACAGGCTTGTAGAATCCTGGAGAATGTTGTAGCCGTAAGGGTCCGTTCATCATGAGCACTTAGTAGGCGGCCCACTTCCGTTACCAAAGCGGGGAGCCCATGTGGTGAAACCCGCCATACCAGACGTGAGGAGCGTTCCGATGGAGGAGAACCAGCATCAGCGACATCAAACAAAAGGTGCTGGTGATAGCTCAGGGTCTCTGTCTCCAAAACTTCCCAATTCAGAAGCTTCTGAGAGAGGGTGTTGGTGCTAAAAGTGACATCGATGTAAGACTGACTGTCACGTCGTACAAAGGTAGGTGCTGTTCCTTGGTTATGTACCACTAAATCGTCTTCAGCAAGCCATTCTGCAAAGGCACAGCCTCTTGAGTCCTCAACAGGCGAGCCCCATAAAGGCGATTTGGCGTTAAAATCTCCACCCACGATAATGCCTTTAGCGCGACGACGCATGTCTGTTCGCAGGTCGTGAAGGAAGCTAAGGAATCGGGCAAGGTCAACGTTCGGAGAAATATAGCAGCCGTAGATCAGAAAGGAAGGCAGTTCCAGCCAAACAAACTCTGCTCATGCTCCCCTGTCCACTAAGCACAGAGAGTTGTTGTAAACACGTATAGCAACATCCACTGTGTTGTCAGTGGTCCATATAGTGGGATCGGTCTTAGCTCTGTTTGGTTCAGCCATGATCAGTATGTCACTAATGGTTTCGGATGCCATGTGGCACAATAAATCCATGGCCTCGCGGCCACGGTCGATGTAGGCTTGCAGCATCCGTATAGCCCCTGGTGGTTTGGCAGCGACAGAAAACGTAACTGGTTCCGATTCTGTCGTCTCTGGGACAGTTGACATTTGGGAAGTTATCAGGTCGTTGTGCGAATATTTTGGGCCCGAGCAGCGTTGACCAACTTGCGGTACTTAGGACAACGATGGGTGCGCACTCTATGTCCCGGAATGACGCACATCAGGCAATAGTGCTCGGAAGTGCAATTGGCAGCCAAGTGACCATCCTTCCCACAATTGAGACAAGCATTTCCTCTATCAGGGCCACTGCAGTTATTTGCACGATGCCAAACGCTTGGCAGTAGAAACAGACAACTGTGGCTATCTGCCCTTCCGTCATAGTGGATCGAAGAGACGTGACCCGCAGATCTGCTGCGCTCACTCCCAAAGCGCGGGAAATGGATTCCTGGACTTCTGCCTCCGTGGTGATGGCATCATTATCATGGATGTGCAGTACCGTGTCCAGTCTACGGGTACAGCGCACAGCCGTGTGCAAGAACCTTCCTCAGTGGTTCAGCTTTGTCAGCTCCTCCATTAACGGTAAGAAGCAATTCTCCTCCACGGGTCTTGCGGATGTGTTGCACATCCACGCCAACTTCCTCCAGTTTGACACTGCTCTTGACCTCCTTTAACAGTTCCGCGTATGTTCGGGTCCCAGGATGAATAATAACTGCTCCAATGTCTGGGCTTGAGACTGCCGGGGGTGATCCAGGATGGGGCCCTCCATTCCCAGCATCGGGTGCCATTCTCCGGGGTCGAGGAACGTGCAGGTACACTGAGATGTCGGTGTCTACAAAGGCATATACCAACAGTTTCCTTGTTGCAAGAATATCACACCCAGCCTGTAGGGGAAGACAGATCTTTCGCCTCCCATGTTTGAAGGCCAAGGCACGCAGGTAGGTAAAGCGTTCCCTCAAAAGCTGCAGAGTGTCTCCCTTTTCCAGAGGTGTAGTCACAGAAAGCTTGAAAATGTAGCGTTCCTTACTCCGGAAACCTCCTCCCATCGGCACTTTCGAAATGGAAGAAAAGTACGCTGCGTTAGGATACTCCTCTTCCAGGCCAACTAGGTCCATCAGTTCGGAGTAGCGTTCACGGAAGAGCCGGTTGATGCCTTGGCGTATCGAGGGATCATCGGCGATAAGGGCTAAATCCTCTTCGTTACCTGCCTAAAGCGGATTCCCTTCTGCAATCTCCACATTCCGGAACGTGCAAGGGGGCCAAAATTGATCCACAAGGTCTTTCAGTCTTTCAGGGCTGTCGACATCGGAGAAAGACGCTCGGATTCCCAAGGCAATTTGCTGTTCCACCTCGGAGCGGTACGCTGGATCCAGGTTATTTATATCAGTCAATAATAATTCAGGGGCAGTTTGTACGCCAATGGACTGCAATTGGATAGGGTTACATGTTAACTTTGATTTGGTTGGTGGCCCACTATCTGCGTCAGCATGAGCTATTAGCAGATCAGTAATGAAATTGACTCTCCGAATTTAAACTTTTATATCCATTTTAGTATTCACA
>CM060950.1:266758793-266768793 GCA_030765055.1 Mantis religiosa | reverse complement strand
GTAGCAGTAGTAGCAGTACTATTAGTGCTAGCAGTAGTAGCAGTACTATTAGTAGCAGCAGCAGCAGTAGTAGTAGTAGTAGTAGTAGTAGTAGCAGCAGCAGCAGCAGTAGTAGTAACAGTAGTAAAAGTAGTAGCAGTACTATTAGTGGTAGCAGCAGCAGCAGCATTAGTAGTAGTAGCAGTAGTAGCAGTAGTAGTAACAGTAGTAGTAGTAGTAGTAGTAGTAGTAGTAGTAGTAGTAGTAGTAGTAGTAGTAGTAGTAACAGTAGCAGCAGCAGCATTAGTAGTAGTAGCAGTAGTAGCAGTAGTAGTAGTAGTAGTAGTAGTAGTAGCAGCAGCAGCAGCAGTAGTAGTAACAGTAGTAAAAGTAGTAGCAGTACTATTAGTGGTAGCAGCAGCAGCAGCATTAGTAGTAGTAGCAGTAGTAGCAGTAGTAGTAACAGTAGTAGCAGTACTATTAGTGGTAGCAGCAGCAGTAGCAGTAGCAGTAGTAGCAGTACTATTAGTAGTAGTAGTAGCAGTAGTAGCAGTAGTAGTAGCAGTAGTAGCAGTACTATTAGTGGTAGCAGTAGCACTAGTAGTAGCAGTAGTAGCAGTAGTAGTAACAGTAGTAGCAGTACTATTAGTGGTAGCAGCAGTAGTAGTAGTAGCAGTACTATTAGTGGTAGCAACAGCAGTAGTAGTAGCATTAGTAGTAGCAGTAGTAGCAGCAGTAGCATAAGTAGCAGCAGTAGTAGTAGCAGTAGTAGCAGTAGTAGTAACAGTAGTAGCAGTACTATTAGTGGTAGCAGCAGCAGTAGTAGCAGTACTATTAGTGGTAGCAGCAGCAGTAGTAGTAGCAGTAGTAGCAGTACTATTAGTGGTAGTAGCAGCAGTAGTAGCAGTACTATTAGTGGTAGCAGCAGCAGTAGTAGCAGCAGTAGTAGCAGTACTATTAGTGGTAGCAGCAGCAGTAGTAGTAACAGTAGGAGCAGTACTATTAGTGGTAGCAGCAGCAGTAGCAGTAGCAGTAGTAGCAGTACTATTAGTGGTAGCAGCAGCAGTAGCAGTAGCAGTAGTAGCAGTACTATTAGTGGTAGCAGCAGCAGTAGTAGTAACAGTAGTAGCAGTACTATTAGTGGTAGCAGCAGCAGTAGTAGCAGTACTATTAGTGGTAGCAGCAGCAGTAGCAGTAGCAGTAGTAGCAGTACTATTAGTGGTAGCAGCAGCAGTATTAGTCGTAGTAGCAGTAGTAGCAGTAGTAGTAACAGTACTATTAGTGGTAGTAGCAGTAGTAGCAGTAGTAGTAACAGTACTATTAGTGGTAGCAGCAGTAGTAGTAGTAGCAGTACTATTAGTGGTAGCAACAGCAGTAGTAGTAGCATTAGTAGTAGCAGTAGTAGCAGCAGTAGCATAAGTAGCAGTAGTAGTAACAGTAGTAGCAGTACTATTAGTGGTAGTAGCAGCAGCATTAGCAGTAGTAGCAGTAGTAGCAGTAGTAGTAACAGTACTATTAGTGGTAGCAGCAGTAGTAGTAGTAGCAGTACTATTAGTGGTAGCAGCAGCAGTAGTAGTAGCAGTAGTAGCAGTACTATTAGTGGTAGCAGCAGCAGTTGTAGGAGCAGTACTATTAGTGGTAGTAGCAGCAGTTGTAGGAGCAGTACTATTAGTGGTAGTAGCAGCAGTAGTAGTAGCAGTAGTAGTAGTACTATTAGTGGTAGCAGCAGCAGTTGTAGGAGCAGTACTATTAGTGGTAGCAGCAGCAGTTGTAGGAGCAGTACTATTAGTGGTAGTAGCAGCAGTAGTAGTAGCAGTAGTAGCAGTACTATTAGTGGTAGCAGCAGCAGTTGTAGGAGCAGTACTATTAGTGGTAGCAGCAGCAGTTGTAGGAGCAGTACTATTAGTGGTAGTAGCAGCAGTTGTAGTAGCAGTACTATTAGTGGTAGTAGCAGCAGTAGTAGTAGCAGTAGTAGTAGTACTATTAGTGGTAGCAGCAGCAGTTGTAGGAGCAGTACTATTAGTGGTAGCAGCAGCAGTTGTAGGAGCAGTACTATTAGTGGTAGTAGCAGCAGTTGTAGTAGCAGTAGTAGCAGTACTATTAGTGGTAGCAGCAGCAGTTGTAGGAGCAGTACTATTAGTGGTAGCAGCAGCAGTAGTAGTAGCAGTAGTAGCAGTACTATTAGTGGTAGCAGCAGCAGTTGTAGGAGCAGTACTATTAGTGGTAGTAGCAGCAGTTGTAGGAGCAGTACTATTAGTGGTAGCAGCAGCAGTTGTAGGAGCAGTACTATTAGTGGTAGTAGCAGCAGTAGTAGTAGCAGTAGTAGTAGTAGCAGTACTATTAGTGGTAGCAGCAGTAGTAGTAGTAGCAGTACTATTAGTGTCAGCAGCAGCAGTAGTAGTAGCAGTACTATTAGTGGTAGCAGCAGCAGTAGTAGTAGCAGTAGTAGCAGTACTATTAGTGGTAGCAGCAGTAGTAGTAGTAGCAGTACTATTAGTGGTAGCAGCAGCAGTAGTAGTAGCAGTACTATTAGTGGTAGCAGTAGTAGTAGTAGTAGCAGTAGTAGTAGCACTAGTAGCAGCAGTAGCATAAGTAGCAATAGTAGTAACAGTAGTAGCAGTAGTAGTAGCAGTACTATTAGTGGTAGCAGCAGCAGTAGTAGTAGCAGTAGTAGCAGTACTATTAGTGGTAGCAGCAGTAGCAGTAGTAGCAGTACTATTAGTGGTAGCAGCAGCAGTAGTAGTAGCAGTACTATTAGTGGTAGCAGTAGTAGTAGTAGTAGCAGTAGTAGTAGCACTAGTAGCAGCAGTAGCATAAGTAGCAATAGTAGTAACAGTAGTAGCAGTAGTAGTAGTAGTAGTAGCAGCAGCATTAGTAGCAGTACTATTAGTGGTAGCAGTACTATTAGTGGTAGCAGCAGTAGTAGTAGTAGCAGTAGTAGTAGCAGTAGTAGCAGCAGTAGCATAAGTAGCAGTAGTAGTAACAGTAGTAGCAGTACTATTAGTGGTAGTAGCAGCAGCATTAATAGCAGTACTATTAGTGGTAGCAGCAGCAGTAGTAGTAGCAGTTGTAGTAGCAGTAGCATAAGTAGCAGTAGTAGTAACAGTAGTAGCAGTACTATTAGTAGCAGTAGTAGTAGCAGTAGCATAAGTAGCAGTAGTAGTAACAGTAGTAGCAGTAGCATAAGTAGCAGTAGTAGTAACAGTAGTAGCAGTACTATTAGTGGTAGCAGCAGCAGTAGTAGTAGCAGTAGTAGTAGCAGTAGCATAAGTAGCAGTAGTAGTAGCAGCAGCATTAGTAGCAGTACTATTAGTGGTAGCAGCAGCAGTAGTAGTAGCAGTAGTAGTAGCAGCAGCAGTAGTAGCAGTACTATTAGTGGTAGCAGCAGCAGTAGTAGTAGCAGTAGTAGTAGCAGTAGTAGCAGCAGTAGCATAAGTAGCAGTAGTAGTAGTAGCAGTAATAGTAGTGGTCGTAGTAGCATCAGTAGTAGCAGCAGTAGTAGTAGTAGTAGCAGCAGCAGTAGTAGTAGTAGCAGTGGCATTAGTAGCACTACTAGCAGCTGCAGCAGTAGTAGTAGCAGTAGCATTAGTAGCAGTAGTAGTAGCAGCAGTAGCATTAGTAGCAGTAGTAGCAGCAGTAGTATTAGCAGTAGTAGCAGTAGTAGTAGCAGTAGTAGCAGTAGTAGTAGCAGTAGTAGTAGCAGTAGCATTAGTAGCAGTAGTAGTAGCAGCAGCAGTAGTAGCAGTACTATTAGTGGTAGCAGCAGCAGTAGTAGTAGCAGTAGTAGCAGCAGTAGCATTAGTAGCAGTAGTAGTAGTAGTAGCAGTAATAGTAGTGGTAGTAGTAGCATCAGTAGTAGCAGCAGTAGTAGCAGTAGTAGCAGCAGCAGTAGTAGTAGTAGCAGTGGCATTAGTAGCAGTACTAGCAGCTGCAGCAGTAGTAGTAGCAGTAGCATTAGTAGCAGTAGTAGTAGCAGCAGTAGCATTAGTAGCAGTAGTAGCAGCAGTAGTATTAGCAGTAGTAGCAGTAGTAGTAGCAGTAGTAGCAGTAGTAGTAGCAGTAGTAGTAGCAGTAGCATTAGTAGCAGTAGTAGTAGCAGTAGCATTAGTAGCAGTAGTAGTAGCAGTAGTAGCAGTAGTAGTAGTAGCAGTAGTAATATTAGTAGCAGTAGTAGCAGTAGTAGTAGCAGTAGTAGTAGCAGTAGCATTAGTAGCGGCATTAGTAGCAGCAGTAGCATTAGTAGCAGTAGTAGCAGTAGTAGTAGCAGTAGTAGTAGCAGTAGTAGTAGCAGTAGTAGTAGCAGTATTAGTAGCAGTAGTAGTAGCAGTAGTAGTAGCAGTAGTAGCATTAGTAGCAGCAGTAGCATTAGTAGCAGTAGTAGCAGTAGTAGTAGCAGTAGTAGTAGCAGTAGTAGTATCAGTATTAGTAGCAGTAGTAGTAGCAGTAGTAGTAGCAGTAGTAGTAGTAGCAGTAGCATTAGTAGCAGTAGTAGTAGCAGCAGTAGCATTAGTAGCAGTAGTAGTAGCAGTAGTAGCAGTAGTAGTAGCAGCAGTAGCATTAGTAGCAGTAGTAGTAACAGTAGTAGTAGCAGTAGCATTAGTAGCAGCATTAGTAGCAGCAGTAGCATTAGTAGCAGTAGTAGTAGCAGTAGTAGCAGTAGTAGCAGTAGTAGCAGTAGTAGCAGTAGTAGTAGCAGAAGTAGCATTAGTAGCAGTAGTAGTAGCAGTAGTAGCGGCAGCAGCAGTAGTAGTAGCAGTGGTAGTAGTAGCAGCAGTAGTAGTAGCAGCAGCAGTAGTAGCAGTAGTAGTAATAGTAGCAGTGGTAGTAGCAGTAGTAGCAGTAGTAGTAGCAGCAGCATCAGGAGTAGTAGTAGCAGCATGAGCAGTAGTAGTTGGAGTAGTAGCAGTAGTAGCAGTAGTAGTAGCAGCAGCAGTATTAGTAGTAGCAGTAGTACCAGTAGTAGTAGCAGCAGCAGTAGTAGAAGTAGCAGTGGTATTATTAGCAGCAGCAGTGGTAGTTTTTTTTTATACAGCGGAAAAATCCTACGAAAGACGCCTCTGGCGAGTTGGATTCCTACCAACTAAAAAACCCCTGTAAGAATCATATGTGTGCTTCTTCTTGGAACTGCCCAGCGGCATTACTTCAAGAAGAGGAGATTCAAGATGTTAGTGACTGTCTCAAATTGTCAGTGAAGGTCTTAAAAGTCTTCCATTTCCCGGCGCTTGCGGGATAGAATTCGTCGGGCCAGCTCCGAAATTGTGTTCCAGTTCGTAGGAGATGTCAGCATACTGGCGATTACTTCAGAGGGCGTAAACTGTCCTAGTTTTAACTCCGCCACTTGACGCAGATGTTGCCATCGAACACATTCGAAGAACGTGTGCTCCACGGTGTCGATTTTGCCGCAGTAGATACATTCGTCAGTAGCGCTTAACCCAAAACGGTGCAGATAGGCCCTAAAACAGCCATGTCCTGTGAGGAACTGGGTGAGGTAGAAGCTGACGCCTCCCCTTCTGCGCGTATACCAAGGTGTAATATTGCGGATTAAACGTCGTGTCCAGAGGGCTGTTCCGTCATCCATGTCCCATAACTCCTGCCACTGTTCCAACGCTGCTGCCGGGCCTCGGCTCTGCCTATCTCAGTCCGTTCCCGTAAGAGGCGCTCTTTGGCCAACAAAGTAATAGGGGGCGTTCTGGCCAACACCAGTAATGCCTTGGTTGAAGTGGTCCGATACGCGCTGGTGATTCGTATCGCAACCTTGCGCTGCACGCTGAGGAGCTGTGCAGTATACAATTTGCGGTCAAGTGCTTTTTGCCAGAACCTCACACCATAGAGCAGGATAGAGGAGACAACTTAGAAGAGAGTTCTGCGACTGGTTTCCTTAGGGCCTCCTATATTCGGCATTATTCTACTTAAATGCGCAACGGCTACGCTGGCCTTCGTAACAATAGCGCGTACGTGAGTACCCATGTACATATTGCGGGCTAGGTGTATGCCTAAGTATTTCAGGGAGTCCTGACTCCGGATGACCAAGGTACCAAGCTGGAGGTTGATAGCTGGGACCTTCCTGCCACCCACCAGCAGTGCCACTTCTGTCTTGTGCGGCGCCAATCCTAATTTCTTGGCTGTCAGGGAACGATCTGATTCTGCCAGAGCTTCATTGCCAGCTAGTTCCAGGGAGACTGCATCAGGGGCAATTATAGTGAGGGCCAGGTCGTCTGCGTAGGCTGTAAGCGTGACCCCTGGGGGCATAGGTGATCTCAGAATTCCATCAAAGTAGACGTTCCACAGAGTGGGGCTCAGTACTGAGCCCTGTGGGACTCCGCAGGTCATGCACATTTGACTGTGACTGCCTACGAGTAGCAACCGATCGTCTCAGTAGCTGGCCAGCAGATTATAGAGATATGGTGCTATCTGCCGTAAACTGAGCTCCGATAAAATGCCTCCCCATGGTGCAGAGTTGAAGGCATTTCTGACATCCAGGGTGACAAGAGCACACTTGGGACGTCGGCCGCGGGGTTGTGATTGGACGCCCTCCGCTAGTTCCTGCACCTTCCTCAGGGCGGTAAGGGTGGACCGTCCCATGCGAAAGCCGTGTTGTGCTTCAGCTAATCCACCGGTGCGTTCGATTTCACTAATGAGGCGTCCCAGTACCAGACGTTCAAAGAGTTTACCCAGTACATTCAGGAGACAGATGAGTCGATAGGTGGTAGTCCCCTGTTCCCGCTTCGGTTTCTCGAGCAACAGAAGTCGCGCCTGCTTCCATTCAGCCGGGAAATTGCCAGTTTTCAATAGGCGGTTGAATAGTTCCAAACACCGGTCTGGGTAATTCTGGGCGATCGTCTTCACGACCAGAGGGGGCACACCGTCCGGTCCTGGGGCTCTGTTGACTCGAATTTTGGCCATAGCTTCTGTCAGGTCTTCGGCAGTGAATGGAGGTATCTCATCGGGAGACACGGGGTGCTTAGCCCAGGAGATGGGAGCATGTGCCGGGAAGAGGGTCCGAGCTACCTCTAACTGGCGATCATCAGGCAGCTGGGCCGGCGGTGATGTGCGGAGCTTCTTCGTAGAAAGCTTATAGCCCTGGCCCCAGATGTCATCGTCTATTTCATCCAGGAGGGCCTGCCAAGCAGCACGTTTGGCAACCAGTATGGCTTCCTTGAGCAGTGCCCGGCTTGTCCTGTATTGTTCCAAACAGAGACGTTTGTGGGCCTCGTCGCCTCTTCTGTTCGCGCGAACCATCGCTCGTCTGGACCGTATGGTTTGCCTACGTTGGGCAGCAATATCTTCAGACCACCAGTAGACGGGCTTACGAAAATGCCTGGTAGGCTTTCGAGGAAAGGCAGTGTCACAGGCTTGCTGTAGAATCCTAGAGAATGTTGTAACAGTGAGGGTCCGTTCATCATGCGCATTCAGTAGGCGGCCCACTTCCGTCACCAAAGCGGGGAGCCCATGTGGTGAAACCCGCCATACCAGACGTGAAGAGCGGTCCGATGGATGGGATCCAGCATCAGCGACATCATACAAAAGGTATTGATGATAGCTCAGGGTCTCTGTATCCAAAACTTTCCAATTCAGAACCTTCTGGGAGAGGGTGTTGGTGCGAAAAGTGATATAGATGTAAGACTGACTGTCACGTCGTACAAAGGTAGGTGCTGTTCCTTGGTTATATACCACTAAATTGTCTTCAGCAAGCCATTCTGCAAAGGCACGGCCTCTTGAGTCCTCAACAGGCGAGCCCCATAAAGGCGATTTGGCGTTAAAATCTCCACCCAC
The DNA here is from genome assembly GCA_030765055.1 of Mantis religiosa. Taxonomy (NCBI): domain Eukaryota; kingdom Metazoa; phylum Arthropoda; class Insecta; order Mantodea; family Mantidae; genus Mantis; species Mantis religiosa. The sequence continues at coordinate 266,761,041 of CM060950.1, read as the reverse complement.
GATAATGCTTTAGCGCGACGACGCATGTCTGTTCGCAGGTCGTGAAGGAAGCTAAGGAATCGGGCAAGGTCAACGTTCGGAGAAATATAGCAGCCGTAGATCAGAAAGGAAGGCAGTTCCAGCCAAACAAACCCTGCTCATGCTCCCCTGTCCACTAAGCACAGAGAGTTGTTGTAAAGACGTATAGCAACATCCACTGCGTTGTCAGTGGTCCATACAGTGGGATCGGTTTTAGCTTTGTTTGGTTCAGCCATGATCAGTATGTCCGTACTGGTTTCAGATGCCATGTGGCACAATAGATCCATGGCCTCTCGGCCGCGGTCGATGTTGACTTGCAGTATCCGTATAGCCCCTTGTGGTTTAGCAGCGACAGAAAACGTGACTGGTGCCGGTTCTGTCGTCTCTGGGACAGTTAACATTTGCGAAGTTGTCAGGTCGTTGTGCGATGACGTTGGGCCCTAGCAGCGTTGACTAACTTGCGGTACTTAGGACAGCGATGGGTGCCCACTCTATGTCCCGGAATGGCGCACATCAGGCAATAGGGCTCAGAAGTGCAATTGACAGCCAAGTGACCAGCCTTCCCACAATTAAGACAAGCTTTTCCTCTATCAGGGCCACTGCAGTTATTTGCTCGATGTCCAAACGCTTGACAGTGGAAACAGCGGGGTATGAAAACCCGTTCCTGAACCTTGCAGAAACACCAACCGATGCGGACCGACCCTAATTGGGTAAGGCGACGCCCCAGCTCTGAAGGTAAGACAACTGTGGCTATTTATCCCTCCGTCATAGTGGGTCGAAGAGACGTGACCCGCAGATCTGCAGCGCTCACTCCCAAAGCGCGGGAAATGGATTCCTGGACTTCTGCCTCCGTGGTGATGGCGTCAATATCGTGTATGTACAGTACCGTGTCCATTCTACGTGTACAGCGCACAGGCGTGTCTTTGAGGTTTTGTGCAAGGGCCTTCCTCAGTGGTTCAGCCTTGTCAGGTCCCCTATTAACGGTCAGAAGCAATTCTCCTCCACGGGTCTTGCGGATGTGTTGCACATCCACGCCAACTTCCTCCAGTTTGACACTGCTCTTGACCTCCTTTAGCAGTTCCGCGTATGTTCGGGTCCCAGGATGAACGATAACTGCTCCAATGTCTGTGCTTTTGGCTGCCGAGGGTGATCCAGGATGGGGACCTCCATTCCCAGCATCGGATGCCATCCTCCGGGGTCGAGGGACGTGCAGGTAGACTGTGATGTCGCTGTCTACAAAGACATATTCCAAAAGTTTCCTTGTTGTAAGAATGTCACACCCGGCCGGTAGGGGAAGACGGATCTTTCGCCTACCATGTTTGTAGGCCAAGGCACGCAGGCAGCTGAAGTGCTCCCTCAAAAGCTGCAGGGTGTCTCCCTTTTCCACAGGTGTCGTCATGGACAGCTTGAAAATAAAGCGTTCCTTGCTCCGGAAACCTCCTTGCTTCGGCACTTTCGAAATGGAAGAAAAGTACGCTGCGTTAGGATACTCCTCATCCAGGCCAACTAGGTCCACCAGTTCCGGGTATCGTTCGCGGAACAGGCGGTTGATGCCTTGGCGCATCGAGGGATCGTCGGTGATAATGGCCAAATCCTCTTCGGTACCTGCCTGAAGTGGAGTCCCTTCTGCAATCTCCACAGTCCGGAACGTGCAAGGGTGCCAGGATTGTTCCACAAGGTCTTTCAGTCTTTCAGGGCTATCGACCTCAGAGAAAGACGCTCGGATTCCCGAGGCGATTTGTTGTTCCACCTCGGAGCGGTACGCTGGATTCAGGTTATTTAGATCAGCCAGTAATAATTCAGGGGCAGTTTGAACGCCAATGGACTGCGATTCGATAGGGTTACATTTTACCTTAGCTTTGCTTGGTGGTCCACTACCCGCGTCCACATGAGCTTTAAGCAGGTCAGAAATGACCTTCACTCTCCTAATTTTCACCTTTACGTCCATTTTAGTATTCACATTTGTGCTGATGAGGTCTACCAGTCCAGAAGCCGCTTCGGAGAGCTGAGATATAAAGTAGGCAAAGCTAATTTCATCCGAATTTTCGGCAAGTGCGGCACTAGAACGTTTAGTGCGACTTCCAGGTTGTCGTAAACACGGCGGAGCACACACAGACACCTCCGATGATTGAGACTCTGAGGTGGACCCTGAAGAGGGGGCCACTGCTCTTTGGCCACCAGAAGTATTGGGTATTGTTCCACTTGATGCCAAGGAAGCCGTGAAGTTAGT
>CM060950.1:266718793-266746293 GCA_030765055.1 Mantis religiosa | reverse complement strand
GCTTGTCCTTCACTTTGCATGTTCTGGCCTCTCAAGTCAACTATGTTTCTGTTGTCAGCCAAGGACAGTAAAGCTGATTCGAAGTCCATGGTATTCAGATAAACCTCAATGTTCGCTTAGCGAACCTCTGTTTTCCTCGTTTTTAAGGGGAGAATATATGACAAAATTCGCCAAACGTTACTTTTTAGTTATATACGAGACTTATTAATTTAATTTTCCTCTTTTACTTGATGTATATTTCGTTCTTACGCAAAATACTTACAAAAGAACTATTGAGGTACCACATTCACATAATTTTCTCTACCCTCTATTGCATATTAATAGGAAGACAAACTATTCTTACGAAAGTTTATTACTTTGTCTACCACGGTGGACATGGTAGGTTGACACGGTAATGCATTCCAGCCGAGAAGGCCTGCTGAAACCACAAAAGTATTTTTGCTTTCTCTACTACCATAGTAAGTAGAGGAACAATTGTATTCCATTTAAACATTTTATACCACGATTTTATCGAAAATTAATGTTTTGCGACTGCCAGGATTAAAAAAGGATACTTTTACAAAAGGGTGCTTCTGTATGTGTGACTGTAAATCGCATAACTCAAATACGAATGTGTTTTAAATACCAAAATTTGCATTTAAGTTTAACAAGGATGCGGTACCGCAGATAACCACTTTCATAGAACATTTTTCAAAAATGTTTATTTTCTAAAAAATACGATTTTGATTAAAATACCATATGTTTAAAATATTTTCATGACAAAGGGTATACCACGAGTTTTCTGGGAATGTTTTCATGAGTCCTCTTTATTCTGGATGACTTTTGCATAACTAGTAAATAGTAAGGGATAGACAAAGTCTTACTACACAAAAAGAACTGATCTCGTTAAAATATGGAATTTATGTAAAATACATTTCCGTTTTGGGGAGTGAATCATTTCCTAGATATTCCTTGTTATCTCTTTGACTTTCCAAACACATACATCTTTCTCAAAAACAAAGTCGTTATTTTTTCCTTTTTATTATCCTGGACATGCAAAGAGAGTGAAATGTCAAAGCCATCACACAGCTAAAAGCTGTTAACAAACTTGACTGTTGCTTAAGCTTACCATGTTCCCCTATTCCCACTGCACCTATATATAACAAAACAACTTCTACAATCGTCTAACGCAGTTAACATGAAGTAGATGGAAAAACGAGTAGTTCAGAATATTTGAATAAGAATGAGTAGGAAACATCATGTGAGTACACACATAAAATTTTAATTCTTCCTTTACAGAAGGATTTGACTATGCATTACGTAAATGTAAACAAGGAGCCTCCGGGTTCGAGTGTGTGACCTTTTAAAATTCAAAACAATAACAAGAAATACTGTAAATGGTTATTTCCAAAAATAAAAATTTATATGACAAGATGTATGCCTTAAAAATATCTAACTTTTCTTTTTCTTTTTCTTATCTTTTGTGTAGTAAAGTTTCATCTATTTCTTATGATTTACGAATTATACTTACAAGTCTTATTGAGAATGTAGAGGACTTGAAGCTATTCCAGAAAACTTCAAAATGAACATTTAATTTTTGATGAAAACATTATAAATAAATGCTATTTCAATTACAATCTTTAAAGAAATGTTTCATAAAGTCAAAATTTTTCAAAAACTGTCCATGCCAAGGAAATTGGAGGATCTTTTGTAAAACTCCTCGTGTGGTATATTTGTAAGATACACAGCTTGAATACCGAAATTGATATTTATCTGACTTCGCTTTTGACTTTTTCAGTTCACACCCACCAACCACCCCCCACAGAGAGAGAGAGAGAGAGAGAGAGAGAGAGAGAGAGAGAGAGAGAGAGAAAGATCGCGTTTTTTTTTTACATTAATGGGGCCTCAAATTACGTATTTCCGTTAAAATCTTGATGTCAAATTTTTAGGCTGTATGCAATACACCTTGTAGGTATGGCGCAGAAAGTAAAAAGTCCAAAATGATAATATAATTCTTCTTCTTCTTCCCTAGTTGTACCACTATCGCGGTGTTAGGGGATTCTTGTTACTCTATTCCTTTTAAGGTCGAGCCTGAGGAACCGAAGCTTTGGATCCGATAGAGAACCAGGAGGGCTGATCAGTCCAATATCTATTGCGAAGGGAGGGAAGTGGATGATATTTATGAGAGCGAGATGAATGATAGGAAAGATGAGCATAGAGCAAGTGGTGGAATGCTGACGGGGGAAACCCGAGGACCCGGAGAAAACCCGTCCCAGCGCCAAGCTGTCCACCACGAATCTCACCTTGCGGTCACCTGGGATCGAACCCGGCCACCTTGGTGAGAGAGAAGCGGTCTAAGCACTTGACCATGGCGCGGCCTGATAATGTAATTCATTAAGGTTAATTTCTATAACATAATTAATATAAAGTATAACAAAATGGGGAGATATAACTAAGCATAGTTTCATGCATAAAAGAACCATCGATTTTTTTCCCCCCCATTTATACACCTTTTACTCCAATGGTCATACCGGCGGCCGTTCTCCTTTGGAGACATCGGTGTTAATTCGTATTCGTCGGGTTTTAATCACTAGATCACGAACACATTTGCACTCCCATTCATACTTCCAGACTCTGGGGAAAAAGAGGAATTATCTCTGTCGGAGAAAAATCGCCACTCCCACGGCCGAGAATCGAACCCGTGACGCCTAGTACGGCAGTCAGGTGCTCTACCGACTAAGCTACGGTTCCAGCCTCTTTCCATTTTATGGAATGAAATAGACACAATATTCTATGCACTAACAAGATAATCATATATCAATTATGATTATGATGATGATGTGGAGGAGGATGAGGAGGAGGAGGAGGAGGAGGAGGAGGAGGAGGAGGAGGAGGAGGAGGAGGAGGAGGAGGAGGAGGAGGAGGAGGAGGAGAAGGAGGAGGAGGAGGAGGAGCATGAGCAGGTGGAGCAGGAGGAAGAAGAGGAGAAGGGGATGGCCGTATGATATCGGACAGAGGATGGTTTCGGACAGTTCATCTTACTCCCACCACAAACATGTGGCAGCACCTATCAAACGACAAGCAGATCCCTCTGCATCCCACAAGCAACTGACGATAAAACCGTCCAAATTAGCATAAAGTTTTATTCAGTAGAGAGTGGTAGAGAGGCAGCGTTGTTTGTGATTGGTCGTTGCTTTTTTGTTGTTTGATCGTTATGAAGACCGCCACGGAGTTAAGTTTGCTGGCTTACTACTGGAGTAAAGTTGAATAGCACTAGAGATTCATTGACAGATACATTGTCCCGTATTGTTTAAATTGTGGGATTGAAATAACAAAATTTAGGACACCGTTCTCTTCTTAAGGGCTTTTCGGGTGGGTTGGAACAGTAAACTGATGGTTCGTTTCGAACAGCCAAAACATTTTAATGAAAACATTAAGAAAAATAAATAAATTAAAACAATAGAGGTATGATCATAGGCGATGTAAATATTAATTACCTCACTCAGAGTAAAAGTCTTGAAAACTATAATACACTAATTACAAGTTTCAATTTTGTACAAGGTAATAAAATATACCCAACAAGAATAGGCAATACCTCAGCTACACTAATTGACCATGTACTTATCAATAACAATGATACCCCAATGTCTATATCTAACATAATGCATGATATCAGTGACCATAACATACTTATAATCGACATAAAAGAACATCTTTGCAAGGCCCTTCATGATAAGTATATCAATACCAGAATGTCAATTCAAGAATTTAACACTATAAATCATAATAGACTTTCCTTATTTATACAAAATACTGGATTTAACTGTGTCACAGATGACCCTAATGAATATTATAATTCATTATTGCAGTTTATAAAGGAAGGGGTTTCAGTCTGCTCCTACAGGTGCAGAAAGGTTGTGTCAAATAAAGTGACACATAAACCATGGGTTAATAGTAACTTTTTGGCTCTAGTTAAAAAGAAAAACTTACTGTATAGCAAAACAAAATGCAAATTTCCCTCACCGATAGCAATTGGACTGTACAAAAAGTATGCAAATGAAGTAACTAAAATGAAAAGGGAACTTCAAGAAGCATATTACTCAAATAAACTGAATAACTCCTATGATCCAAAAAAGGTATGGATGACAATAAATGGAATCTTAAGAAATAAAACCCCAGTACATTGCAATCAAATAGAAACAATAATGGTAGGTAATCAAAAAATAGTAAACGAATTAGAAATATGTGAATGTTTTAACCAATACTTTGTAAATATAGCTGATCAGTTAGTGAAGATATGTATAACTACACAATATACTCCTCCACCTTATATTTCAGTACCAAATAGTCTTTTTCTATATCCAACAGATAATAATGAGGTTCAAAAATGATAGCAACAATAAAAAACAAAGGTAATAAAACAGATAATATTTTATCAAATGAATTGTTAACAAAGTGCAAGTACAGTTTGGTTCCACACATTGTAACATTTATTAATTTATCACTTAGTTCAGGTTCAGTACCTGATGGTTGTAAAATCACAAGAGTTGTCCCAATTTATAAGACAGGTGATAGAGTAATTATGGATAATTACAGACCAATAAGTATTATTCCTGTATTTGGCAAAATTCTGGGAAAAGTAGTAAAAGTTAGGTTATTACAGCATCTAGAAAAACACAACTTTTTTCACAATCATCAGTATGGATTTATTAACAAATCTAGTACTCTTGCTGCCACGGTACATATTATCGTACCTATTCAAAGAGCTCTGGATAGAAATCTTTAGCTGCTGGTTTATTTATTGACCTAAAAAGGCTTTTGACACTGTAGATCATACTTTATTACTAAATAAACTTGAATATGCTGGTGTAAGAGGACTTCCTCTCAACTGGTTTCAGAATTATCTCAGTAATAGGAAACAATTTGTAAATATGAACAACCTTTCCAGTTCTCTATCAGTAATTCATCATGGTGTTCCACAAGGTTCTATATTAGGTCCTATATTATTCCTAATTTTTTTAATGATATAGGATGTTTAAGACTAAAAGGTAAATTGACTATGTTTGCTGATGATATATGTTTGTTATATATAGATAACTCTGAGCACCAGCTGATATATGACATACAGCAAGACCTGAATGCATTGAATAGCTGGTTTAAGGGCAATAAGTTAACATTAAATGTCTGTAAAACAAAATATATGTCATTTCATAAAAGATCATACGTACCAGTAGTAAATAACAAGATACATGTTGATAACGCAGTGATTGAAAGAGTAACAAAAATCACATATCTAGGTTTGATTCTAGACAGTACGCTCACATGGAAGGACCATATCATGCATGTAAAAAATAAGATTCTTCCTGTGTTAGCTGTAATTCACAGGCTGAAATTCAAAGGATTCAGTGTAAATCATTTACGAAGTATCTACCATTCTTTAATTCAATTTCATTTGGATTACTTAAACATCTTATGGGGTAACTCTGTTAAATATTTAATTCATGACCTCGAAGTACTTCAAAATCGTGCCTTGAAAATAATCTACAATCTACCCTTTAGAACAAACACAAAAACACTCTACCATGTAACTAACATTTTACCATTACAAGTAAACATAGAGTTGTCCTTGATAATATATCTCCACAAAATAAAAAATAATCTTCTAAAGTCCAATCTAACATTTGAAAGCTCTTCACACACATTTATATATATATATATATATATATATATATATATATATATATATATATATATATATATAATACAAGAAATAAAGGAAACTTAACAAAACCAACAGTAAACACTTCTACTTATGGCCTGAACAGTTTAACCTCACACGTTATCAACTTATATAATGCGCTGCCACTGGAACTGAAGGGCTGCAGGAACATAAAAAGTTTTAAAAGGAAAGTTGCTGAAAATTTACTGAAGGCATATATTGATAGCTGATAAAGTGTTACATATTTATAGCTGGTTTGAAAGCTGAACTGTTTAAAAATTAATATGGATTAATGTCCCATAGAATATGTAGCTTCTATTTTTCTGTTAAGTTCTTTGTTACTATTATTTCTTGAGTTATAGTGAATGTATCTTTGTATGTTTCATATATGTTATTCTTGTACGGTAATTCATTCCTACTATGAAAATGTAATATAAGTATTGTTAAGGGCTGTTTGCCATCATTTTATATATTTTTGTACTGTTCCCTAGCATCAGCTATGGCTCTGGGAACCTTTTCAGATAACAATAAATAAATAAATAAATAAAATAAATATATTTGAACCTTTTTGTTCCATTACCTTTAACTGCAATGGTCATATCGGTGGCCGTTCTCCTTTGGAAGATATCGAAGCTGCTATAACTGGTACTTTTTGAGTTTTAATTAGTGCTGTAGATAGATCAAAATATTTAATCTATTAATCATGTTACCTTAATCAATTAAATCTATCGATTAATCGAGATATTATCTGTTCGAACATTAGGTGTAAGGATTGTATAAAGTACTTTAATACCCTGAATATTTAATTATTTATGAAACTTTTAAATGTTTAGATTCAAAATTTGTGTTTGCATCAAGTGCACATGCTTTATATATGTATTGAATTAGATCTACAATATTTTTGTAAGTAATTATTTAGTAACGTTATTATATCAATATCTACTAAGATTTGTGAGACTGACATGCAAATAATGGTTTACATGAAGTCTCACCTAGTCACTTTATAAAATACTTTTTTTTTTCCTGTCGGACACTTTACCAGATTCATTTAGCTTAAAGCCAAAATGTACACCCAGTTTCCCTCGCAAATATTCGTATGCAAAAATTTTAATTTCACTCAGCACAAAACGTTTTTCCTTAGTTTTACTTTTTAACACAAAACTTTCATTGTCACGAACTCATAAACCTTACTGGCTTACTGCAGTTTATAGTTAAGATACACCACCACCAGCCCTGAGAAGACGGATCAGCTATTGTTTCCATAGCTACGTAATCGAAATGTTCGATTCAAGGTTGTACAGCTCAGTTTATGCTAGCAAGCGATAAATAATCAGTTGTATACGATATGTTCTCACATACAAGCTGTGAGGAAAGAAACGTCTCTCTCAGGATCTGTGCGTATTTATGTACCTCTTAGAACATTTCCCAACAAAAGTGTTCTTTAGACTCTCTCGGGGCTCAGAGTGATTTCTTTTAGATATCAGGAGTTATATCATCTCAAAGTTCAAAGAACATTACGTGTCTAGTGAAAGCTTGATGCGTTGGAAAGGCAGTTTAGGTTGGATGCAATACATCAAAACTAAGAGGGCCAAATTTGGCTAAAAGAGTTTTGATTAATATTTATTATAATCGATTAATTTTAATAGACTCGATTATTCGATTAAATTTTTTCATCTTTAATGTAAAATTAAAAGAAATTAATCGATTAAATCACGCAGCACTAGTTTTAATCATTAGATCACGCACACACTCACACACTCATTTATCCTTCGAGACTCTGGGGAAGATCAGGAATTATCTTGGTCGGAGAAAAAACTCCAATCCCACCGCCGGGAACCCAACCCGGAACCCCTAGCACGGCAGACAGGTGCTCTACCCACTGAGCTACGGGACTAACCAATATGAACCTTCTATGCCTTTCTTATTGGATTACTGAGGATCTATGATGTCTATCTCTTTAGTAATGACTCTGCCCCTTGTTCCATATAGAAATGGGTAAAAAGACACGAAATTGGGAAGAACGCAATGGTGCTATTTGTAAATAAAGTGAGAAGCAAATTAGTATTTATACGAGCGTTGTTCAATAAAGAATGATCACTTTTTTTGACATACCTTTACTCATCCTCACAATTTTGATGGTGCTTCTCAAAATACTCTCCCCTGCACTTGTCCCAGCGTTTCTGCCAGTGTTCAAAGACATGCTGGAAACCATTTTTGAGAGATTCTTCAAAATCGCATCCACAGCCTTCACCACTGGTTCTGCTGATGGATAATGCCTCACACGTAGGCGTTTCTTCAAGTTAGGGAATAGAAAAAAGTCACATGGGGCTAAATCTGGGCTATAGGGAGGGTGAGGGATGCACTTCACAAGGATTTTTGCAAGATATTCAGCAACAACATTGGCAATATGCGGCCGCGCATTATCGCGGTGCAGCATCCAGCCTGCTGTAGGAAAGAACAGATTCTCCATAGGCCTCCTGTAACATTGTATAGGCCTCAACTGAAGATTTATTGAGGCGAAAGCAGAGTTTCAAAGCCGCATATTGTTCCTCGCGTGTTAGCTCCATTGCTACGGTAGGCGATACTGAACAGGTCTGAACTTTCCTGGTACTCACAGGCGGGAACCAGGAGTACCAACAATGAAACTACTACGGCGTGTTTGTTTCACATTAAGCTAATAGAATATAATAAAATTGAAATTTGGTGTGAAATATTATGACCGTAAAAGTTATGATCATTCTTTATTGAAAGCCCTCGTAGAATCTCACTACTCCCAAGAGATAGCAGTGCAAAATTCGGCATCTGAAAGAGGCATTGAAAACGAACTGAGATATTGACTTTAGTTCCATGTTAAGTTCAAATTGTGGAAACGCGAACACCTTTGCAAGAAACGGAAAAGAACAACAGCCAAAAGTGAAGACCAGTATAACTGCAAAGAAGTCAAAAATTTTAAGATAACACTGAAATTTGTCCAGAATGAAGCAGATGAAAAAGAGAAAACCAAATGTATCATTTGTGCAGAAGAGTTCAGCGGCGACTGAATTAATGTTGTATTTTCCAAGTTTCTGTTCACGAAAATTGTGCCAATATTGAATGGAATGTCCTATTTTACTGTGTGATCATTGCAAAGAAAAGTATACATAAACTGCAATCCATAAATGTACTACGTGATAAAAAATAACTACAGTTCAATAGCTATTATTAATTATATTATTATTATTATTATTATTATTATTATTATTATTATTATTATTATTATTATTATTATTATTATTATTATTATTATTATTATTATTATTATTATTATTATTATTATTATTATTATTATTATTATTATTATTATTATTATTATTATTATTATTATTATTATTATTATTATTATTATTATTATTATTATTATTATTATTATTATTATTATTATTATTATTATTATTATTGACACCTTCCAGAATAATTGCGCCCAAGGGAATGAAGAAAGTTGGTCCACTTACTAGCTGGGAAAGATGGGGAAACAAACTGTGTGCTGTGCGTTTAATGCAGCTGGACACTGTGTGCCCCCAATATTCATTTTCCCCCGGAAAAGAATATCAACCCAGCTAGAACGTGGTGGGCTACCTGGAGCAGTGTGTAGATGTTCATCAAATGTATGGATAACCACAGACTTATTTATAGGTTGGGTGAAGCATATCATAGAAAAGGCAAGTGCCTCTGTCGACAATCCTGTTCTTTTGGTAATGGATGGCCACTCTAGACATATTTGCTTTGCCAAAAAGGTGGTGTCCATGTTATATCAATGGCTCCCCACAGCTCCCATGGGCTCAAGCCTTTAGATGACACTTTTTATGGCCCACTCAAAACAGTTTTGCATAAAGAATGTATCCGCTTTATGATATGCCATGCAGCAGAGATCACGACATATAATGTGCCTGTTTTGTTTAACAAAGCTTACAGCAGAGTAGCATCGGTGGGAAAGCAGCTCGTTGGTTTCAGTGCACTGGTATTTGGCCCCTCAACCCAGATCAGTTCAGTGATTAAGATTTTATGGCTGCAGAAAGCTTACAAATAGCGGTAGGCCAACAACCAGATAAAAACATTACAATTTCTTTTCATGAAATATCGTCTAGTGGACCTATTCATCAAGAAGCACCTGTATTAGACAAAACCTCAGCAGCAACCAGTTCTACCTCCACTGAACCAACAATATCAGAGTACTCTACCAATGTCCTTGTTCCAATTAGCAGTTACGACTATCCTTTCCTCACCAATCACTTCTGTTTTCAGAGACCCAGAAACGCTCAAACGCTCTACCAAAATGTCTGTCGCAGATATTTCCCCCATTCCAGGTCCCTCAAATGTTTCGAAGATGACCACTCGAAAAGCCAAATAAAATGAGGTCTCATATACTAACAACCGCTCCAATGAAGGAACATCTGCAGGAAGCAGAGAGACGGCGGTCCCTAAACGGTTGCACAAAGAAACATTGCAAGCAAAACGGAAAGCACCAGAAAGGCCGAAAAGAAGAATCCCAAGAAACGAAAAATAGGAAGGAAAATTGGTTTGCCTGATAGCTCCCGTGATGAAGAACCTATCAAGAAATTAAATATATCTGACGATGACGAACTTGACGATTTGGAACCTGTGTCAAATGATATCTGTTTTGTTTGTGGAGAATTTAGAAAAAAATAACGAACTGTGGTTCCGGTGTCTCCTGCTCTGAATGGCCACATGAGGAATGCAGTGGATTCGACACACCTGATAATTACAAATACGATTATGATATAAAGAAATATTAAATTTTCTTATTCAGTTTCGAACGCCATAAACAGCACATGGCGGGCAATGCCACTCCACCCAAAATTTTATGCTCATTTTCATGGCTTCCCGTTTAAATAATTGTCTTGATTTGTATTCTTTTCTACAGCCTAATCATATAACTTGCAATTTATTGTTTCAAAATTATTTCTGTAATTATACTTAAGGTTGTGAACAGTTTTTCTTAAGTGAGCACCATTACCCTACTCTCCCCTCCTTACAAGAAATGAGGCAATGCCAAATGCATGTGCTAACATTTCTATGCACAATGTGATATAATTCTCATTGTGATCTCAGAACGAACATTTCAGGAAATGTAAAAAAAAAATTACATTTACCTAATCATATGTGGAATGAAAAAGTACTACCAACTTTAGAAATTGAGGATTCAGATGATCCTGAAACATTCATCGCGGGAATACAGGAATATTTCTTAGTTAAAAATATACCTGAAAAATATAAAATGTTTAATGTAAGGACATGTTTCAAAGCAAGTGCAGCAAATTGGTTTAACTTATCTTTGGGAAATAGCAATGATACTAGGACCTTTATTAACATTTTCCTAAGCAGATACTAGGCAGCAGTTAGGCAGGCTAGTATCAAACTGGAACTTAATACAGTCCTCAGACCAATCAATAGTGATAGGCAGAATCGAATGAGTTTAAGAATCGTTTACACTGTATTCGAATACTTTGAATAATCGAAACTTTCATTCGAATGCAAGTTCTCGGATGATGCCACATACTGCGAATCGAGAACACTTGCTTGTATTCGAAATAAGTTCTCGGATATTACAAACGAGAACATATTGGCGTATTCGATGCAAGTTTTCGGGGTCGCTGGAGTCGATATATCTGGCGTTCCGCTGCGTAGAGGGTCGCCTTTGGTATGGTATTTATTTATACTGTGTATATGTGTTAAAATACAGAAAAAATTACATCAAAATAAAAACGACGAAAAGCAGGAAAATTACATATTTTTTTATTTGGAAAGATCGAGAACATTTTCTTGTTTTCAAAAACAAGTTCTCGGATACTACAAACGAGAACATTTGCGTGTATTCAATGCAAGTGCTGGGGATCACTATAGTTGATATCTCTGGCGTTGTGCTGCGTAGGGGATCGCGGGTTCAAGTCCCGCTTTGGGTATGGTATTTATTTGTACTGTGTATATGTTTAAAAATACAGAAATGCAACATAAATATAAAAACGACGAAAATAAGGAAAATGAAATATTTTTCTTTTATTTAAAAAGATCGAAAACATTTACTTGTATTCGAACACATGTTCTCGGATACTACAAACGAGAACATTTGCGTGTATTGGATGCAAGTGCTCGAGGACGCCGGAACGGATGTCTCTGGCGTTCCGCTGCGTAGAGGGTCCCAGATTCGAGTTCCGCTTTAGGTATGGTGTTTATGTGTACTATGTATATGTGTAAAAATCCAGAAATACAACATACATATAAAAATGACGAAAATAAGTAAAACGATATATATATATATATATATATATATATATATATAAAGATAGAGAACATTTACTTGAATTCAAAAACAAGTTCTCATATGCCTTAAAATGCTGCTAGTCTAAAACATTTATTTCAAACGATGGATGGAGTGTGCACCGACGGTTAGTTTCAAAATATTGAATGCACTCTGATGTTTGTATTTAAAATTTTACCGTAACTTAGTGTCAAGAACCTTCAATCGCTTAAAATAATTTTGTCCAGATTCTTTTGAGACAACGCATCTTCTTACATTGCTAGGTGACCAGTTTATGAAATTTTTCCTTTGGATGGGACAAAAGGTGCTGGAATGTCAAGGAATTTTAAGAGACGTTCAACATGCCATTAAATTATATAAAATGTGTTGTTTATTAAATGTTTAGAAATACACCACCGCAACTAGATTCCTTTTTGTTTCCGAACTTATCTCACCCGTTAAGACTGCTATATGAGTGTAATATCAGATATTTCTGCAAGATTATCTTCATAAAATCGCTATGTTTAGTATTAGTATTTATTTTCAATATCATGAAAATAAAATACAGTTTACGAAACTTTCTCAAGAATGCAGTTTACACCTATAATGCTAAGTACATAATTATATTAAGCTATACATCAATTATTACGAGTAGTTAGGTATCTCTTGGTATGTCCCATATGATCACTTATTATTGGAGAATGTGATATAATAATTATAATCATGTAGCAGGAGTGCATAATATTTAAACATGGCCGCTTGTATTAACTGCATGAAAATGTTTGTTTACCCTTTTAATCTTTAGCCAATACTTTGGAATACAGCATTCTTCACGAACTAATTTTTTTTAACAAAAACCTTACTTGTAATAGCTATTAACAAAATAATTCTGTCCACATTCTTTGGTGACAATGTATTTCTTCTCACGTTTGCTAACTGGACAGCTTTTGAAAAAAAAACACGCTCTGATGGGACCGAAGTTGCTGGTATGCAGAGATACTGTAAGTGAAGTTCATATAGTTCTGGTAAGATGTTTCTATGACGTTTCCAAAATTCTAGAGGCTTTCCCGTTTTTTCTAGATATTGCATTTCTACATATTGTCGTAGCATTAAGGTCACTGAAGTAGTTGGAGTCATTGTAATGTTGGCGGTTGCTACTTTATTATCAAATTGTACTCACATGGAATCTCTGTCTTCTCTGGTAGCTGAGAAAGAAACGGCAGGAGTTATGCCTCTTCCTGACCCTCCTCCTCCTCCTCCTCCTCCTCCTCCTCCTCCTCCTCCTCCTCCTCCTCCTCCTCCTCCTCCTCCTCCTCCTCCTCCTCTTTCTCCTCCTCTTGCATCTTCTTCAGGTACCCTAATCATTGATGTTAGTTCTTCAGCTATCCATTTCTGTGCATTTGTAGCATTTTTCTTCAGACAAATGCCATCTTCTTCAATCTGGGGTCCAAAAATGTGGCTTTTGCGCTATTTCATTTGTTTCAAATGTACCCAGAAGTGTTGCAATCACATCCACTAATGTATCCTTAAGGAGTTCTCCCATAGCTGTTTTAGGCACTTTGCTTCTAAGCGTGTACTGAAGGCCACTTACTAAGGGAATCACAAGGAAAATTGATGGATAATTCTCGCCAGACAATTCTGTAGTAATTTTTTCCGCTGGTTTCAGAATGGGTATACAGTCAGCCAGTATATTCCATTCCTCTGCTTCCAAATTAGGTGGTGCCTTTGGAAGGTTAGTAAAGAAATTGTAAGGTGATTTTTAATTAGCATGAGTCTTTCAATCATTGTGAGGGTTGAGCTCCACCTTGTAGCCACATCCTGTTTTATATTAAGCACAGGCAGTCCCATCTGGTTTTGGATTTCATGGAGCTTGGCATTTGCACCGTCACTGTGTTTGAAATGGCATACTAAATTCCTGCATTTTGTAGGAACAGTTCCCAGGTTCTCGTTTCTGCTGATAGCTTCACTGACACTCAAATTCAATGTTTGTGCTACACAAAGATGGTGAAATTTCCGCAAATGTTCATTTATAGCATTTTTCATATTTGCTGCATTGTCTGACACTACTGTATCAAGTTTATTGGAAACTTTAAATTCCTCGAATATTGCGCTTAGAGATGCAGCAATATTTGCACCCGTATGAGAATGGTTGAGCTCTCTAGTTGCCAGAACAGTGGAATTCAGTTGATCTTCGTAAATAAAATGACATGTGACAGTAATATATGACACATGGCTGTCTGAAGTACACATGTCTGTCGTAATTGCGACACTACTTACTTGGTTCAGCATGTCTATCACTTTTAACTTCACAGTGTTGTACAGTTCTGGTAATAATTTTGTGGATAGTGTTTTTCGACTCGGCACAATGTACATTGGATTTAATTTCTTGCTGTATTCCAGGAATCCTGGATTTTCACAACTGAAAGTGGCTGATAGTCTACTGCTATCATTTTAATGATACAGTTATCAATTTCTCTCTTTTCGCATTCGGAGAGAGTGTTTTCTGCGACACCAGATAATCGCAATTGTCTTTGAAAACGGCGCTTTGCTGGTGGACCGGTTTCTCCTTCAGGTGTAACCCCTGTTGAACTTGAAGGTCTTATTTGTGGAACTGCTTCCTGGGCACTAGCAGATGATCCCGGATTGTCCTGATTTTCCTCGTATGCAATAGAGCGCTTACTTAAAAGGAACAGAGTTGGGTGCTTTCTTGTTAAATGTGATTTTAAATTTGTTGTGTTGCTAAAATACTTAATGTCTGTTTTGCACACTTCACACGTCACAACATTGTTTTTAGTTTTTTGAAGTAGTTCGGCAACTCAGATCTTTTCGCTCCAGGACTCATGCTAATATTGTGTTAATAGAAATTAATTGTTCTTTCACACTAGCCGTATGTAGGACGCACTATGAAAGGGTAGAGTAGGAACGAAAAACACGAGTCAGTTGGATAATTTAATGTCGTGTTGGCACGTTGGCCATAGTAGCTCAAATGGTTAGAGCGGCTGGACGGAAATCAGAAGATCCGTGGTTCAAATCCCGACTATGGCATTGCATTTTTCATTCCGACTCTACCCTTTCATAGTGCGTCCTACACACGGCTAGTGTGAAAGAACAATTAATTTCCATTAATTGTACCTAATAGTGGTCCGAACCTGGGCCGAACAACCTGGGCCTTAAAGTACTTACAGCATAGTAAGTCGCCATTAAGGTAGTTGTCTCATATGTTTATGAGAAGTCCTAAGTGGTTTACCGGGAAAATACGAGTCAGTTGGAGAATTTAATGTCATATTGGCACGTTGGCCATAGTAGCTGAAATGGTTAGAGCGGCTGGACGGAAACCAGACGGTCCGTGGTTCAAATCCCGGCTATGGCATTGAATTTTTCATTCCGACCCTTTCATTGTGTTAATAGCTTACAGTAAAAGTAAGTTGCAACAAATGTTTTCTTACAACATAAACTAAGCAAAACACTGTAACGTTGGTTGCCTTTTAAGTTTTCACTTTTTTATTTACTTACTTGTAGCAAATGAAATGTCATTTAAGAAGTTGCTGCGACCTGATTAACAATGTACGTGTTGCAAAAGTAATTAACTGCTATTGCACTTTAATACCGCACGTAAGCGAGCTAACGTATTTAGTATACTAACTCCGCTTAGTTAACGAATCTAAGATGTATGCTCACACAGAACTGCTGATAATGGCCATGTTTTGTTACTGTTTCCATAGGCAGGAAGTATAGGATATCATAAACAATTGGCATATGCAATCTTAAATGGTTTATTCCTGTTCTAATTCACTGTTGCAACGCTCATGACTAATTGCTTTTCTGTGTATGTGGTCACTATGCTGTGGTGTCTCTCATCAGGCAAACATTTTATTTAAGGTCAAGAAATGTTGAACATATGTTAAGCTAGTGTCAAAGCATACACTAATAAAGCATCAAAGAATGTGACAGCACGTACTAATATGTAAAGACGAAAATAAATTAGTCATTATTGACCACTGCTTATCCTTATTAATAATTGAATTAATATCAGGAAGTAAGACATAGCACAATAATACGTTATTTTCACTGTCCAACTCACATTACAGAACTTTACATATAAGTACGCTATATTTTATATGATATGGTGTACTTGCAAATCAATAGTAGGTCAACATTATAAATTTGAATTTGGTTTCGAATTTAAAACAGTTATTCGTTCGTTATAGTTACGTATCTCGTAATGTATATTCTTTTCTCTCACGATTTAATAATTTAAATATACGATCACGTGTTGAAATAATTGTTTTGAGACAGTCCCGTAACACTGTATTTTATCTATACAGTAAACATGCCTCGCCCTATCTGTTACAATGTTTATTTGTCAATCAGCTCACTCCCCCCCCCTCCCTATGCTGCCTGACCTTTAAGATATGAATCTGTGGGCACCAGTCAGAATCTGTGAAACTGAATCGAGATCTGGATTCAAATTCCACATCAGTGCACCTGCACCTAACGAGAACTTCGGGCAAAAAGTGTTCGAGAACAGCACTCAGGACAAACGCAAACGAGAACTTCGCATTGTATTCCAATACACATTCAGATTTCGAGAACATCTCGAGAACTACCAAGATTCGAATGAATCGATTTTTTGTATTCGAATTTGCCCATCACTACAATCAATGGTAAATTATTTCATAAAAATAGCAAGAAAATAAAAAATGCTGACCAACCTTTAAGTGAAAAATAGTAATGAATTAAGTAATCACTCGATTCTTAGAAGATATGCAACATTGTCTAATTAATGCTAAACCTGAAAATATGGCAGCTCTAATGGATATATTGTTAGCCTGGGAATCTAATAAACAAAAACAACAGTTGAATCATAACCATACCAATAAAGAAAGTTTTGAAAGACAATTTGAAAATTCTTTCGGGCAAGGGCCAAGGCCTTATCAAAATAAAAACAATGAAGCTAGAGATAGGTCCATTTCTGAGGGGAGAAAAGAATTACTGGGAAAGTCGTGGGAGAAATAGTTTCAATAACACTGACAGAAATTGGCAGGAAGCTCACAGAGGGAGAAATGTAGAGTTAAGTAGATTTAATCAAAATCTCAGGGGACAAAGAAATGTTAGAGGCAGGACGAAACCTGAAGTCAAACATATGGCTAGTCAGAAACAATCGAATATAGGCCAAGGTCATTGCACTCTTCAAGGCCAAGGTCAGCAAACTCTCCAAGTTCAAGGACATACAGATATGTAAGAGCGAGCCAAAGTGGCATAAATTCACCCGAATAAACAAGAAGAGATTAAGGTATTAGTTTAACGAGAGAATTTGGAGGTTCTAGTTACAATCCAGTAGCTGAAAATAGTAATACCATTCATAATAGTAGAAGTAATGCTGGAACAATTAGGAAGTTTCACGGAAACGAAGTCCCCAGTTAAATACGTCCTCTGTGATGATGGGAAGAATATTAAGGAACATGATGTTAAGTATACGAAAAGAGATGTTCCAAGAAGACAAATCAAAATAAAGCAGAAGAAAATGAAAGAGTAGTTGAAACACCAAAAAGAGAAGTAGGTATAAACAACAGAAAATATCATGCCATTATTGATACAGAAGCAAATAGTACAAGTTGTTCACAACATTTTTATGACGAATCAGTGAAGGGGGGATCAAAAGGTAATGACATTACCAGTGAGTGGAATACATTGTTCCCTAGCTATAGGAAAATGAAAAGAGAGTTAAACTACAAGCCATGTTAGATATAAAAATTAATGGAAGAGTTACACAAATTTTAGTACTAGTGATAATGAGATTCGTTTCTGATATGATAATAAGAAGTGTTTACTTATATTAATGAGAAGCTCTGATAAATTTTGTAGACAAGTTTTTTAGAAATAGTAATCGAAAAAGAGGTTATAACAGTACCTTTTGTAGATGATGACAATTCTCAGATATTTATGCTATATAATGCAAAGGACGAAATCAGAGGTGATATTTTCTTTGTAGAATATATTAATATAGGAGCAATGGAATTAGCTAAAATAAATATTGCCAAGCATGATATAGATAATATAATAGATAGGGAAAATGATGGTGATATATAAATAAATGGAAATAATGTATCCCAAGAGCACTCATTAAGAATTGTGAATTGTAGAAATATAAGTAGGTACCAAGATCAGAAAGAAAACAAAAAGAGCTCTTGAGAGAAAATGTAGATTAAGCCAATTATTTAAATCCCAGACAAAAAGGATCAACTATTAGAAATTCCTATTAGAAACAGAGATATATTCTCAGAGAAATCAGGAAAGTGTACCCATTATACCCACTCACTCATTTGAGATGTTACCAATTAAACATTTTTCACACAAGGCTAGACCTATTCCACAGGTTATTAGAGAACAAGCGGATGAAGTTAAAAATTCCATGTTACAAGATGATATCACTGACTTTTCTAATTCAGAACTTTTGAACCCATTATGTATTGTCAAAAAAAAAAAAAAACAGATGGTAAAATTAGAGTAACCTTAGATGCTAGAAAGCTCAATCAATTTTGCAAACCAGGTCAATATAGGCCAGAGAGTGTTGAGGTTATTCTGAATAAATTGCAAAAAGAAAAATTTTCTTTACATTAGATTTAAGAGTTTCTCTCTGGAAAATAACATTAAGAGAAGATTGGAGAAAATATACTGCATTTTCACATTCAGGTATATTGTGTAAATTTAAGGTATGTGCTTTTGGTAAGATACAAGTGGTAGCGCATTGCTATGAGCCCTGTGTAATATTTTGGGTGAAACAATTAAGAAATTTGTGGCACAGCGACTATATTCTAAGTAAATCCAGGGAAGCAAATATGACAATTAAGCCTAGCGAAACGTCATTCGTGTAGCAAACCGAAGTTTTAGGTTATATAATTTCAAGTGAAGTTATTAGACATAACACACAAAATTGATAGAAAGCATCAATAAGATTTCAGCACCAAGAAATCTAAAACAATTAAGGTGGTTCTTAGGTATCTTAAATTACCAATCCATGTGTACTGTTGACTATGCTAATGCTGTAGTATCCCCCAGAACATTACTTAAAAAAGACATGAAGTGGCTGTGGACATCTGTTGAGTAAGAAGTATTTCAAAAGGCTAAACAATTGTACTCCATCTCAATCTTAATAGAAAAGCAAAGGGGAAACTTACTTTATATCATTTTTACTGATACTTCAGGTTTAGATTATGGTGCGGTGATTATACAAAGAGATGAAGCTGGTAAAGATCATTTAATAATAGAAGCATCTCGTGGTTTATCAACAACTACTGAGAAGCCCGCCTTGTTTGCGTAGATGGTAGTGTGTCTGCCTCACATTCCTGTCTGGAGTTCGAATCTCGGTCGGCGTGAGTTACCCGGATAAGAATTTTCTGGGGTTTTCCCTTATCCTGAAAGACGAATGTCGGGTAACTCTAAGTTCTATGGATCCTGGGCTTATTTGAGCATCATTTCTCCCATTCCATTCATCGTCCGATATGACTTAACGTTGGAAGACGTAAATTACAATATATATATATACATATTCTCTAAATTTATATAACAACCGTATACTTGTGTACACAGATCTTGTTAGTATCGCATTCATGAACTCGTGTAAGGTGACTAATACTCATATAACCAGGTATATCCACGAAATTACATCTAATACTATCTCAATAAGACATATTGTTGCTAAACATAATGTCTTCAGTGATTTGTTATCACGTATGAAAACAAACTATACAAAACCAGACATAATAAAAGGTCATAAACAAGAGGTAAATCATTCCTTATCTATGATCAATAGAAGGTCAACAATTCGTGAAGGACTTTGATAAATTACCATTCCTGCAAGGAGAAAATAATGAAATTAGTAAACTCATGGATAATGCAAAACCCATAAACGAAAATTTAAAATACAAAATAGGGATATATGAGAACAAAATTTTTAAACTACATGGAAAACATAATCCAAAATGGAAAGTAGCGATATCTAGAGCAATGCAAAAACAGCTGATCTTAACATATCACATGTGGGTAATGAATAGTTAATTTCTACAATAAGTGAACAATTGTATATAAAACATTTGGCTGGAAAAGTTAGGAGAATTTGTTCAACTTGTGGTTTATGTCAAGAGGCTAAACCATTCAATATAAAATCTGACTTGAAACCACAAGCCATTATTAGGAATAAAGTCAATGCGATTGTAATTGCAGATGCTCATGGACAATTGCACCTGTAGCACAATATGGATGT
This sequence comes from Mantis religiosa, assembly GCA_030765055.1. Lineage (NCBI taxonomy): Eukaryota > Metazoa > Arthropoda > Insecta > Mantodea > Mantidae > Mantis > Mantis religiosa. The sequence goes on along the minus strand of CM060950.1, from coordinate 266,726,037 downwards.
AGATATATTTTTTCCCTATTATGTGTTTAGTAAATTTGTCAAAATCTACCCTGTAAGGAATATAACTAGCAAAACATTCGTTAGTAATATAGTCAATGATTGTGTACCTAAGTATGGTACACTTCAACCAATTTTGACAAATAATGCCACCATTCATAATACTAAATGCTTTACTAAATGAATAAAACCATATCACTGTTCATCATATTTTCCCTCCAACAATCCTACATAAGGAAGACGTTGGGATATTTTTTCATATACTTACACATCAAAATAACAAAGATTGGGTAAGATATTGTTTCGTAATTGAAAAGATAATTAATCATACAACTTCATTTCCTCCTGTCACCTTAATGTTAGATATTGATTCCCAACCAATTTTTAAGGGGATATCAGGTTCGTGGAATCTGAGGAAAATTTAGGTGAGGAACAGAAGATAAAATTAGCCTTTGATAGGATAAAGAGAAAGACAGAGAAAAAGAAATTAAAGAAAATAAACCTAAAATATAAATCGGAACCTAAGTTAGGGGACTATATTTTAGTAAAAGATCATAAACTATCCAGCACATAAAAGGATAAAAACAAGAGAATGGAATTACTATACAGGGTGTCCCACCTAACGCTGCGACATAATTTCTCCGAAATGAAACAAAATATGAAAATTTCAATTGGCCAGGAATGTACATATGTCAAAGGCTCAACAGCAAGAAGCTATTCACAATCCATGAAGATAAAAAAATAACACTTCCAACACCAAGTTGCGCATTTTTAAATGAAACATATATGCTTATCCTAGCAAAATGAAAACTAGAGCTTTAATAATCAGTGATAACACACTTGTTTTCACGTTTCTAAACCTCATACGTTCTGAAATATGTGACTGTTAGCGAATGGCAATGGCGCCACCATTTCTGACGTAATGCAACGCATTTACTTCTCTTCTCAGAGCAAAGGCTGCTTGCACTGGGCTGTAAACAAACCGATATCAGCTCGGAACGCTCTGAACGCATGTAGTAGTGTCTCCTGATCTGGTCTACTGTCACACTGTAACGTGACTCACGTACGTTTCGGATATTGCTTTCCATATTGACACATTAAACCGTGTTTTCGAGAGGCGTGTAGCAGTTGCCGTCATCTAGTCCATAAGCCGGCCTTCAGTAACGAAGAAAACCTGGATATTATTTTAATTCACGGTGAAAATCGCAGAAATGCAACCGCAGCTGTGGCATTTTACGCTGAACGCTACCAAGATCGACGGTGTCTTCGCCTCGTACTATTGGCAACATCTGTACAAAACTCAGGGAAACGGGAAGCTGGTCTCCCACAAAGCGATAACGTACAAAGACAGCGACTGGCACTGGAAACGAAATTTCTGTTCTAGCTGCTATAGCGCACAGTCCTGAGATGAGTGCCCGACAGACTGCACGAGGTACCGGAAGAAGCTGCAGTAGTGTGAGCAGAATTGTGCAAATGCATCGGTTTCATCCGTTCCATATCTCACTGCACCACGAACTGTACGACTTTGAATCCCGCATTGTATTCTGTCGTTTTGCACTTCAGCAGTAGTAAGGTAATCCGGCATTTCTAAGTAATATGTTGCTTACGGACGGAGCTTCATTTAGAAACCATGGTCATGTGAATCTGCGGAACACGAACTGGTGGTCATTGCAAAATTTCCACTAGATTCGCCAAGCTGCTCATCAACGACAGTGGAGCGTCAATGTTTGATGCGGTATCATTGAAACCCGTATTTTAGGTCCCTATTTTTATCAAGGAACATTAAACGGACACGGATATACATCATTTCTGCAACACACTTTACTCATCCTCATGGAGGAAGTGGAATTGGAACGCTTATATCAATGTGGTTTCAGCATGATGGATGTCTCGCACATTACGCAGAAGTTTCCAGAAACGTTCTGGATGCAAAGTTTTCAAATTGGTGGATAGGCCGAGGAGGTGCTGTGCGATGGCCAGTTCAGTTCCCAGACTTGACGCCATTAGACTTCTTTCTCTGGAGCATAGTGAGAGAGTGTATCAAGAACCGCCAACGAGAGTAGAAGATATGCAACATCCTATTACTGCGGCGTGTGCCGTAATATCTGTAGCAACACTGCAATCGGTACAACACTCTCTTGTTACCAGATTCCAAAAGTATAGTGATGCAAACGGTGAGCACTTCGAACATGTGTTGAAGTGACCCGGTTTTATCAAACAAGACGCTACTGGTGATTTGTGGGTGCATTTTCCATACCGGATGTAATGCACAACAATGAAGTTTCTGAGGGCTACAGACCACTAGTAAAGGCGTTTAGAAAAGCGGAACCAAGTGCGTTATCACTAATTGTAGCTCTAGTTGTCATTTTGCTGGAATAAATATACATGTTCCATTTAAAAAACGCAACCTCGTGTTGGAAGTGTTATTTGTTTACCTTTATGGATTGGGCATACCTTCTCATTGTGTGAGCCCCTGACATAGGTACATTCCGTCCAATTGGTATTTTCATATTTTGTTTCATTTCGGAGATATTTTAGGTTGCAGAGTTCGGTGGGACACTGTATTAAGGCTCCTATGGAAATCATTGCTAAATTTGAAGGTCATACTATTGAATTAAGGGACGTAAAGGTTTTAAAATATATAGCTAAATGGCATAAACAACTCCTTAGACGGTATAAAAAGCTTTGAAATATTCTTAAGTGGTAAAATAAAAGAGAAAGATAACTAGTAAAATAACATTGTAAAACAGTCATAATATTGTGAATGAGGGTTCCTAGAATTAAAAGACTTGTTGGCAGAAATATAAAATGCTCTTTATTTCAGTAAAAGCACACTTTGTACAACCCCGGCAGCAGCCAAATTACGTAACATACACATACGCAATTTTCAAGGTCATCTCTTTATTTTCACCACACGTAAATAAACGAAAGAATTCAATGTGGCAGGATTCAAATTACTACACAGCTGCACACAAACACGCACACATACACAATTTACAACCCAGTAGCAACTGACACGACTCACAACTTGCTGGGCTCTTTGCACCCCAGCCATTGTTCCAGAATTCATTAGATCGTTGGATAACATTCGCGATGGCAACGGGAAATTTCAGACTTATTTCTGTCTTTTTCTCTCTCATGGCAAGCATCCAGCTCGCACATCACTATCTCTTTCTTTCCTACCCACGCATGCCCAGTGCTGGCTTTGCGCTTGCTCCAACCAACAATGTGATCGGCGACATTGCGCCCTCCTCAAGGCTGGTCATCCCGAACAGCACCATCGTAACTGGCCAGACCATCGAGGTGTACCACCAATATCTTTCCTCGGGGCACCTTCTGGATGCTGTAGAACACGTCGTTAATTCTCTTTATCACCCGGTACGGTTCTTCACACGGTTGTTGAAGTTTTGGGCAGCGTCTCTTGGACCGGGTAGGGCGGTACAACCAGACCAGGGTACCTTGCTGGAATCCTTGGCAGTTGGATTGGCTGTCGTACAGGGTCTTCATGCGAACACTCGCCATCTGGATGTTCTGACGAGCTATCTTATGCATGTCGTGGAGATGGTTCACGAGGTTCTCCACATTCTCAGTTGCTGGCTGTTTCGCTTCCGGGGGGGGGGCCTCCCAAAAGTCAGATCACAAGGGAGGCGTAACTCCCGGCAGAACATTAAACCTGCTGGAGTCATCCCAGTGGTGTCGTGTGTTGACGAGTGGTAGGGCAGCAAGAACAGTAGCACCTTGATGTCCCCGTCTCGCTGATGGCTGACCACGACCTTCCTCAGGTGTTCTACAAGGGTCTTGACGTATCTCTCGACCATGCCGTCCGACTGCGGATGTAAGGTTGTGTGCAGGTCTTGTTCACCCCAAGTCTTTCCAGTGCCTCCTTCATCAGGTGGGACTGAAAATTGGCACCCTGGTCACTGTGGAGTTCTAACGGGACCACAAAACGGCAGAACAGTTGCTCCACGAGACAGTCAGTAATCGTCTTCGCTTCCTGGTTCGGAATGGCCTACACGTCCAGCCACTTGGTGAAGTGGTCCACGGCCACCATCCGGTACTTGTTGCCTCAGTCGGACACTGGGAATAGTCCAGCTATGTCAAGAGCGATGCTTTCGAAAGGTGCGTCGACGTTGTACTGCTGCATGCGACCTCAGCTTCTAGTTGGAGGGCCGCGACTCGCCACGCACACGTGACATTGACGGCACTATCTCACATCTGCTCGGAGTCTCACCTGTCGGAGTTTGTCGAACGTTCGGTTTTCTGCCAGGTGTCCTCCTGAAGTACCGGCGTGCATTTCCTCCAAGACTTCCGAAAACTTACTCTGGGGAAGTGCCATCTGCTTTCTCTGCGTCCTCCCTTCGGGTGATTCCCATACCCGGAAGAGCACGCCCTCTTTGGTCTCCAGCGAGTCCCAATAGGTCCAGTACCACTTACACGCAGCGCTACTGGCTGCGATGTCCTCCCAGGTCGGTCTTATCCCTGCCTCCAATTCCCTCAAGAGTGGCCCCAAGTTGGCGTACGCCAGCTGCTCCCTCCTCATGCCTGCGCTATCCCAAACATCCGCAGGAGCTGCCGTGCCCATCCTGAGAGCTGCTGCACGCTCCTTTTCTTCCACTCTTGTGCACTGGTCGTACTCTTCCGGGCAAGGTCTTCGGGACATTGCGCCTGCATTGGCGTTGCTCTTTCCTCTACTATGTTTGGAGGTGAAATCGTACTCCTGCAGCCTCTGGACCCAACCGGTTCTCTGGCCTCCCATATTTCTAAAGCTGAGTAGCAGAGTTAGGGTGGAGTGGTCAGTCCTCAGGTGTAATGGCTGGCCGTATAATTCTTGTCGAAGTGCTCCAAGGTCTTCACTACCACCAGTAGCTCTCGCAGGGCGACCCAGTAGTTCTTCTCTGCCTTGGACAACGTCATGCTGAAGTAGGCTATCAGTCGCTCGTGCACTTAGGATAGGACGCTTCCAATGCAATGATCGCTGGTGTTGGTGTCCACAATGAAGGCGCCGGGTTGTGGGAACCCGAAAATATGAGCACTGCAAAGTGTCTTCTTCAGCTGCTGGAAAGCGACTTCGGCGTCCTCCGTCCACACATAAGACCGGTGCTCTTCCGTCAGGCGGGTGAGGGGCTTGGTGATGTTGGAGAACCCCTTTATGAAGCAGCGGTAGTAACTGCACAGCCCCAGGAAACTGTGCAGTGCTCTCTTATTCTTCGGCCGACGCCAATCTCTCACGGCTTGTGTCTTCTCCGGGTCTGTGGCCACTCCGGTTGGTGAGACTATGATAGAGAGAAATGTGATAGGGATGGAACCTATGACGATGGAGAATGCGAAGTAGACTTGCCTGACTCATTCCGCTTCCACGTTCGATTGTGCATGAACTAATTTGGGGATCGACTGCAACAAAAGCTAAAGCGTTAATTTCTCCTACAGTTCCAGTAACCTGTATTTTTCTGTTACGTTTTCTTGGTGTTACACTACTATTTTCACGAAACTGGTTGAAGAGGTTGATGAATAAATGCCCAGTTGGTTGAAGTCTATTGGGATATCCTTCCGTATACACCATACAAGAAGGAGCTGCATTCTTCCTACACTCTCCGTGCACCATGAGCAAGTCGGCATTTTATGCATTGGTAAATCCCATCTTCATTCACAATCTGCTGCTTGAACTATCTTAACTGACCAGAGCATCGCAAAGCTCAAGTGAACCGGAAACAGATGTACACTAACCATAACAACATCCTATCTAGCTATTAAGCCGGTTGAATGGAACACATCACTGTCGGTGTGTAAAAGCTTCAAAATAAGATATCTCGTGAACGACTGGCACTAGAATCTTGCGGAAAACATCGTTAATATTCTATCTTGCCGTACTTTTGATTTTTTGGTGTAATTAAGCATTATTCCATTTAAAAACGTCATGTTTGCTCCAAAAAGACACCTTCTAAGTGTTATGAAAATCTATTTATAGGCTAAAACTAGGAGCCCCTGGCTACCAAAAAAATGCTGTTTTTTGTTGAGTTTTTTATTTCAATTGTTCAGCACAGTTAGTGCTATACAAGTTGTGGAGCTATATACATAATATACATAATAAAATTAAAGTATACAGGGATAGAGGATACTCACTCAGAGCAAACTGGTCTGCTTAGTGTGAGTATAAATTGAAAACCGCACATCAACAGCATTTTCCATTTCGGAAATATTTGCGGTGCAATTTTTAGGTGACTCGCCCTGTATATGTGATCGGCATATCCAGAACAATTAATATTGAGTTTTAAGCAGTTAAAGTTTATTAAAAACGTAAATTCTGTATCTTTCTTAACAACACCTACCATACCCTGGAGGTTACTTCTCATGGCTCTGCCGAGAAAGCTTGGGAATAAATACTGATGCTGGTGAGATGTTCAAGATTTTTATCGACGAGATCGCACATAGAGATGGCATCAAAGCAATGACGGAAAGTTCAACTCACGGCCATTTGTGATGTAACTTACCGTGCAAATTGAGTGAATGACATGGAAACACATATTCCAATCCACGGCCATAACGTTATTGGGGAGCTCAAGAAAATTAATAGCAGGAAGCAAGTACAAAGTACTGAATTTATAACAGCATATAGCAAACTATAACCTAAACCCATACCCAAACAATATGTACTTACATATATTTTTGTATTCATTGATTGTTTATCATAATCAATGTGTAACATTAATGTGATTTCAAAAGAGCAGTTTATCTTGCAGAAACTCGTCTATATACCTAGATACCCAATTTCATAGCAATTGTAATTACATCAGAAATTTTTGACTGAGAAACTAACATACTTACACGTGCACTCATAAGCATGTAATGTATGTAATATAAAATAGCCTATAATGCAGGTTAAAGGACGAAAATTTGAAGAATATTTTTGGTTACAGTTTTGTTGAATATATGAGAATTACGTCCAAAAGAGCCAATAGTAACACTTGCATCGATCCCAAAATAAATTTATACTGAAAAGAGATAATGTTGCCAATTCGCTTTTTCATTCAAAGTAAAGCCAACGAGAGTTAATGCATTGCCGTGGTGTGGAGAGAACATGTCTGACGATAATGTGGTAGACGGGCCTAGAGATGGCGGGCTTAGGGATGGCAGTGTCGTTACACAGTTACACCATGCCAACCTTACATAAATAAATACACTACTTTCTACTAGTGGACCGAGGTTGGACGTTACAAATTAGAAAGGCCGCTATGGAACCCCGAGCTAAA
>CM060950.1:266386293-266713793 GCA_030765055.1 Mantis religiosa | reverse complement strand
TCTTATTAAGAATACACTGGATTAAAGGTGACGTGATTTTTGTTTTGGATTGGTCACGCGAATGTAGGAGAAGGAATGGACAGGCGCAAGTGTAAAGATGGGCGTCGAATAATCAAAAGGACGAAAATGAGCTGGGAACATGATTAAAATTAGGGTAGGAAGTGACGTGTAACGTTTTTTATTGGTTAAAATAAGAATGTTTTTGATTGGTCGAGAAGGGTAGAGGCAGAGGTTTAATTGGTGGAAATAAAAGTGTTTCTGATTCTTTGGAAAAAGCTAGAGCAAAGAAATACGGGGAAATAAAATGCAAAGTAGAAGAGTGAGGTGAGAAATTCATGTGAAAGTGTAAATTAGAAGAACAAGGAGAGATATGCATGCACATGAGGAAATTAGAAGAACGGGGTGAGGAATTCATGCGAGAGTGAAAATTAGGCAGTTTCCTATATTGTAATCGGATAAATTTCAGGAATATATATCGGCTTGCATTTTAACTAATACATCCACTGATTCTCATCCACTGATTCTCGGAAAGCAGACCTCTAGCCTCTGCATTTCACATGGAAATCGGGCCGTTTGTTTGCGAAACTTCAATATGAACTGAAAAATGCGGGAAACTGACGCGAACAAATTTAGTTGCTTAGAAGGCTACCAATCGTGAGCCATTCTCCTTTAAACTACCATTTAAACCTCTAGTTGCACGAGCGTTTACTCTTCCGGGAATCAGAAAAGCTAATCTCAGCAGCTGTAGCACTGCAGGTGTCTATATGCGCGTGCACCTTCCTGCCCCCACTACAACGAACTGTTAGATGCTGGATAACAGTTTAAACGAATTCTTGACAGTTTGACCTGGTTGCTGATGTTCTTAGTGTGTGTGCGTGCATGTGTCTGATATAACTTTAAAAACGATATTAAAAATTATCGAAGGAGGATACTGAAAATTTTCAACAAAGGTTTTCCAGCTAAACCTTTTTTAAATGATTTAATTTGTCGAAAATACGGGCTATTAAAACATTATAGCGATACATCTCGGCATATAAAGGGCATATGCTCCCTTTTTATGGAACAAATAAAGCTCATTTAGAAATATGACCTGACAAAAGCAAATGCAAATATTTTATCCCTTTATTACATCTTCCAGAATGCTTTTCAACGGAAATATCGCTACCATTTAACTTTTCTTTTCAACTGTTTAATAATAATAACCCAAAAATGAACCACCAGTAACAAGTTTCCAAAGCAGTTCGTTTCTCTTCCAGGGTTTTCCTGTACCAAACGCTGCATTTTCTTATTGTTTCAGATTCGATTGTTCAGGATTAATCAAGATTTAAAATCGCAACCACTATAGCTCGGGGTGATGGCGGCCATGCGCAATGTATATATTTTAACGATTTATCATCCCAATTAGACCATTTTTTCTGCATTACGGAGTTTTTCTGGTGTATTTACTAGCCTTTTGGTGTATTTAGAAGCTTCTGAGAAGTATTTAGTGGCTTTCAGGACTAATTTACAGTTTCTGCTGTGTTTAAAGGCTTTTCTCGTGTATTCAGGGGGTTTTGGTGGTGAATTTAGTGGCTTTTTGAAGTATTTAGGGCCTTCTTGAGCCCTTCTGTAGGTTTTTTATGTATTTAGGGGCTTTCGGAACGTATTTAGCGGCATTCTAAAATATTTAGAGCTTCTTGGAATGTATTTAGCGGCTCTTAGGAGTGTATACCTAGTGTATTGAAGGTGCAATTTAGTGTCCTTGGGTGTATTTCGAGGCCTTTGAGACCTCTTTAGAGACTTTGTTGGTAAATTCAGAAGCTTCTGGGGGTGTATTTAGAGACCTTTGCGTCGGATTTAGTGTCCTGATACGTGCATTAGTGACATTATGGTGTAATTTGGAGCTTCTTGGGATGTATTTATAGGCTTTCGGAACGCATTTACTTGCTCTTTTATGTGTTTAGATGCCTATTAGGCGTATTTAGAATCTTTTAGCTGTATTTAGCGCTTCTGAAGCGTATGTAGAGGCTTTTGGAGCCTATTTAGTGGCTTCTTGAAGTACTTAGGGCTCTCTTGGTGTGTATTTAGGGTCTTTTTATGTATTTAGGGGTTTGGGGCGTATTTAGATGACTTTTGAAGCGTTTAGAGCTTCTTGGGATGTATTCGTAGGCTTTTGGGAGGTACCTTGTGTCTTGGGCAGTGCATTTATTGTCTTTTGTTGTATTTAGAGAGTTTTGAGACGCATTTAGATGCCTTTTAGTGTATTCAGAGGCTTCTGGCGGTGTATTTAAAGATTTTTGCGACGTAGTTAGTGTCCTGAGAGGTGCATTAATGAGTTTACGGTGTAACTTAGAGCTTCTTGGGATGAATTTAGAGTCTTTCGAAACGTATTTACTGGCTTTTTTATGTGTTTAGAAGCTTTTGATTTGTATTTAGCGTCTTTTTGCTGTATTTAGCGGCTTTTGAGACAAATTTAGAGGCTTTTGGAGCATATTTAGTTGCTTTGTGATGAAGTTAGGTGCTTTTTGAACTGTAGTTGGAGACCTTTGATGCGTATTTAGTGACTATGGTATACATTTACAATGTTCTTAGAGTGTATGTAGAGGCTTTTGGAGCCTATTTAGTGTCTTTGGATTGTATTAAGGGGATACTTAGTGGTGCATTTATTGGCTTTGGGGTGCATTTATGAGCTTCTTGGAGAGATTTTACTAGCTTTTTGGTCAGGTATAGTGTTTTTGAAGAATTTAGAGGCTTTTGGGACATAATGTGTGGTTTGTGAATGCATTTAGAAGCTTCTTGGGCTGCATTTACTACCTCCTTGTTGTACCTAGTATTGCTTTTGGGGCATAATGTGTGGTTTGTGAATGCATTTAGAAGCTTCTTGGGCTGCATTTACTACCTCCTTGTTGTACCTAGTATTGCTTTTGGGGCATAATGTGTGGTTTGTGAATGCATTTAGAAGCTTCTTGGGCTGCATTTACTACCTCCTTGTTGTACCTAGTGTTTTAAGGGGTGCATGTAGTGGCTTTTTCTGTATTTAGAAGATTTTTGGTGAACTAAGAGGCTTTTGGGACGTATTTATTGTCTTAGTATTTATTGTCTTAGGGATGTATTTATTGGCTTCTTGGGGTACGTTTACTACCTTCTGAGTGTACCTAATATATCGAGGTGTGTATTTAGTGTCTTTTTGGTGAGTTGAAGCCTTTTTGATGTTTTAGGCGAGTTTTGGGCATAGCTAGTCGCTTTGGGATGCATTTAGGGGTATTTTGTGTATGTACAGGCTTTTGGTGTATTTAGAGGCTTTTGACTTCATAATAGTCATTGGATAGGACGAATGACACCATGAGATCGTGTTCTGATGCATTGGTACATAATACTCAATGCGTGTACCGTCACAAGTTTCCGTACCTTTGGAGTGGAAGGGGATTGGTGTAAAATGAGGAGAGGAAATAATATGATCGCCTACATCTGGAAGAACACGCCCACGCATTCGAGTACCTTTCCGCGGCCAGTAGGGGTGCTAGTGACGCATTAATCCATTTTAATCCTAGAGGTAACTAATCCACTTTAACACAAGCCGTTTTCCGCCGCCGCCGCCCCATAATCGAATCAGCACCAGTGCCCCTAGCGGCCGCACCCTCGTACGCGAACGCGCGCGCATGCGCTTTCATATGTACGTAATCATATTATTTCCTCCTATTATTATTTCTTCTCATTTACATCAATGCCCTTCAACCCCAAAGGTACGGAAAAGTGTGACGGGTACACGCATTCAGTATTATGTACCAATCCATCAGACCACGTTCGCATGGTATCATTCTTCCTATGCAATGACTATTGTGACGTCAAAAGTCTCTAAATGCACCAAAATCCTGTACATACACCAAGTACCCCGAAATGCGTCCCAAAGCATCAGCAACAAAGTCAGATTGTCAAGAATTCGTTCGCTCGCTCACTCGTCGTGCTGGCTGGCTGTATTTAGCCAGAAGGTTTTTGCTGCGTGCCCACCCATTTTGGGTTTAACCGCAGGTATCTTATAATCGGGATGTTGTAGGATGACTTTTAGGTTTTTAGGTTGGAATTAATTTTGTAAGGCTACAGTAATTGTACCTTAGGAATGAAAGGACAGGATGCAATGCCTAGCACCCGGGTGTTTTGTTTCTGAATTAAGATTGGTAAAATTTTGATGCCAAACAGCTTAGCAGAAATATGTGGAGCTCAACTTAAGCAGATGTTAGGATTATCTCCTGTGTTATCTTGGGTGCCCGCAAGCCATGCGGGGTACCCGATGTAGGCTAGAGCGACGTCTAGTGAGGTCATAATCTCCCAATGATCTGACAAGGGCGCTTCTATGGTTGGCTAAATTGGCGTATAATTTTGATGCCCGGCGCCTAATCTCGTCCTCCACGTATGGAAGACCTGAGCCTTCATGAAGCAACCTGGTGGGAAAGTAGCGGACCACAGATTAGATAGGCCGTAGTCGTCTATTCTGTACACGTTGAAGCAATGCTGACCAGCTATCTGCGGCCATGCCCCAGATTTCACAGGCATAAAGCATGACAGGAATTACCAGCGCTGGGAATAGGTATAACCTCAGGCGAAGCGGCATCGAGCTCGACCCCAGCAATGGATACAGGGAAGCTATTGCTTCCTGTACCCTTGCCGCTAGGTCCTGATGTGCTGGCGAAAGGTTAGACCCTTATACAACGTAACTCCTAGGTACCGGACAGAGTTAGTCCACTCTATCCTTCGGCTTCGGAAGCTGAAGTTGGGGCAATGTGCGGGGCTGTGCCGCTTAGTAAAAGGTATGGCGTGGCTTTTGTCCGGATTTACGGACATCCGCAAACGCCTACACCACTGTTGTGTGAGACTGAGGTGTCTCTGTATGCGGTTGAAGGCTCTGAGGATGTGTTTGTCTTTGCAGAACAGAAGCACGTCGTCAGCGTATTGTGCCATTACGACCCGTGGCTCTGTGGGGAATTCTGCCATAAAGACATTGAATAGTATAGAGGATAGTACAGAGCCTTCGGGGACCCCGCCTCTCACTGGTCTAAGTTTTGATGTTTTTTCCCGCAACTGTGACTTTAAATGTGCAGTGTCGCAAGAAGCTCTTTTAAGATGTTGATGATTTGGGTAGGGAGCCCCAGTTGGATCAGTTTATGCAGAAGCCCGGCATGCCATGTCGTAGATAAGGCCTTCTCGACATCCAAGGAAACTGCAGCCGTGAAGGCGCCTTCCTGGAAGCCCAGGGCGTCGGTCTCCACCACACGCAGTAACTGTTGGACTGTCGAGTGCCCAGGACGAAATCCAAACGATGGTCGGGGATGGCTTGAATGTCTCCCAAGATGGGGGACAATCGGGTGAGAATCAACCTCTCGAGAACTTTCGAGAGGGTGGAAAAGAGGCTGATGGATCGGTAGCTGCAAGGGTGCACCGGATTCCTCCCAGGTTTCAATATGCAAATCACCCGGGCCTCCCTCCACTCTCGTGGAAAGTACCCAAGGATAAGGCACATGTTGAAAACCCTGGTTAAGAATAGAACGGCATTGAAGTGCTGAGGGCGGAGCATGAGGGGTTTCAGCCCATTAGGACCCGACGACTTTTTAGGTTTGAGACGCTGGAGTGCGCCTTGGACCTCGCTGGGCGGATGGTTGGGAGCCTTTCCGCGTACTCAGGAGGGCGATGTAAGAAACGACGCACGTCCCGACGGACGCGTTCGGAAAAGTTGTCGTCCTGGGGGTCGTCTCTTGGACACAAGGTACGCTTAAGTTAGTCAGCGAATGCATTTGCTTTGGCCTGGGTATCATAGGCCAGGCCTTGGGTGCCATGGATGGGGGAGGTGTGTTGATCTTTGTGTCTTCTGAGGGATTTTGCTATCCTCTACTCGTCACCATCTTCGATGCGCAACCTGGCCAGTTTGCTCTCCCACGCTTGCACCTTGTGCTCACGCAGTCGCACACCGATCTCGCGAAGTAAACGTCTTAGGAGCGCTCGATTATGTGGCGTGCGGTGACGCTGGTATAGTCTCCGTACTACCCAGGATCGGCGGATCAGAAGGATTATGTCCAGTGGGAGGACATCAGGATGAAGGGGGAAGAATTCGTTTAAACTGTTATCCAGCATTTAACAGTTCGTCGTAGTGGGGGCAGGAAGGTGCGCGCGCATATATACACCTGTTGAGATTGCCTTTTCTGATTTCCGGAAGGGAAATCGCTCGTGCAACGAGGTATAAATGGTGGTTTAAATGACAATGGTTCCCGATTGGTATACCTTTAAAGCTTAACCAACCAGATTTGTTCAAGTCACTTTCCTGATTTTTTACTTTCATATTGAAGTTTCGCAAACAAACGCCTAGCAGTCAGCTTTCCTAGAAACAGTGGACGTATGAGTTAAAAAGCAAGATGAGATATATTCCTGAAATTTATCCGATTACAATACAGGAAACTGCCTAATTTTCACTCTCGCGTGAATTCCTCACCACGTTCTTCCTAATTTTCTCATATGTATGAATAGCTCTCCTTGTTCTTCTAATTTACACTTTCACATGAATTTCTCACCTCACTCTTCCAATTTGCTTTTTATTTCCTCGTATTTCTTTGCTCGAGGTTTTTCCAACCAATCAAAAAACGCTTTTATTTCCACCAAACAAACCTCTGCCTCTACCCTTCTCGGCCAATCAAAAACATGCCTATTTTAACCACTCAAAAATCTAACACTTCACTTTCTGCCTTATTTTTTAAAATGTTCCCACCTCATTTTCTCCCTTTTGAGTATTGGACGCCCAACTTTACACTTGCGTTTCTTCTTTCCTTCTCCTAAAGTCACGTGACCAATCCAAAAGCAAAAATCATGTCACCTCTAATCCAGTGTATTCTTAATAAAAATAGAAAAGATAACCCCTTTTAGGCCACTGAGGTAACCATAGTTCACCAGCGCATTTAAAGCCACACCTTCACCAGCCGCCAAGTTGGTAAGTTCTTGAAAGTTACAGGGTGGGGTTGCGCAGGTTACCCTGGGGATGCAACCAGTGAAAAGGGTGCGTGAGGTGCAATCTGTCTCTTATCTTGTACGTAATTTTTTAAGATCAAATGGCATGAACTTCAAGGTAAAATGGTCTGAACTTTAAACTCAAATTGTATATTCCAGCTCTATACTATTCACGTGGTTCTTACTGAGGATTTTTTTTCTACAATTAGGCTTTCGATCCTGCTGTACAAGTTTTGGACTCAATGAAGCTTTCAGCCTTGCTATGAATCCTTCTGAGTCCAATGAAGCTTTCTGGTCCCCACTGTGTATCCTTTTGTGTCCCATGAAGCTTTCTGTTCCTAATGCAAATCCTTCTCTTTTCATTAAGCTGTCGTTTTCTACTGCGAATTCTTAGAGTACAACAAAGATGTTGTTTCCTACTGAGCATCCTTTCTGAGTCCAATGCAGCTCTGGGCTCCATTCTGCGCAACTTTTTTGTGAAATGAAGCTTCCGGTCCTACTCAGCATTTTCTATGACTCCAATGAGGCTATTGATCGTGCTGCATATACATTTGTGTTCAATGAAGCCTTTGATCCTGCTGCGCTTCCTTTTGAGTCTAATGAAAACATTGTGCTGCGCATCGTTCTGAATCCAGTGAAACTTTCGTTTCCTATTGCGTTTTCTTTGGAGCCAAATGAAGTTTTCTGTTCCATTCGCGTTCTTTCCTTTCTTTCTTTCTTCGCATCCTACTGCGCATTTTTTTGAGACCAGTAAGGCTTTGGGTTCCCACAGCGTACTGTTTTGGTCCAATGAAACTTTTGATTCCTACTGCGCATTCTTTGACTACAATGAAGTTTCGGTTCCCAGTGGGCATACTTTTGTCTCCAATGATGTCTTGGTACCTACCGCGCCTTCTTTTGACTACTATGTTACTCTTCGGTTCATAGTGTGCATATTTTTGTTATCAATAAAGCTTTCGTTTTACCTCCGCGCATACTTTTGTCTCCCCCAGGGGCCTACTGCGGAAGGTACGGGAATTGCCGATCCCGGGGTCCCGAGCCGCCCTGACACCCTCGATGTGGTTTCCTCTTAGTGGTGAGGGGTCAGACAAAACACCCACCTACCTGTAGGCAATTCGTGGATACCCATGTCATTGTGTGGCGTTATTATATGGTCGTCTTGATTCTCTAACGATGTGTAGATAATAGTTGGAAGTTTCCTTTGACCGTTGTGTAAATAATCTTGCCACCAATTCCAAGCCCAACGACGCCATATTTGCGGCGTTATTTTCCAGCTTAATCTCTCTCCATCTTAATCAAGCCACACGTTCGGGAGCCACATTTGTAACCATCCATCTTAATCAGAGTGACAGAGATAACATTTTATATCGAATCAAACATCCCATCTACCTCCAGCAATCCGGCAGCAGACCAGCAGCGGACCAGCAGCAGGCTATCAGAAGATGCGAGTCGAGATTTGATTAAATAAGAGTCATGAGATTTTTTTTCTCAGGTGTGGATTTTTGGTGACAGAAATAAAATTTTATATGACTCCGATTTCGTAATATATTATTTAATTGTTTAATCTGAATTACAATTCACTCGTTTCTATTACGAATACCGAATAACTCTTTTTGAAGGTTATTGACTTTCCTTTACAATTATATTCACTGCAACATTTTTCATCGTCATGAAACAAGACTGAAGAACATATCTCTATCTCAAGATTATTGATTTTCCGTAACTATCGTTACTCCTCTATTAATTTTGTGATTGGCCGATGTACTGCTACGTCATCGTATTACGTAATACAATTATTACTGCGGCCAATCACAAAATTACACATATATTTGTTTTTAATATTGTCATTAAATGGCCTACTAAGTCATATCAGAAAACAATATTCACATAAAAAGTTCTAACTAAAACATATCGTTACAAGTGGAAAGGTTTGTCCTGGTGGTTGAGGGATGCGCATCTGAGCTCGTTCTGAATTCGGAGAGGGTGTGCATTTCCAATACACAACTTTGGTTTCTGCTTCGCCTAAACTGGAGGTTAGGGACTAACCTGGCCCTAATCAATCGGCTGTACCGAACTCAAGAGTGACTGGGACGACGAGCCCGCTATATCCCCTGTGTAGCTCTGTCATCCGAGTGGGATGACCCCTTGTTGGGTTCCACGGTGGGTGGGGAGCACTGTGGAATGAAACTCATTTCATATGTTATGGATAACCAAAACATTAAAAAAAACATTAAACTACGGGGAAAAGAAATAGTTGAGTCTTGTGGACCTCGCTATTTAGTTATTTGTAGAACTGAGGAAGGTCGGAAATATACCACCGTGAATCCGTTTATAATTCAAAAGGATCTGGATAATATTGCTGGTCCAGTTAAGAAATGTCCTCAGTCACATAGTGGCACCCTTTTGGTCGAAGCAGTGTCACCGTCGCAGGCTACAAAAATCCTGAAAACTAATATGCTGGCTTGCTTTCCGGTGCGTGTGGAATTTCGTGTGGATTAAGGCAGGGTATGAAGCTACTGAAATGAGGTAGTATGTACCCAAACCATTGAGGTGTTATAAATGCCAGAGCTTTAGCCACACGCGTGATTCCTGTAATGGAGTTCCTACTGGCGTGGACTGTGTGAAAGTCAAGCATGACAATGCTTGTTCTTCACCTGCAACATGTGTTAAATTCAGTGGCAATCATTCATATAGCTCCAGAGAATGTCCCCGTTGTATGGAGGAGAAGGCTACCCAAGAGATCCGGGTAAGAGAGAGGGTTTCCTTCGTGGAAGCCCGGAAACTCTTGCGTATTCGTCAGCCTTCTGTCCCTAGGACCGTCACTTACATTGCAGTTGCAGCTAAGTCGGTACCTAGACTTGAAATCACCACACAAACTTGCGAAATAAACGGGAAAACAACATCGGAAAGAACAGTTACACCAAGATCAAATCCAAATCAACATACACCAGCACGAACAACATTCAGCACCTGAGTTAAATCACCGGACAGGCCATCGACGTCCGCCAATAAGAGCAAGCTTCCCGTAATGTACCTAGCACCGGAAATAAAGTGTAAGACCCAATGTGATAGAACCGCCTTTCTCAAGGAAAACGCCAAGTCTGCTCTCATAAAAACCAAGGAAAAAATGGGCACATGATCATCACCTCCGAGATCTTCTGCGGAGTCATCATCTAGGGAGGACTCCGATCGGCAACAGTTATCTTCGTCGGTCGTAGTTTCTAATCGGTTCGAGTTTCTCGAACCAAAAGCTGCAGAAGGAAAACAGTCCTCTTACATAGAAGATATGGAGCAGGAAATACCTGACCAAGCTGCTACATCAGCAGCAAAAAAGCAGGATAAACCTGCAGACACCAGATACAAAAGAAAAGGGGAAAATTGACCCGACAACCTCCAAAATCTACGTAATGTGCGTATTTATTTGACATCATATCCCATTACTCTCGCCATTGCTATCCTACAATGGAACATACGAGCACATCGACCACAACTTGAACGTTTGCTCAATAAGCATGACCCCTTGTTGGGACACTTACAAGAGACTAAGAAATGACCACGAGACAATTTTAAACTCAGACGCTACACACCACTGAAGTGTGATATTGAAACAGATGAGGGCTTTCCTGCTCAAGGGGGCACTATGATGCTCCTCAGGGATGACATATTTGTAGATCCGATACAGCTGCAATCTGACATCCAATCTGTAGCTGTAAGTATTAAGCTGCCATCAATTGAGTTTTGCATTTGCAATGTATACCTACCTCCATCTGATGACCTCTCGTTAACTGACCTTGACGATCTGGTTTCCCAACTATCAATACCGTTTCTCATAGTGGGAGACTTAAATGCTCATCACCCAATCTGGGGCTCAAATCGGGCATGTTCGAGAGGCAATCTCATTGCAAAATTCATGGAGAGCAATAACTTGGTTCTCCTGAACACCGGAGAGCCAGCGTTACTTTCAGACTACTTTAACACCTATTCCCGAATTGATTTGGCAGTTTGTTCATCCCAGTTAGCAGTTTCAGTGGAATGGAATGTAATCTCTGATTTACATTCCAGTGACCACTTTCCAAGTCTTCTTAGTATCTTAGCACAAGATGTGTCTCTCTCACGTATACCTAGCTTGCGCTTTGATCGTGCCAACTGGAATCTTTAAACCCAGTTGGCTGTTTTTAATTCCAACGAGCACGATTCTATGAATGATTTAGTTGATCATCTCATAGAGAACATTCTTTACGCTGCAGAACAGTCTTTTCCACGTTCGGCTACCCACCCTGATCGATTTCCTCTCCCATGGTGGACCAACGACTGCTGGAATGCTATTCGTGCTCGTAGACGTGCTCTAAGGGTATTCCAATGACACCCTACACTATGTAACCTAATTGAGTGCAAGAAAGCGCGTGCAAAGGCTAGGAAAATAATTAAGGATAGCAAAAAGACCTCATGGATTAATTTTGTATCATCTTGTAACAGACCTACAACTTCCTCTGTTGTATGGGATAAGTTAAGGCGCCTGGCCGGAAAATCGACCCACTTGTCAATCGCTGGTCTGAAAACAACTGCAGGAGTTTGTTTGATCCGTTTGACATGGCTAACACCTTCGGCTGTGCTTTCCCTCAAGTGTCTAGCTCAAATAATTATGCTTCTGAGTTCATCTTAATTAATAATCAGGTAGAATACCAAGCATGTGTGTTTAGTTCCAGAACCCTTGAAGATTATAACCGCCTTTTCACCTCGGCAGAGTTATAACACGCTATTTCATTTTCGCGACTGTCAGCAACAGGACCAGAAGGAATCCACGTTCAAATGTTACAAAATATGTCACCTGAAGTTAGGTATTCCCGCTCGAGGTGTATAACCATGTCTGGGTTGATGTCACGTTTTCTGACAAGTGGCGAGAAGCCACCTATCTTGAAAGCTGGGAAGGACCGTCACCTCCCTTCTAGCTACCGTCCTATTTTCCTCACCAGTTGCGAGTGCCAGGTGATGGAACGCATGATAAATGGGCGGTTGGTATGGTGGCTGGAAAAGCACAACCTACTGAGTAACATCCAGTGCGGTTTTCGACGACGCCGTTCAACAGTGGATCATCGTGTGTCCATGTCGACACAGATTATGAACAGATTCCTTAAGAACTGTCAAGCCTTTGGAATATTTTTTACCCTGAAAAGGCTTATGATACGTGTTGGCGAGCAGAGTTGCTACGCACTCTGCACACCTGGAATATACGTGGACGCCTACCACTCTTCCTTCAGGAATTCTTGGAAGACTGCGTATTCCGCGTAAGGGTTGGCTCGGTTTTTTCGAATCTTTTTGTTCAAGAGAACGGTGTATCACAGGGATCGGTACTAAGTGCTACGCTGTTTGCTATTGCGATTAATTCTATCTCGAAGTGTGTACCTCCGGGGGTCCCATCATACCTGTTTGCCATCTACTGTGCATCTCAGCACACAACGTTTTAGAGCGTCGTCTACAGACCGCCTTAGACAACCTTAAGAATTGAAGTTTAAAAAACGGCTTCCGATTCTCCGCTGAGAAAACAATCTGTGTTAACTTCTGGCGCCGTCAGAGTCGATTACCTCCAAGGCTCCGTGTAGGCGCCGATCTACTAACTCCCGCAGATGAGACGAGGTTCCCTGGATTGATATTTGTTAGAAAACTTAGTTGGTCGTCACATATAGCACAACTGAAAGCACGATGTGACCGATCTTTAAATATCTTGCGGTACTAAGTGGAAAATCGTGGAGAGCGGATCACACAGTTTTATTGCGAGTTTATCGCGCACTCATCCGTTCCAAATTAGATTATGGTAGTATCGTTTATGGCCCAGCACGACCATCTGTGCTGAAGAGATTAGACACAGTCCACAATTGTGGCATACGTTTAGTAATTGGGGAATTTCCAATGAGCCCTATTATAAGCCTGTATGCTGAATCTGCAGAACCTCCTCTGCAGTACAGGTGCAACATGTTATTAGCAAATTATGGCTGTGGACTTAATTGTATGCCAACACATCCAACGTTTACGCCGTTCTTCAAGAGGTTAATGGGCGCGCGTTATGGGGATACTTCTGTTAAACCAAAGCCACCTGGTTTACGATTCCGGGAGCTCCATAGGAAGCTTGATTCTGAAATGCCCAAGATGTATCCTAAGGGGGAGAGAGAGGACACACCCTCCTTGGTTGTGCAGAGCGTCCCACTTAGATCTGGGCGTGACTAAATACGATAAATCTACAATGTCTATGTCTAGTATCCGCATATGTTTTTTAAATTTTTTATCGTGATATGAGGACCATTTTATAATTTATACTGATGGCTCCAAGAGCTCAAATGATGTTGGTTGTGCTTATGTGTGTGGAAACGGACCGTATACATTCGGATTCCATAATAGCACTTCCATTTTTACTGCAGAGCTTTATGCAATATACCGGGCCATTGTACACGTACGTTGACGAAACTTGGGACTGCTTAATCCTGAGTGATTCTCTCAGTGCACTTCAAAGCCTACGCCAGCTGTACAACTTCCACCCTGTTGTGCAGCGTATCCAGGATGCCCTCCACGTTTTACACGCCTCCGGCGTTAGCGTGGCGAGTGCAGGCATCCCTGGTCACGTAGGCTTTCGGGGGGGGGGGGGGATGAAATGGCGGTTTCAGTAGCCAAGATGGCTACCATGAAGCCCATGGTTCGAATACCATCTGTGACAACGGAATATTTTAGGACTGTAATGCGGAGAGTTGTGCAAACCTGCTGGCAGGAAGAGTGGTCCGCTCTTAGGTCTGTAAAAGAATTTCCGATTTCCTGGGTTACCTCCTGTCGTTCATCTCGTCGTGAAGAGCTGAGGTTGGCTCGGTTACGCATTGGGCACTGATTTTTATGCATAGTTTTCTGTTTAGAAAGGAGCCTGCTCCACTGTGTCCGTTTTGCAACGAAGAGTTGTCTGTCCGACACGTGCTGCAAGAATGTTTTTGCCTAGCACACCTTAGTGCGTCTCTGCAGCTGCCGGCCAGCCTTGCAGAAATGCTAGCGGATGACAACAAAGTAGTGGATAAGGTGTTTAGGTTGTTTTCTAGGTTAGATTTTAGAATTTAGTGGATTTATATTTTTTATTTGATTTTTAACTTTTTAAGTACATGTGTTTTTGTAAGTTTATTTACACTTGCATGCCTTTTTAGAACAATTTATATCTGGCTTTTGCAATGAATAATTTATTAAAGGGCACTGATAACCCCTGCAGTTGAGCGCCCTTACACACATTATCTATCTATATGTATGAATATATATATATATATATATATATATATATATATATATATATACTTTTGTCTCGTATGAAGCTTTCGTTCCTATTGCGCATTCTTTTGAAATCAATAAAGCTTTCGATTCCTACTGTGCATGCTTTCCCTTCTGGTTGGCTCCTTCTGACTATTGGGTGCAGCAGTCGTCTTCAGGGTGGTGCTTGGTCGTCTCCCACGACGATTAGTTACCTCACGGAATTCAGCATCGTCGACATTTGTGTAAATGTCCGACGAGCTGAGAACGGCCTGTCTTCCTCCAGCCGGAGGACGAATGTCCCGGAACCACAGTTCCATCCGAAGGAAATGTTGCTTCCGACTCGGACCAATAGTAGCTGGAAAGCTCAGTCTACGAAGTTTCAGCTATCCGATATGTTTCTCAGTAGGGCATTGGTTGGTAGTCTGTTTGGCTACTGGCAGAAGTTTGGCCGTGCCGTTATTTCTATTTTGGTGTTCTTGGCGCGGTCCTTTGGTGCCTGCAGTTTGGTTATGACCCCCTACTGCAGGGTGGGTTACACCAATGCTGTTGCTTGGTTTTGCATCCGTGAAGAATGCTTAGATGAGATTGGAGATGGGGAAGGTTTGCATAGTGTGGGCATTTTACCCTGCACCCTAAGGTTGAGTACACAACTAACCTGAGTAGTGAACTTACTTTTTTAGCACAGACTGCAATATGCTTGACCAAAGAGACCCGGACAGCTAAATGCGACTTTTTTCGCCTAAAATAAGTTAGCAGTGGTCTTGTAGATCACACCTCCAACGGCTCACTCCAACAACACCGCCTACTGGAGCCCCGCACTGGACTGCCTCAAGGATGAAGTCCAGAAGGTCAACCGCCGGCTTCATTCTATCGAGCAACAACTACCAAACCTACGCACCGCCGCCACCCAAGGGACTCCTACAGCCGAAGTTCAGGACCTCCACTCTGAAATTCTGGATATTGGTCTTCGCCTGGGGAACCTGGAGGACTCACTCGCCGCCAGCATCTCAAGACACGACGCCACTTATACCACAGTAACTGACCTCAAAGACAAACTAGTGACTTCACACCAACAGACTACGGACAACCTCACAACACATCAAGAGCACGCTACCTCCTCCTTTCGATCACTTACCAACCTCATTTCATTTCTGACAAAGCAACTACAAGACACCTTACAAGACTACATCAATCAGAAGTTCAATGACCTACAGGAACACATCAGCAGCTCTCACTCTCAGACCAGGAAGCACGTTGACGGAATCAACAACAAACTCACTGAGATTCAAATCGCCGCTGCTGCTATACAGCCCAAATCCATCCGCGAATACTGCTCTGAAGTCCTCGAGCGCATCGACCTCCTGACGACGACCACGTTATGCCCCGAGCGACCGACGCGCCACGGTCGGCGCTTAAATTAAGCACCATTGGTGCACAGTGACCCTAGGACAAATAAACGATCCTAATCTTTCAATCCCTCCTTCTATCCAGGCGATCCACCCAGGGCCTCTGGTCATGGTTGGACCCCCTACCAAACCATCCGCTACAAGTACGTGCCCTTCAGGCGCCTGCACACAACCACCGATACTAACGGGGGTGCTACCGCGGGACCCCGCCACTTCTCTCCCTTTACTCTCTCCTAAAGCCTCGCTTATATAAAAAAAATGCTGAGCTTAGGCAAGCCAGCAAAACCGTTTTTACAAGATGTGCTGCCTGCTTGAGGACAGAAGGTCAACATTCCGACATTTACTATAAAGCGAGGGCTTTAGTGCGCCTCTGACAATGCAATTTTCCTGATGAGTCTCAGTTCTCTCACACAGTGCCCAATGAGTTACCGTATTTTCCAATTTTAAGAGCAGTCAGTAATGACTGATTATTCTAACACACTCAAACTATGTGTAGGCAAACTTCGAAGGACTTTGTGATTATTTATAAATGAAACCTATAGCACAATCGTAATGCCAGAAGGTGTAGATACTTATGAACTCTAAGTTGCCACTGGGGTATGTGATCCCGAATTTTAGATTTCCGTGTGGTCTACCGGGAAAATGCAGCTCAGTTGGAAAATTTATTGTCGTACCAGCATGTTACTATGGTAGCTCAGTGGTTAGTGCAGCCGCACTTAGAGCAGAGATCTGTGATTCAAATCCCGACTGTGTTATTGGATTTTTCAGTTCTAATTTTGCTTTACAACGGTTTATCATATGTTTTAAAGAACTTATATGTAGCCGCAGCCATATACAACATTCTAAAAATGCGATTTTTGGCTTCTATATAGCCCATTGTAGCTGTTATCCAAAATAAAACACAAATTACAATGAAAGTGTTGGCTACAGTTTTATTATAAGTGGTACGTAGATAACAAAATAGCGTGTTATTTACCCCTTATTTGTACTTATGAGAATACCAAAATGTTATGCCATGAAAGCATTTAAATGTGTGCTTATACATAGTAGCATTTTCTACATTCCATCAGGGCTACTACAAGTATCCAGGTGGGTGCATACCAGCCAAACCCTTATATAAGTTTTGCTGCCATATGTAACCTTCTTCTCTGATATATCCATACTCTTTCATGTAGTACATTATGAAGCATGCATAACCCATAACTGCAGTTGTCCAAAAGACTGGAATACTGCTTTTGCCATAAACCCCTCCATTTTCACTTTCACGTTGCATCTCTTTCAGTGGCTTCCTCATCTTCTGTGTGCCATTTAAGTATGAACGGCGATTATGCCTGATTGGAAGAATTCAGTAACAGTGATGTCCAAATTAATTGAAATGATATTTGTAAAGGTTTTTAGCACTCCGTCGCTTACATTTTTATATTATTGAGGGACTAGTTTGGAAAGCTCTTGCTTCCATTTTCTACCTCCAAGATCCGGCTATCATCTGTTATAATAAAATTTTCGTCTGCTGTCTTCCCTCTGGCGATGGTACTATGAACTACTTTATGAAACTATCGACTGATGGGCTTTCAAAGTTCACTACTCCCTTCTTATTTTTCCATATTAATATGATCTCCCACATTGTCAGTTTGTTTTGGTTTATCACCCCTATTAATAATTTTATGTGGTTCAAGGTCATGATTTTCGTTCTAAAAGTGATGGTTTACTGCTGAATAAATACTAATTTTCATATTTAACAAACTGCTTAAAGATACAAGAAGAAGAATTTAAAAAACCATGACAACCCAGCCAAAATTTGGATATTTTTATTTTTACTTTATCTAGCACATACATAATATATAGAGAAGGTATTACATACCACCCAAAATTTGACTGCAAGATTACACTGGAAATACACTTTTTGAAAACTCCCAAATTCAAAAAAGCATTTAAAAACGGTCCGCGCAGGTTTTTCTAAGTGTCTGCGTGTACGTGCGTATGTGAACAGCAAAGCTCAAAAACGGCAAAGTACCAAATTGCTACCTAAGTTCCTTATCTTTCATGGATGCGACACGAAAATTTTCTAAAAAATTTCTCCATCACAGACTACTTTTTATGTGGAAACTTTTCAAACGTTTTTATTTTCGCAGCACTGGTTCTAGCTGTTTATTAGCATACCACACGTTTACAATATTTTATGAGAAACGAAATATACATTTTGGGTTTGCTGGGTGTAGTCCCTGAAGTCCCATTTGTTGTGGATAATTTCTGCATAATTGGTAAACCATAAGAAATATATGTATGTAGACAACAATCTTACCACAGAAAACATGTAGTAGATGTTTTTAAAGCTCACAGTTTTATGAAATACAAGTGGTTATTCCTCTTATTTCAATACCTTGTTCATACAAAGAGAACGAAATGTCAAAGCCTTAACATAGCGACTAGCTCTTAAACACTTTTACAATCGCTCAAGTCTATTGTATTCCGTTATTCCCATTCTGCATATAATGACATGTGTAATGAAACCCTTTCTTCAAATGCTTGGGGTGGTGGATTTTATTGAAAAATGGTATCGCATCCTTCTCAGCTGTTGAACTTAAATTCACATTTAACCGACCTCGGTTTGAGTTCTGCTATTCACAGATGCGCGCGCACACGCACGCCGACACACACACACATATCCGGATAACTCACAATGACCAAGATTCGAACTCGGGATCTCTTGAATGTGAGGCACACACGCTATCACCGGCCCTACAGAGGCAGGATCGTATAGTTTTTCGCTATCCCACTTCCAACCAGTTGGAATCGATTCATATCTAACTTTTGCCAATCGGACGTCAGAATACATTCCTCACATTAAGTAAATTACGTGATAGGAGCTGCTTTCGCTCTGCTGTTACGAACGCCTTAAGTATGATATCAGTCTAATTATAAGTGGACTATACCTTCAAGTAAGCTCCCATGCCTCTACCGGAATCCAGAAATTGCAATGCTAAAATATATTGCTTTCTTAATAATTCTATTTCTCCACACTCTGCCAGAATGAAACAAATGTTGCCCCTTCAAGATTGAACATATTCTCCTCCGAACATTTCAGTTGATTTTTCTCCTTCCCATGTTAAACTTTATTTTTGTGTATGGTCATCTACGAGGGTCATTCAATGTATAACTTCCCACATTCTTTTCTCTGACCATATTTACTGTTCAGAATTTGGCATTAATATACATCAATATGTTTTGTCCATGTCCTACATTTTTACGCAGTTTCCATCGTGTTCTGTGGCCTTGTGCGCCAACGCTGTGTGAGGGTATGTCTTCCCTGCTGGTAAAAGCTCTTATCCTGCAGGCGTAGCCGTGTTTTCACTGCACAATCCAATTTTGCGACGTCTTCCCTGGTTCTCAGACTTGTGTGTGGGCGTGCATTATCGTGCTGGAGCAAATCATTGCAGACACACTTCTAATGCTGACCGAGAATTGTAGAGCCAACTGTGGAGTTGTGATAAGCCAATGGGCACTAATAATAGCATCCGCACATTTCAGCATGCCTGGAGCAGTGGCTGTGACAGGGGGTACCGAGCGTGGCTGATCATGGAACTATGTTTCTGCATTGCCTGAGGCTTTAACTTTCTTTACCCATCGCCAAATGTACCTGTCAACTACAGCATTACCATACGATGCACACAAACTTTTATGGATGTTCACCACGGTTTCTTTATCCGCACATAGGATTTCAATAACAGCACGCTGCTTGTATTGCTAGTCGTATGTAGATGCTGTTTTGACGCTGTACCACGGCTCTGCCACCTGCCGGAACGGTTCGAAACTTTACCGGCGCACAGAAGAAACATCAGATGTGAAGAACATACAAGGGCGTTTGTATATATAAATGGCTTTTCAAAAAAAAAAAAAATGGGGCATTATATATTGAACGACCCTCGTAATTAATCTTCCCTCTCAAGCCCCGCGCTTATTTGACGCTGGAAGGTGCATATAATTTTTGACGCACACTGCATCTCCAACTGATCCTTCCAAGTTTTATTTGAAATACTTCTACCCGCTAAACCTCATGTCCCCACCAGGTAACCAAATAGACCGCATTCTAATTTCTTGTAAACCCCTGAACACTTACGTTGTCCACCCTTCCCGTTCTTGACCCTGAAACACACCGGACAATGTGATTGTTCTCGTAATACGCTTAATTAGTATTAGGTTTCCCTTAATTTTAAACATATACTTTTACCGTTTAGCACGAATTCTTTACTGGGTTTGGTACAATTTTTCAGCACTTTGCCATCCTCGAATTTCAGCCCGCCTCGTTAGCGTAGGTGGTAGCCTGTCTGCCTCAAGTTCAAGAGGTCTGCAGTTGAAATCTCGGTCAGGATGAGTTACCTGGATAAGGTGTTTTCCAGGGTTTTCCCTTATCCTGAAAGACGAAAGTCGGGAAACTCTAAGCTCTATGAGCATCATGGGTGAGCATCATTTCATCCATTTCATTCATCGCCGGATATGACTTAGTGTTGGAGGACGTAAATTAAAACAAAAATTCCGAACTTCTTCACGAATCGATAAATTAGACCTTACATCCGACCAGTATATCATCTCGTTGTCCTCAGTGTTATGTCAGAAACTTTGATAACCCAGGAAACATAGAATCAGGCTAAAACTTTCAATGACGTAGTCGTGATTTAAACCACGCATCTTTCGGTTTCAGTTGGTTGTTATATCCAACTTAGTTACCATGGCAAAATACCGGCATGAGATTGTATTTCCCAAGGGACTTGCATCATACTCCTATTTTTGGCGTAAAGACTAAATTTATATTTGAAAATATTCCATCACTTCTTTTTCTCCTGCTAAAACAGAATTATGACAACTTATTGCTGCTACCACACGTTACATGGAACATTCATATTGCTGAATTTAGAACAATTTATATAGCAATATTTAACGTTTTAACGTAACGTATAACAGAAAATCTCTTATAGGAAATATGTACAACCTAGGACAAAAGAAATGAGGGGAAGCAACAGCAAAAGGGGGAGTTCCCTGAAGCTGCGTTCACAATATATGATTTAATATCACTTTTACGTTCCTTTAAAAGCTCTTCGATTAGAAGGAAGGAGCCTATATTTTAGCTCGGTTATATATGTTGGACACAAAAGTCAGATGACAAATGGTAGAAATGGCTCCCTATCTAAATATATTGGAATATGCACACTTTTGTGAATTTTAATAGTATGTATTTGGGGATCTGAAATCACACTAGACATGATTTGAAATCCCCATGTATGTAATTGAATGAATGATGTTGAATCCCCATTGATTTAGAAGTATCGTGTTTGAGAATGGACAATTTTTTGTTGTTTGTGTCGGTGGCGTATAGCCATTCCCAAGGATCGTTGTGTGTGTGTGTGTGTGTGTGTGTGTGTGTGTGTGTGTGTGTGTGTGTGTGTGTGTGTGGATGGGTGTTCTTTGGAACGGAGGGGTGCGCGGTGCGGGGGATCCTCGTGTCGAGGTGTGTAAGTGTGTGTGTGTGTGTGTGTGTGTATGTGTGTGTGCGTGTGTGTGATTAAACTCTCGTGTATGACAATAGATTCTGTGAATGCTAACAATGATGTTGTGGGTTGGTATCTTGGATGGTAAAGCACACATTCGATTTTAGATATGTGTAAGTTAAGATGTGAGATGTTTGTACGAAAATCGAGTCTTGAGGGAGGGGTGTTAAGAGTTATGGTGTTTAAACATTCATGTGTGAACATCGAGGCTACTGATGTATGAATATAGAGCCCCAGGGTTCGATACCCATACGGTGATGAGAAGGGGTAGAGGGGGTATGTGATAAAACAGTTACATAGTAACCCCGATTCTGCAGGTTTGATCATGATTCACCCCCTCCATACGTACTGCTCGCGCAGGAAGGAACAAGTATCTACAATCACTTCGCATCACAACGTCAAGATGAGCGGTACAACAACTCCTGTTATTGAAAGCGATGCTAGATTCTGGGAGAGTTTGCATGAATATGAAGATCTGCAAAAGCATTGGTTGAGCATCATGAGGAAACGTGTGATGGAAAGATTCATCAAGTGATATGCAAGAATCCTGCACATCAAGATTCAATTACATCGTATGAACTGCAAAGTGTATCGTGGGTAAGTAGAATTATAATTGCGTGATAACATGGAATGTCGTTATGTGTTAGATAGCTAACGAAAAAATATGTATATTTCAGAAAATCCCAAAGTGATGACGTTGTATGCAAGTCCGAGCAGAATCAAAGCGAAGATGTGTGCGGTCCGTTCAAAGATCGACCGTTTAAGGATGTTGCTACCTCGAAACCCGAAGAGTAAGCTATAGAAAAGTGGGTATGAAATAATACGAGTTTTTATGTTAACAAGTATAGTAAATATTTTCGATGTTGGGACATAGTTCGTGTATGTCCACAGATCCTGTAAGAAAGCAGAGAAGAAGAAGACGAACTGCAAACGGAGGATCGTCAAAGCCAAGAAGACGTTCGATCAAGACAGTTTCATCATAATGATGTTCGGGCCCTTCACCCCCTTCGCAGAAGAAACAAAAGAAGAAATTGCGAGTGATGGTAGATAGTGTGTGCATGAACGATAAAGACATCCCTATCAGCACCGAGTATCGTGTGAACATAGGATTGTACAATGAACTCCCATCACTTTACATCAAAGCCTCACATGGTGATACGTTTGTGTATATTACAAAAGAGGATTGGGAGATAATACTGCTAAATATGTCTGTGTTGGACACGTATCTGAAAGATTGTAAACATCCTTGTGCACCGTACAGTGAAAATGTACGAGGGCTATCCAGAAAGTAGATTACGTTTTCGTCTGTTTCCGCTAGGGGCGGGGCTAGCGCGGCCATCTTGGGGTCAGAGCGTTGCGCAGGTCAGTCGGCATCTAGCCGTGCTAGTGAGAGGTTCGTGCTGTGCTCCGTTCAGATACTGTGACGGTTTGAAATGTCTGCGTTAATTGAAAATCCCGCGAGCTGCGAGGTGCGTGCAGTAATAAGGTTTCTGATTGCAAAAAAACTGTAAACCGATAGAAATCTATCGGCAGCTTTGTGAAGTGTATGGGGACAACATTATCACTGAAGGTGGAGTGCGTCAGTGGGTCATCAGATTTAAAAATGGCCGAACCAATGTTCACGACGAAGAGCGAAGTGGGAGACCCAGCATAGTGACTGACGAACTTGTCGAAAAAGTCGATGCTAAAGTCCGTGAAAATCGAAGGTTCACAATAACGGAACTTTCTTTGAATTTTCCACAAATTTCGCGAAGTTTGTTGCACGAAATCATCAGCGAAAAGCTTGGTTACCACAAGTTTTGTGCAAGATGGATTCCAAAAATCTTGACAGAGGACCACAAAAATCAGCGAATGGCTGCAGCGTTGAACTTTTTGGACGTTTACCATAAGGATGGTGACTCTTTACTCGATCGCATCGTTACTGGTGACGAAACATGGGTGAAACACGTGAACTGTGAAACGAAATTGCAATCAATGCAGTGGGGGCACACAAGTTCTCCCCAAAAACCCAAGAAATGCATGCAAACAATGTCGGCAAGGAAGATGATGGCGACTGTTTTTTGGGACAGAAAAGGTGTGATTTTGGTGGACTTCCTGGAAAGAGGCACTACAATAAACTCTCAAAGGTATTGCCAAACTCTCCAAAAACTCAGAAGAGCCATTCAAAACAAGCGCAGAGGAATGTTGAGCTCTAAGATCTTGTTGATTCACGACAACGCCCGGCCCCACACGGCAAATGTCACTCGTGAAGTTCTTGAATCTTTTAAGTGGGAGTTGTTTCCTCGTCCGCCGTACAGTCCCGACCTGGCACCGAGCGACTTCCACCTATTCCCAACAATGAAGAAGTGGCTGGCTATGCAGCGTTTTGATGACGACGCACAGCTGCAAGAAGAGGTAACGAAGTGGCTGAAGGCGCAGGCGGCCGAATTTTTCGACGAAGGAATTTCCAAGCCCGTACATCGCTACGATAAATGCCTTAATTTGAATGGTGACTATGTCGAAAAGTAGTATTTGAATGTGGCTTTCATCTGTATATAATAAAATTTGTTTCCTATACTTTGTTTACTTTTTATTCCAAAACGTAATCTACTTTGTGGATAGCCCTCGTAATTTAGACATTTTATATAATGTTATGTATGAATAACATGAAAGAAATAACGTTTGTGAATACATGTTTAAATGTGAGTAGTACAAATCTGAATAGTACTGCATTTAATGGACTTAAAAGACTAATTCCATATATTGAAAGAAATTTATATCAACTATATGATATTCATAAATCATTATGTTCATATGATGCAAGAAGCAGGAGTGCAAGGAAGAGGTTTTTAGAGATGTATGTGAAAGTTAATAAAAAGATAATTTGAATTTGTATTCTTTTATTACACCTATATAATAGATTCTACAACATGAGTTAATGGTTTATAAGTGAATAATTTATAATGAATAATTAAACAGAATAATGAAGTTTGTGTAGCAAAATTTGATGATGCTTGAACTTCCAATCTGACATTCACTGCTCCCTTCACGGTATCCTCCGGTTGATGAGCGCAATCGATGACGAATAGCAGTGCATATTTCAGAAAGTCATTCCGTTTCAAAAGAGGGTAATTCTCTTTAAAGTAATAGGATTATTGAAATTTAGAATATTGATCATACAGAGATGCGAATTTTGAATTGGTGAAACCCAAATTCATATCGTGATAGGGGTAAGATTCACTGTTGAGATAAGGTTTCAGATTAGTGATATTACAATGATCAAATAGAGAAGCGTCCTCAGCGAGATAATTCAATCTGTCCACTTGTGCACCGACTATGACGAAACGTGGTTTTTCAAGTATAGTCGTGGTTGAATGTTCCATGTGAATGCTTTAGTTTGGGGTACAGCAGGTTGAGTATGCAGGTTCAGGGTTCGAAATGCAATGTGTAGAGGTTTATCCGAATTGACGAGTTTACGTTTATCAATTCGTTCAGAATCTGAGAGTCGGAGTACAGGCATCCTCCATTCGAGTCTAGTGAGTTGAATGGTTGTAGGGTCGTTTCCAATTATACAATTATTAGAATCCTTATATCTAATGAGAATAAGTTCAAACTTACTATTAAGTAATCCAAGTAATCGTCAGCGAAACATGTCACGCATTGGCCGTCGATGTTTGGTCTCCGTCCCAACATAACCTCCTGCATTTAAACATCTCGACAATGAACCCAGCGTTACGCCGTTGCATAGTGTGGATGCTAATGGTTACTTAAACTGGATCACCCTGCCGACTTTGACGTGCAGAACCTGCGGCATTTCCTATATACTGAAAGAGGGAGTATGATTGCACAATAACGCATAACAGCTTTTCACCCTTGGATATACAAGATCTAAACTGTGATTAACCCTTACCTTCCTCCATGTTATCGTTTTGATATCGTGGCAAACCGACGCCCAAAATGCGCGAGAATATAACCAATAGGGATAACGGACATTGAACTTAGGCTCGGAGTCGAGATACTAGTATATAAAATAAGCTTTGAGAGATCTTAAGGGCACTTATTTAGCAGTCTTCGAGCAGACGTTCATCAATTTTAGAGTAGGTGTCATTCGTGCAGTCTATGTGCAGCAACAAAAGTTGTGCTTCGCGGAGAGTCCGACTGCCGTAGAGATATTACGCCTCAGATAAGTGATATCACGGAGAAAGAGAAAAGTACTGAGTTTAACAAGTTCCGACGCGCCTCTAAGATAAAGAATAAGTAATATATTTTTAAACTCCACGCATGTTTTGGAAAACAGCAGACCGACTTGCTGGAAACATTTTCAACATATGCATGTGGTGATTGAAGGTGAAAACGAAAATACAACCGAAATATATAAGGGAGACATGACGTCATCGAACTAAGGTCTACGTTTCCGCTTACCACCATAAGCAAATATCCTTGTATCTTCCCTGAGAAAATCTTAGCCAGGGTGAGAACCACACAAAGGACGTGAACCTACAGAGAGACAAATCCGGACCAGAAAGCATGCCGTAAACGGGCATTGAGCCTGAGACTTCAAAGCCGATTCAGCCTCCAGGTATTATCATCTGAAATCATCGGTAAATACCGAAGTGCACCGACTAGCCCACACCGTCTCAAACTTCAGTCTCGCTTGGGTGCGGCCGCGTCGTGGCTCAGTGGTTAGACCACTTGGCTCTCACCAAGGTGGCCCGGGTTCGATCCCAGGCGACCGCAAAATGAGATTTTTGGTGGACAACACGGCGCTGGGGCGGGTTTTCTCCGGGATCTCCGGTTTCCCCCTGCCATTATCATTTCACCGGTGCTCCATTTTAATCTCATGCATCATCAGTGTCATCGCCTGCGATGCCGTATATAGTAAAAGCGGGCGTTAAACACTACACATTTCATTTTCTTGGGTGTTATTTCAAAACACAATAAGCATTAAAAAGGATTGTGTTGCATTCACAAAGATTTTCTCTATTCACTTTTCTAGAAGGCAGAATAGAGAAAGACACCTTGGGCACTGAACCTAATGTGGGTAATACTCCCCGGAGGAAGAAATGAATTGTGGGCACTGCAAGAGACCAAAGGGTTGCAAGTAGACATGTCATAGGGACACACAGAAGATATAATAAGTGTTGAGAGTTCCTCACAGCATCAGGAGTGCCACTCAGCATCAAGAACAGACTTAACAATGTGCAACAATCCGCGCAATCTCTATGACACTACCATACACGAGCTTGAACGCACAACTAAAGATAAGGGAAATGGAATAAAGGGAAATGGTGGAAACAAAATCATGGCATGAAAGTAAACACCCCAAAATTCAGCTAAGTGAGAGAAAACTACTAAAAAGCCAGAATGTGCAGTCCAGAGGCATGAAATCTACAACCTCCCATATAGGTGTTGCACACGTTAGCACGACGTCACCTTGCCGAGTCTATCTTTCTATAAGCTATTTTTATGTTAGTTTTCCATATGCTTCCTGTTAATCCAGAGAAGACTTCTTTGCAGATTTATACATTTTGTTTAAAGGAGGCAGTACCAATCTATCGCCTAATAACCTCAGCCATTTTACCTTTATTGCAACGATGATTATTCTCAACAAATCATAAAGACATTGGAACATTATATTTTTAAATGCCGGTTGCTATGTGATGGCTTTAAAATTCATTCTTTTTTGTATGGGGACATAAATCAAATATTCCCTAGCAACTTAAAAAGGTTGTGCGATTTTTAAAATGTTAAAAAATGGGAAAGAATACCTTAAAGATGTCTAAGATCACAAAAAAATTGTATTTTGCATAAACTGTCTGCATTATTAGTGCATTAAAGTTTTTACTATCCTTGTCTACCAATTATACAAAAGTCATTCAGAATGA
This sequence comes from Mantis religiosa, assembly GCA_030765055.1. NCBI lineage: Eukaryota > Metazoa > Arthropoda > Insecta > Mantodea > Mantidae > Mantis > Mantis religiosa. The sequence continues at coordinate 266,686,739 of CM060950.1, read as the reverse complement.
AGAGAGCTTTTTAGACTTATCCCAGAAAATTCAAGGTGTACTTTATGTTATGCAAATATTCTAAACATATGATATTATAATAACTATTATCAGAGCTCTTTCTTTAAAACAAAATGACAAAATAATTTAAAAACTGTCAAAGTAAAAGGTAGTTTGATATGAGAGGATTTTCTTAACTCTAGGTACTTTTCTAGTGAATTCAACGGATTATTATTATGATTTGTATAGAAGGGCCCTCAACTGCTTGGTCATCAACGTCCTTACAAAAACTAATTCATGGCAATAGCCAGAGATAAATACTCAAAAAGGAAAAAAAAAGTTGGCATAAAATAAATACATCCAAATGAAAAAACAATAAAACTATAATTAACCAAAAAACATCAAAAGGCATACAATTAGCTTCTTGCCCAGTTTTGGTCGAATCGGTTTGTTGCTTTTCTTAGGGGCTGGGCTAGTATTTTCAGCAGGTTTATCCTGCCTTTTTCTGACTGTTGTTTTGGCAGTGAGGACAGGATTTTCTTGCTCCACATCCTCAGTGGAGAAGGACCGCTTTCCTACTGATGATGTAGTGGCTCAAAACGATCGGAAACTGCGATCGGCAAAGATGACAGCCGCGGATCTGAGTCCTCTCCAGATGATTCCTAAGAGGATGTTTTCGGAGGAGATGGTCGTGGACTTTTGCGCTCCTTTTTCTTGGTACAAGCCTACTTATTTTCCCTGAGGAAGTCAGGTCTTTGATATGAGGTCTTCAACTTTCTGGGCGATGCATTATATATTACTGGTGCACATATTCTTGAAGTAGATGCTTTCTGCAGAGCGTTGGCTGCAACATTCTTCATAGGACTGGTCTTAGTAGGTGTGGTCGCTTATGTTCGTGCTGGTGTCTGTTGCTTTGGTTGTAATCTGGGTGTAATTGCTCTTTCGGGTATTACTGCCCCGTTCATGTCTCTAGTTTGTGTTGCGATTTTACGTCTAGGTACCGGCTTAGTTGTAACTGCACTGTAGGTAACGGTCCTAGGGACAGAAGGCTGACGAATACGCAAGAGTTTCCAGGCTTCCAAAAAGGACACCTTCTCTCTTACCCGAATCCTCGGATCACCTTTTCCTCCATAAAACGGGAGCATTCTCTGGAGTTCGATGAATGATTGCCACTGCAGTTAACACATTTTGCAGGTGTACATGCATCATCATGCTTGACTTACCCACAGTCCACGCAAGTAGCAAGCAGTGTGACCAAAGCGCTTGCATTTCTAACACCTCAATGGACTGGGTATATATTGCCTCACTTCAATAGCGTCATACCCTGCCTTAATCCTTTGCGGGAGATCTACACGATAAAAGGTAAGAAACAGGGTACGAGTGGGCACTAGTTCACCTCGTTCTTTGCGGTGAACTCGATACACATTTGTCACATCTTGCTCCGCCAAGTTTTCCTGGATCTCCTTATTGCGCATACCGTCCAACGAGCTGGTATTTGCGACACCACGCGAGGAGCTTATTGTGCTATGCAATTCCACTCGCACCGGAAAGCTGACAAGCATATTGGCTTTCAAAATTTTAGCAGCCTGCGTCGGACAAACTGCTTCGACTAGGAGCGTGCCATTGCGAGATCGAGTACATGGTTTTACAGGACCAGCAATATTATCTAGACCCTTCTGAATAATAAATGGGTTACAGTAGTAAATTTTCGACCCTCCTCAGTTCTGAAAATGACCAAACAGCGTGGACCACAAAATTCAGCTATTTCCTTTCCACTTTTCTTAACATTTTTGTTGGGAGCGTGCCATTGCGAAATCGAGTAAATGATTTTACAGGACTAGCAATATTATCTAGACCCTTCTGAGAAATAAATGGATTACAGTAGTAAATTTTCCACCTTCCTCAGTTCTGAAAATGACCAAACAGCGTGGACCACAAAATTCAGCTATTTCCTTTCCACTTTTCTTAACATTTTTGTTGAATTTATCAGTTCCCATAGTGACCATATCCACCATTGCAAACATCTCCGATGGCGTGCTCACATCCTGGGCACCACCCCAGCTTAGGTGAGAGTCCTGGCCTAGACCTTGCTTGCCACAGGATCTCACCTCCCAATGTAAAGACAGAGGGACCCAACCGCCTTCAGGAATGTTATAGCTCATGCAAAGACCCCTCCCCGAGACTGACCTTTATCGCGGAGACGAACACAGTCCTACATGATAACCAGGAGCTGGGGGTTACGTGTTACCCAGTCACCCCTGCGCTTCCCACTCAGCCAACCCGCGCTAGGTTATCCGTCAGACGTGTGTTCAGGGAGGTTAGAGTCAAACACAGGTGCAGACCTCAGTGTGGGCGTTTGGCATTAGCTCTCTCACCACATAGAGGCACCCAACTGAGAGATCTGGCTCAGAACCCCGGGATCGCCAAATCCCGTACCTACCGCAGTAGTTCCCTGGGGGTAATTCTACGGAGCTTACAACTGAATTCTAGGGACTCTTCTAGTGAATTCTAGGGTTTTTTCTTGTGGATTCTAGGGGCATTTCTATTCAATTCTAGGGATATTTTTAGTGAATTCTAGAGACATCTGGTGAATTCTAAGATCTTTTCCAATGAATTCTAGGGAACTTGCTGGTGTATTCTAGGGACTTTTTGGTGAACTCTAGGGAATTATCTAATGATTTTCTAGCGAATTATAGGGATATTTCTAATGAATTCTAGGGAGATTTCTAGTTAATTATAGGGACTTCTGTAGTGAATCCCAGCGACTTTACTAGTGAATTCCAGGGATTTTTCTAGCGAATTTTAGGGAACTTTCTAGTGAATTCTAGGGACGTCGATAGTTACTTTTCCAAATAATCGCATGGAATTTTCTAGTGAATTATAGGGACATACCTACTGAATGCTAGGACCTTTTCTAATGAATTCTAGGATATTTCTAGTGAATTCCAGGGACATTTCTAGTGAATTCTAGGGATACTTCAAGTTAATTCTAGCATTTTTCTAGTGAATTCTAGTGTCTTTTCTAGCAAATTCTAGGGACTGTTCAAGTGATTTTGTGGTTAATTCTAGGGTACTTTCTAGTGATTTCTGTGGATTATTCTAGTTTAATTCTAGGGACACATCAAGTGATATATAGATATATTTCTAGTGCATTCTGGGGACACTTTTAGTGAACTACAGGGATTTTAGTTGTGAATTCTAGGGATAGTTCTAATGAACTCTAAGGACTTTTCTAGTGAATTCTAGGAACTTTTCTAGCAAATTCTAGGCACTTTTCTAGTGATTTTGTGGTTCATTCTAGGGAATTTTCTAGTGATTTCTATGGATTATTCAAGTGAATTCTAAGGACACTTCTGATGGTATATTTCTAGTGCATGCTAGGAACTTTTCTAGTAAATTCTAGGGATATCTATAGTGAATTCTAGGGACTTTTATAGTGACTCTGGGGCATTTTCTAGTGAATTATATTGACTTTTCTAGTGAATTCTAGTGACTTTTCTGGTGAATTCTAGGGACTTTTCTAGATTGTTGCAATTATCATCGTAGGAAAATGGCAGGTGTTTTGTGTGTGTGTGTGTGTGTGTGTGTGTGTGTGTGTGTGTGTGTGTGTGTTTGTGCGTGTATGTATGTGAAGTTTTCTGTCGATCGCTTATTTTGCAGTTCCCACTGTAGAAGAATGTCAGGTGTGTGTGCAGTTTACTGTCGATTGCTTGCGTTGCAGTTCTCATGGTAGAAGAATGGCAGGTGTGTTTGTTTGTGTTTGTACGCGTGTGTGTGTGTGTGTGTGTGTGTGTGTGTGTGTGTGTGTGTGTGTGTGTGTGTGTGTGTGTGTGTGTGTGTGTGTGTGTGTATGTGGTTACTGTTTCCTGTGTACCGCTACCGTTGAAATTTTCACACTAGAAGAACGGCATGATTCTGCGAAATTTAATCTCAGTGGCCATACTGTTTACTTGTCCTTTTAAAATCGGAACTTTCAATCGCTAGCTTCATTCTCAGGCTTGCTGTTCGTTTGCTACCATCATGGAAGTTACACAAGTGACCATCACTCATGACGTTCTATTTTTTCGCGTTCTGGGCGTGTATATAGAGAATTACTAACTCGTGAAGAGCAAATCTCCACAGTTGTCTCCACAGCACCAGCACATTACGTCATCCAGATGACATTTACGGACTGACAAGCCTGGCCAGTGCGTTTCAAGATATATTTGGAATCCATCAAGAATAATCAAGTCGACAACAGGACCATTCTTCTTCTGCTACTGCTTTTTCGTTTTCATCCCTGCAGCCACTGCTCCAGTCTAACGACGTGGCCAGCTTTACAACTTGGGCCTCTCCTAAAGCTTCACGCCTTGTTAATTCCTCCTGGCAGCGAAGCACTACTTAAGCAAACTCCTCATCTGAACGTCCATCCACAATAATTATTTCTTCCTCCTCCTCCCCATCTCCACCTCCTTCTCCATCGTTCTCTAATATTGAAACATCAACTCCAAATTCCCAAACTGATATTCACATTCAACCTCTCTCCCCGTCTCCTCATCACTACGTATTCACTTCCATCTACCCTCAACAATTACCTTCCGACGTCCACATAGCTCCTCATAACATCCCTGTGTCTCCTCCAGTGGAGGATTTGCTGTTAGCGCTCTCCTGCCATCCATCGCAATTCGCCGTGCCCAAGGCCAGGAGAAATCTCTTCAATTAATTCCTAGAGGACTCGCTTCAACCCTTGGTTCGGTAGCACAGCAGTGGGTGGACCAATAACGCCAACTGCGTCGATGACATAAGGCTCGACCCGGAATTCGAAAGGTCCTGGATGGCCTGGGTGATCAAGTAACAGATCTCGCCATTCCTTATCTGGTGCCCATTTTTGAAAGCGCCAAGAGGCGTATTGTTCGCCAGGAAAGAGCCCGGCCCTTGACTCCGTACCAGCCGTTATTTCCGGGGTGGCACGTAAGAAAATGCAACTGACTTTCTTAGTGTGTGTGTTTCTCCCCTCTATAATAACAAAGTGGTCTTATTGCAGTGTTCTTTTTATCTTATACTTATGTTACATTTTCTTGTTATAGTGTTCCTAGAACTGTTCAACAGCTGTGTTATAAGGGCCTCTTTAATTTTTTCCCCTAAGTATATAAACTTTAAATTTCCCTTTGTAATTTTTAAGGGGTTGTTTCACCTGCATTTTTGTAGCGTTTCTAGGACTGTTCAACAGCTGTGTCACAAAGTGCTTTTTTCCTTTAATTTGTTTGTATATGAGTACAGTTCATTATGCAGTAGTACAATTTTTTTTTTTTTTTTTTTTTTTTTGAACACAAACACATAAACATCAAATTTAACATTGTAATTTTCAAGGGGGAAATATTTTCCGTTCATCTGCATTTCAAACTCTGTATATGCCTAATTGCCTAAAGTGTCAATCTAGGCGCATTTGCTTTATAAACAAAATACCAATTGTCTATAAACATTTATCGCACACAAATACATCCACATGACCACGGTGTGGTGGTTATATCCCGTAACACTTTTTGGTCTGTGTCATTTCATGTGCCTGTTTAGCAAAATAACTTAAGTTATTTGCGCACAATAAAATTTAACAGTGAACTTTTTTCTTTAGTGTCCATCATGAAAATGTGTAAATATTATGGTGCCCTTGACAGTAATTCCCTATATTTGCATATTTTGCAGAATTGTTTGTTCCCATTAATGTTGCAATTGCTTTTGCTGGCATTGCGCAAAACCCAGTTATTAACGCAAACATTTGTGTGTCAATGGTCACATGAAGTGTGTAATTATAATTGATGTGTGTACAATCTTCTGAAACAGAAATTATTCACCAGCATGTTTGCAGTGCTTAGCAAAACGTATATGTGCGTTATGTATCATTCCTGGCCCATATGCTTGTTTCAAAATCACGATATATATATATATATATATACTTATATTGTATAGCTACTTCTGACGATATTTGTCAATATTGTCACTGTACACACTAGAATAAATGCAGATGTTTCCATTGCCCACGTTGTGGCGCTTTCCAAAACGTTCAGGTTGCAGATTATACTTTATTTTGAGTATTACTTTGGGAGCTCTTTTCAAATTTTATTGGTAAATATAAGACATGTAACTTTTTCCTTGTAATGTTGTTTTACTGTTATGTTCATATTGCCTAATAATTAAAATATATATATTTAAACAAAATGTTTTTCCTGCATTTCATTTATTCATTGATTCAGTTTACTTAGGCAGGACTCCTTTCCTTTTCGTTGTTTTTTCATAGTTGTCACAAAAAGTAAATAAACCATTTGGAATAATTTTGGTGTGAGGTAAAATAAATTATATTTCTCGGGGTGCAAGGAAAGGATGTAAACTCTTATGCACCCTGGTGTTCTATTACATTAATTTTTAATTTGGGTTGAAATTATGATTCCAAACTGCTTGGAAGAATTATGGGGAGCTCAGCTTTAACTGCAGTAAGCAATCATTTTCATCGCAATTCCACCTTTTTATACCTTGTATCTCCTCATATTATTTCCTCTGCTCATTTTCCAGCAATTCCCAATCATCTTATTTTCACCTACCAAACACGTTATTTTCCTTCTTCCGCCAATCACCAATCGTTTTATTTTAACCAGCCAAATTTCTCCACGTCACTACCCGAATCTCTTTTTATACGCCTTCCATCTTCTTTTAATTCTTTCGTGCATCTCCGTGCCATGAGGTTGTACTTTTGTGCGCTCGAAACAAATGCGAGTTTTCACGTAAAACTTTTTATGCGGAATGCAGTGTATCAGTAGTGATTATACATTTCACGTAAACCTTTAATATGTGGATTGCAGTGCAGTAGCAGTGATATATACATTAAATACATTGATAGGCATTGCGAGTGAAGATATCTACACAAAACATAATGTGCAAGATATAAGCGACATGTAGAGTTCTGGTGTAGTGGTTACCTGCATCATATTGTGGATAATACAGTGTCGTGGTGTATGTGTGAAGTGCTAAAATAATATTTTACACATTTCTAACAACAACACACGTGCAGCAGGGCCTGGAAGCCCTTGTTGCATGCATTCAACTAGAGCCAACACAGGTGCTATCTGATTGGTCGGAAGTGAGCTCTGATTGGTGTTTGTATTAGGAGCTTGATTGGACATTTTATCTAGCTACCTGATACTTCACAATCATGGCATCACACAGTGGAGCAAATTGTAGTTTTGCTGAAGAACAATTAATGTGTGCTAACAATTTCCCTGCATTAACTTCAGCAGATGACAGTGCTGAAAATGCAGAGGACTCAGAAATGTTAGCGTACTACGTAATCGGCGGGGATTTTAGGAATTATTTGCATGAACCCATAATAGTGGACCTCATAGTACCTCGTTCTCGTAGTGATACGAGATTGCTAATGCTTGAAATAAGAGCTAGACTGCGTTACCTGGAGCAGGTTGACCAAAAGGTATTAAATTACCTTAATTTAGAAAATTCAGGAGCTGCACTTCAGGAATTTCAGCTCTACACTGCCCACCACGCTAGAATTGAGGCAATCACCCACTACCTCAGTTAGTGAGCAGATGAAGCCTGTTTCCCAGCAGTGCTAAACTCCAGCAATTAAAAGTAAAGATTCAGAAGCTCCAAAGGTAGCCCAGAAGCCAGAACCAATACCAACATCAACAGGTGTAGTGAGTTACCCATGGAAACCCAGGTATCGGAGGAAATAACGGCACCCTCTACAAGCAAAAGGAAGTGTCCTGAAACGCTTTCACCACCACAACCAGCCACAGTACAAACGCAACATGTGCCTCAGGCTGCTCCATCTGCCAGTTCATCTCCTGCTGCCCAGGACCCTCCCTCTGTTCGTTCACAACAAATAACACCAACATTCCTGCGTGATCCTTCAAAGGCCCGTGAGATAACAAACTTGCTAAACACCACACATACTGACATCACTTACAACATCAGAAACATGAGCGGCACTGTTTTTTTTTATTTATGTCCTCCAATGTTACGTCATATCGGACGAGCAATGGAATGGGTGAAATGATGCTCAAATGAGCCCAGGGTCCATAGAGCTTAGAGTTACCCGACATTCGTCTTTCAGGATAAGGAAAAAGCCCAGTACAAACCTTATCCAAGTAACTCACCTTGACTGAGTTTCGACCTCGGGACATCTTGAACGTGAGGCAGACATGCTACCACCACGCTACCGAGGCGGGCACAGCGCTTCTGCCTGCTACGCCTGACGATCATAGGAAAATCCGTAGGATTCTTTCCGATAGAAAGGTACAAAATCTCACCACCTTGCTACAGGAAGAAAAGCTCCTGTACGTCACCCTCATGGACCTGCCTATGTACATCACGGAGGCAGATGTCACCAGCAGACTTCAGGAATTAGGCTATCCCGTTGAACGAGTGGGCCAGCTTCGTTCCAACCGAAGCCAAACACCACAGCTACTTCCTCACTTCAGGGTAGCGCTCCACAAGGAACCTCCAAAATCTACAAGGAGCGACGTATGTTCAACGCCATCATTCGCGTTGAGTCATACCGTCCCCCAGCCAGACCACTACAGTGTACCAACTGTCATAAATTCACCCATAGTGCTGCTGGCTGCAGACTCTAGCCAGTCTGCTCCTTTTGTGCAGAATCTGGTCACAAACGGCAAGATTGCCAGCTTCCTGGTGTAACGAGATCTAAGGCAACTTGTTCCAACTGTGGCGGTCCAAAATCATGCCCCTACGCTAAGTGCCTAGTCTGGCAGGAGGCAGGAGTAGAAATGCTACTCAACAAGAACGGGCGGTGAACCATATTTGAAGGTACCAAACCCAATGGGCCTTCCCAAGGAAACCTTCAAGGGTACCCGGTACCCAGACCTATCACCAGACACCATAATTCAGCATTCATCTTATGCTGAGGTGCTGAAGACAAATCAGCAGAACACCCCGCAGCAGCCAATTGACAGTCTCCCGGCTAAGCCCCAACGAGCGCCCAACACCCTTCCAAACCATGCAAATGGAATGGAAGTTGACCAGATGAGGCCTCCCAGACAGCAATCTAAGTTGGGGAGTAACTTAGATAAATATGGAAGGGCAAGACCAACAGCTCACAAGGAGAGTATGCAACGTCCACGTCCCTCCAACAGTGGGTTGTGGCAACCAGCCCAGCAACGCCTGCCGGTCCATAACCCGCCCACCACAAATATCCCAAGACAATTTCTACTAAAACCCACCATTCCAGATGCTCAATTCCTTAACCTTATGAGCAGAATACCCATCCATCACCAAGCAGACTTCGCTACAGTCCTAGCTGAAGCTCTGGAACAACGACCTGATAACATACCACCTTAAAACACCCTAGTACACACCGTATTCATCTTCATGGGACGCTATGGCAGTCAGGAATAACATTATGGCAGACAAAATCTGGCTGAAAATATGTTCCTGGAATGCCAACGGCACCCGGAACAAGTATCAAATTTCATCGCCGTTAACAAAGTGCAGATCCTACTGGTGCAAGAAACTCACCTTTCTAGCACTCAGAAGGCTTCCATCCTTGGCATGCTCTGCCATCGTACTGATCGAGAAGATGGTTACGGTGGTTCAACCATCTATGTAAACCATGCCATTCAGCATCATCGATTACATCTGACAGCCACAGCCGCACTTGAAGCAACTGGTATACAACTGACCACCAACAGAGGGTTCCTAAAGGTTCCCCCTGGCAGACCTGTCTTGCACGGCGATCTGGATGCAGTATTTGCTGGAGGAAAACAAACCATAGCCATGGGTGACACAAACGCTACAAGTCCGCGGTGGAACTCCACAGTCAGGACACACAGAGGCATGGTGATGAAACGTTACTTAGAATGGCGACATCTTGTTGTACTTGCTCCTTCATCACTAGGGAGCTGATTTATTGGCACTAAAGTATGTGAAACAGGCAGGCAAAAAGACACTAAAAATAGGCAAAATAGGCACTTAAATAGGCACTAAAAATTTGCTAAGTATACACTTAGAAATATACAATTTTAGTAAGATGGCTCTTAAGATGCACTATAAATACACTATAACAAATTGACAACCATCGCAACATATGCTGCAACAAATTCGCTTAACACCTCGTATTTTGCGGTTCCCTAGGCAAAATAGTTCCACATTTATTCCAAATTTCATAAATAGTTGCACAGCAAGTTAAAATAACAGATATTGTCGTATAATTAAAATACATTTAAATACTCTTCACTAAATAAGAAACATAATTTGCAGAAAGGTGTGAAGTAATTAACTACGTCAAAAACAAAAGCATGGATTTGGGGCTTAAGGGTAAAAATTGAAATATTTGACGCTTTCGTTAGATTTGTTTGAAATTTATACCATTTATTTTTGTGATGATCAAGAATGGAATAATACCAAGTTTCAGCTTTCCAGTTAAATTAGTTTCTGAGTAATTAACAGTTTATATCTAAATTACAGGCGATTTTCAAAATGTTCCACATATCATAATTTTAAAAATTAATGCTTGGGTTGTAAGTTTCTGCACCCATTTTAACCTATTAGTGAGCTGTAACTATGTGAAACATTTGTCTTCGCCATATCAACGAAGGGAAAAAATAATCATACCTATTTAACAATTTTTATTTTCGTACGCGTTTTCAGTAAGAAGTAATCATTATAATCCTTTTCAATACAAATAAAAAACACAACAAATGTAAATGGGCACACTTAATATGCAGTTGCCCTTACAGACAAGCTTAGAGTTTCAAACAGAATAATAGAAACTGAATCCAGTGGAACATTTTGAAGTTAGGAAAATGAGAAAATGGGGAATCTGAGAAATCTGAGCTTACAATTACGTAATAGCAGCAACGATACAGGTGTAGGGTTATTTAAACAGTCATGTGACGTTTTCTGTAGTGCCGCTAGAAAAAAAAACGTTATATTAATGAAGTATGTCTACATTAATTTTAAGACAAAAAAAATAAATGTGGGATTGTTGTAAGTTTTGGGCCAATTTGCACAGATGTGTCTCCTTAATAGAAACGATTGTTGGAAAGATAAGAAATTCAAAAGTTCATCACAGCACTCAATATCACTTAAAATGATGTCACGATGTAACAGAAAGATACAAAGAACAGAACAAAAATTAATTAAAAGCTAAAGCTACAGAATCCTAGTTTTTGTAATAAAAGCCCTTAGTGCCCCATTGTCGACTAAGAACAAATAATAACAGACAGCTTTTTAGTAAGCGTGTTCTGATCATTCAATCAGAATTGTAGCAATTACGGCATCGTGAAAAGAATTCTGGTACCTACTTTTACAAAGGCATTTCTATAAAAATTTTCACAAGCCATTAAGATTTATTGATCTGCAGTTTCATTTTCAATGTGGGAAACAACACCGGAATTCTCAAAGCAATCGATTTGATGATACTTTTTGATACATGTAGAACAACGTAAGCATGAGAAAATCACAGTTTTTTCATATATTTAATCTGAGTCTGTGTAGCCTAGTTAATTAAGCGCTGGCCTTACTATAATAAATTGTAACCTGAACGAAGCTCCAGAGTGGTGATTTTAAGATTGGGTAAAACAACAGCTTCCTGTCACTAGATTTAAACACATGTAAAAGAAATCTTACGGGAATAAATTCCTGGTTACCAGCGGTACTCATTGTGATCTGATATTACTGTTAACAATTGACACCATCAATAATTTAATTAATAATCCCCCCAATTATTATTATTATTATTATTATTATTATTATTATTATTATTATTATTATTATTATTATTATTATTATTATTATTATTATTATTATTATTATTATTATTATTATTATTATTATTATTATTATTATTATTATTATTATTATTATTATTATTATTATTATTATTATTATTATTATTATTATTATTATTATTATTATTATTATTATTATTATTATTATTATTATTATTATTATTATTATTATTATTATTATTATTATTATTATTATTATTATTATTATTATTATTATTATTATTATTATTATTATTATTATTATTATTATTATTATTATTATTATTATTATTATTATTATTATTATTATTATTATTATTATTATTATTATTATTATTATTATTATTATTATTATTATTATTATTATTATTATTATTATTATTATTATTATTATTATTATTATTATTATTATTATTATTATTATTATTATTATTATTATTATTATTATTATTATTATTATTATTATTATTATTATTATTATTATTATTATTATTATTATTATTATTATTATTATTATTATTATTATTATTATTATTATTATTATTATTATTATTATTATTATTATTATTATTATTATTATTATTATTATTATTATTATTATTATTATTATTATTATTATTATTATTATTATTATTATTAGCTCAAGAAATAAGCCTTGACACCACAACAGCACAAAAAATCATGCCCAGGCATTGGAACAAATGTAAAACCTGTTGTCACATATTATTACAAGCAGAATAAATTGGCTAAAAAGGCAGTTTTACGCACTAATAAGCAGAATAGGCACATACGTTTGAAATAGGCATTTATAGGCACTATAAAACTAAGAAATTATGCTAATATTTGTAGGAAACGTGCTTATAACTTAAAAGCCTACGTTTCTCAACAAAGGAATAATGTAGGCAAATAGGGCAATATCCGCCCCCTATTCATCATCTACCATAACATACGGGTATCGCCAACCACCTGACTGGCTGGATATTGCTATCCTCCAGCACATTCGCGGTCACCCGAAAATCCTTACAATACCAGAACTTTCTTCAGACCGCTACGTCCTCCTTTTCCTCTATCAAGCATGTGCAACAGCCAAGGCCCCGCCAAACTGTCCGAACTCTCGTCAAACCAACTGGAGCAAGTACACAGAGATAATGGCAAAAAATCAGCAGACGTTACACTTTGTAAAAACGTAGTTGAAGCCGACAACCTAGCTATTGCCATCACCTCTACAATGGCACAAGCAACGGTTGAAGCCACTCCCCCACGGCGTAAATTCTACAGAGTATAGAAACCACTTCCCTCACAACTATGGAAGCTAAAACCCGAAAAGAATAAAGTTAGGCGACGGTTTCAATTCACGCGAAATCCCTTACACAAAAGGGAATGGAACACACTGCAACACATAGTCAAACTAGAGCTTGCTGACTTCCAAAATGAAGAGTGGAAACGCCGTCTATGTGCCCTTGACCCCAGGTCTCATCACTATGGCAAATGTCCAAGGCGCTGCTGCGCATATCTTCCTCAGATCCACCTCTGACTGATGGCAGAAGAACAGCTCAGTCGACGAGAGAAAAATATGGATTTAATGGCTGAATATCTAGCCTCCACATTTCATCCAGCCGACTCACAAGTCCAAGAGCTCTCGGAGGAAATTGTGTCACGTATTGAAACATTTCTTTCCACGCCTTTTAATGTGGATGAAGTGCACTTGACAACGGTCTCAGAGGTGCGGAGTATTGTGGCCAAAATGCGCCCCTTTAAAGCAGCGGGGTTTGATAACTTGCCGTATGCTGCTTTCAAAGCACTAACGGCAGCATGGTTAACACTGTTGGTTCTCCTGTTTGACAGTCTACTGCCACTGGCTCATTTCCCAGCTGCATGGAAACACGCTGGCATTATCACCCTTCCTAAGCCAGGAAAGGACCTAAGCATTTCAACAGCCACCGGCTCATCAGTCTGCCACCGGCCATTACTAAAGTCTTCGGGAAAATCCCGCCTTCAACTTCTGCTGGATCAGCACAGTGTACTACGATTCGAGCAGTTTGGTTTCCGACGTCAGCACTCGACCTCTCACCAGTTACATCGCCTCGTGGACGATGTTATACGCGGGTTCAACAACCGGTATTACGTTGCAGCACTATTCCTTGACATATCCCGAGCATTTGCCTCAGTGTGGCATGATGACCTCCTACATCGTCTCATTCACTACAATATCCCAGCATGTCTAATACACCTCATCAACACCTACCTAAAAAAAACCGTTCCTTTGTCGTTGCCAGGGACATCAGTAGAATAGAAGAGAGTGTTCTGGCGCAACAGTTTATGAGCAAGATGGTGGCCATGCGCAATCTATATATTTAGGATATTTTGACAGTGTTCAGAAGTTTTAGTCAGTCCTCTTAATGTGCTGTAGATCATGTTGCTAGGTCTCAAGTTATGATCTGGGGGGGCTCTAGGGTTAAGTGTTGCAGGTTTTCACAGGTAAAGACGGTTGGTCTGGTAGGTTGAACGCTGTAAGTTGAAAGCTTTAGGATTTAGAGGTTAGGCCTCAAGGTATGATCTGGGGCGGGGGGGGGCTCTAGGGTTAAGTGTTGTAGGTTTCCACAGGTAAAGACGGAGGGTCTGGTAGGTTGAACGCTGTAGGTTGAACGCTTTAGGATTTAGAGGTTAGGTCTCAAGGTATGATCTGGGGAGCTCTAGGGTCAAGACTTGCATGCTTTTCACAGGTAAAAATTGCAGGTCTCAACATTAATAACTGTAGGATTTGGTGGTTAGGTCTCAAGGTATCATCTGAGGCTCTGGGATTAAGAGTTGCAGGCTTTCACAGGTAGTTTTCACTGTTGGTGTGGTAGGTTGAAAGCTGTAGGAATTAGAGGTAGGGTCTCAAGTTATGTTCTGGGGGGGCTCTAGGGTTAAAAGTTGCAGGTTTTTCACAGGTAAAAGCTACTGGTCTGGAGATTAATACTGTGTGATTGAAGGTTAGGTCTTGAGGTTTGATCTGTTGTCCCTAGGGTTAAGAGTTGCATCTTTCCAAAGGTAAGGCTGTTGGCCTGGGAGGTTAATTCCCGTGGGATTTAGTGGTTAGTTCTTGAGGTATGATCTGGGGCTCTAGGTTTAAGAGTTGTAGGGTTCATAGCTAAAGGTTGTTGGTCAGGAGTATAAAGGCTGTAGGATGGTTTGGCTTTGTTGTATAGGTTGAGGTATGGTCTTATGATTTTGAAGTTCAGTTTGCTAGTCCAGCGTGTAAAGGCTGTTAATCTTGGGGCAAGTCCTTCTTTCATGCTTTACTATTTCACAGTACTATAAACCAACCTAACATAACCTAACCTGACAGTTCTCTTTTTTATTCTTAAGGTATTCTAATCTACCCCCCCCCCTGTAACTGAACCTAATATCCTCTTTTTTGTTTTTATCTTCTTTCATCATTCTTTAATCTAGCTATTTGTGCTATTGGCATCCGCTCTCTTTTCTTCTTAGGGTAATGTATTCTACCGCTGTAACCTACCCTAATATACTCTTTTTTCACCTTCTTTCATCATTCTTTAACATAATCTAACCTAACCTAACTCAGCAGTTCTCTTTCCTGAAGTTCCTCTATTTTGCCACTTTAACCTAACCTAATATACTCCTTTGTTTTTGCCTTCTTTCATCATTCTTTAACGTAACCTAGCTGTGTATCTGCTATTGGCATACTTTGTTGCATCTGTTAACCTAACTGTTTTCTGTCCTTATGTTCCTCTATTCTCGCACGTTAACCTAACATAATATAGTTCTTTGTTTTTGCCATCTTTCACAGCTCCTTAACCTAATTCTTTTTGCTATTCACATCCTTCCTCTTTTCTCAAGCTGTTCTATTCTTTCCTCCTCAACATATCCTAAGGATGTTCATTTTATCCTTTATATAACCCATATCTTTCAAGCTCAACTATTTTGTATTACGCTAACTACTTGTACGTATGGTGTAAAATTCTTGAGGCATGCTGATGTTAGAGCTCCTAGAACTATTTTTGGCACTGCTAGAGGTATATACGCTGATTAGATGCGTTTATATAGTAAATTTAGCCCTTTGTGTAACTGTTTCTGTTTTCCATGGAGTTTTTTTGTTGCTAGGAATTCTTGTTCTTCGTACCTTCTCTATGATTTCAAGATCTCTATTCCATCTTGTTATTTTTTGAGGTCTTATGCTTATATCTTAAGCTTCGTGATTAAGTCCTTTGCTCTGAAAGGCTATGTATATTGGTTAAGGTGCTCATCTCTTTTGGTCACGTGGTTAAGTCTTGAGGTACGATCTTAGGACCTGGGGTTTAAAGGATGTAGGTATCATAGCTTAAACTCGCAGGTGTTGAGGTTAAAGGCTGTAGCTTTGGTGGTTAGGTCTTATGGATTCGAAGTTAGAGCTCTTGGTCTAGTGTTAAGGCTGTAGGATCTAGAGGATACGTATTGAGGTATAATCTGATGGCTCTAGGGTTAAGAGTTGTAGGCTTCATAGCTAAAGGTTTAAAGCTGTAGTGTCTAGAGGTTAGGTGTTGAGATATGATCTGGGAACTCTAAGGTTAAGGGTCGTAGGTTTCATAGCTAGAAGTTTGACAGCTATAGATATCTTCGTTCCTGTTAGAGGTGTATTCGCAATGATCTGTGCGTACAGTGTTCATACTGTTCTTCACTCGGATTGATGTATTCATACTCTTGTAATATTTTGTAATGCTAAACCAACGTTCTAATGCTATTTTCAAGCCTTTCCAGATGTTCTGAGCTTTTTGTACATTTCAGGTATCTTTTTAGGCTAAGTTCAACTACTTATATCATTTTATATTAATTAAAATGTTTTCAAGGATATTTCATATTATGAGGTAGTAGGTCCTTTTTAATTTACCTATTTAACATTAATTAAAGTGTGCTCAGTTAGCTTATGCAGTGAGGTAGACATCCCTCGTCTTTTTATCTGGACTTGGGACCAGCGTCAGAATTTTTGTTTTTCTGAACGGTAGACTTAATGCCTTCCTCTGCTCTTATTATTCAGGCTTTCATGACTAGATGTCACCTGCGCACCAGGGTTTACTGCTTCTTGAGATGGGAAATCAGTTTTTCTGTTTTAGGCCTTCTTATTTCATTCATTATTCACAGCACGGTAATGTCCATGGGCATATGTGGATACTCCATCATCTGCAATTACTCTTTTGTCATCATGTGGAGATAAGGATATTTTGTTCACTTCCACTGATGTAACATTATGTTGACGAGACAGAATTAAGTTCATCGGCGTTCTTATGATTTCTCGGCTTTTAAGACAGTCCAAATAGTTCTCAAAGGTGATGTATTGTTTAATGGCGCTATGCTTTATGCCTTTTATCTTCTTGATCACACCTCCATCGATGTCGAGAGCATACATCTTCGGTCTCAGTCCAACAAAGCGATTAATGATTTTTCCATTTGCTTCATCTTTAAACTTTCCCAACACTTTCTTATTTTTTGTAGAGTGGCATATGTGGTAGCTAGGATAATCAGCAGTATCCAGATGTTCCAGAAAACGTAACTTATCCTGGTATAAATCTCTAGTGGTCACACGATGGATGAAAGAGTCTGTATCCATGTACATGAGCTTCAGATTTTCAAGCCCGTAATACGGCATTAGCACATCATAATGATACCAATACATCAAGGTCTTCGAGATATCCAGCACACACATCCCAATGTATATAGGCTTGTTGAAGACTATCTCCCGCGACGCCATGTGGACTGCAGCCAGATTAGGCCCATATATAGTTCTATCAATAAATGTAGGCTTAGCAACCAGTTTTTCCAATGTCTTCCAATCGGTGACAAGTCGTATATTCAATCGGTTTCTGATGTTTTCCATAGTTTTTCCAAACATGGCATTGTTAAAAAGTTTGTAAAGATCCTTCTCGAAATCATTTCTTGATCCTTGTCGTAGTCGGTTATTGAATTCCACATAAGGCTTTAACCAACATGACTGTTGAAATCGTAGCACCCGATGGATTTTAGTCAGTTTTAACCCATGACTAAGGGCCTGCTTTAAGGTCATGTAATGCACCACATACTTCGTTCGTGATCCAAGGTGAGGAATTAATTTCTTTGTAGAAGAACCCGTAGGCTTGATACACTCAGGTAGGAACGGCAAATCATTATGCAGCTCATGGAGTTCTGTAGGATATTCGAGGTTCACTTCTAATATGTATCCCAGAGGGTCATCTTCTCGTAGGATTTCCAGGTTGATATCTTCAGGAGAAACCCACTCAAAACCTCCATAAGGAAGGGCGTGGCACATTGCCCAACCATATTGGTTATTAGCATCCTCATACGTAATATATTGTGAGGGTTTACTTGTATCATACTCCTTCGTGTAGATGTGGTTCGCCTCTGCATACCGATGAGAAACTTGGCATAATCCTCCTCTTATACCCGCTTCAACCATGAGTAGCTGATCATAATCCTGTAGTAATTCCAGTTCAAATCCTGTGTACAGCAACATTGCATCCCACGTAAGTCCAGGTGATGTAAAATAATGTGCAGGATCAACTTTGTGGGTTTTCAGGGTCTGCTCCCTAAATGCCTCAAACACATCTGTTAGTAGAAGGACATCCGAATTTAAGTAGAGGTCACTGTAGTCGCCCAGTGTTCTGATGTTGAAGTGGCTCCATATGTTTTTTGCATGTTCATACTCTCCATCACTAATTTCTTCTTTGTTTAACTTATTGTAGAATGCCTTCCTCGGAGGAAGTTCTGTTTCACTCAAAACATCCCACGATGTGACGTAATCGTAGGGGAACACTCCCTTACGTGTCATCAGTTCGATCTTCTCTGCTCCAAAGTACTTCTGGGTTTCAGGATATGATGTTAGATTTTTTGCTAATTTATCCAAGCTGGTACTAAGGAAGCGATAGGTATCCACAAAGCGGAGTTTAATGTCACCAACATACTTGGAAAATGATATGTAACTTTCCTCTGAGCTAGGAATAACTTCTACTCTCTCACTAGTACAACCTAATTCTTTAACAATGAAATGGGAGTCATATCCACTCAGGTTATGCATGAAGACAGGAATATAATTAGGTGTTTTACAGGTAAGATTACACTTATTATGTAGACTTCCTCGGTATTCACCGGTTATATGGTCATGATCCCGTACTTTCCAGTTCTCTCCTGTAAATTCTTTCCCGCATAAGTAACATTCTGTAGAGCACTCGAAAGATTTTTGCTGCTCATCTGTTAGTGTTAATGGAGAATCAGTTTTGTATACACTATTAATCTGCTTTGCAAGAGAAGTTAAATACTCCATAAACTTCGCTGCTGCATCATACCCACGATATACGTAAGGTTCAGTAGGAAGATCGGTCTGGAGGCCTTCAATAGAGGCCGAAGACTTGACATATACACAGAAACTCATAGGAATATGATTCTGATATGGAACTGTATAAGATGTTTCAGGATTATAAGAACAGCTATGGTAAGGACTAAGAATGCTTTCAAAGTCAGCATAGATGACATAAGGCAATTTCAGCATCCTTTCAAAGTTCTTGAACCTAACGACAGACTTCTCCTTTGTTGGCATAACAATCCTGGCAACTCCGTGCTGATTGCATATTTTTCTATGTTCATTTAACTTCTGCACTCCTCCTCGCTCATGCTGATCATCAAAGTGCGTGAAACAGCGTTTGCAGGTGTAGATCTTTTCCCTTACGTTTAGTTTTCTGTTGATGAATAAGTTTCTCAAAATGCTTTATATAAACGTAATGCTGGCGCCCAACAGCATCACTTAATAGAAGCACATCACGATGTTCAGTCTGTTCATCATCTACAACTTTCATAGGAAACACTTGATTCTTTTCATCCAAACCGAAAACGTTTATAGAGATGTTATTTCTTCGTTCAAATTTAGGGATATCTCTCAGGCTCGTAGGAAATGAGATGCAGGTAAAGTCATATCTTTCTTGAAGGTCCTTATACTTGCTAACACGTTGAGGATCCTTTTGAATGAATTTGGCAAGAACAGCATACATAAAACATTTTTCATCATCATAGTTCTGTGGATTTATGCAGGCTTTTTTCGCTTCTAAAGATGGCGGTAGAGGGATGTAGCTGCTTCCTCTTAGCCCATTATTCTTGTTGATTCTAACACGCACACCATCAACAGCTAATAAAGCCCAGCTGCTTCCTTTAAGTTGACTTTCCTCCATTTCAGTACAAAGTTTCTTGAATTTCCTTTCCAAGATGGCGCCCAAGTTACTTTCTAAAAATATTGCTTGATTTTGTGTTTTAAAGGCTTTGTCAGTAGTGTCACCAATAGCATTCACAAACCGACATTCAGCCATGATATTAATTTTCACACTTTTATGGATCCTTAGCTGCTTCTGAATGACTTGCATTATCCGCTGTTTTGATTCTTGGAGATATGTATTCAGGTCCTGGCATGTAGAGCACTGGATGAAATATGAATTAAGTCGATCCTGAAAAGCTGTTTCATATTCTACGACATCGTCTTCATCAGGAACCATTAACAGCAATTTATGTTTGGTAGGCTCGATCTTGAGTTTCTTAGCAGCAATTATTCTCCCGCATCGTTCTTGGTGCTCATCTCTACGACGTTCAGTACCATAAACGCCATCACAGTGTTTACATTCGTAATACTGGCCACATACCAGCTCGTGTCTCTTTTTATTGTAGTTTTTCAGGAAGCTCTTATCACATTTCCCACACTTAAATTCCGGTATAGCAGTTTCTAACAGAGCTTCCATTGCTATAGTTTTTGTTATGTGCAGGCTAATTCTCAGGGAATATGTTGCTAAGTAAGTGTTTGATATACCTTTTCACTTCTCTTCTTCACCTTGATAACTTATCAACGCTACTGAAGATGAATTTCACTGCAGGAGCTGATCCGCTAAGCTATAAACACACTAGGGTAATTACAACCTAAGCTTAATCAAGCTCCATTTATACAATTAGTGCCGACCTAAAAGAAAACTTCATAATTCCCACCAATACCGGGGTTCGAAGGTGGCGCTCCTATCGGAGAAAACCTAAAAGAAAACTATTATCTTGCTACCACAGGGGTTCAAAGATGGTTCTACTATTGGAGAAAACCTAAAAGAAAACTCTATTAATTTTCCAGTTTTCGATTATTCTTTAACTACTATACAATTCACATGTGAGAAAAAATTAGACAAATTAAAATTAAAAAAGGAAATAAATAACTAGATTTGAAGATAAAATTTAGGCAATTCAAACGAGTATAAACACGACTAAGCTCCGCCTTTTAGTTTTAAAGTTACATTAGGAGCTCCCATTGCCACCCGTAGACACCTCTCCCTCATTTTCAACCACTTGTTCTTGATTCGTTTCACACGTCTCTTAACCTAGCAGTTCTATTTTTCTCAAGTTAATCTATTACACTGTTTAACTCATCTAAAGGGCGTCCTTAGGCTCCTTCACTTCATCCTCAACCACGTGTTCTTGATTCCTTTAGATCCATCTTTAACCTAGTTATGTTTTTGCTATGGACACCATTTCTCTTTCCTTAAGTTCAATTATTTCATCCATCTTGTTTTGTTGAGTCTTTTGCTTACATCTTAAACTTTGTGATTAAGTCTTTTGATCTGAAAGTCTATGTATATTGCTTGAGGTCCTCATCCCTTTTGGTCATGGGACAGGTCATGATATGTGATCTTATGGGTTGAGCTTGTCAACACGCCTAAAACATTGATATTCAGGGTTATTTAAATTATCCTGCTGAGATTCGAACCCTGATCGTAAAGTGCAAATTACAATTTCAACAACTATTTCGGGGCTAATGCATGTATGTGCTCGTTATTTAATTGCATTGTCATTATTCAAACGAGAGTTATTCAACATTACAGTAATTCCATCAGAACCGGTGATCGAACCACGGGTCTCTAGGACATAGAATCATAAAACATTCACAGCATATGTTAAATGAAAATACCTGCGATTTACCCCGCTGTTCTAAGTGCAATAGATCAGGAAATACACCACAACTACAGAATTAAATGGACGATGGGAATTGAACCAAAGACCTGCAGAGCTATAGAGTGATAGGGAATGATTGACTACGTTAGGTATAGCCATAAAAATTTATTTCAACGCTCTAGACCCATTGGTTACAGAGATATTCAGATTAGCTGATCCAGGAATCGAACCAGGGACCCTTGAGTTATACATTGTCAGCATATGATTAACTATGAAGTTAATGTTTATTTCACCGCTCTAGGCCTATTGGTCACAGAGATATTTAAATTAAACGATTTAGGACTCGAACCGAGGATTCCAGGTATACGGTATAAACCCAGCAGATACCACTTAACTATATAAAACTTATAAAGTTTGTTAGAACCCGATCTCATAATTAGTTTCAGAGTTATAACGGTATTAAGAGTGCTCACTTGCGCGGGAGTCGAACCCAGGATTGGGACAATTTACCTACCTGCCCTGAGGCATGATAAACAGAAACGGTGGTGGTTAGCTGGTTGTTGCACTAAAAGCAGTAGGGGACAAATATATTTAGTTTCCTGATGCAGTTCAGGGTCATCCAGGCGGCTCTATGTCTAGACATATGACGCAACGCCTGTCAATGCCATGCAGTAAGTAAACATGTTTACTTCATAATTAACCTTGAACTGCATCAGGAAACTAAATATATTTGTCCCCTACTGCTTTTAGTGCAACAACCAGCTAACCACCACCGTTTCTGTTTATCATGCCTCAGGGCAGGTAGGTAAATTGTCCCAATCCTGGGTTCGACTCCCGCGCAAGTGAGCACTCTTAATACCGTTATAACTCTGAAACTAATTATGAGATCGGGTTCTAACAAACTTTATAAGTTTTATATAGTTAAGTGGTATCTGCTGGGTTTATACCGTATACCTGGAATCCTCGGTTCGAGTCCTAAATCGTTTAATTTAAATATCTCTGTGACCAATAGGCCTAGAGCGGTGAAATAAACATTAACTTCATAGTTAATCATATGCTGACAATGTATAACTCAAGGGTCCCTGGTTCGATTCCTGGATCAGCTAATCTGAATATCTCTGTAACCAATGGGTCTAGAGCGTTGAAATAAATTTTTATGGCTATACCTAACGTAGTCAATCATTCCCTATCACTCTATAGCTCTGCAGGTCTTTGGTTCAATTCCCATCGTCCATTTAATTCTGTAGTTGTGGTGTATTTCCTGATCTATTGCACTTAGAACAGCGGGGTAAATCGCAGGTATTTTCATTTAACATATGCTGTGAATGTTTTATGATTCTATGTCCTAGAGACCCTTGGTTCGATCACCGGTTCTGATGGAATTACTGTAATGTTGAATAACTCTCGTTTGAATAATGACAATGCAATTAAATAACGAGCAGATACATGCATTAGCCCCGAAATAGTTGTTGAAATGGTAATTTGCACTTTACGATCAGGGTTCGAATCTCAGCAGGATAATTTAAATAACCCTGAATATCAATGTTTTAGGCGTGTTGACAAGCTCAACCCATAAGATCACATATCATGACCTGTCCCATGACCAAAAGGGATGAGGACCTCAAGCAATATACATAGACTTTCAGATCAAAAGACTTAATTACAAAGTTTAAGATGTAAGCAAAAGACTCAACAATAACAAGATGGATGAAATAATTGAACTTAAGGAAAGAGAAATGGTGTCCATAGCAAAAACATAACTAGGTTAAAGATGGATCTAAAGGAATCAAGAACACGTGGTTGAGGTTGAAGTGAAGGGGCCTAAGGACGCCCTTTAGATGAGTTAAACAGTGTAATAGATTAACTTGAGAAAAATAGAACTGCTAGGTTAAGAGACGTGTGAAACGAATCAAGAACAAGTGGTTGAAAATGACGGAGAGGTGTCTACGGGTGGCAATGGGAGCTCCTAATGTAACTTTAAAACTAAAAGGCGGAGCTTAGTCGTGTTTATACTCGTTTGAATTGCCTAAATTTTATCTTCAAATCTAGTTATTTATTTCCTTTTTTAATTTTTATTTGTCTAATTTTTTCTCACATGTGAATTGTATAGTAATTAAAGAATAATCGAAAACTGGAAAATTAATAGAGTTTTCTTTTAGGTTTTCTCCAATAGTAGAACCATCTTTGAACCCCTGTGGTAGCAAGATAATAGTTTTCTTTTAGGTTTTCTCCGATAGGAGCGCCACCTTCGAACCCCGGTATTGGTGGGAATTATGAAGTTTTCTTTTAGGTCGGCACTAATTGTATAAATGGAGCTTGATTGAGCTTAGGTTGTAATTACCCTAGTGTGTTTATAGCTTAGCGGATCAGCTCCTGCAGTGAAATTCATCTTCAGTAGCGTTGATAAGTTATCAAGGTGAAGAAGAGAAGTGAAAAGGTATATCAAACACTTACTTAGCAACATATTCCCTGAGAATTAGCCTGCACATAACAAAAACTATAGCAATGGAAGCTCTGTTAGAAACTGCTATACCGGAATTTAAGTGTGGGAAATGTGATAAGAGCTTCCTGAAAAACTACAATAAAAAGAGACACGAGCTGGTATGTGGCCAGTATTACGAATGTAAACACTGTGATGGCGTTTATGGTACTGAACGTCGTAGAGATGAGCACCAAGAACGATGCGGGAGAATAATTGCTGCTAAGAAACTCAAGATCGAGCCTACCAAACATAAATTGCTGTTAATGGTTCCTGATGAAGACGATGTCGTAGAATATGAAACAGCTTTTCAGGATCGACTTAAATCATATTTCATCCAGTGCTCTACATGCCAGGACCTGAATACATATCTCCAAGAATCAAAACAGCGGATAATGCAAGTCATTCAGAAGCAGCTAAGGATCCATAAAAGTGTGAAAATTAATATCATGGCTGAATGTCGGTTTGTGAATGCTATTGGTGACACTACTGACAAAGCCTTTAAAACACAAAATCAAGCAATATATTTAGAAAGTAACTTGGGCGCCATCTTGGAAAGGAAATTCAAGAAACTTTGTACTGAAATGGAGGAAAGTCAACTTAAAGGAAGCAGCTGGGCTTAATTAGCTGTTGATGGTGTGCGTGTTAGAATCAACAAGAATAATGGGCTAATAGGAAGCAGCTACATCCCTCTACCGCCATCTTTAGAAGCGAAAAAAGCCTGCATAAATCCACAGAACTATGATGATGAAAAATGTTTTATGTATGCTGTTCTTGCCAAATTCATTCAAAATGATCCTCAACGTGTTAGCAAGTATAAGGACCTTCAAGAAAGATATGACTTTACCTGCATCTCATTTCCTACGAGCCTGAGAGATATCCCTAAATTTGAACGAAGAAATAACATCTCTATAAACGTTTTCGGTTTGGATGAAAAGAATCAAGTGTTTCCTATGAAAGTTGTAGATGATGAACAGACTGAACATCGTGATGTGCTTCTATTAAGTGATGCTGTTGGGCGCCAGCATTACGTTTATATAAAGCATTTTGAGAAACTTATTCATCAACAGAAAACTAAACGTAAGGGAAAGATCTACACCTGCAAACGCTGTTTCACGCACTTTGATGATCAGCATGAGCGAGGAGGAGTGCAGAAGTTAAATGAACATAGAAAAATATGCAATCAGCACGGAGTTGCCAGGATTGTTATGCCAACAAAGGAGAAGTCTGTCGTTAGATTCAAGAACTTTGAAAGGATGCTGAAATTGCCTTATGTCATCTATGCTGACTTTGAAAGCATTCTTAGTCCTTACCATAGCTGTTCTTATAATCCTGAAACATCTTATACAGTTCCATATCAGAATCATATTCCTATGAGTTTCTGTGTATATGTCAAGTCTTCGGCCTCTATTGAAAGCCTCCAGACCGATCTTCCTACTGAACCTTACGTATATCGTGGGTATGATGCAGCAGCGAAGTTTATGGAGTATTTAACTTCTCTTGCAAAGAAGATTAATAGTGTATACAAAACTGATTCTCCATTAACACTAACAGATGAGCAGCAAAAATCTTTCGAGTGCTATACAGAATGTTACTTATGCGGGAAAGAATTTACAGGAGAGAACTGGAAAGT
The DNA here is from genome assembly GCA_030765055.1 of Mantis religiosa. Lineage (NCBI taxonomy): Eukaryota > Metazoa > Arthropoda > Insecta > Mantodea > Mantidae > Mantis > Mantis religiosa. The sequence continues at coordinate 266,660,938 of CM060950.1, read as the reverse complement.
ACGGGATCATGACCATATAACCGGTGAATACCGGGGAAGTCTACATAATAAGTGTAATCTAACCTGTAAAACACCTAATTATATTCCTGTCTTCATGCATAACCTGAGTGGATATGACTCCCATTTCATTGTTAAAGAATTAGGTTGTACTAGTGAGAGAGTAGAAGTTATTCCTAGCTCAGAGGAAAGTTACATATCATTTTCCAAGTATGTTGGTGACATTAAACTCCGCTTTGTGGATACCTATCGCGTCCTTAGTACCAGCTTGGATAAATTAGCAAAAAATCTAACATCATATCCTGAAACCCAGAAGTACTTTGGAGCAGAGAAGATCGAACTGATGACACGTAAGGGAGTGTTCCCCTACGATTACGTCACATCGTGGGATGTTTTGAGTGAAACAGAACTTCCTCCGAGGAAGGCATTCTACAATAAGTTAAACAAAGAAGAAATTAGTGATGGAGAGTATGAACATGCAAAAAACATATGGAGCCACTTCAACATCAGAACACTGGGTGACTACAGTGACCTCTACTTAACTTCGGATGTCCTTCTACTAACAGATGTGTTTGAGGCATTTAGGGAGCAGACCCTGAAAACCCACAAAGTTGATCCTGCACATTATTTTACATCACCTGGACTTACGTGGGATGCAATGTTGCTGTACACAGGATTTGAACTGGAATTACTACAGGATTATGATCAGCTACTCATGGTTGAAGCGGGTATAAGAGGAGGATTATGCCAAGTTTCTCATCGGTATGCAGAGGCGAACCACATCTACATGAAGGAGTATGATACAAGTAAACCCTCACAATATATTACGTATGAGGATGCTAATAACCAATATGGTTGGGCAATGTGCCACGCCCTTCCTTATGGAGGTTTTGAGTGGGTTTCTCCTGAAGATATCAACCTGGAAATCCTACGAGAAGATGACCCTCTGGGATACATATTAGAAGTGAACCTCGAATATCCTACAGAACTCCATGAGCTGCATAATAATTTGCCGTTCCTACCTGAGTGTATCAAGCCTACGGGTTCTTCTACAAAGAAATTAATTCCTCACCTTGGATCACGAACGAAGTATGTGGTGCATTACATGACCTTAAAGCAGGCCCTTAGTCATGGGTTAAAACTGACTAAAATCCATCGGGTTCTACGATTTCAACAGTCATGTTGGTTAACGCCTTATGTGGAATTCAATAACCGACTACGACAAGGATCAAGAAATGATTTCGAGAAGGATCTTTACAAACTTTTTAACAATGCCATGTTTGGAAAAACTATGGAAAACATCAGAAACCGACTGAATATACGACTTGTCACCGATTGGAAGACATTGGAAAAACTGGTTGCTAAGCCTACATTTATTGATAGAACTATTTATGGGCCTAATCTGGCTGCAGTCCACATGGCGTCGCGGGAGATAGTCTTCAACAAGCCTATATACATTGGGATGTGTGTGCTGGATATCTCGAAGACCTTGATGTATTGGTATCATTATTATGTGCTAATGCCGTATTACGGGCTTGAAAATCTGAAGCTCATGTACATGGATACAGACTCTTTCATCCATCGTGTGACCACTAGAGATTTATACCAGGATAAGTTACGTTTTCTGGAACATCTGGATACTGCTGATTATCCTAGCTACCACATATGCCACTCTACAAAAAATAAGAAAGTGTTGGGAAAGTTTAAAGATGAAGCAAATGGAAAAATCATTAATCGTTTTGTTGGACTGACACCGAAGATGTATGCTCTCGACATCGATGAAGGTGTAACCAAGAAGATAAAAGGCATAAAGCATAGCGCCATTAAACAATACATCACCTTTGAGAACTATTTGGACTGTCTTAAAAGCCGAGAAATCATAAGAACGCCGATGAACTTAATTCTGTCTCGTCAACATAATGTTACATCAGTGGAAGTGAACAAAATATCCTTATCTCCACATGATGACAAAAGAGTAATTGCAGATGATGGAGTATCCACATATGCCCATGGACATTACCATGCTGTGAATAATGAATGAAATAAGAAGGCCTAAAACAGAAAAACTGATTTCCCATCTCAAGAAGCAGTAAACCCTGGTGCGCAGGTGACATCTAGTCATGAAAGCCTGAATAATAAGAGCAGAGGAAGGCATTAAGTCTACCGTTCAGAAAAACAAAAATTCTGACGCTGGTCCCAAGTCCAGATAAAAAGACGAGGGATGTCTACCTCACTGCATAAGCTAACTGAGCACACTTTAATTAATGTTAAATAGGTAAATTAAAAAGGACCTACTACCTCATAATATGAAATATCCTTGAAAACATTTTAATTAATATAAAATGATATAAGTAGTTGAACTTAGCCTAAAAAGATACCTGAAATGTACAAAAAGCTCAGAACATCTGGAAAGGCTTGAAAATAGCATTAGAACGTTGGTTTAGCATTACAAAATATTACAAGAGTATGAATACATCAATCCGAGTGAAGAACAGTATGAACACTGTACGCACAGATCATTGCGAATACACCTCTAACAGGAACGAAGATATCTATAGCTGTCAAACTTCTAGCTATGAAACCTACGACCCTTAACCTTAGAGTTCCCAGATCATATCTCAACACCTAACCTCTAGACACTACAGCTTTAAACCTTTAGCTATGAAGCCTACAACTCTTAACCCTAGAGCCATCAGATTATACCTCAATACGTATCCTCTAGATCCTACAGCCTTAACACTAGACCAAGAGCTCTAACTTCGAATCCATAAGACCTAACCACCAAAGCTACAGCCTTTAACCTCAACACCTGCGAGTTTAAGCTATGATACCTACATCCTTTAAACCCCAGGTCCTAAGATCGTACCTCAAGACTTAACCACGTGACCAAAAGAGATGAGCACCTTAACCAATATACATAGCCTTTCAGAGCAAAGGACTTAATCACGAAGCTTAAGATATAAATATAAGACCTCAAAAAATAACAAGATGGAATAGAGATCTTGAAATCATAGAGAAGGTACGAAGAACAAGAATTCCTAGCAACAAAAAAAACTCCATGGAAAACAGAAGCAGTTACACAAAGGGCTAAATTTACTATATAAACGCATCTAATCAGCGTATATACCTCTAGCAGTGCCAAAAATAGTTCTAGGAGCTCTAACATCAGCATGCCTCAAGAATTTTACACCATACGTACAAGTAGTTAGCGTAATACAAAATAGTTGAGCTTGAAAGAAATGGGTTATATAAAGGATAAAATGAACATCCTTAGGATATGTTGAGGAGGAAAGAATAGAACAGCTTGAGAAAAGAGGAAGGATGTGAATAGCAAAAGGAATTAGGTTAAGGAGCTGTGAAAGATGGCAAAAACAAAGAACTATATTATGTTAGGTTAACGTGCGAGAATAGAGGAACATAAGGACAGAAAACAGTTAGGTTAACAGATGCAACAAAGTATGCCAATAGCAGATACACAGCTAGGTTACGTTAAAGAATGATGAAAGAAGGCAAAAACAAAGGAGTATATTAGGTTAGGTTAAAGTGGCAAAATAGAGGAACTTCTGGAAAGAGAACTGCTGAGTTAGGTTAGGTCAGATTATGTTAAAGAATGATGAAAGAAGGTGAAAAAAGAGTATATTAGGGTAGGTTACAGCGGTAGAATACATTACCCTAAGAAGAAAAGAGAGCGGATGCCAATAGCACAAATAGCTAGATTAAAGAATGATGAAAGAAGATAAAAACAAAAAAGAGGATATTAGGTTCAGTTACAGGGGGGGGGGTAGATTAGAATACCTTAAGAATAAAAAAGAGAACTGTCAGGTTAGGTTATGTTAGGTTGGTTTATAGTACTGTGAAATAGTAAAGCATGAAAGAAGGACTTGCCCCAAGATTAACAGCCTTTACACGCTGGACTAGCAAACTGAACTTCAAAATCATAAGACCATACCTCAACCTATACAACAAAGCCAAACCATCCTACAGCCTTTATACTCCTGACCAACAACCTTTAGCTATGAACCCTACAACTCTTAAACCTAGAGCCCCAGATCATACCTCAAGAACTAACCACTAAATCCCACGGGAATTAACCTCCCAGGCCAACAGCCTTACCTTTGGAAAGATGCAACTCTTAACCCTAGAGACAACAGATCAAACCTCAAGACCTAACCTTCAATCACACAGTATTAATCTCCAGACCAGTAGCTTTTACCTGTGAAAAACCTGCAACTTTTAACCCTAGAGCCCCCCCCAGAACATAACTTGAGACCCTACCTCTAATTCCTACAGCTTTCAACCTACCACACCAACAGTGAAAACTACCTGTGAAAGACTGCAACTCTTAATCCTAGAGCCTCAGATGATACCTTGAGACCTAACCACCAAATCCTACAGTTATTAATGTTGAGACCTGCAATTTTTACCTGTGAAAAGCATGCAAGTCTTGACCCTAGAGCTCCCCAGATCATACCTTGAGACCTAACCTCTAAATCCTAAAGCGTTCAACCTACAGCGTTCAACCTACCAGACCCTCCGTCTTTACCTGTGGAAACCTACAACACTTAACCCTAGAGCCCCCCCCCCCCGCCCCAGATCATACCTTGAGGCCTAACCTCTAAATCCTAAAGCTTTCAACTTACAGCGTTCAACCTACCAGACCAACCGTCTTTACCTGTGAAAACCTGCAACACTTAACCCTAGAGCCCCCCCAGATCATAACTTGAGACCTAGCAACATGATCTACAGCACATTAAGATGACTGACTAAAACCTCTGAACACTGTCAAAATATCCTAAATACATAGATTGCGCATGGCCGCCATCTTGCTCATAAACTGTTGCGCCAGAACACTCTCTTCTATTCTACTGACATCCACTCTCAGCCCTATGGTATCCATGCCGAGGTACCCCAAGGCAGCGTCCTTGGACCCCTATTATTTCTCACCTACATAACCACCCTTCCTAACCTAATAGGCTGTAACCTATACTTATTTTCTGATTATACTGCATTAATAGTCACATCTAAACGCCATGTTAACGCAGTACGCAAGGCACAAAATAGTACAAATAAAAAATAAAATCTGCATTACTATGCCTTGGTAGCAAGTTTCTAAACAAAGGCATAATATGCACCGATTTTATTTCTCATTTTTATGCTTTATTTATTAAATACGTCCAATTTTTGCTGATACAGATTATATTTTGAAACCTAACTACCTATCTAAACTTATCTACTGCTACTGTTTCCAGTAGCTTACAATCAAATCTAATCCTATTTCTGCTCAACAGCCCTTTAACAACAAAGTTAACAATCCAATTTAAATTAAACTATTATCACATTTTTGTTTCTACTAAATAATCATTTGACTGTTGGTACTACACTATATAAGTTTTAAAATTTGGCCTGGTATCCATACCCTTCCTCAACAAGTTACATAATTTGACACCAGGAAAAGGAGCAGTTCATCATTTCGTCGTTTGTTCCATCCTATCTTTTATTAATTTGAAATATCTTCTTCCTCATGTAATTGGAACATCCTCCTTCTCTTGCCTGCTACAATCCTGCCCGTGAAAATCGAGTTGCCTTCGTCTGTTTATTCTCAATCGTTGTGTTCCTGACTGGTTATTAGGAATGTAGATGATGTTCCTTATCCTTCTCTACTTGTCTCCTTTGTCTTAATCTAGTAGATATCCTAAGTTGTGGTTGATATTCAATTTCCTCTCTTCCTAAACGTTTATGTAGGCCCAGTTGTTTCCCTTGTAGTTATCTGCCGTAACTCAGATGGATACTATTCCTGCTATCTGTTCTAATATTTTGTAATCTTCTTTATTTCTGATTATTGTTTCTATTTGCTTTCCAACTAATTGTTGCCGTTGATCCTGAAGTACTTCTCTGTAATTTTGGCATTCACATAGAACATGTTAGAGTGTATCCTGTAGTCCACAAAGCTCACAATTATCATCTCTTTTCTTGTTGAACTACTCATAATAAGTGCAGTACGGTCCATGACCCAATAGATAATCTATAAGCCCTTGCTTGGGATCAAGATTGTAGTCCAAGTTTTTCTTTGATGTTTGGAAAGATACTGTAAACCCTTCTTCCTGTTTCTAAACGATTCCATTACTGTTGCCATAAATATATTAACTCCAAATTAATTTGTCGTTTGTCACTGCATCTTTTACCAACTGTTTCCTTTACCTTATCCAAACTTTGATTTTTGAGCCAATAAATGGTTGCCCTTCTTCTGATAGCAAGATCTAGAGGCGATATACCTAATATGATAAGTAGTGCCATTTTAGATGTTGTTCCCATTGCACCTGTTGCTCTTATCAAATACTGTCGCTGCGGCTTCCTAATTATTCTAATGTTCTTCTGCAGCCTAAGACGGTGGGCCCATATGGCCGTTCCATGTCCCGTAATTCCCAACATAATACCAGTGTGATAAGTTCTTATTGCGTTCAAATGTAGTTTGAAATTTCTTGTTGATAATTTCGCTATTTTCATTATATTATTACCTGTTTTTCTGTTATCTTTTAATATGCATGCCATAATTAAACTTCTCATCCACCTGTAATCCCGGATAACTCAAATGTGTCACCCTCTTAATAGACTGTCCATTAATTTTGATCACTGGCTTTTTTTTATCAGCATATACGATGACATCCTTTTAATCTGGTAGTTCTAGTAGTTTTATCAAAAAAGGTTGGATTAGGATGTCCCAAAAACAGAGGCCCAAGTATGGATCCCTGCATGCACCCCTCCGTGATTTCTCTGGTAATGCTACAGTCATCGCCACTTACATAATCTCTTCGATCCGTACAATAGTTCTTTAATATGCTTACCAAAGAAGATGGATATTCCTGATTTCTCAAAATGCCAAAAGGTTCAGGCCCCTACATATTATCAAAGGCTCCTGCAATGTTGATAAAAATCGCGATGACATATTTGTTATTGGTAGTTCCTAGATCATTTATTATTTCGTTTAAAGCGTCTTCAATAGATTTCCCTTTTCTAAACCCATACTGCTTGTCTGTGATTCCCAACAGTATCCTACATTCAGTGATCCTTTATAGATTAGCTTCTCTTGAGCTTTTCCCAGTACATTTAATAAGCATATGGGTCCATATAATTTAGGCTTCGTTGGGTCTTTTTCTCTTGATTTCTTTAGTATAGTAACATTTGCCTCCTTCCAGCAGTAAGGGATTCTGCCTTGTATGAGAAAATCATTTAACAACCTGGTCAGATGCGGTGCTATTTGATGATCTAAGTTCTGTATGACTGCTGTTGTAATACTGTCTGGTTCAAGTGTCCTCTTTCTTTTCATGTCTGGATGTCTTACTTACATTTCATCAAAGAGATATATTACCTGGTCATTTACATCAGGACCTTTAAATGTCTATCTTTTCACTTTATTTTTGCCGTTTTCACCTTCCTCGCTATCTGCCGGCAAAAGTTTATTTAGAAGAACGTTTACAGATTCAATCCAATTCCTTGTATATGCACCATCATCCTTTTTCCAATGTAGAAATGTCTTCAGGTGCTCTTATTTTCTCTATGATAATTTTATATGGAAACGTTGAGTCAGACCGAAATATTCAATGCCATAGCCGGGATTTGAACCACGGATGTTCTGGTTTCCGTCCAGCCGCACTACCATTGTGCTACTATGGCCAACGTGCCGACATGACATTAAATTCTCCAACTGACTCGTATTTTCCCGGTAAACCACTTAGGAGTTCTCATAAACACATGAGACAACTACCTTAATGGCGACTTACTACTTGTAAGTACTTTAAGGCCCGGGCTTTATAGTTAACCACTATTAGGTTAATTAATGGAAATTAATTGTGTTCTCATGTGTTTATGAGAACTCCTAAGTGGTTTACCGGGAAAATACGAGTCAGTTGGAGAATTTAATGTCATGTCGGCACGTTGGCCATAGTAGCACAATGGTAGTGCGGCTGGACGGAAACCAGAAGATCCGTGGTTCAAATCCCGGCTATGAGATTGAATTTTTCAGTCTGACTCAACGTTTCCACAATTTAGCCTACACACGGCCAGTGTGAAAGAATAATTAATTTCCATTAATTAACCTAATAGTGGCTAACTATAAAGCCCGGGCCTTAAAGTACTTACAAGTAGTAAGTCGCCATTAAGGTAGTTGTCTCATGTGTTTATGAGAACTCCTAAGTGGTTTACCGGGAAAATACGAGTCAGTTGGAGAATTTAATGTCATATCGGCACGTTGGCCATAGTAGCACAATGGTAGTGCGGCTGGACGGAAACCAGAAGATCCGTGGTTCAAATCCCGGCTATGGCATTGAATTTTTCAGTCTGACTCAACGTTTCCACAATTTAGCCTAAACACGGCCAGTGTGAAAGAATAATGAATTTCTAATTTTATATGGAATTACCCACACTTTATCTTACATATAATATTCCTTGTAATTTCACATTATGTTATTCTCGTACTTTCTATTTCTTCTTTGTCGTGTATATTTAGCTGTTGGTATATTTCCAAATTTCTCCTTCTCTCCTCTCTCTCTCCTTTGCTATACTCTTCTAGATTTCCGAACTCGAGTTCGTAATTTCTGTAAATGTTTATTCCAAAAGTTATGATCATAATAACTTTTAACTCTAATTTTCTTCAAAGGGTTTCCCATTGCACTCTGAATATTCGTTGTTAGTTGTTTTACATTCCTGTCAATATTCTGACTTTGTGGGTTCGTAGAATTAAAAGTCCGAGTTGCAGATATTCCAAATGTTCTTTATTTCCATAAAAATACACTGTTCAATTCTCACGTAACAGTATTACGTGACATACACACCACAATCTAGCAAGGTCGCTGACAATAACAAGCAGTGTTCTGATTACATCAGCTCTCATTCAGCAACACACTACAGCTGCTTACTGCTTACGACTCGGCTCTTGGCGGGCCGTCTCCTGATTAAATATCTCATCTGATAATTCCAGACTGTTCCGGAAAAATTACGAAACCGAATAGTCTCTATCATTCAAGATGTCACCAGAAATTTCCATTTATCTCAGCTTGTTTGTTTCGGCAGACCTTTATCTGCGTGCTATCTTTATCTGCCGGCTCTTTGTGTACACAAGCCACGCTATCCTAGATATCGGGTTCGCGACATTGCTCCCTCCTCAAGGCTAGTCATCCCGAAGAGCACAATTGTAGCAGGCCAGACGATCCAAGTGTACCACTAACATTTGCCCTTGAGGTATCTTCCGGATGCGGTAGCCCACGTCGTTAATCCTCCTCACCACCCGGTAGGGTCCTTGCCACGGCTGTTTAAGTTTCGGGCAGCGTCCCTTGGTTCGAGTAGGGCGATACACACAGACCACGTCACCTTGCTGAAACCATTGGCTGTTGGCTTGTTTGTCGTATCGGCTCTTCATGCGGTCGCTCGCCGTCTGGATGTTCTGACGAGCCATCTCATGCATGTCGTGGAGATGGTCCACCAGGTTCTCCACAAACTTGGTTGCTGTCTGTTTTACGTCCAGGAGATTCCAAAAGCCTGATCAAAGGGGAGGTGTAACCCTCGGCCGAAAATTAAGCTGGCTGGCGTCATCCCAATGGTGTCGTGTGTTGACGAGCGGTAGTCCAGCAAGAACAGTGGCACCTTGTAGTCCCAGTCTCGCTGATGGGTGGCCACGACCTTCCTCAAGTACGCTTCTAAGGTCTTGATGTATCTCTCGACCATGCCGTCCAACTGCGGGTGAAGGGGTGTTGTGCGGGCCTTGTTAACCCCAAGCCTTTCTAGTGCCTTCTTCATCAGATTGGATACAAAATTGTTGCCCTGGTCGCTGTGGAGCTCCAACGGCATCCCAAATCGGCAGAACACTTGCTCCACAAGGCAGTCTGTGATTGTCATTGCCTCCTGGTTCGGGATGGCATAAACCTCTGGCCACTTGGTGAAGTAGTCCACGACCACTATCAGGTACCTGTTGCCTCGGTCGGATACTGGGAATGGCCCAGCTATGTTGACGGCGGTCCTTTCGAATGGCGCTCCGACGTTGTACTGCTGCATGTGACCCCGGCTCCTAGTTTGAAGGTCGCGACTCGCCGCGTACAGGTGACATTGACGGCACTATCTCTCAGCATCTGCTCAGAGCCTCAGCCAGTAGTAGCGCTACCGCAGTTTGTCGTTTGTCCGGTTTGCTCCCAGGTGTCCTCCTAAAGTGCCGGCGTGAACTTCCTCCAAGACTTCCGAGACCTTACTTCGGGGAAGTGCCAATTGTTCTCTTTTCGTCTTCCATCAGGTAATTCTCATACCCGGAACAGCCCCCGTAGGGGAGGGGATCCGTCCCCTTCAGCTGCCAAAGTGCGGGCGCTGCGGAACCTTAGCACTCGTGGTACCTCTGACGTTACTAGAGGAACTTCGGGCCGAACATCTGAGCCCCTCCTTCGGGAGTTGTTCGGATTGGGATGGCTTCGAGGGGGCAGTGTGTTCCCGATACCGATGGGAATCGGGTACGTCTTCGGACGGGGTTGAGGGAAGCCATTGATTCTCCTGCAAAGCTAGTAGAAGGTGTGCTAGATCACCAGGCGGCCCCACCGAGGTCATATCGGTAGTCTTCACCTTTGGTGTTGGCGCGCGTAAGTGGCGTATCCACTTCCATCCCGTCTTGTGTCCATAGGACCAGATGGGGGGCATGGTAGGTAACCAGGTCTTGCCCTACGGAAAGCCCCACGGAGGATGCCGAGCGCCCTTTGGGACAGCTCGGATAACTCCCTGGTTGAAAGAGGCCCGGGTCTTGTTCCTACGGGTTCAAGGCTAATGGGAGTAGAACCTCTGGACTCAACCCGGAAAAGCACGCCCTCTCGTCTTTAGTGAGTCCCATTGGACCCAGTACGACTTGTCAGTGGCTGCTCCTCTGTGCGGTGTCCTCCCAGTTTGGTCTTGTCCCTGCCTCTACTTCTCTCAAGAGTGTCCCCAAGTCTGCATCCGACAGCTGTGTCCTCAGGCCTGCACCATCCCAGCCATCCGCAGGCAATGTCGTGACCACACAGAGAGCTGCGGCGTACTCCTTCTCTTCCATTCTTGTGCACTGGCTGTAATCTTCTGGGCAGGATCTTCTGGATATGGTGTCTGTGTTGCCGTGGCTCCTCCCTCTACGATGTTTAGAGGTGAAGTCGTACTCCTGCAGCCTCTGTACCCAACGCCCTGTCCGGCCTTCCAGGTTTCTAAAACTCAGTAGCCAGGTTAGGGCGGAGTGATCAGTCCTCAGGTGGAATGGCTGACCATACAGGTATTTGTGGAAGTGCTCAAAAGTCTTTACTACCGCAAGTAACTCTCGTCGGGTGACGCAGTAGCTCTTCTCTGCCGTGGACAGGGTCTTACTGTAGTAGGCTATCACCCCCTCCTGACCGTCCTGGACTTGCGATAGGACGCCTCCAATGCAATGGTCGCTGGCGTCAGTATCCACAATGAAGGTGCCACCCGGTTGTGGAAATCCCAGAATAGGAGCACTACACAGTGTCTTCTTCAGCCACTGGAATGCGTCTTCGGCGTCCTCCGTCCACACTATGGGCCGGTGTTCTTCAGTCAGGCGAGTGAGGGGTTTGCCGATGTTGGAGAACCCCTTGAAAAAACGGCGGTGGTAACTGCAGCCCCAGGAAACTGCGCAATTCTCTCTTATCCTTCGGCCGAGGCCAATATCTCTCGACGTGTATCTTGTCCAAGTGTGTGGCCACTCCGGTTGATAAGACTATGTGCCCTAAGTAGTTGACTTCTATGAGGAAGAGCTGGCACTTCTTTGCATTTAGCTTCAAATTGGTCGCCTACAGTCTCTGTAGCACTTTACTCAGATTCTCAAGATGGTCTTCGAAGGTCTCGCCGACGATGATGATGTCATCCAGGTATAGCAGGCAGGTATTATAAGTCAGCCCTCTCATCACTGACTCCATTAGGCGTTGGAAGTTGGCTGGTGCGTTGCAGAGGCCAAAGGGCATAACTTTCAACTGCCAAAGCCTTTGGCCTGTCGAGAATGCAGTCTTCTCCTTGTCTCTCCGGTCTAGAGCCACCTGCCAGTAACCCGACTTCAGGTCAAGGGTCACAAACCACTGTGCGCCAGCTAGCGTGTCCAGGGTGTCGTCAATCCGAAATAGGGGGAAGCAATCCTTTCGGGTGACCGCGTTCAACTTCCTGTAGTCCACGCAGAAGCGTAGCTCACCGTTCTTCTTTGAAACTAGAACTACAGGGGAACACCAAGGGCTGTCAGACTCTTCAGTCACTCTCCTGGATTTCATGTTATCTAGCATATCCCGTACCGCCGCTGCTTTTGCCAGCGGAACGCGTCTAGGTGGTTATCGAATAGGCCGGGCGTCTCCGGTGTCGATGCGAAGAAGCACTCGGCCCGTGTGGCCGTAGTCGCTGTCACCTTGGCTGAAGACGCGCTGTTACCGCCTCAGCAGTTGTCGAACTTTCTCCAGCTGGTCTGCGGTCAGGTGGTCGGCCTCTCTTATAAGCCTTCCAGCCGGGGCCCCAGGTGTTGTGTCGGCACCGGCTCCTCTGTCTTGTCGATTGCTATCACGCTGACCACGGGCTCGTACGTCCCCAACTCCATCCCGGCCTGGATGTCGCTATCAGTGTCTGTAAAGTTGAGCAGCCTCACTGGTACCTCCTCTCTGCACGGGAACAATGTTCTGGCTACACACAGTCTGTGCTCAGGCGTCTTCTGTTCCAGCATCATGTTCTTCGTTCGCTGACCTTCCGGTCGGGCCGTTACCACCACCTCGATTCTTGTGGGGACCACCACGTCTTCCTTCAAGATGACTCTCAAATTCCCAGCCGCTTTTCAGGTTACCGAAGTATCACTTCTTCTCCATTAAGCCCCAGGACCTTCCTGTCGACGTCGACTGTCGCCTCGTGGCTCCTGAGGGCATCCAGTCCCACTATCACCTCCTCAGCCACCTCAGCGACGAACACCTACTGACGCACGGCACTCCGTCCCGAGGTCAACTTCAACACAGGCAGGCTGTTGCCCGTTTCCGTCACAAGCTGGTATGGTCGGCTCGGCTTCCCCGTCGGCAAACCCTTGGCCACGTCAGGTCTGGTGACGCTCACAGCTGCCCCGGTGTCTACGAGCACGCGCCATGGCTTCCCTCTCACCCAACCGTCCGCGATGAGGCTACCATCCATACGCCGGCTGACGGCGCACAGTGTCACTCGAGGGGATGGTGGTGATGGCGCCGAAGTGTCCCTCTCCACGACGGCCCTTACTCGTTTTCCGGCTGCTCTTCCTACTGTGGGCAGTCTCTTTCCAGGTGTCCCGGCTGTCCATATCCCCAACACCGGTCACTAGGTCTTCGCCGGCGTCCCTCGACTGGTCTTCGGCCTACATTATAACGGATACTCCTTTATCTGGAAGTCGGGGTAGCTGTCACCTTGGCACCTCCATCCTCAATGCTGCCGTTAGCGCCTCGTGGATGGTTTTGTAATCGCCGAGCATTAGGCGTTGACGAATTTCCGTGTCTCGTACCGCGTCGACAAAGGTGTAGGCAGCCCCTCGAGGTACGAACTCAGGTGGGAGGTCGAATAAGGCTTTGCTAGCCAGCTGCTCAATTGCCGGGGCGAACTCCTGCAGTGTCTCCCCTGGCTGCTGTGACTTTGATTTCAGCTGGCTGCGGTGCGCTGCGGCTAAGCGGTGTTTTTCAAACGGTTCTCCAGGGCCTCCCAGATGTCCTTGGGCACCGACGCTGTCTGGACCACGTTCAGTACTTCTGCGGCCCATCCTTGGAAGCTGGCTATTATCTGTGCGGCCTACTCCTCCGGTGACCACTTGTGCTTGCCCACTGTGTGGAACTGGCAGCGGAAGCCTTCGAAAGTTGTCGCGCCGTCGTATTTAGGCGGTTTGACGCGCGCAGATGTTATGTCGCGTCCCGGCGCGTCGACCTTTAAATCCTTCAACCTCCTGCCAACGACGTCCTCCACCATGGCGTTCAGGTACTTGGTGTTGCTGTCGGCCTTTCCCTCCAGGTTGTTTACGCGGTTTGCCAGGTCTTCGACGAGCTCGACCACTTGCCGAGCCCCGTGACGTCATCCCTCACGCCGGCTAACTGTTCTTCAAATTTTTTGGCGAGGACCTCGTTGGCAGCCTTCATTTCAGTTGTTAATTCGGACATCTTCGCGGTCATCGCCGCGGCCAAGTTGTTACTTGCCACTTTTGTTTTCGTTGTCAATTCGAGCTTCATTTCTTCCATCTTCTCGGTGAGGTTGTCGTTAGCCGTCTTCATTTCTTTCAGTTCCACTGCCAGGTTGCTATTTGGCGCTTCCGTCTTCGTTGTTAACTCGGCCTTTATTTCTTATATTTTCTTGGTAATGTTATCGTTAGCCGTCTTTATTCCTTCCATTTTCTGTGAAATCGTTTCCAATGCCGCGTCCACTTTGTTATACCGCACTCCTGACACCAATTGTGACTTCGTGGGTTCGTACAATTAAAAGTTCGAGTTGCAGATATTCCAAATGTTCTTTATTTCCGTAGAAATACACTGTTCAATCCTCAAGTAACAACATTGCGTGACATAAACACCACAATCTACCAAGATCCATGACAATAACAGTATTCTGATTACATCAGCTCTCGTTACAACGACAATCTACAGCTGTTTACTGCTTACGACTCGGCTCTTGGCGAGCCGTCGCCTTCTTAAATACCTCATCTGATAATTCCAGACTGTTTCGGAACAATTAAGGAACCGAATAATCTGTATCATTCAAGATATCACCAGAAAGTTCCATTTATCTCAGTTTTTGTTTCAGCAGACCTTCATCTACGTGCTATTTCTATCTGCCGGCTCTTTGTGTACACAAGCCGCGCTATCGCAGATAACGGGTTCGCGACAATATTTAAGTCTTTTTCCCTATAATTTGGTACTTTAAAAATTGGATCTGAATATGTTCCAATCAGCATTCTTCATCACATATCTTACTGGTCTCCTGTAATTCCATGTATACTCTTCAGCATCTACTACTTTACAATCAAAGTACATCAGATTATGATCACTTGAAGTTATATTTTGCCCAACTTTCCAATTACATATTTTATTGGTTATATATCCTTTTGTTAGAGTTAGACACTCCTGCCCAACCCTCGAAGGTGAAAGGGTTATTTGGTTGATTATGAAAGTAGTAGAATTTCCTTCCGGATCAAAGCGTCGCGACGCCTTAGCATCGGTGGAAGGGGGAGGGGTAGAGACCACTCAAGGTATTACATCTGGTATGGAGGAGACAGACAGGTCTCGACAAGCATTCCCAGGTTTTTTTTAGGGAAGTCATAAATTATTGTATATGTATGTTCCAGATACAGGCGTCGGTGAAAGGGGGAGGGTTAGGAGGAGGGACCGCCCAAGATGTTACATGTGGTATGGAAGGGACAGACATGTCTCGAAAGCTGTCGGTGATATGTTGGTGAGGGTTGAGATTGAACATCTTGTTAAGTGTTGCCTGGCGTCTGTGTTATGTGAAAGAATGCAGGCCTGTTTAATGACCCTCATAAATAAGGGGCCTGAGATTGAACATCTGCTACGCGACAAAGAGTATGTGGGAGTCAACACAAAAATGCATTCCCAGGGTTTTTGGTAGGGGTGTGAGTGCACCACAAGCAAACAGGCGTGTGAAACTTGGAGGTTTTCTCTTATAAAAATTAATGGGTCCCATTAATTCTGATCTGACAAAGATTGTGTCGGGTCTTATGTCAAGAGAGCCACATTTATGTTGCAGCTGTAAGCATGAACGAAAACTGTGTCGCTCCCCCACATCTATATGAGCCCAAGATGCTATATGTTCCAACCAGACTTTTAAGTGTGTGAGTAAACAGAAGAAAGTATTCCCAGGGTGTTTTTAAGAGAAGTCACCAATTTTCGTTTCCGTCGTCCCGTTAGAAGCAGGGTCTGTTGAACAACCGCCCCCACTTGTAACATTTTCCAGCCTCCAAAGTGATAGGGGACCACCTGTCACACAAAGATTTTTTTGTTGCGGGAGGTAGTGACCTCTCTCAAAGGCATGCTTCCATCATTTAATGCTAATTTTTAGAAAATCATTTGAAGTAAACAGTCCTGCGGTTAGGAGCGAAAATAGTACTTCATCTTTAGAATAACATGAAATTGATGGGAAAAATAAAAAATAACTTCAATGGTTAATAGCCAGTGTATCTAGGTTCAAATCGCAGCGATATAGCGTAAATAGTGCAATTAGTTTATTTAGTTTTGAGGTCGCAGCGCGTTTCCATAATCTAGCGTTGGATTACTGCTTTTCCAGACTTATTATTGAAAACAGTTGATGTATCTTATAGGGTAATGTTACTAAATATTTAATTAACTACATTGAAGGACTCCGAATAATTTCCCATTCAAGGAAATATGTAATACATTTCTTCATTTACAGTTGCTTGTAGGAGAACATTCTTCAGTTTTTGTAAAAGGGTTTTACCGCTAAGAATGACAATTTAACCGTAACTGGTGAACCGTAATAATGAGGGGTCTGCGCACTATGTACACCTGTTAGAGAAATTTAAATTGAACACACTTGGAAATCAACACCATTCTTTTACTTTCAATGTTTATAGCCAATGCAGGGCACCAGCAATTAATGCTAATTTTTAAAAATCATTTGAGGTAAATATCCCTATGGTTAAGATTCTGAGCAGTCAGGATCATTCCTTCATACGCTTATACTCTATATTTACCATATCTGCTATGGGCCTATTGAGGGTGAAAAAATAGCTGCAGCGGTTAATAGCCATTGGATCTAGGTTCGAATCTCAGGGATGTAACTTAAATAAATCTGAATATAAATAGTGTACGCATGAAACAAAAGGTTTAAAATGTCCTTAATAAGCATAGTAATAGCTTTAGTATGTCATTCAGAGTTTAAGTATTTATCGCTGTCATTAATAAAAAACATACGTTCTACATATCCCGATAATGTGTCATGTAATATATCCATAACTCCACATTAGACGTAAGCCAAGGTCTTTAAGATCTACTCACTAGGGAGAACTGGCGTTCTACTCAAGCCAGAGGTTATAGATCTATTTACTTATTTACCATAATACACAAACTCCTCAAGCACACTAAAGGTCAATTTTATACCATGAAATGAAACCAATTGTAGTATATGATCACACTCTGAAAACGTTGCACCCTCATCTTCACGGGTATCTGCAATCAATTAATGAATATATCAGACACATACATGCACACACGCACAAACACGCACACACATACACATACACACAAACAAGCAAACATATATACGAATGTACTGAGCAGCAGCGTCTTTTGCAGTTATAACATCTTTTTCAGACTGTAGCGCACGTAGAAAAAGGAAATATCTTTGCATGATAGAGGGGAGAGGGAAAATCTAAAGCCTCAAAATGCTTTATACAGGGCTCGCTAGACTAGTGGAGGGCACGCGTGTGTATGCGTGCATGATTGCGTGTGCTCTATGTGAAAGACAACCTGACCCTGGAATTTTAGAAAATAATACCTACATAACTAATTATATGCGTATTCTAGTATATACAAATTTCCGCCTTGCTTAGCACTAGACAACTGGATGAAAATTGTAGGCGTTTGCAGGCATTTAGTAAATCTGTTCTGTAGAAAGCCTTTGTGTAACAATTGTATTACCAATCATACTGTAGCAACATAGCTTGTTTTCGGGAGAACACAACTCTTGGCAACCATTCATTTATGACCACTACAATCATAAGGGTTCTGCTTAACATGTTTTATAAGTAATAATTAATAACCTAAATACATTAACTGATTTTCCATCAACGATTTCCTCTCAAATATAAGCGAACTTGAAATTATCTTACAGACTCTTCCGGCCAACACCACATTACATAAATCTTTGGCCAATTTCTCATACCTGAATTGTGGTTTTAATTTTTCTATTGTTTCTATAATCTCCTTCCGTAAATCGCATGGGACAAATGGATCAAATCATGAAATTATATTCAAATGAGCCTCAAGTGCACATGTTTAGTCGCACCATATTTATTTTATCTTTCACAAATTCGACATTTATCTTTCGAAATTTCGACATAAAGCCCTATCCTACAACTCAAATTGACGGAGTTTCGAACTAGAGTTATCTAGAACGTGAGTCAGCCACGCTTCCAGTAACGCAAAGGAATTGGGCAGGGATATAGGTAGTGATAAGTATAAATGTACTCAAGTGCCAGAGAGATATTCACCTCTGATCATAAGCTGACATTAACAATGAACCCATATTTCAGGACAGAGAAAACCGTTGTCATATATTCGCTTTTGGGCATTTTCATTCTCAAACACACTTACTTATTCCGCTTGTATTACATTTATTTACCTGAACTTTTTCTAAAACAGGGAATTATAAGGGTTGCGCTTACTAAAATAGTTTATTCGACTCACTGTAACCACGTGATACAGAAAGTAAAGTCAGCTATGGATGCCTAAGGAGACACACAGGCCGATTAAAAATTGTTTTATATCTATATCATTATATATCATTCGTTAACGTCGTTCCATATTATCCTGAAAAAAAGTCAACAAAAACGTTGTATTATCACAGAAGAACCTTAAATTTCTGCTATGCAATGCAAATACCTATTTCCATTTTTGACAATTCCAAAATTTTCTAAATTCTTGCATTCGCATGCTTGGAAGACGTTTAACTTATATACATGGTTTGTTTTCATTTTTGAGTTCAGTTACTCAACCTTCCCACAAATCGAAACACGCGCACGCAGAAGCCTACCCAAGCAACTTTGGCTAAAAGGATACTAAATTTGATTTTTTAATTCAAGGGTACTTAATCTTAAATTGATCTTTTTAATTTTGTCGGGCCTTGAAGTGGTGCCGATTTGGAATTCCAGTCAGGTTGAGTACTTTGTTAGATTTCAGTACGTCCTTAGTTTATTGTTAAGGGTAAATGTTCTTCGTCTGTAAGCTCTGTGGACTCTAGGCACATTTGCATACAATTTCAGCGATAAGACACGTTCTTCAATATAACGTGGTGTTGCAGGAATTTTCTTCAAAAATAAACTATCATGTCTGACTGGCGAACCATGCGATTTTAGAGGAATGTGGCGTCCGCGGGAAGAGTGCGTGCGCATTACCAAAGCAGTTCCGGTTTGCGAGGAGTTCGTTTCTTGAAACTCGGTCGATATAATTTGTTTACTCATAACTATTAATAAAGATTCTGAACCTGCTCTGTCATCAATGCTACTAGTGGGAAGACCGTCAAAGGAGTTGTTTTTCACACAGAGCACATGCATGCAAGCACGCATACACACGCGCGCGCGTGCGAGTGTCAAACATACATATATACACAATAAACATTACGCATTTCCTAAAAGGTGCAAGTAGTACTTTGGTATACAGCCCTCTCTGGTGTCGATCAATATATTTGCAAAACAATCAAGATTTGTAGCTGAAACATTTTTGGACAAAATCTCGATAATGCCTTATGGTTTTAAAATAGTTTGCATGAATTTAGCCAAGTGGCATGTCATAATAAATAATCAAAATCTTGTTAAAATGGTTCTTGTAAAAGAAGGTAATTTAATGAAACTTACCTTACCCTATCACAGACTTTGAAGCCTTCTGTTGTTTTTAAATTCGAACTTTCAGTATCGATATATGTTAAAAACAGTAGTCGCCGTTGCTGTCTCTCGGGCAAATTCATAGAAATAGCATAAGGCTTAAAACACTGTAAGATTTCGCCAACATAATCGAAATGGGCTTCGCAACCACTTCTGTAAACTTATACATAATATTTGGATGCGATACACGGATATGCCGTTGTGGAAGAGTAGCTCGAAAATGTCGTGTGATAATAGTATTAAGTTATTATATAAGTAATATATTTTATGATTGCAGGGAAATATATTTTAGAACAGGCACATGAAAATTGTAGGCGTTTGCAGGCATTTAGTAAATCTGTTCTGTAGAAAGCCTTTGTGTAACAATTGTATTACCAATCATACTGTAGCAACATAGCTTGTTTTCGGGAGAACACAACTCTTGGCAACCATTCATTTATGACCACTACAATCATAAGGGTTCTGCTTAACATGTTTTATAAGTAATAATTAATAACCTAAATACATTAACTGATTTTCCATCAACGATTTCCTCTCAAATATAAGCTAACTTGAAATTATCTTACAGACTCTTCCGTCAAACGCCACATTACATTAATTTTTGGCTCTTCTGTCAGACCTGCATTTTGATTTTTTCTTTCTCTTGCTTTTATAATCTCCATCCTTAAGGCATATGGAACAAATGTATCAAGTCAGGAAGTGATATTTAAATGAGCTCAAAGCTCTCAGTGTTTAGTCACACAATATTTATTTTATCTTTCACAATAATGGAAAAAGCGCTACAAAGACGTATTCTACAACTCTACCTGCCGGAGATTATAAGCAGGGTTATCTTAAACGTGAGGCAGGCACAGTTCTAGCTACGCAAACTAGGTGGGGAGAGAAATATTTATAAACATCGGATTCAAGTGCCGGAGAGATAACTATCTCTGATTATATGTTGAAATTAACACTGAACCCATATTTCGGGACAGAGAAAAGCGTTGGCTTATATTCACATTTGGGCACTTTATATTCTCAGAAACACTTACTTGTTCCTCTTATATTACGTTTACATATCTGAACGTTTTCTATAAAGGGGAACTGTAACTGATGGTTCTATTTTAATAGAGCTTTCTCATTACTGTAACCAAGTAATAGAGTAATTAAAGTCAGCTTTAGATGGCTAAGGATACCCACAGGTCAAAAGCATATTGTTCAATAAACTACCAAAATAAAAAGTGAGTTTCCTCTCTCGGAAATAAAAATTCCGTAGTATCCATGGAAAACACTCCAATATCCTAACGGGTGTTTATAACGCAGTTGTCTACTATCACGAAGTAAACATGAGAACGCAAACATCGAATACAGCTCTAGTCGCTCGGAGTAGAACAGATTTCGCTCGCGCGGCTGCGTGCTCAAGAACCACTTTAAAAACCTTTTGCTTATTTATTATGAGTTGCCATTTGTAAGACGTTTTACGAAGTATTTTGAAAATATGAAGTACCTCAGAGATTGTAAATGTATTTTGACTTATCGCACAAACACCAAATATTACTAAAAAAAATTGTATTACCCCATACAACCGTTTATTTCGTTTTTACCTTAGAATCAATGTACTCCTCCATAATTAAAACGGATGATTGTTGTTGTATATCACGAACAAATGGTGCATATTTTATTTATTTACAATGAAATTCAAGTTCCGACAGCACAAAAAATTCAAATAATGATCATGAACCTATGTTCCAAGGTTCAGGTTCAGGTTTTTATTTTCTGTTTCATGGCCTGGTGCCGGTACAAAGGGGCCCGGATTACAGGCTAAAATTTTCATTGGGGTTATATTTTGCCAATTATATTATATAATATAATATATAATTATATCCAGATAATTATTTCGTAGTATTTTTATAAACAACGGTCCATTGTCATGATGTAACACGATATTTAATCTCAAGTACTTTGCATCTGCTTATGCAGACGTGTGCCATGAACCGAACTTTGTATAAAGTCGACCGTAATCGTGTCGACTGATTTAATGGTAGCAAATTGAGCCCCTTGGTAGAGAAAGAATCTGAGCAACGATTTTATATTACCCTCTCTAACTATGAGTGAATTAATTACATCGCCTGAGTTACCCTAAGCGAGTTCCTCTGAAACATAAGGCTTATTTCGAAATGCTTTACATCTCATCGCACAAACGCCAAATAGTTCTAAAATTACTTGGATACCCATTAAAACCTTTTATTTCGTTTTTACCTTAGAATCAATGTTCTTCATCATAAGGAAATCAGACGAATGTTATTAAAAATCACGTACACCTTGTGCACATTTTACATAATATTTATAATCGAATTCAAGTTCAAACAAAACTCAAAAATATTTAATTGTACATCACAGTAAATTTTTGTGCATTTTGTTTAATAATGCTTAAAATCGAATTCAACATATAACAACAACAAAAAAGGAGTAGAAATGGACATGAAGCAATGTTCCAAGAGAGTCCAGAGCTCCAGAGGTAGTCCTAGTCGGGCGGGGCTATCCCCGTCCGGGTGTCTTATGCCGCAGTACCTAGCCGCTTTGCGGCTTAACCTGCGAAATGAGCTAGTAGTTCCATGTTCTGCTGGGGTGTTTGAAGGTATTGGATATTTGGAATGGGTTGCCCCGTTTGTCGTGGGCAGCCGCACTTAATCGTTCCCCCTTTTTGGGAGACACGATTTAATTTTTTTGCTCCGTTTTGGCTACGGGTTGTGTAGCGCTTGGTCCATCGGCGTAAAATTGGTCCCAGAGATATCTGGGGTTTTCCTTAGGTTAACCAAGGGGTCCCAAGACGTCTCTCGGCAATCTGAAGGACCGCAAGCGTCTATGATCTCTAGGGTCATACCTTCCCAGGGCGTTCACTAAAGGGTTGGGGTGAATTTGGATTTTGTCGTACATTGATCGTGCGCTCTCGCGAAAGACATCGACAATGTACGGGATCTGGGAGTGCTCATGTAGGATATGAGCTGGGAATCTCCAGCCTGTATCGTAGATGATGCGGAGTGCCTTTTTCTGCAGCGTCTGAAGCCTGACGAAAGTGGTATTAGCCACTGTTCCCCAGATCTCACAGCCGTACAGAATCATAGACGGAATGATCGCCCGATACAGTTGGAGTTTGAGTCGGATCGGCATGGTTGATCTGAAAATAGGGTATAGGCTCCGGAGTGCGACGTGTCCCAGCTGGACCTTGCCCTTATCGTGCGGAATGTAAGTTAGCTTACGGTCCAGCGTCACCCCGAGATACTTCACCGTTTGCACCCATGGGATACGACGGCGCCGTAAAACGAAGTTCTGCTGCAACCGGTTGGCTCTGGTTTTCGCCAGGAGAATAGCAGAGCCCTTCTCCGGGTTAATTGCCATTCGCCATTTTGCGCTCCATTCGCCAATGGCCCGGAGCTGGGTTTGGAATTGCCGGAAGCTGTACCGTGTACTCATATTGACTGCGAAGATCATGAGATCGCCCGCATACTGACAGGTTTGGGTGTTGTGGTGCGTTGGAATGTCGGCCATGTAAGCTGCGAAGAGCGCCGGCGACAGCACGCTGCCTTCCGGTACTCCAGCGCCAATAGGCCGCTCTGTGGA
This sequence comes from Mantis religiosa, assembly GCA_030765055.1. NCBI lineage: Eukaryota > Metazoa > Arthropoda > Insecta > Mantodea > Mantidae > Mantis > Mantis religiosa. The sequence goes on along the minus strand of CM060950.1, from coordinate 266,637,732 downwards.
CAGCGCCCCCTCCACCTTTACCCGGAAGCTTCGGTTTCCGAGGAAACCGGCCACCAAGGAAATGTATGGAGGAGGGATCTGATGCTCTAGGAGCTTGTAAATTAGCCCCTCGTGCCAGGTTGTGGCGAATGCCTTCTCCACGTCAAGCAGCACTGCTACCGTTTTAGACCTTTCCTGGAATCCCAGGGAGGCCTTCTCGGCAACCCGCAGTAGCTGCTCGGTCGTGGAGAGGCCAGAACGGAAGCTAAACTGGTGTTCCGGGATTAGGCCCCTTTCCTCAAAATGAGGAAGAAGCCGGGAGAGGAGCAGTTTTTCGAATACCTTCGATAAAACTGGTAGAAGACTGATAGAGCGGTAACTGTACGGGAAGACCGGATTTTTCCCCGGTTTTAAAACGCACACCACGCGCGCCGCCTTCCAGACAGCTGGAAAGTGGCGCATGAACAGGCATGCGTTGTAAATCCGGGTTAAGTGAAACACGGCCTTGCGTGGAAGGTGCCTGAGCATTTCCGCTGTAACACGGTCCTGCCCAGGGGCTTTGTTGGTTCTTAGAGAGTTAAGCGTGGTTGCCAACTCTCTAGGGGTAACTATGGGAATATGGAACTCCTCGTGGTCCGGGAGCGGAGCTTCCAGGACGTCCTCCACCTCTCGTTCCACGAGGTCAGCATGGTCGTCGTCCATTGGCTCAATCCTGGGCTGGAGCTGGGCCTCCAGATAGTCTGCTAGCGCATCTGCTTTTTCTTTCGACTTGTAGACGAGTCGACCTCTAGGGCTATGTAGGAGATGCTGGTGTACTGTTCTGTCTTTCCGCAGGCTACGGACAGTTCGCCACGGTTTTCTCTTCTGGAAATTGGTTTGCCTTAACATGTTTTCCCAGGCCTCTTTGCGGTGTGCTCTTAGGAGTCGTCTTGCCAGGGATTTGAACCTCTGGTGTACTTCTCCTATCCTGGGATGGCGAATTCTCTGCCACATCTTTCTTGCGGCGTTGTTAGCCCTTATAAGTTGTTTGATGGGTCCTGGGATATCTGTGGAGTTTGGCGTGTCAAGTGGAATGCGGTGTGTGTGAGCACGGACTGCCTTGAGGATGGATGTGGAGAATTCCTTGGCTGCCGCCTCGAGTGACTCCACAGAGTCGATTCGAGGGCGGGCTACCACGGAGTTTTGGATGTCAAGGATGGCGGCATCCCAATCGACTTCATCCACCCAGTCAGCTGTTGCCACAGCTGCGACGATAACGTCTGAATTGATCACAACTGGGTTGTGGTCAGAATTCAGAGCATTTACCGCCGTGAGGTCCAGAAGAAATGGAATGTTCTTGGTGATTGCGAAGTCTATGACGTCCGCCCTGCCAGCAGGCGGAAAGTGCGTTGGACCCCGCGGGCCATGCGCATGAAGGGTTGGGTCTCCGCTGATGAGGCGGTAGATGCTCCTTCCCCTATCATTTTGGATGCGGCTGTTCCATCCTGGGTGTTTGGCATTGAAGTCGCCGGCTATGCACACTCGGTGGTCTAGGTTGAGGAGTGCCCTGTAATTCGCTTCATAGGAGGGATTGTTGGGCGGGTCATACACCGCCACAAGCACTAGGTCTGAACCGCCCAAGGAGAGCCCTATTGCGTCGCCTCCAAGTGTTGAAGCGGAGGTATGGTAATGGGAGTATGGGTGATGCGGGTTTTGATAAATATAGCTGTACCGCCGCCCCGCCGGCCGACTCTATCGGCTCGGTGGACGGCGTAACTTGGCAGGTTAAATTGTACACCAGCATGCAGGTGCGTTTCGCATACCCTTAGGAGATCAATGCCGTGGTCACTTACAAACTCCAAGATGCCCGGTCTCTGTTCCCGGACTCCGTTTGCGTTCCAGAACGCGGCTCTCAATGTTCGCTGAGTTCTTCTCGCCGCCATTTACGAGCTGGAGTCAGGGAAGAGGAGCCGTGCAGTCTGTTGCAAAATGCCGTGTTTTGGCAGAGCAGGGACGCGGGGATCTGTCAGTTGCTCCCTGCAGCGCCTTAGAATGGGGAGGGAGCGATGAATTAGTTCGGCGAACCAGGTAGAAAGCTCATGGAACTCCGCCAGGTCCTCATTTGAGACGCCAGTGTCCCAAACCGGCGTAGCTGACGTAGTAAGGGCTGCCTCTCCCTCATTGGCTGCTGCAGCCACTGTGGCTGGTACTGGTAAAGGGGGGAGAGCAGTGGCAGCAGGGCCGCTCTGTCTCCCCGCAGATTTTGGGGCGGACTGCCCGGCCGTTGTTGCCGCAGTTGCCGACGGTTTCTCCCGCCGGGCTGCGGTGGCCTTCTTCTGACGAGGAGACCGCTGTGGTTTTGCTGCAGATGCAGCTGGTGCTTGTGTGGCTGTAGCTCCAGAGCTTTCTGTCTGGGTCGCTGCCGGAGTCTGGCCTGCCTTGGCCTGCTGCAGCACCTGTTCGTGCTTGCGCAGCGCCTGGGCAAAACTGACTCCAGGCCAAACTTGTGCTGGCTCCCTGGTTGTGTTTCTGCCCTGCCTTGCCTGAACTTTACGCAGTGTAGCGGGACAACCGCCGTAGATGCCTATGTGGGCTTCTCGGCAATTGGCACACTATTTGTCCTCTCTGGGGTTCGGGCATTCTTTTACATGGTGTTGGCCCGCACATCGTATGCAGGCTGTCCTCCTCTCGCCCGCATGGCTAGAGTGGTGGAAGCCCAAGCATCTGTAGCATTGGGCTAGTCACTCTCTGCCATGGTACGGTTCGATTCTTATCTTTGTGTTATAGAGACGGGACACCTCGTCGATTTTGGGGAGACCATCTCCCTCCTTCTCCACTATTACGAGGAATAGTGGCATGGGGGTCCTTACGGGCTCCTTGCCTTCCTCGCGGATTTACCTGGTCAGCTGGACCACGATACGCGGCGTGATGCCGTGTTCTTCCGCCAGGCCTACCTTAATGTCCTCCGGGTCGGTGTCAGAGCAAAGACCTAAGATGACTCTGCGCACCAGGTTTGGTCGCTGCAGCGAGAACGTGTGGAATTCAATCCCCGCCTCGCGCAGCACCCCCTGGCGGCTTCATGGTCCTCCGGGGTCGTTGTCTTTATGATCACCCGTCTTGGAAAACGAGTGGCCTGGAAGCCAGCCTGGAGCTTGGCCCTCAGTTCCCTCATGACCTTTATATGGTTGGGGAACGGGTCAGACACAATTGGCGGGATTCTGGCCGTCTTTTGTGTACGGGAGCTCCTGGCATCCGCATGCACTGCAGGGGTACTGGGAGCAGCACCCTCCGGCTTTGAACCGGAAGGTATTTTGCGCCTTCCCTGCACGGTGACAAATCCTTTGGCGTCTGTGTCGCTCTCCGGTAGGGGAGTTGAGACACCCTGGAGGAGGATGGCGGGATTGGAGCTCCCTGGTTTGGGTACCGGGGAGATCGGGACAGCTGTCCCCTGGTTAAGAAGGCGGGAGGCCTTCTTCTGTTTCTTTTGCACCTGGGCCTTGGCCTTCACGAGATTTACCCGTGGGCCGGAAGAGGATGAGGAGGCATAGGTTCTAGAGCTCATTTCGTCAGGACTTACCTGGCGGCTGGTACTTGGCATGTCCAAGTCATTTGCAGGTGCCATCCGGCTCCCAACAGAGGGTCGAACGCTTTTACACGCGCCTATTGGGGTGGACCCCGGGTCCCAACCTAAGTCGGGACCCTTGGCTTTGATCTTGTGGGCCTAAAGTTTCGTTAGTCCGTCTGTCGGTCCCACGTATTGTTTTCCTCTGGACTCTGGCTCCGGAGTTGCTGCCGAGGGAGTAGCTCGCCGAGCTAACTCGAGGAGGTCTGCCAGGAGAGGGTTGGCTGGGCTGCTGCTTGCCAGTGCAGATGAAGGCACTGCTGGCTGTATGAAGGCAGACGCTACTGCGCCTGCAGAAGAAGACACTGTTGCGCAGGCTCTGCTGTGCAGCGAGATGAAGGCGTCAACCACACGAGTTGTACAGTCCACGTGTGTGAGAGGCCCACGGTGCGAAGAGTTCACCAGTTGTTAAGGCGTCAACCACACGAGTTGTACAGTCCACGTGTGTGAGAGGCCCTACGGTTCGTGCAGCGAGATGAAGGTGTCAACCACACGAGTTGTACAGTCCCGTGGGTGAGAGGCCCACGCTGTGAAGAGTCCACTAGTTGATCGACCACACGAGTTTTACAGTCCACGTGCGACGAATCCTACTCGAAGAGTGAGACCAATGTTCCAAGAGAGCGAAGTCCGTTTGTATTATACTCACTTCGGGATACTTCCTTTCTGCCGCAAAGTTAATTGTTCTTTTTTTAACTGTGTTTCTGTACATTCCAGATGCTTCTACTGTTCTGGTAATAAACCCCACTTCAATCTAAGCTGAATATAAAGGGCTAACCTATATGCCATACAAAGCTTGGTATATTATTGCCATTTTTCATCCACGGTATAAGGTATGACAAGTATAGCCATCTATGGACGGCAGCGGGCACTTCTTTCAGCTCATATTGCCTATAAGCCAATAAGCGTGTGTGCAGTAAAATCGGTATGAGTTAAATATATTCCACGGCAACAATAAAATGTATCATTTAAATAATAACTTAATACTATTATCGCACGACATTTTCGAGCCACTCCTCCACAACGGCATATCCTCCCATCATTTCCAAATGTCATGTATGCGTTTACAGAATTGGATGCGGAGCCCATTTCGATTGTGTTGGTCAAATCGTGCAGTGTGACAAAGCTCATGCTATTTCTGTGAAATCGCCTGAAAGACAGGAACGACGACTAGAGGTTTTGGGATATATCGATACTGCAAATTTGAATCTAAATTTAAAGGAAGGCTACAAAATAATTGATGGAGCTTTAACAGATTACCCTCATTTAACAAGAACTACTTTAACGCTGCTTATTTATTCTGATTTTCAACTTTGAGGAGGTCTAACAAAATATTTTGAAAATATAAAGTACTCTCGATATATAAACTTGAAAGAAACGTAGGGACAGTGAAGCACAAATTAGTACAAAAGTGAATCGAGAATATATTGACACATTGCTTCACTTACACTGTTTATTCACAGGACATGTTTCAAGAGCTCTTGCTCCTATCCTCAGCTGATACTCGATTAGTGTAAGTTGTAGTGGTCTCTTCTTTCTCCGTATTGTCAATAGATGGCGTGATGTACTTGTCAAAGATGTCCGGTGGTGGAGTTTCAAAATTCATGACTCTATGACGATTTTTGTTCATTAAGATTTTTTCCCATACGGAAAGGTCTATGGGGTGATTGACGTATTTTATTAGAGATGTTTCCAAATTGATGTCATGTCTAGTATTCAAAAAATAAAAAGCCACTGCTGATTTTTCTGTTTCTTTTAATGTTTCTTATATGTTCTTTAGTTCTGATGTTAATATTTCTTTTTGTTTTTCCTATATAAATTTTAGGGCAAGTTTCACATTTGATCTCATAGATTCCTGGTTTTTCTTTGGTAGTGATTGAATTTTTGGGAGGGCCTTTTAACAAATTTCTGATATTAAACCTATTTTGAGGTGCAAGAGTTATGTTGTGTTTTGAGAAGACTTTTTGGAATTTGTTATAGGCTGATGGGTGGAAGGTGAATTTTATAAAAAGTATTTTCTCTTTTTCTCCTGTAGGTTCTAGGGTGGTGGTTTCTTTTATTTTCTTAGCTTTGTTGAGTCTGTTAACTGTTTTGTATACTAAATTTGGGTTGAAACCGCTGGATATAGCTACTTTTTGTGTGTAGATATTCTTCTTGATAATCTTCTCTGTTTAGTGGAAAGTTGATCATCCGAAAGATTAAACTGTTGAAAATGGCATGTTGGTGTTGTTTTGGGTTGAAACTGTTGTTCTTAATGTAATTATCTGTGTGTGTCGGTTTCCTGTAAATACCAAAAGTGAGTTTGTTCATTTTTTTGATCTTGATGTCCAAAAAGGGGAGCACACCATCCTCTTCTGTTTCCAATGTAAATTTTATAGCTGGATTTTGTATATTCAAAAGTCTAAGACCATCTTGTATGAGTTTTTTAGGTACTATGGCAAAAATGTCGTCAACATAGCGATACCACACTTTGAAATAATTTGGAAAAGCTTTTGTGATATGTGTTTCAAAAGCACTCATGAATAAATCTGCTAAGAAGGGAGACAATGAGATGCCCATAGCTAGGCCTGTTTTTTGTTTATAGATCTGTCCATTAAAGCTGAAAAAATTTTGATTGATAAAAATTTCTGTAAGTTGTGAAAGTTCTTCTATTTCTTCAGGTGTTATTTGTATTGATTCCAGCCATTTTTTGAGAAGTGGAATAAGCTCATTGGTAGGTATACTTGGATATAAAGAAATGACGTCAAAGGAAACTAAAGCATTTGTAGAGTTGATCTTTGTGTCCTTCAGGAGATTTAACAATTCAAACGAGTTTTTGATACTTAAATTTTCAAATTTTGTGAAGGATCTGAAGATCTGAACCAGCCATTTTGATAGTTGGTAAGTGGGTGCATCAATGTTATTAATTATTGGTCTGAGGGTAATTTCAGGTTTATGTATTTTGGGTAAACCATATATGTATGGTGTTTCTGGACTGTCTATTTTATTGTTCAATTTATCTCTTTTAGTCATGATTTTACTGTTTTAATTGCTAATTCCACAGATTTGCATGCTTTCTTTAATGGATTGTTTTCTAGTTTAACAAATTCTTTTCCGTTTAAAAGGTTGTCCATTTTTTTGCGATAGTCTTCTTCGTCCAATATTACTATTTCGTTACCCTTGTCTGCTTTTGTGTAGACTAACAGTTTTTCATTTAAATTTTTGATTAATTTTTTATATGAATATCTTTTTAAATTTGCATTTTGAATATGATCTAGAGTTTCTAAGCACTGTGTTCTGATCGTAGATTTTTTGTTATCGGGCAAATTATATATCGCTATTTCAATGTCCGCGATATAGTTTTCAATGTTTTTGTGTAATCTACACATGTTTTTAGGCCTTTGTTTAGAAAATCAATTTCTTTTTCCGTGAAGTTGCGTGTGGATAGATTCGTTACATTGTTAGGTTTTTGACATGAGAGTAATAAATCTTGCTTTTCATGTGGATTTGGTTCTTGCTTCTTTTGAAGATTCATGAATTTTTGTTTCAAAATGGCTGTTTTCTTACGCATTTTCAAATTAAGAATTGACAGCATATTATTTTCTAAGTTAGACCACATGGCCGGGTTCATACATTTCGAAATTTTTAAGTGTAGTTCGTATATTTTTAATTCTGTTGAATGTAACGAATTGTAGTGGTGGTTTATTTCCATTTAAATTACACGTTTTTCTGCTACTTTTTGTTGTTTGCTATTATTCTTGTGTTTAACAATTTTTCTGGCGAAAATGGGTGTTATATTAAATTTCAAACATTTTTTTTAGAAAACGTATGTCCGCAAAAGTATTTCTTTTCTTTTGATTCAGCTTTAGAAAAAGTTTGATGTCTTTTTTCATACCTTCAGATACAGTATTGAACGATGAAAACAAGTTCTTTCGTTGGTCCTACATCTTATTACTTGATATGCCGTGGTTTGCATATGCTATAATTGTTGTAGTTCGTACAATTAATTATTTAGGAACCGTTAGTTTTATAATCACCTTTCTATAAAGAACAATGAGATCTAAGATGTCTTGGCACGCTGGGTATTAAGAAAGTGACGTCGCGCATTTTCTCTGTGCGCATGCAAGCATAGACATTCATTTCTTAAAATATTTTCCAAGTGAACAATAAGGTAAATGGCCTCACCGTGTTCGAGTGTTTAGACCGCTCGACTCCCAACATGGTGGCCCGGGTTGAATCCTAGGTGACCGCAAATTGAGATTATTTGTAAAAAAAACGCGGAGGTGGTTCGGGCTTCCTGCGGGCCCTAAGGTTTCCCTCACCATGAGACCACCAATTCTCCGTCATCCTTGACCGCTATCATTCATTTCACGACACAAGTGTCTCAGTCAATCTTGTCTGTATATCCCACACTTTCACCACCTACTTATGATTTTTCCTTATCAGATGCGCTACCACCTGCGCTTCAAGTAACCCGTTCGACTCTCTCCAAGGCTTCCCAAGTTCTATTCCAGGCGACCACAAATTGAGATACACAGGCGTAGCTTTACGGTCAACTCTGGTGTAGTTAGAGCAAGGATATAGTCACACATGTTGAAAACGTTGATCAACTGAGGCCGTGTTTAAAGCTGCATTCTCTTCCTGTGGAAACTCCAGAGAAACAGGAAAGAATGCTAGCATTTTAGACATACCTACCAATATTAGTACATTCAATCTAAAGGCAAAGAGTCCATGGAAAATAGATGGTATTAAAAGTTGATAGATCTGATTTTATCTGATTTATCTGACGATCTGATATAACAAGATTTGGCCTATTTATTATGACTAGCAAGTAAGTGACGATCTTACGAAATGTATTCAAAATATTAGGCACTTTTGACATATTTGCCAGAAAATCTCAGATACATATTTTTGTAATGCAAATACACTAAACATAAGGGAACTGTTATAATCGTCATAAAAACAAAAATATCTATTTAAATAATAAGATTTATCTCATTGGAAGTATACATTTGCGACCATGAATTTCTATAACTCTTATGGAATGGCTGTGTGACGTTGATCATAGAGTTTTGAGTTCAATTAATTGCAATTAGCTTAGGAAGCACCGTTTTGCACCCAAAACTCGTCTCCCTGTCTTATTTAACCAGAGATACACGGTTTCACAGGCTTTCAATCATTTAAACTATATATAAGTAGGGTAATAGAGAGTGTTCCAGCGCTGACCCAAATGAGCAAGATGGCGGCCATGCGCAATCTGTATGTTTAGCGGATTTAGAGAGTGTTTAGGCAGGTAGTCAATCCTCTTAATTTGCTGTAACTTATAATGCTGTGTCTTGAGGTATGATCAGAGCTTGTCTTGAGCTATGATCTGAGGCTCTAGGGTTAAGAGTTGCAGGTTTTTAACAGGTAGGGATACAGGTATGGGAGGTTAATAGCTGTAGAATTTAGAGGCTAGGTCCTGAGGTATGATCTGGGACTCTAGGGTTAAAGGTTGCAGGTTTTTTGAACAGGTAGGGCTGCAGGTATGGGAGGTTAATAGCTGTAGGATTTAATGGCTAGCTCTTGTGGTATGATCTAAGGCTCTAGGGTTAAGAGTTTTCACAGGTGAAGTCTGTTGGTCTGGAGGTGAAGTCTGTTGGTCTGGAGCTTGAAAGCTGTAGGATTTAGAAGCTAGGTCCTGAGGTATGATCTGGAGCTCTAGGGTTAAGGGTTGCAGGTTTTTTGAACAGGTAGGGCGGCAGGTATGGGAGGTTAATAGCTGTAGAATTTAATGGTTAGATCTTGTGGTATGATCTGATGCACTAGGTTTCAGAGTTTTCACAGGTGAAGTCTGTTGGTCTGGATGGTTGAGAGCTGTAGGATTTAGAGGCTAGGTCTCTATGTATGATTTGGGGGAGGGGGTTCCAGTGATAAGAGCTGCAGGTTTTCACAGGTAAAGGTTGCTGCTCTTGGAGGTTAATAACTGTAGGATTTGGAGGGTAGATCCCGAGGCATGATCTGGAGCTCTAGGGTTAAGAGTTGTAGGGTTCATAGCTAAATGTTGTTGGTCTAGAGAATAAAGGCCGTAGGGTCTTTTAACTACGCTTTATGGGCTGAGGTATGATCTTATGATTTTGAAGTTCAGTTTGCTAGTCCAGCGATTAAAGGCGGTTAATCTCGAGGCAAGTACTACATTTATGCTTTACTATGCCATCCTATTATAAACTAACCTAATATACTCATGCATTTCTACCTTCATTCATCATTCTTTATTGTAACCTAGCTGTGTTTTGCTAATGGCTTCCTTTATTGCATCTGTTAACCTTATTGTTCTCTTTCCTTAAGTTTCTCTATTCTACCACTTTAACATAACCTAATATATCCCTAGTTTTTACCTTCATGATCATTGTTCAAGCTAGTTGATTCTGGTATTAACATTCGTTCTCTTTTCTTAAGCTGCCCTGTTTTACCTCCTTAACCTATCATAAGCATGTTTCTTTTCTCCTCTATCTAACCCATATCTTTTAAGCTCAACTATTTTGTCTCATGCTAACTACTTGTATGTATGATACAAATTTTTGAGGCATATCGATGTTAGAGCTCTCTTTGTCACTGCAAGAGGTATATATGCTGATTACAGATCTTTATACAGTAAATTTAACCCTTTGTGTATCTGCTTCTCTTTTCCTACACATTGAAGTTCTTTTGTTGCTAGGATTTCTTGATTTTCGTACCTTCTCTATGCTTTCAGGAGCTCTATTCCAACTTGTTATGCTTTGAGGTGTTATGCTTATATCTTGGGCTTTTTGATTAAGTCTTTTGATCTGAAAGGTTATGTATATTGGTTATGTTCCACATCCCCTTTGGTCTTATGGTTAGGTCTTGAGGCATGATCTCAGGGCCCGGGGTTTAAAGGATGTAGGTCTCATAGCTTAAGCTCGCAGGTCTGAAGGTTAAGGGCTGTAGGTTTAGTGGTTAGGTCGTATGGATTCAAGGTTAGATCTCTCGGTATAGAGTATAAGGCTGTAGGATCTGGAGGTTACGTATTAAGTATGATCTGAGGGCTCTAGGGCCTACCCATTAATATACGCTGCTAATCAAAAATCTATGATTTAAAGCAACAGCTGTCTTCCTCTGTTGTGAACTAATACAAACACCCAATTAAGGAGATTTTGTTTAAGTGATTCAATTACTTTGGTCTAACTGTAGAATTATTATAGTATATATTATATTTTTATTATCATTAACAAATTACAACTAAGCAAGTGCTTGTCTAGTAATATTTCCTCTATAAATAAGTTCGCAATAAATAGGTGAGTCTTCCATTGAAGGCTCCCAAAATTTACACTGATTCTTGCGGCCATATATTAAATCTTCTGGTTATATTCTTTTCAATCTTCGAACTTCACACTTTCTAAGCACTTTCGACATCTATTCTTTTTCTGGTGTTTCGTTACGGTCCTTTTTATTTATTCTATAACAGTGTCAACCTTGAGATCTCTATGCATGTAATCATGGCGTACATACCACGGAGCATTAACTATTGCTCTTAAAACTTTATTTTGAAATGTCTGTATATGTTTTATATTGATGGTATAAACGACTGTCGCTATTGTATAAACTGAGCCAGGAGTTAGAGCTGCTTGCATCAAATCCAATTGAGGTACTATGACCGATTTTGACAAATGTGTTCCCATTACCTGATCATACCATGTCTCACGTATTACACTTACTTTCAGAATGCTGAAGCCTGGAAGAAACACTCCATAAACTTCGCCGCTGCATCATAACCACGATATACGTATGGTTCAGTAGGAAGATCGGTCTGTATGCCTTCCACTGAGGCCGAGAGTTTGACATATACACAGAAACTCATAGGGATATGATTCTGATATGCAACTGTATAAGACGTTTCGGGATTACAAGAACAGCCGTGGTAAGGGGTAAGAATACTTTCAAATTCGGCGTAGAGGACATAAGGCAATTTCAGAATCCTTTCAATGTTCTTGAAACTAACGATTGATTTCTCCGCTGTTGCCATAACAATCCTAGCAACTCCATGCTGATTACATATTTTTCTATGCTCATTCAACTTCTCAGCTCCACCTCGCCCATGCTGATCATCAAAGTGCGTAAAACAGCGCTTACAGATGTAGATCTTTCCCTGACGTTTAGTTTTTTGCTGATGAATAAGTTTCTCCAAATGATTTATATAGACACAATGGCTCCTTTAGCCGGTAGAGGGATCTAACTGCTTCCTCTTAGTCCATTATTCTTGTTGATTCTAACACGCACACCATCAACAGCTAATAAAGCCCAGCTGCTTCCTTTAAGTTGACTTTCCTCCATGTCAGTACAAAGTTTCTTGAATTTCCTTTCCAATATGGCGTCCAAGTGACTTTCTAAAAATATTGCTTGATATGGTGTTTTAAAGGCTTTATCAGTAGTATCACCAACGGCATTCACAAATTGACATTCAGCCATGAGGTTAATTTTCACACTTTTATGGATCCACAGTTGCTTCTGAACGGCTTGAATTATCCGCTGTTTTGATTTTTGGAGATATGTATTCAGGTCTTGGCATGTAGAGCACTGGATGAAATATGATTTCAGTCGAACCTAGAAAGCTGTTTCATATTCTACGACATCGTCTTCATCAGTAACCATCAACAGCAATTTATGTTTGGTAGGCTCGATCTTGAGTTTCTTAGCAGCAGTTATTCTCTTGCATCGTTCTTGATGAGTATCTCTGCAATTTTCATTATCATAAACATTACCACAATGTTTACATTCGTAAAACTGGCCACATACCAGCTCATGTCTCTTTTTATTGTAGTTTTTCAGGAAACTCTTTTCACATCTGCTACACCTATTTTCAGGTATAGTGTCTAACAGAGCTTCCATCGCATTAGCATTCCACATCCTAGCACTATGCAGGCTAATTCTCGAGGAATATGTTGCTCAGTAAGTGCTTAGATACACAGCTCTATTTACACAATTAGCACAAACCTAAAAGAAAACTTCATCATTCCCACCAATACTGGGGTTCGAAGGTGGCGCTCCTATCGGAGAAAACCTAAAGAAAACTATTATCTTGCTTCCACAGGGGTTCGAAGATGGTTCTACTATTGGAGAAAACCTTAAAGAAAATTCTATTCATTTTTGCAGTTTACGATTATTCTTTATCTAGTATACAAATCACATGAGAGAAAAAAATTAGAGAAATTAAAATTAAAAAAGGCAATAAATAACTAGATTTGAAGATAAAATTTAGACAATTCAAACGAGTGTAAACATGACTAAGCTACGCCTTTTAGTTTTAAAGTTACATTAGGAACTCCCATTACCAGCCTTAGGCATCTCTCCATCTTCTATCATACCTTCTTGGAGCCTTTTGATACATCTCTTAACATAACAGTTCGATTTTTCTCAAGTTCATCTATTACACCGTTTAACTCATCTATGAGGCTCGGGCCCAAATGACCTTGTTGTCGACTGGCCCTAAAACACCACACACTCACTCACTCTATGAGGCACCCTAGAATCCTTCACCTCATCCTCAAACAAACCTTCTTGAACCCTTTTGATATATTTTAAGCTAGTTATGTTTGTTGCTACGGGCATCCGTTCTCTTTTCTTAAGGTAAATTATTATGTCCGTCTTGTTATGTCTGAGTCTCATGCTTATATATATTAAACTTTGTGATTAAGTATTTCGATTTGAAAGTTTATGTAAATCGGTTAGGGTAAACATCTCTTCTCAACATGAGACAAGTCATGATGTATGATCTTATGGGATGAGGTTGTCAACACGTCTAAAATCATTTATATTCAAAGCTATTTAAATTATCCCACCGAGATTTGAACCCTGATCCTAAGGCATAAATTACCATTTCAACAATAATTCAGTTCTAAAGTATATATGTATACGCTATTTCATTGCGCTAAAAGTATTAGTTCAAGAGTTATTTAAGATTCAAGTTACTGCGACAGAAGCGGTAATCGAACCATGGGTCTCTAGGATACGGAATCATAAATCATTCACAGCATATGTTAAATGAAGAAAGCCTGCGCTTTCCCCGCCGTTCTAAGTGCAATAGAGAAGAACTAGAACACAATTACATAATTCAATGGATGATGGGAACTGAACCAAGGACCTTCTCAGCTAGGCAGTGATAGGGTATGATTAACTACGCTAGGTACCACCATATAAATTTGATGTCACCGCTCTAGGCCCATTGGTAACAGAGTTATTCAGATTAAACGATTCAGGACTCGAACTAAGGACTACAGGTATAAAGTATAAACCCTGCGGACCCCGCTAACCATATGTAAGTAATAAAGTGTATCCGAACTCTCTATCATAATTAGTTTCGGAGTTATTCCAATATAAGCAGTACTCTTTTGTGCGGAGTTTGATTAGGGACCGTTGATAAAACTAAAAGTCACAGACAGTCAGTAAATGCATGGGCACCCCTTACCAGGCGGTAAAAGGTACCATCCATTCATCATCTACCCCAGTCAGTTTCCCACGGTTCAGGCAATCTTGTGCAGCTCTCTTGTGTCAAGGGTTTGACAGGTGATTAATCAAGCAGTAGTAGAACTTCCACCCTTCCACAGACGCCATAACAGATGTTCAATCTCAACCCTCCCCCACATGTCACAGACTCATGTTTAGACATGTCTCCCCCCTCTTCCTCCTGACCCTCCCACCGACGCCAAGGCGTCGCGACGCTTTGATCCAGAAGGAAGGAAATTCTACTACTTATGAAGTATTAGTTGGTACTCCATAATAAAGTCCTCTATCAATTTCCCTCTGTCATCCGTGATCTTACTCCACCACCATGAGGATTTAGCATTGACATCCATTGTTAAAATTACCGAATTGTGTACATAGGTATCCAACAGATTTGGTGCCGTACAAATGTATCGCGGTATCATCCCTGTCCCGATAATACTGATTACACAGAATAATAGTTTTTCCTTTGTACTTTAATTCTATACAAGTATCACATAGCTCTGATATTTTAAGTATCTGTATACTTTTAGTTATTACAAGAATCGCCGCAATAGGATACCTCCGTGCATTAGTGTTCTTGTAACGACTGGCATGTGAATCAAACGTCCACGTTTCGTGCATGGTTCTTGTAAACAGATCACGTCAAGGTGCATTTCATCAGCGATACGCTGATATGCTATCTGCCTGGTTCATCAATTGGTGCCTGAAGATAAACGTAACCAAATATATGGTAGTCACATTCATCCGATGTACTCTGCAAGATGTACCCAATCTCCGCCTGGCTGGAGAAGTCGTAAAATGGTCCACAGAGGCTACATACCTCGGAGTAACCCTGGATTGGCGTCTGACGTGGAAACAGCACATCAGTACTGTGGCAAACCGAGTGTCCAGAAGGATAGCTATGCTGTGCCTTCTGTACAGTAGGAAATCGCCTATGAGCCTGCATAACAAATTGCTCATCTACAAGCAAATACTCCGCCCTGCACTAACATACGCATGTACAGTCTGGGGAGCTGCAGCAAAATTCCATCTCCAGAAACTCCAGGACCTTTAAAACCGATACCTTCGGATAGCAACAGCTTCCTATTGGTACATATCAAACGATAACATCCATTCTGACCTTCCCTTCCCAAAATCACTGACTACATCCCTACCTTATCCCACAGTTTTTATAACAAACTCCCTTCCAGCTTCAACAGTTTTTTCCGAGGTCTGGGGGATATGATCTCGACCCTGGCGAAATCTATAAGCGACCCAGACTAGTGCTAGCCCCACCATAAGGCACTACAGAACTTATTCTGAGGTATTAATTTTAGACTTCCAATCCCTAACAACCTAATATATATATATATATATATATATATATAATTACCCACTTCACCACCATCTACCCACCGTCATATCATCAATACACACCACAATGTCAGTAAGGGACAAGGTCCCGAAATGGTAAAATGTCGAAGACCTCTCCTCTGAGAAGAAGGTTCAACCTTCAACGACACCACTGCTGCTGCTTTAATTCTTTCTGTTCCCTGCCTCAGCAAGCACAAAAAATCGCTGCTTCGTTCAACAAAACCACATGACATCCCCTATGTATTTCAAATATCGTCTTTTTTGTCGAACCAACATCCTAGTCACCATTTCCGCTTTCTTCCCTAATCCCCTCAGTCACAAACAATAATCTTTCCGAGCATTAATCTCGTCCTGGATTAAGAAACTGAATTTACCATAATCCTTCGCCGCTAGGTGGCTTCAAATTTCAAATTTACCGCCATCGCGATAATTCATCTTAATGCATGGATTAAGATGGATTAATGTGACACCAACGTCATCTAGCGGCAGGATTATCGTTATTCATTTTCTTAATCTGGAACATAAACTAGCATCCTAACCACAACACTCCTTTTTGCTATTTCCACCAGCAAAACTGAGTATTTCATAAACTTTGGAATGTATTTCATCAATATTTAAGTTTATGATTAAACTATGACCCCTCAAACTTGCTGGACTGAGATAAGTTTCATGTAGTCATCAGTTTATGAGCATTACAATCAGTACTGTCTGCTGAGGACAAGAAGGCAAGCTAGAGGATGTGTAACGTAATCACTTCTGCTGTCCACACGGCGTTTAAGCTAGCCTTCCGAGTATGACAAGGATGCTAGGTTTGTTTAAAATACGCAAGTGTTGTCACATAACTCACCTACACGTAATACCTATCACTGCATTTGCTGGAACGGGCATTAGATCTGGCAACATGGGTGACTCATGCGCTCTCATACACTCATTACCTAGTAAAGAGATCCACTAACAGAGCAGATTAACAGCTGAAACCCCTCTCCCCTTCATTCGTCTCTTGCCTTCTTGTGCTGGGTAGATAGTACAAGGAAATTCAGCAAAGAAACACACTACATGCTAGTTTGCTGTCAAAGATGTTGCTCTCAAAAGCTGTGATGAAACAATGTCTTATGCTTTCTTAGCACCAGAATATTATTGAATAGCTTGAACTCTTCAATCAAATTTTAACAATGACACCGTGAAAAAGTTACAATATTTTAACATAGAAAATTTGTTTTCTGCAAAAGGAACTTTTTCTCCCCTTCAATTTACGCCCTCCAACGTTAAGTCATATCGGACGATGAATGAAATGGGTGAAATGGTGCTCAAATGAGTCCGGGGTCCATGGAGCTTAGAGTTACCCGACATTCGTCTATCAGGTTAAGAGAAAACCCCGGAAAAAACGTATCCAGGTAACTCACCCTGACCGAGATTCGAACTCGTGACCTCTTGCACGTGAGGCAGACACGCTACCATCTATGCTACCGAGGCGGGAAGCAACATTTGGCTTACACTTTAAAGAACAAAATGAGAGAAAAAAATGTACTGCTCTCGGCAAAACCATACATCTGGCAACCTTATATTAGATCTCAAAATCTTTGCAACTGTAAAGAACAGTCAATACATAACAGCATTTGGAACCAGCTGTTATCAGGCGAATTTGCCCAAAAATGTTTCCTGTAAGTGTTATATCTTCCGGGAACATTCAAAACTTGGAGAAAATATTTAACAATGAAAATTAAAAATCCATTTTAGACCTTGTTTTCATACTGGAGGTAACTGCAATAGATCCCACTTTCAGATGGCATTTGAGTATTCAGCAAGTGTCAGACAGCAGTATTGAAGTTGGTAGAAAGGTTTACGGTTTGCTGAGACAATACAAGCACATGCGCACAGAAAGCAATGTCAGGGCGGTCATTGAGCACTACAGAAGGGATAAGAGCACATCAGTTTTTCCCGGTACTTCTTTATTCAGTCATGAATTTCATAATCTGCTGTTTTTTTAAATTAAGATTGTTTCCATCCTGTTTCTAAAATCTGTTGGTTTCTCACTTCTTCTGATAGGCAATATTCTATGGTGTACTGCAACTTTGACTTTTATATAGCTTCTACAAACTATTCCTATTAAAACTTATTTTTCTCTCTACTTCCATGTTCATTGACACATACCTTTGCAGAAACAGTTTTGATACATATTTTATTATAGGTAAAGAGGGATACAGAAAATTGAAATGTTATTCAATGTTATCTTCGTTTCTTTGTAATATATATTTCTTTTCCTTATTTTACCGTTATTATTTCCGTTTCCTTTGCTGTTTGTTCTCCGTGTCTTTACACATATACACTACACACATGAACACCAATGCCCAAGGTGGGGTTCGTACCCGCGATCCTCTACCCCGTAGACCACGGCTACGAGGGTCGGCTAAATGTTTAAAAGAGTAATAACTGAATAGCGACGGCACTAAAATGAAGTACTACTGAACAATTCAAACCAATAATGGTTATCACAGAAATGGTTGATGCTACAAAATAAAATACTGGAAATAAACTAGGTGTTTTAAAGAATTTTACATTTTCCATATATTAAATTAAGTTTTCCTTCTCTCATTGCTTAGTAATTACTATATATATATATACAAAGTATTTCCAAATGAAGAGGGCTTCATTGGCTATTCGCAGAAAATATACGACACACATTAACACTGAGAATATTTTAAAATGGCATTTCAATCAGAATAATTGAGATCGATGTTTAGGAAAATAAAGATATAAAAATATATTTCCATATAAAACTAGTTAGGGTTGGGGAAGATTTTCTGAAGACATTGAATTTAAATAAGCTGATATTCACTGAGATTTTTGTTCTGCAATTGTGGTTTTCACATACCAGGCGGTTTCGTCTGTGGTCCGCATTCGGAAGACCTGGGTTCGATCACCATGGCCGACCTACCTGACCCATGGGTTTTTTCGGGGGGTTTTCCGGGTCGCAAGGCGAATCCTGGGTAGGTTAATTACATCCCCCAAATTTCCTCTCCCTCCATTTCATCTTCATTACCATTTCATATCATCTCTGATCTGGTGGTCTCTTTCGGGGAGTGTCAGCGGGTGTCGCGGCGCTGTCATGACTCCTTGGGTGGCCGCCCTCTGTTTCCTCTCGCCTCACCTTTCCCACCGATGATGCCCAACTTGGGGCTTAGGTACAATAAACCACAGGTTTCGGTGCTGAATCCCCTCCATAGTAATCCTAATCCTAATGGTTTTCACATACAACCCACTCGCCCATAGAGACTTTTCCTAAAAATTATTTTCTGGTTTACGGGTTCTAAAAACATTTCCCATAAATCACGGACATTAAAGTTTTGGGTGGAATACAACACTTCCTCTAATTACTGTAACTAGGTAGTCAGGAAGGTAAAAACTAATTAAAAGTTGTAGCTTTCAGTTCAGTTTATCAATATTTATTTCGGAAGGTAGAAAATAAACACTATTTTTCACAGTATAATTCATAAACGAAAAAAATGATAGAACAGCATTATATCCACATAAATGCATTTTTGTTTTCTACAAATCAGAATTTATGCTTAGTTACATTGCAAAGGAGCTAAAAAGTTGATCATATCTTTGGAACAAGGATCATAGCTAAGACTATATCTCACTTCCATTTCCATTTCTTAATGTTTCCCAGGAATAAAATAGCTAAGTTCTTAGGGTTGTTTATATAAGGCTATATACATATTGGAAATCTGTTTATTTCAGAAAGGCATAATCACACTAAAGAATCCAATTATTTGGCCTGTATTTGAACCACAGGTTTTAAGTTGTGCTATTGCACTAACTGAAATATGCCTGTATGGAATTAAATTCGCCGACTGATTCACATTTTCCCCATTAATCTACAGGGACTTCTCAAATTCATTCTATCATATACTGGTATGTTGCCACAATAGTTCAATTGGTTTTGGAGCAGAGGCATAGTAAGCTGAATGGTTCAAATATTCTTTCCATGGCACTTAATTTTTAGTCAAATTTTACCATTTCAACTTTAGTTTACAAATGGCATGTATGAAAGAATTATTACTAACTGACCAAATTGGTTTTTTTTTTCTCAATTGGTTTGAATTTTCCCATTCTCTTATACTTTAGTAGCTTTCTCTATCTGCCTTGCGCTGACAACCAAAACTGTACTGAAACGATTCGCAAATGCAAAGGTTTATCTCAATTAACATGAAGCAAACAGAAAACTTTAAACTTTCTAACAGTTCATTGCATACCCTATGGGAGAGAGTTCAAAGTACTCAATATATTTATAGGAAATTTGTACGTCTTTCATTGCAGTAAACGTAATTCCAATGCGTAACAGCCTAAATCTGGGCATATTGTGACTTTGTGGGTTCGTGAAATGAAAAGTCCAATTTCACCACTCAAAAATGTTCTTTATTTCCACCGACTTACAGTTGAACACTTGCCAATTACACAAAATTACGTAATGCACACGATTACGATTCACCAGTTCGTACGTTACCGTTCCGATGCACGTACACAATTACGTAAATTCTTCCGTCGCACAGTCTTCTCTTCCACTAACACGGCGCTACTTCACTAGCACGTCAAGCACTTACTGACTGACTGACTGACTCGCTGCAGCCCTTTTTATAGGCATCTCGCCGTCTTCTCGGCTTCTCTAGTTTCCACGCGAAGATTCCAGATGATAGGAGAAGGGGAGAGAAACGTCCAGGAACGAGTGACATTTCGCTAATCACCCCTCAGTTAGTGACAGATTAATGGGAGGGGGGCGTGGCTCGGCTGCCTCTGGTTTCCTCACAGCTGTTGCCGTCATACCTTCCGCTAATTGGGTGACACTGCTCCCTCCTCAAAGCTGGTCGTCCCGAACAGCACCATCGTAGCGTGCCAGGCGGTCCAGGTGTACTACCAGCATCTGCTCGGAGTCTCAGCCAGAAGTAGCGCTGCCGAAGTTGTCACTCGTTCGGTTCGCTCCCAGGTGTCCTCCTGAAGTACCAGCGTGCACTTCTTCCAAGCCTTCCGGTACCTTACTCCGGGGAAGTACCAACTGTTCTCTCTGCGTCTTCCCATCGGGAGATTCCCATACCCGGAACAGCGCGCAATCTCTGGTCTTCAACGAGTCCCATTGGGCCCAGTACGACTTGTAGGTGGCGCCCCTTGGTGCGATGTCCTCCCAGGTTGGTCTTGTCCCTGCCTCCACTTCCCTCAAGAGTGGCCCCAAGTCTGCGTCCGCCAGCTGCTCCCTCCTCAGGCCTGCGCTATCCCAGCCGTCCGCAGGCACTGCCACAACTACTCGGACAGCTGCGGCACGCTCCTTCTCTTCCACTCTTGTGCACTGGCCGCACTCTACTGGACAGGGTCTTCGGGACATGGCGTCTGTGTTACCGTGGCTCTTCCCTCTACGATGTTCCGAGGTGAAGTCGTACTCCTGCAGCCTCTGGACCCAACGTGCTGTCTGGCCTTCCAGGTTCTTAAAACTCAATAGCCAGGTTAGGGCGGAATGGTCAGTCCTCAGGTGGAATGGCTGACCGTACAGGTACTTGTGGAAGTGCTCCAATGTCTTTACTACCGCCAATAATTCTCGTCGGGTGACGCAGTAGTTCTTCTCTGCCTTGGATAGCGTCTTGCTGTAGTAGGCTATCACCCGCTCATGGCCGTCCTGGATCTGCGATAGGACACCTCCAATGCAATGGTCGCTAGCGTCGGTGTCCACAATGAAGGCGCCACCCGGTTGTGGGAAACCCAAAATTGGAGCACTGCACAGGGTCTCCTTTAGGTGCTGGAGAGCCTTTTCGGCGTCCTCTGTCCACACATAAGGCCGGTGTTCCTCCATCAGGCGGGTGAGGGGTTTTGCGATGTTGTCGGCCTTTTCCTCTAAATCATTAAGGCGGTCGTCTACTTGACCCATCCGCTTGCCCAGATTCGTGACGTCATCCCTCACGCCGGCCAACCGTTCCTCAAACTTGGCGGCGAGGACATCGTTCGCCTCCCTCATCTCCGTTGTCAGTTCGGCCATCTTTGCGGTCATTGTCGTGGCCAAGCTGTTGTTTGCCGTTTCCATCTTCGCTGTGAGGTTTTCATTTGCCGTCTTCATTTCCTTCAACTCGGCGGTAAGGTTGTTATTTGTAGTCTCCATTTTTGTTGTTAACTGGTTCATCTTCGCCAAAAGCATTTCCAATGCCGATTCCATGGCCGTAATATTCGGTGGTTATCATCCCACTCCTGACACCAGTGTGACTTTCTGGGTTCGTGAAATGAAAAGTCCAATTTCACCACTCAAAAATGTTCTTTATTTCCACCGACTTACAGTTGAACACTTGCCAATTATACAAAATTACGTAATGCACACAACTACGATTCACCAGTTCGTACGTTACCGTTCCGATGCACGTACACAATTACGTAAATTCTCCCGTCGCACAGTCTTCTCTTCCACTAACACTTCACTAGCACGTCAAGCACTGACTGACTGACTGACTCGCTGCAGCACTTTTTATAGGCATCTCGCCGTCTTCTCGGCTTCTCTAGTTTCCACGCGAAGATTCCAGATGATAGGAGAAGGGGAGAGAAACGTCCA
Organism: Mantis religiosa; assembly: GCA_030765055.1. Classification (NCBI taxonomy): domain Eukaryota; kingdom Metazoa; phylum Arthropoda; class Insecta; order Mantodea; family Mantidae; genus Mantis; species Mantis religiosa. The sequence continues at coordinate 266,615,740 of CM060950.1, read as the reverse complement.
GGAACGAGTGACATTTCGCTAATCACCCCTCAGTTAGTGACAGATTAATGGGCAGGGGGCGTGGCTCGGCTGCCTCTGGTTTCCTCACAGCTGTTGCCGTCATACCTTCCGCTAATTGGGTGACAATATACAAGTCAGAGGTGCGTGATCATCCGACCAATATTAGAAGAATGTGGTCAGCATCTCAGCACCCCTAGTGAGAAAATTTGAGCTCTTTGACCAGGATTCACTACCTACTACAGCACCTCAAATTCCTTGTAATGCTGAGTGGATACCGGCCCTATACCCCTGAATGAAAATCTGCATCTCCATAGGTGGCATTGAACCTTGGTGCATTCCATGGCAGGTAATCAGAGCAATGCTCCACGCACTACATCATGGTATAGGACTTCATTGTACTATTTTTATATAACATGGAGATCTGATCTGGCTAATGCTCACTGAAAATGACATCAGTTCATATAATTTAGTTTGCAGAAAAATTTTACTTCAAATGAGTGCTATGTTGATTATTAGGATTAATATACTGAAATTAAAATCATTTTTAGCTTCGATGCATGACATTTACCATTTGCTTTTTCTATATGGTTTTAATTTACATTGCTACTCTATGGATTTTCATATTTGTAAAAATACCCACTAATGATAGCATCTGGTGCACTCAGTTTATAGCACCAAAGGTTATGACTAGGGCCCGGATTTTGATGAAAAGTCATCTTTTTTCTGAGTAGTCATAGACGATGCTTATTGGAAATTAAGAGCATTCTGGAACAATTACGTTATATATATAGGTCATCAAAATGAATTTTTCCATATATTTATAAGTCATTTTTTAACATTTAAATGCATTTTCCGGTCATTTTCTTTCTTTTTCACGAATTTATAGGGCATTTTCATCTGTAGCCCACATTCGGGAGGCCCGGGTTCGATTCCCGTGGCAGACCTGACCCTGACTCATGGGCTTTTTGGGGAATTTTAAAATAATCTGTGATTGAAAGTTCATTTATATATTTTATATGAAATAGTAACTTTGTAAGTGTGGTAAACATGTAATTAACACAGGTCAGCGTCCTAACAGTGCTGGTGAATTTATGACGCATCAGTTCGAGGAATCGCTGATTACATCATGCAATACGTGTGGATTACATCCACAGAAAAACATTTGCGAGCTCTTCAAAACGTGAAAAAGAAAAGCGTCTCAGTTACTGTTAAAAGAAACGGCTTCGACATCAAGTAACAAGTCATCTTCTTTTGTACAGAATTATGTAAAGTGCTTTCTAGTGCAAATATTCCGCTAGGAAAATTAATTCCAAATCAGGAGATTTTCTTGAACGTCACACTGGTTATACAGTTCCAAATGAATCAGCTTTGCGTAGAAGTTACCTACAAAAATATCATGAAGACACGTTAAACCGAATACGTGAATGTGTGTGAATGGGGGGGGGGGGGACTTATCAATTGATGAGATAACCGATTCAGAGGGGCGTTAAGTGGCCAATAGTACGTAGCAGCTACTAGTGCCGGACAAATGTTTCTTCTAACCTTAGAGGTTATTGAAGCTGTTAACCACTGTCAGATATGCAAACTGTTTATTTATTTACTTATTTATGTATGTATTTATTTAATGTGAACATTACAGGTTTCCTCAATTACAATGTTCACTATAAAGTTACCATATGAACAAAATGTATCAAAAAGAACACAAAACTAATTACAAAATAAATGATAACAGAATAAACTCAAACAAAAACAGGTTGGTAACATTGGTTCACATGTACAGTAAGTCAATCGTTCTACTTTTGGTAATAAATAATCACAGGATAAAGCAAAGATTCTGATTTTCATACTAAATATATAAATGTTTAAGGGATCTAATTTATTGTATAATGACTGCATACTATACATAGGTGAATATTTATAAGAATCAGTATTAACCTTCCGAGGAAGAAAAATATTATGAAATTTATTAGGTGCAACATTTGGAACGTAAAAATGTATTGTCATAGGTTAGGATCATCAATCATCTTATGAAGTAATTTGTAACGGAACAGTAATAACTGACAATTTATCCTATGTGTTAGAATTCTAAAGTCGAACAAATGAAGCAATGAATTATATATGAACTTATTGTGGCCTAGTGGAATACAGCATGCCAACGTATTCCTCTTCCTAACATGGTAAGGGCGGCAAAATCGATCCATTTATTTTACAGTAAGATGGTGCATGTTACGTGTTTAGCCCATGCTTTTCATCGAATTGCGGAACAGGTTAGATTAAAATTTCCAGAAGTAGATATACTAATTTCCACAGTAAAGAAAATATTTTCGAAAGCGCCAACCCGAACTATGTATTTCAAAGATAAAGCACCTAATATAGCTTTGCCCCCGGCACCAATTTTAATACGCTGGGGTACATGGTTAACTGCACTGTGACAATTTTCAAATAGTGAGAGAAGTCGTGAATAGCTTAGATCGGGTAGATTCTAAGGCAATTGATAGCGCACAGGATCTTTTTTCTGATACCCAAATACCAAACAAATAAAGCTTTCATTAAATCAAATTTTACATTTTTGACGGATACCATAACCCGCCTTGAAGTGACATGCCATTGGATAAGTCGATTGAGTTACAGTAGCGACGATAGTTCTGTGCCGGTGACCTACTTTCTTCGCGCACTGGAGAGTCTATACCTTAGCGTCACTTGCATCTTCTGCTAGCGCTAGATGCAAGACAATGCAGCAAAGCCATATTTCACAGACTCGTCTTTACTAAAACGCACACCTTAAGATATATGGGCATTTGCTCATCTTAGCCACTGAGAAACAACAGATCTTCTTTACTGTTTCACTTCTTTGCTTTCACAAGTGTTTTAATTTACAGAAAAATAAACATCTGTGGTGATGCCTTTGTGGCTTGTAGCGCATGGAAGTGAGCCGATTCTCGTATGAAGATATGTTTCATCTTCATGGATAACCGACCTTCCCTTGTCTCTAAGCCTTATTATGGTACGTAAATATGACACGCGCCAACTTCTCATATACCTTTCCTATAACAAGATCTTGTTGTTCCTTGTTTTCTTCCACTTGAAACCTATGCCACATAAGATAATCTTTAAACTAGTGCTTCCCTCTTTAAACTTAATGGCATCTTGATGTTTCAGGAGTCTCAAATTTTGACAGTGGGCAGTTTTCTCTTGAATATACAAATTATAAGTTGTATGGCGAATTACACAGCTATCAAAATCATCAATAACAGTGATTGTTTCTGGTACACGATGTACTTTCCGAATGTTTGAAAGGAGGTCCCTTGTGCCTTACACTTCTCACCGTTAATTATTTTACGAAATTTTCTCTCAGATAATTTTGTTGCTGCACTCACCTTCTCTTGCATTCTATTAGCATATCGCCAGAAACTACTTCCCGTTTCAGAATAGATTGACATTATTAATAACTTCGCGGTTTGGCTGCGAAGTGTTTTTCCAACAAGTTTGCTTTGAATTGGAGGCATTTTAATCTAAATAAGAAAATATATAAACGCACACACATACACACAGTTAAGCGCAGAGGTTCTACTTCCATTAGTCCTGGACCCGTAGGACCAAGGACCCGGGCCTCCTTGTACCCGGGAGCGATGGATACTCCGGGACTCTTTCCATAGGGCAATACCTGATTTCTTAAAAAGCCCCCCACCCCGCTGAGCACAACGTCAAGACGGGATGGAAGTTGATACGCCACTTACGCGCGTCAACTCCGCAGGGAAGACTACCGAAAACCTCGGTGGGGCGGCCTGGTGATCTAGCACACCTTCTACTAGCTCTGCAGGCTAGTACCCGGCACTTATGAGGCAACCCTCTACACCCTCCGGACGGCCGTAGCCTGGCCGGAGGTACCCAATTCTCCGTGGGTGTCGGGAACACACGAGTCCAACCCAATCCGAACAACTCCCCTATACACAGACAAAACGCCAATCACCAGTGCGACTAATAATCACAATTTATAAAACTTTAAAATCTTAACGTGACGGCACCGAAGCGCTAGAAGTTACCCGGTCAGACCTCTCCACGATACTGACCATTTCAGTGTACTGCGCATGAGCGAGAGTGTAGGCTCAGCAACTGGATTCTAAACGACTGCGTACACGGTCTCCATCGGCACAGAACCATCGTCCGTACTGTAGTGAGGATTGCGGCAGAGGATACAAAATGTAAAAGGTGAGATGGGGACAAAATTAGGCAGAAACTAATATTTTTTTGGACAAAAATTAAGGATACCAGTTTGTCAGATTGCCAATACCTATCAGCAGAAAACTTCAGAACGATATTTTTGAACAGGATTTAATAGTGGCATAGTGTTTTTCTAATATGTACCTATAACATCTGTAGAAGTGGAGAGAAGTTTCTCAAAGTATATGTAAAGCAGTTTTAGCTGACAACCGCCGTGCCTTTACTTTTGATAACTTGAAGATGACCATGGTGGAGTACTGCAGCGCTAAGTAAGGTATGTTTTAGCTAATGGGTACAGTAATTTGTTTCATATTTTATAAAATTGAAAATGACCTGATGAATTTTGAATTTATTATTTAGTAGCAATAATTACACTATTTACTAAGAAAGTTAATTTTAAAATGTGGTTATTCAAACCATATATTCATTATCTGTCTGTGACAGTTATTAATTTATTATTATGAAAGAAGTTGTTGATTTTTGTTAGGTCACTTTTTTACATTTTATGTGCATTTCTTTATATTTAAAGGGCATTTTATAGCTCTAGAGAATTTTCTGGTCAACAACTTCCGGGACCTAGTTATGACTTAAATTGGGTATTTAAGGCAATGGAATAAACCATATTTTTAATGGAGGGAAATGATGGTTGTACCATTGGAGATGCTATTTTGTGACTTACAGATATAAACATATAAAACTAAAGAATACATGCAACATGACTGACTCCTTTTCATTTGCACCAGGAAGACAGAACTTCACACAAGTATAATTTAATACCTCATACCACACATTTCTAATTTTGTTTACTTCTAATTAGCTCCTGTTCTTAAGTCAAAATGTCATAGCTGTGAAACCGTATCAGTTATCTGTTATGCAGCAATGTTGCATGCGCATACAAGTCAAGTAATATAAGTATTTACCATAGTTGTAAGTCAAGTGGGCAAAACTTCTATACTCACTAAGTGGCATAAGGTTCTAATAACCAAGGTTACAGGTTCAAACCTACCAGAAGGCAATCAATTGTTTTGGGCATTAAAAATCCTTATTAGCATTCCTTTGGAAGAGGAGTAGTCTGTGGTCCCATGGCATAGATTTACGACACAAGAACCTCAAGTCTGATAGAGGCCTTTAAGCAAAATTAAGTAATCTTCCAAGCACGCCTCTTGTTACTTAACAGTTCCTTCAGCATAAAAGTGCATAGATTCTTCTGCAGGGGGGTTTGGCAGGGGAAATCTTTTGATCATGTGTACAGCCACTTGTGCACTAAATGTGCAGTTATTTCATCCATCACAATAGTTTCAACTGCTGTAGCGGACTATGGTATCATGAGGTTTGCCAGGCATACAGGTTCTGTCACTGAAATCACACCATTTCCACAACTTTCTATTTCAGTCATACATTTACTACAGCATACTTTGATTCAGTGAAAGTTTTCAATAGGTTTTATACTTTCACTGCTCAGAAAATGTATGACATTTTTCTTCTCCAGTAAAAATAGCAAGCAGGGCAGCCATTTTTAACTCGTATTGTGGCTGCTTGCTTGTCTACAGTAATCTGCCACCTTTTGGACATCCCACACATCATTAATACTGTCAACTTGCAGAATAATGGCATTAAAGGTTAATAATTACACTTCTAAGGTTTCCATTGTTCTGTGTCAGCTTCAGATGCACCATGGCTTAGATATTCAGTCCTTTCAGCATTTATACTGGCAAATGTTACTACACATAACACAAAAGGACATCAACACTGTTACACACATCAACACGAAGATTTGCGAAACATGTCCTCAAAATAGGTACGAAAGTGAAGCAGATGTGTTAAAAAATGCGACTCATCTAAAATTTAATAACACTGTTACTGTTTTATACCCAAATTATAAACTGTTTATTCATCATAAAAAAGATTAAAACTAGATTCTTAACACTCTTTATCATCATTATTTTCTAACTCATCGGGACTAATTTTGCAATTAATTTTAAACTCCCTGAGCTAGAGACTTTAAACGTAGCTCAACACACTGAAGTACAATCAATATTACTAACTTTGAACAGTCTCCTTCCTAAACTAACCTTTACATGAAAAATATTTTAAAATTCTTTTTGAGCTGGAGAACTGAAACTTTAAACAAAGCTCAGAAATGGATAGCAAAATATTAAAAATCTCACAACCCCACAACCCCAAATGTTCAACATTGAAGAGTTAAATTCTTTATTTCTAAAAAATGACCGTTAACAATTTTGATTAAAATACTATATGTTAGATATTTTCATGACAAATGAATTCTCCAAAGTCCTTTGAAACTTTATATAGCTTACAACTGGTTGAAAAAGAGTGAAAAAAACATTTTAATTCTTTTTTGTGCTCAATATACCATGTTTTTATGACAGATTAAAAGTATACAATAATTTCTCTCAGTCCCATTGAATGTCCTGAAAAACTGGAATTTAAGTTATGAAGATACATAATAGAAAAGAAATGTGGTGTTTAATCTCACAAACTATTTGTAGTTGGTATATTAGTACTCGTCACTTGTTTATATTAATGAGAGACTAGTTTCAAAGGCATTCGCCTCCATTTTCAATCCCTTTCCAACTGGCATCTGTTGTCTGCTCTCTCTCTCTGGTGGTGGAACTATGAACTTCTTTGTCAAATTATCTACTGGTGGGATTTCAAAGTTCATCACGTGATCCTTATTTTTCCATATGAATATGTTCTCCCATGTCATTTATTTTGGTTTATCACTCCTTTTAATAATTTTGGATTTGGATCAATGTCATGATTTTCATTCCAAAAGTGAAATGCTACTGCTGACTTATCTTGTTTCAATCTGATGTTTCTAAAGTGCTCTTTGACTCTGGTTTTTAAATTTCTTTTAGTTTGACCTATGTAGCATTTTTCACAATTCTTACACCTTATCTGGTATATTCCGGATCTGTCAACTGATGGGATTTCATCTTTTGTTTTTGAATTTAGCAATTTTAAAATTGAGTATTATGGTGCTTAATGCTCGCTTTTACTACATGTGGCACCACAGGTGGAGACTGATGATACATGAGATGAAGATGGCACACCGGTGGAATGAGATAGCAGGGGAAACCAGAGATGCAAGAGAAAACCTGCACTAGCGCCGTGTATTCCACCAAAAATTTCACTTTTCAGTCGCCTAGGATCGAAGCCAGACCTCCTTGGTAAGAGTTGAGTGAAATAATACCAGAGTCTAAGGAGTAGCTGCCATTGAGAAAATTTGCACAGTTCATATTGTTTAGAAGCAATACAATTGTTAGCGACTCAGTTAATCATTCATTCATCATTTATCTATTGCATGTGCCCCATGCTTTTGTTTTAAATCTTACAAGTATTTTCACACCTATTAAAAATTCACAACCACGCATTTTTAGGTCAATCTGCAAGTGGATTATGGAACTATGGAGTTATAAATCAATGAGGCTAGGAGAAACATATACTTCTTACTATACTTTAAAAACATATATTAGAACTGTTTAAAACCTAATATAATTGAGTCGATTTAGTACTCAATGGTCCATTTATTGCTACTGTTTACCTAGAACGTGTTTCGTTAGGACCTTCCTAACATCCTCAGCTAATGTCAACTATAGAATGTTGGACTAGTGAACTCCTTGAAGCCGATAGGGGTGTCTGCTGGTATCTTGATGAAGTTTGGATTCTCTTCATAAGTAGTATCAAAATTGAACAGTTTTCTTTCACATTTCTTTATGAATATTTTTTCCCACGTGGTTAGTGCAGTTTGACCCTGAACATTTTTCAATAAGTGGATTTCTCGTTCTATATTGTGATTATCATTCCAAAAATGGTACGCTACTGCCAATTTATGCATTTCTTTGTTCCTGGTGTTCCTCAAACGCTCTTTAACTCTAATGTTCAAATTCCTTTTAGTGTTTCCAATGTAAAAGTTGTCACAGCCTTTGCAGTTTATCCAGTACAAACCTGACTGACTGTGGATATCTCCTTTGTATTATATGATTTCAAAAGGTGTTGTTCACTGAATTTGTTCTATGGGGCCACAGTAATGTTGTGCTCTTTCAAGACTTTTTGGAAGATTTTCTGTATTAAGTTTTATTACTGACTGGGGAAAGAGTTATTGCAGGATTTTGTAAATTAAGTAGTTTTAATGCATCATCCACTTGTTTCTCATTTATTATTGTCCAAATGTCATCAGTAAATCCTGCAATAAAATTTTCCGTAGAAAGAGACATAATGAAATCCCTTTCTTAGATTTGAAACTTATCAGAAATCATACAAAACTAGAATTTGGCATATAAAGGAAAAAAACACTCAGAAAATTTCTTAAAATCAGATGGATATAACCCAAGACAACACAAGCATGCTGTTATCAACAGTTTAACTTACAGATTGGTTAATGTACCTTTAAACAAGATAGAATATATCAAAGAGTACAATACTATAATTCACATTGCAGAATACAATGGATTCACTGCTGAATCGGTCAAAAAGAAAATTGATAAATTAAAAAAACAAAGAGGCAAGCAAGTAACTACTCTTTCCCCAGTCAAAGCAATTCCCCAAAGCAATAAAACTTCACGCAGAAAATTTTCCAAGAAGTCTTTAAAATGCACAACTTTACTTTGGCCCCAAAGAACAAATTCAGTGTACACCTTTTGAAATCATAATACAAAGGAGATAACCACAGACAAAAGATCATGTGTGCACCGGATAAACTGCAAAGACTGTGACAACTTTTACATTGGAAAAATGAAAAGGAATTTGAGCATTAGGCTCAAAGAGCATTTTGGGAACATCAGGAACAAAGAAATAGATAAACTGGCAGTAGTGTACTATTTTTGGAATGATAATCATGATATAGAACGAGAAATCCACTCATTAAAAAATGTTCAGGGTTCAACTGCATTAACCATGTGGGAAAAAATATTCATAAAGAAATATGAAAGAAAACTGTTCAATTTCAACATTACCTTTGAAGAGAACCCAAACTTCATCAAGATACCAACAGAGACGCTCCTATTGCCTTCAAGGAGTTCACCAATCCAACATTCAATAATCGACATTAGCTGAGGATGTTAGGAAGGTCCTAACGAAATGCGTACTAGGTAAACACTAGCAATAAATGGAGCATTGAGTACTAGTTCAACTCAAAATTATATTAATTTTGTGCTTCATTGTATCATAGGAATCCCTATTCATAGGAATGTTTAAAACCTTTTTATTTAAACATTATAGCTTGGTGTTTGGACCATGACTGAATACAAATTCTAAAAGTGCACAAAAGAGAAACTGCAAAACCAAATAAAACTAATCCCTAAATTTGCAGGTTTTTCTTTGTATATCCTACTATCCCCATCTCAAGAAATTAATTTATAGCTGGGATTATTGAATTGACTGGAATAATAATGCTTCTTCATTCACTTAAGAAATACAGGAAGCCAGGAGAGGAAACAGTTCCAAGGTAAAGATTAAACAAACATTTTTAACTAGAATAATTTAATTTTTTTTTCATGGTAGAAAACGGAGAATGCATGCTTGCATGGACCACATATTTGCATTTTTACAATATATAATCCTTTTTTGTTAACTAATTACAAAATACTTATACAATTCAATCAATCTTTCAAGTGCCAATGTGCAGCTTTTGTCGTCTCAAACCTAGCCTCTGACCACCCCGTAGTATTGTTGTTGTTTGGTTTGCTCGCGCCTCTGCGGCATTAGAGGCTGACTCGGACTGCTTGATTTTAAATGCAATAAAAAAATCTATGTAAAATTCTAGGCACTGAAGCCAATGACAAAGATTTTTTTTTAACAATGAATATATAATATGAAAGCTTGCTTCTGTCAAGGGTAGCACTGAATAACTATGCAACACTGCTTTAGAAACAACCAAAGATTTCAGTTTTGCATACACCTACACTATAATCTGTTCGCTGTAAGAATAAAGTAAATGTCAAAGAAGCACGTGCCAGAAAGTAACTGCATTGGCTGGTGGGTTTTAATAATACTACCATGTTCTTCCACAATATAGTTCCGCAATTTATTAAGCTTTTTGCTTTACCTACTTTCAATAAACCATTCAAGTTGTTATAATATAGAATTAACATTATAAAGTGATTACAGTAAGAACAAAGACTCTCGAAAGTTCAAAAATGCACTGGTTGATGCAACAACAAAGATGGCAGTTAAACTTTGGTGACAGCATTGCTGTTTACATGCACATGTGCAGATGTAATGTTAACCAATGACGTACTAGAGGTGGAGCTCAATGCAGAATGCTGAGTAATACATTACTTTATTCTAACAGCAAATAGATTATAGTATGTATCATATTTCTCTGGAAATAATGGTTGCTTTGACATTACAGAGATTCCAAATATATATTTATTTATTGGAAGCTACATTTTTTGTTAAATCACTTAGGCTACCCTTATTAAGGCAAATAAAGTAGCATAAATTTTTTTTGAATGTAAGACAGTGTTCCATCATTAATCAAACTACCCTTTGCTTTAATTTTTCTTTGTTATATGAATAGGAAACCATAATTACTACCATGTAATTGATAAGGAATAATGTTTTATACTGGATATAGATTAAAAAGAGGCTAAATATATCAGGAATTTTTGTGGACATGTTTTTTATACAGGTGAATGTGAGGAATTTAAAAGGTATCAATCCCCCTCCTTCTTGAAAGAAAACTTTTCGATCTAGTCCTAATAAAAAGGCATGCTAAGGAGGGTTTCCCTTGATTAAAAGAAGTCTTCAATCTGAATTAGGTCTCGACAGGCTTAAATACTTGAAAACTGCAAAAGAATTTATCTTTCATCCAAAGCAATCAAGAGAATGGCTTAATATAAATTGAAGACTTTGTTTCAAAATAGGTCCTTTCTTTTCCCCTTGAAGCAGATAAGGACATTGCTATTTAATTAGTTCAAATTGAAGACTAATTTATTCAACCCAAGTGCAGAAACAAGAACAAAGATACAGGGTGTTCTTACTTAACCAACTGCTCTGAAACCCAAACAAATCAACCAGCTATTTTCTTTCAATTCTTGTTCACCTACTGCACCATATGCCTTTGGCCCTAAGCCATTGCGTGACCAGTGGGTTATTACCGAGGTATGTGAAGTTCTATTGAGGTAGATGCGGAAATTCAATTCCAGATCTAATGATTACACCAGAGGCTGTTTGGCCCTCAAGTGTACTGTGTGGCAGTTATATGCAAAGAGAAATGGTGGTTTGTGGAGGATGGATGCCCAACAAGCTAACAATGCTACTCTTTCTAACACATAAAATCCATTAGTTATAACTCTTTGTAATTTACGCTCCACCTTTCTCAATTTTAGCACTGTTGGTGCATCAAGTTACTTAGGATTCAACTGTGGAGAAGGAAAAGAAACAAGGGGGCATCCTTAGGATTGCAGCTAGCCAATATCATTTGTTTCACCAACTGCAGCACACAACTTTGTGCAGGCACCAATCATGCAACAAGGAGATAATCACATTTCAACAGCACATTTAGCACTAGCCCCTATACAAAATGCTAGCTTAAGCCTTGTCTTACATAAAAAGACTGTGATTATGTTCCTTGGAACAAAATGGCATTTGCACCCATGTTACAGTTCCATGTCATCTCATGTTGCTGCAAGCCTGCTGCATACATGCTCACACACATACTCTCTCACATAGGACACTTGCCATACCAAAGACGACACCATTTTGTAAAATTACACTGACTAGGGGTTTGCAGCAACACAAGCGTGCATTATCTCTACTACACTTTCCAACACACATCTCTTTATATAAAAACAAATCATTTGTTGGTAATGCCCAAAATACTCGCACCAGGGTTGTCAAACCAATTAACAGCTGTATATACTAAATTCCTCACATTAGTCTTAAACACAAGGAGAAAGGGTACTTTGTCCCTCCAGTCCCCGTATTCACAGCACCTTACTTTCTTCCTATCACCTGAATGAGGAAACACTAAATGAAAGGCCCAACCTGCCAAGGAATCTATGCTAGTATATCACTATGCAGTCATTCAAATTGCCAAATATAGATTTACAATTCTATGACAACTTATCTTAGTCTAAACCCAAATTTCAATTTACTGTTGGATTAAAAATATTTATGAACTAATATTCATGGCAAGTTGGGCCAAGAATTAACAACTTATTTTAACATGAATAGATACTGGAGGTAAATTAATATTACCAATTTCTGAATCAGAATATGAAATTAATATAGAACATGACAAAAAGAAAGAAGGAAAGAACAAAAACACCATTGCTCTTCAAACTGCATATGAGAAAACAAAATAATTAGAGAAAATAGATGTAAACATACTATTATATTGTTTTTTTGTTTTTTGCTTTTTGTTTGTTTTTTGCAGTATTACAGTACGCTATATTTTCTGGTCATTTTGTTGTTTGCAATGTGATTTCAAATGTTGGGAGATAAGTAAATAAAAATGTGAAGTTATGAACTGGTTCTGTATTAGGAGTACTATCTGGTTAAACATTATGATAAAGGCGTTTTAAGAATTTGTACTTTTAAGCAATCTACATCATTGTAGTCAAAATTTTTAGCATTTGCTTTTTGAGCTACAGGCAGCACATATTCTATGTGTTCTCCACTACAAGATGCTTTCAAAATTTTCTGTTGGAAACTTATATGTAGCACCTTAAATACATGACAAAAAGTAAAGAGGGACAAAACAAGTAAAACACGATACCAAATTTCCATCTCTCAAGGAAATTAGGTCTATAGAGAACGTTATGGTGCTACATTTTGAGAAATGTTATGTTCAGTTATCAAATTATACCTGAGAACAATTTGTACGAGTTTAAGACCTACTTCTCCATACCATCCTCAGCCTTGTCTCCTTTATTATGGCACTCACCAGTATCATACCTCTTTTAGAAACATCAAAGAGCAGCTATGAGCTGCAAAAAAAAAAAAAGTTGAATAAAGTATCAGGCAAATTCATATACAGTATGTATATAAATGCTCTATGTTTATACCAAGTATTTCTATGCAAACAACAAAAAACAACCCATATATCTTTAAGTGGAACTTTCTACTAGTGTTCCACTACATCTTCAGAGCTGTCAAGTTGTTCTGGAGTTTCTGAGAACTGCTTTATGACTGCAAGGTACAATGTAACACTGCAGGAACATTTGACAGAACCAACAGTGCGAAGAAAATATATGTAAGTATAATAAACTATCATAATGGCATACATATAGGTTGAAAACTACCCCTTTGACTAAATGAACATACAAGAGGTGCATTTTTTAAAATAAAGAAATATAAAGATTTAGCTCAAGAATGAGCTTCCCTTTGAAATTAAAAAAGAAAAGTGTACCAGTTAACTATTTCAATGTCTTGGGGATGATATTAGGTATTCTTACCGTAAATTTCTGCACTTTCTAGTCCATTCTTTCATATATCATCCCCATCAACATCAAATCCGGTTTTGTAAGCAGACATTTATATAAGTATTTCAATGAACCGGGGTACTGTCTCATCTGTGAGGCTCCCAAAGTTGCCTGTACTAGTTATACAGACATTTTATATCTGTTCTCTTTACTGCTCATTTTGTTATACAGAGTTTTTATTCAAATATATGAACAACAAATTCTTATTTTTTTAGACATTTTTTATTTTTTCATTTTTTTTGTTTTAAGTTTGAGGTAGTGAATGGGCTTTGGGTGCATGGTTCTGGCAATGACATAAAACCAAACATACTACTCTGCACCAGCAGATGAAACACTAATGAAAAAAAATTAATTCCAGCTCTGAATAATATGCCAAAACCACACCCAAAGTAAAAATATGGTGATGGTTGCTGAGGCAACACACCAAACGAAACACTCAATTGCAGCTATAGTATTTCTATAGATAAAATTATGCTTGGCAGCATATCATTGCTTATGAAAAGAAATCTAACATTGTGAATTAACGGAACTGATAAGGAGAAAGAAAAAAAAAACAGCACTTGAATTCTTGTCCACAGAAACTAAGCTTACTAGTAAATATGTTTAAGCACAACTAATCTAACAAAAATAATCAATGTTCAAAATATGTATTCCTTATAAGATAAAATACCATGTCTATTTTTTATTTTTATTTTTCCACTATTTCCACCAATCTCCTATCCATGACCAAACTGATCCTTGTAGAGAACTGAGGAAGTAGATGTGTTGCTGCGTGAGCTTCCGATCTGCTGGAAAGCTCATGAGGTATTCATTATTATTTAAAGCAAAACCTGAGTTTAGCAAAAAACTAACAGAAAAAACATTGCTTGTATATATTATAAACATTAACATCCATACTGTAATATTTATATAATAATATATATATATATATCTCTCTCTCCTTTATTTATATTAAAACTATCATTATTCAATGTGGCTGCTGCTGTTTCTGCTGCAAGGATCAATCTGTTTACATGAAGTACAAAAATTAGGAAGGAGATGGTTTCGATTAAGCTAAGAGAAACAAGTGCCTCCTTTTCTTTCTTCTTTGTTTTACATTGTATAGTGAAACAACCTATTTGTTAACAAGCTTTCTTCCTGGCTGTCTACTACTAAAAATAAAAGAACAAACAGATGATCTGTATAAATGAAAACTCATGTAAGAATCAACTTGTAGATTTTTTCCTTATATCCTAATATGGAAAGAAAACTCTCCCAATATTCGTTCTGTGTGGATTTTAGTCATTAACCCCCCCTCCCCTTAAGAGTACCCCTGTTTGAAGATTTTATGCTTTGCTCGAAGGATTTGGACATGAGGAAGTTGCAGCTAGATCTGATCTGTATTTGCATTCCAAACAAAATACTGCTGATAATTATCTTCAACAATAGCTCCTATCTCTATAAACATTAACAACCCCCTCTTTCCAATCCCTTCACTTAAGATATCAATATTGAAATGTAATGTTTTGAGCATCACTCAATAGATATAAATTTAATATTATAAGACTGAATTGGGAAAACAACTACTTATATATTTTTCATGGCATTGAAAAAACTTAATTCCCAGTCTTTTAAGTTTCACTCAATTTTTGTTCTTTTCAATTATTATACAGCAGCTGTTTTGGAAGTCACTGTACCAAACAGATGATAAAAATGCTGAAACGACAAAGTTGGTCATGGCTATAAGTAGGTGGTGCACCCACTTTATAACAACACAGCCTCGCCTCAAGGCGCAAACAGGAACACCACATACTAATCCATGACCAGCACAAAAGCACCCATGTCTAATAATATTTTCCTATGCTGTACCCTGGATCTAATAATCTAACAAAAATAAAACTTTCACCCTCAGAATAAAATGTTCACACTGAATAACATAACGACCAACCTATTTTGCATATGAAAAGAAGAAAAGCTGCAATAAACATAGAGGTCGGGACTAACTCAACAGTATCCTTTAGCTACTTCTACCCGTAAACTACTAGAATCAAGTAACCCAGCCTTAAAACAACATTTAACTGTTTGGCAAGCTCCTTCCAAATTACTTTTAATCTTAAGCTTTGATACTCCAAGTGTGTGACTTCTTTATTATCTAGTTTTACTTAATGAAAAACAAAATTTCAAAATTATGTCTACACAATTGTGATTGTGTTGTGTAGTCTCCTGTTGTTTATCTCCCCTGTAGTTTGTTTTTGTTTACTGCAGTAATATGTCAGAATCCACCTAAGTTTACAGTTTCAGTCGGTGTAACTTTTTCATCTTTGATCTTGTATTGATAGAATAAAATTGTAATATTTGCTCAGCTGTCTTATGCTTTTGTTGGAGGGTTTGGTTTGTGGTGTTTTAAACTTTGTTTAACATGTTCAAAATGAGTTATGTTTCAATTTGGATTTTTGATCAACTGTTTTAAATGCCTGAACAGGTTTTCGTTTTCTTAGGTATTACTGAAAATTTTGAAAACAACGTAAACAAATATTTAAGACATGCATACTTTGACATTAATGAATTGAAAAACGTTGAGGCTTAGTGGGCTTTCAGCTTGCACATTGGATTTAATTTTGAGATGGTGGAAAACTGTCTGTTGTTCCTCTATCTTGCTAACCAGTTCACAGTAAAAAGTAAATGTGCAGCCATTCAGATAAATTCACACTGTCTAACGTTTTCTTCTCCATTTTTCTTGCAACACATAACCCATGCTACGTGTTATTTTAATTTTATATTAAAAAATCTAACAAAAAAAAATTTCTCCCAACAATGTATCAAAAATAAACTTTGTTTATAACTTTGCTTATAAAGGCAAAAAAGGACCACGATATATTTGCAACAATTGTGGCCCTTTTTCTATTTTTTTTAAATTTAATTTTTTTGTACTAACTAAACAACAGGATGCTTGATAGTTGTTATTTCAAAGCAACCTGAAATTGCTTAATCTTATATTTTTATCATCACCTCCATTAAGAAACCCCTTAAAATTGAGGTCTCAGAACACCGTATTATCGAATCACATTATAAAAAATCGACGCATTACCTTCATAACGAAGCATTTGTAAACACTTTCCTTCTTTTTTTTTTCTTTTTTTCTTTTTTTTTTTCTTTGACTGAGTGAAAGTTTGGTGGACCTTTCCTTTTACATACAGTAAATACAATACGACAATTACACTTTTTTCTCACTTTTTTCCTTCACAGGAATTCCGATCCTTGGAGGAAAAAAGTCATTTTTACAAACAATTCCCACTTTCCTTAAAAATGAGGAAAGCAGAAGGTTAAGATTAATCATTATTAATGCCATCATGGAATTAAGACAGGGAAGGAGTTAAGAAAGGCAGAAGTGTTGCACATGCTATCAAGCCATGCAGTCACTTCCCTCGCAACGCAATTGTTTTCATTTTGTTTCATAACAAAAACACAACACGTTGCGGCACACACCCCATCCTCTCAACAACACGTTCATTTCCCCTCTCCATTACAAATTATGAAATAAAAAAGGGGGGGGAAAAAAGGAAAAAGATAAATGAAACAAAAAGAGGAAAACAAGAAAAAACAAAAGAAGGAAAGGAAAAGGAGCAAAACTACTTCCATCAAGTCTGGTAACAAGTCCCTGAATCAACTTAAATAGAGACGGGAAATAGAAGCACATTTTCGGATCCTTCATGTTGTCAAGATATAAATGAAGCCGCTAAAACAAGTTATAAACATTGTTCTCGCCTCCACTTAAAATTTCTCCCATTTACTCATCCATTAAAACACGTCAAAACTCCTAGTTCGCAAGTAATCGTTGACATACTTAACAGATGAATGTCGTGGCAAGTCAAGTCTTCACACAAAATATTTTTATGCATCAGGAACTCATGATGTTATTCCCCCCTCCCTTCCTGCTAGTATTTTCAAAACCAATCTTCATTTATCAGGATCATCACATCTTTGGTATAAATGTGGGGTGTACTTAAACTGCTTTTCTTCTGATGAACATATCTGAGGTATATATGTTGTTTCAAACTCCATGACACATGGGTGTTGATGTTTCATTTTTATTTACTGTTGTGATGGATCTCTGCGAGATGTCCCTCGACTCCCTCTTGTTCCTGATGATAAAGGCTGAGCTTGCATTACCATGGCTCGGATGCGACGCTGAGCAGACTGTAACAAACAAAAGTTCCTTCTTTAGAACTAAAAAGCTGAAGTTACTGACAGAGGGGCATCAGAAAGTAAACAAGCTACAACAATAAAAGCAACTAAAATTTCACTTAGCTTTATACTTAAGGTAAACTAAAAGATACCTAAAACTTCAATATATTATGGTTTAGTCACTAAAATTTATTATAAAATGTTCATCGTTCCTTAAGTTTACAAATGTAATGTTATTTACTATAAAACACATTATCTCACTAAGGACGTTCAGAACAAAATTAAGCTAGTCCAAATGAACAAAAGCTAGATATGGTTCCAGAAGTTAAAACGAGAGAGAGAGAGCCATCAACAATCAAAATTTACAAAATTGGCATGGAATGGCAGCATGAGAAAAATTTATTATAAAATGTTCATCCTTCCTTAAGTTTACAAATGTAATGTTATTTACTATAAAACACATTATCTCACTATGGACTGTTCAGAACAAAATTAAGCTAGTCCAAATCAACAAAAGCTAGATATGGTTCCAGAAGTTAAAACGAGAGAGAGAGAGAGAGAGAGAAAGCCATCAACAATCAAAATTTACAAAATTGGCATGAAATGGCAGGATGAGATGAGAACTGTACTTTGACTTGCTACAAGGGCTGTTCAATAAAGAATGATCATAATTTTTGCACTTAAATTCAATCTTATTATATTCTGTTAGCTTAATGTGAAACAAACACGCTGTAGTAGTTTCATTGTTGGTACTCCTGGTTCCCGCCTGTGAGAACCAGGCAAGTTCAGACATGTTCAGTATTAATTATTCTTTCACACTGGCAGTGTGTATGTTCAGTATTGCCTATTGCTGCAATGGAGGTAACAAGCGAGGGACAATATGCGGCTTTGAAATTCTGCTTTTGCCTCAACAAATCTTGAGTTGAGGCCTGTACAATGTTACAGGAGACCTATGGAGAGTCTGTTCTTCCCTACAGCACAGCTCGAAGGTGGTTTAAAATGTTTAAAGAGGGAAGACGATTTCAATCAAACGTAATCACTGCTAATAAAACTTGGCTACATCATTTTGATCCTGAGAGACAACAGCAAAGCTCAGTGTAGAAGTCTCCTTCATCACCAACCCTCCAAAAAGCAAAAGTGGTTGATTATTCTGGGAAATTTTGGTCATCTCATTCTTTGATATTCATGGAATGGCTTATCAGCATGTACCTGCACACACAGCAGTAACTGGACAATACTAAAGGGATGTCCTGAAAACATTGCAGGTCCAGTGAGTGAGTGTGTGGTGTTTTAGGGCCCGTCGACAACAAGGTCATTTGGGATCAGGCGCAAAAGACCACATTTCCATGAAGCAGGCTGGATGCTGCTCCATGATAGTGCGCGGCCACATATTGAATATGTTGTTGCTGAATATCTTGCAAAAATCAACGTGAAGTGCATCCCTCACCCTCCCTATAGTCCGGATTTAGCCCCATGTGACTTTTTTCTATTCCCTAACTTGAAGAAATGCCTTCGTATTATCCATCAGAAGTGGAGGTGATTTTGAAGACTGGCAGAAATGCTGGGACAAGTGCATCACATCCAGGGGAGACTATTTTGAGGACCATCAAAATTATGAGTAAAGGTACGTCATTATAAAAAAAAAAGTGATCATTCTTTATTGAACAGCCCTCATAGTATCTTCAGCTGCCATATATACTGGTGCAACTAGTTTTAATTATTTTGGGGTTTCATGATCCAGAGAATGTGTATCAGTTTGGTTAACATATTATTTAGTGGTATTTTAATTTTATTTGTAATAAAATTCCAGAAATTAGTGGCATTGATGAAAACAAATTCAGTGCATAGTGAAACCAGTGAAGGGGGTATAAACCCTATCAATAGCGTAAGTGATTATTTTGCGAGGTATACAGAAGTAACTGAAGTGGCATCCCCTCCCCCTCCAGTGTATGTGATATGGAAAATTGTCTTGTATCTTCAGGTTATTATGTGTGATGCCTATGAATATCAAAACATACTTTAAACCGCTCATACAATAAGTCCCAAGAAATCCAGGAACATCAGTTGTAAATGAATTCCTTGTGAATTTCAAAAATAAATTTTTATTTTTATTTTACAAAACCATTAAGGAGCTTACTTACAAACTTGATCAAAAATAAAATAGAAGGAGGAAGTAGTTAAAATCTTATATTATTTATTCAGGAGAAGCTAGATCTGGGGCTCCTTCAATCCAGCCAATTATGTTGTTCTACACTCAACATGTAAGCATTTCAATACCTGTGATACAATTCAAAGGAACAGACATGACATTACATGATGAAAATTTTTTATCACCCCACCCAAAAAGAACTAGCAGCAGCTATACAGATTAAAAGTGTACTGCTCTTTGTTCATGCTAGCTACCTGCTACATTTGGATGAACCAAGCTATGAAAGCTATCAGCTGCTGAAGAATGGAATTCTAGATCTCTATTTTAGATTCTGGCCAGAGGAAAAGTAATCATTAAATTTTCATAAATGAATTTAAGATTGGTGAGATATTGGAAAGTGCTGACAACACAATGTTGTGTGCCGTTATGATAGCAAAAATTTCCAAGAATTCAATGGGTGTTACAAAAAGCCAGCTACTCATTTAGGAAAACATCTGAGCTACAATTTTTAAGAGCAAATTTCATACACAAACAAGTGTTTGCAAAAGTAAAACTTCAGCTTTTGCAAACAGCACTTATACCTACTGTCAATAAATTGGTAGTTTTACTTCTTCAGAGATTTTCTTTTTAGTTTAGAAGCTAGGCTCATGTATGAATAACTAAGAAAGCTAAATCAAGAGAAAAAATCTGAGTCAATGACTCATTTTAAATCTCATTTAACACATTTTGGAAGTTTGTTACCTAAATTGTCAACCAGACACTGATCCTGGATGGTAAAGCTACTATAGTGCCAGTTCTAGGAACCTATATAATGAGTGATATATAATATACTGAAGACTGCTCTCATTTTTCCACATAAAAATACTTTCCTGATTTGTTAGTTTTGACTCTGGATTTATGCCAAATTTTTCATTCAAAAATGTGTGAAAACTGCCATTTTGTCATGTTTCTGATTTATACATCTGAAGCTGATTAAAATAATAAATAAACCCTAGTGTGAAGGCCTAAGAGGGCCAAGGCCTATCAACCCGACTGCTGGCCTCACCTATTTATGCAAGGTAGAGGTGGGTGAGCATCCAACGGAGTGATGTGATCAGCATCTTGGCATCCCCCAGCCGGAATGTTGGTTTTAGTGACCAGGGCCACTTACCTAGCGTAAGCTCCTCATTTTCCTCATGATGCTGAGTGGGCACCGGCCCTACAACCGGGACTTAAAATCGGCACCCCATGTGTGGGATAGAACCCGGGCTGCTTTACTGTTGCCGATTAAAGTTAAAAAATTTCATGAAGTCCTTCCAAATTTGTCTTTATCTCTCAGCCAGTTTTAACTCAATCAGGTTCTTGGTTAAAGGCTGTGTCATTCTACGCAGAACACCTCAATGAAATAAAAAGGTGTTTTACTCCTTAGATGCAGAAGATGCAAGCAACATTGCCACAGCACAAGAATGTTTTGCTAATATTGGCATCCAAGATAAGATAGAGTACCAACATCCATAAGAGCTTCTCCAAAATACCTGCTATTATAACACTGGAAGCTCAAAATAATACCTTAGAACATTCACTTTCTTTGATAGACAAAATTTCAGTAGTCTTCAGAGACTCGCAGTATTGTGAAAATTGCCTTTGAGAAACTCAGGTATTAAAGAAAAATCCTGGTTAAGAAACACTGTAAAATTTCTTCAAAACTTTCTAGTACAGAAACGTATAAGGAAGAGAAATTCATTCATAAAGAACCGTTGTGCTTTTCACATGTTCCAGTAACGTCATGTGACAATGAGAGATCTTTTCACAGTATAAAAATTCTTCATTAAAAAATCCAGGAGCATCCCTCAAGAAAATCCCATGATAACTCTCGTGTACTGTAACAAGCTTGAGCAAGGTAAAAATTCCAAACAATACGTTTATGATTAAATTTGATATTTATTTGCTTATTTTTGGTGCTTATTACATTTTTCGTGCTTATTTGCTTGCTTATTTCACCATTTGATTGTGCTCTAGTAATCACGCACTGACATATGGAAATGTGGTGGAGCCCCATCTTGTTGAAATAATAACCCTGCTTTATCTTAAAGTAAATGAGGCATGAATCACTGTGTCAGCATGTTCAGATAAGATAGACCAGTAATAGTGCTTCCAACAAAACAGATGGGCCCAAAAACTATCACATGACACAGCACAGAACACACTAACTTGGGTGAACCCCATACATGTTCTAAAGCACGAGGATTTTCCATCACCCATACTCTGACATTATGCTTGCTTTTGCCATTCAAATGAAAGGTGGCTCCATCACTGAAAATCAGTTTATTACATCTGTCGTCTTCTAACAATTGCTGGAATTAAACAAAAATCATGGCACCAATTACTGTCTGCTCTCGAGAGGGCTTGATGCAGTTGTAAATGATATGGTTTCATTCTCAGACGTTTATGCAGCACATTCCATTCTGTCCACTGTACTAAACCCAGCTGTCTGCTGCATAGTCAATTTCCTCGGACTTCGCATGTAAGCTTCAATTGTGCGCTCTACTGTTTTGTCTGAGACAGACAGGCATCCTATAGATTTCTTTGCACAGAGATCTCCTGTAGTTGTAAATCTTTAATACCACGCAAGAATTACCTTTTTATTTGGCGGTTCCTTACAATATTGTGTATGGAATCTCTTTGTACAACCTTGTATGAAATTCAAGAACACAATATGCACACTCTGCTGTTATAACCATTTCTGTTACCGCCATGTGGTAAACAGATGTACCAACAACACGCAAAATTTTAAATGCAACCTGAGCTTCTCTTTTAAAAGTGTGTATACACACATGGTTATGTACGAGTATATATGGTTATATCCAGCAGGTGTAGAAATACTTTTTTTAATACCATTTAACTGTTTTTCGTATAGGATATGCTTGTAATACCTGATCTAGATTCACACCACTCATATTTGACCTGTTATTCCACAAAAAATGGAGTAGCTAGCATGTCATCTGTAGACCAGCACATATCTATTTTGTACGTTAACAAATAAAACACACACTGTCCACTTCTCTTAGGCTCTAAATTGCCTTTAGAGGTCAGGTCTTCCTTCACCATAGTCACATGTACATTTGTTTCTGCAACAATGAGATACTTAAGACTGCAGTAAAAAATTTTTTTGTGGAAATGTTAGTTGGCTATCCAAAGTTAGCTGAACACCAAAGCCTAAGCTCTTGAAAATGTCTATTTATTTTCGAGTTATTTTGACTACCCCATCCTATTGATTCTTCATGAAAACCTGAAAGGTCATTTTCTTCCTCGCTGCTACCTATATCCTCAACACCTTCCTCAAAATCTGAAAACCTGCCATCAATAGCCAAATCTCTGTCAAACATAAAAAAGTTCTCTATATTTCCTGGAGTGACATCAGAAGCTCATATGCTTCCTATGCAAGCTAATTTATTTGTTAAATTACTAAGATAAGCCATGGTCAGCACTGACTTGTAACAGTTTCAAATGTTTCAAATGTCTTTTCAATGAACTCCTGATAGTTAAAATAAATCACTCTGAACCCAGAGAGTCTAAATAACTAAAGGTTGAAAATAACAGAGGCATAAGACTACAATAACCTTTGGTTGTGAAATATTCTAAGGTGCACGTTCAGATGCAGACAGATTCATTTATTTCTTTACATTGTGAGTGTGTGACAACATACACAATGATTTCATGGTAGCATAAACCGAACCGTAAAACTGTGAACCAAAGAGCACTTTGCTTACGCAGTGATATATAAATCTCTTTCTAACCAAAAAACCAAAATGACTCGCAAATTAGATGTGTTCGATGCAAATAGCTTTTTGTTAAAATAACTTAATAAATTCGGAAAACATGAACATGTATTTATGAAGCATTTTTACAATATTTAACAATTCAAATGTTAATTTTGAACTCTTTCTAAATTTATTCAATTTATTTTTTAAAATTAATTTAAAGTTGTTTTTTTTTGGCAGAAATACTACAAATTTCGATGGTAAGAATGTCAAACAATATTTATGATGCTGCACATTATTTTATCAAATTCTAAAGCAGAAATTCAGGCTGTGGCATCCACATCCTACCCACAGATGGAAAAAATTCTAGAAATACCAAATATAATCCAGGCCATTAAAAAACTTGGAAAACATAGTTTTGCAATGGATTCTGGCCCACTGTAGAGTTCAGGGGAATGAAAGGGCTGATATATTAGCAAAAAACAGGATGTAAGATTACACACATAGAAACAAAAGCCTGTTCATATGAATCATAAGGATTATAAAGAAACCAATTAATGCTAATTACAAATCTGAACTGAAAAAACTGGTAACCAAAATAAAATATAAAAATAATTCCAGAATTATAGAGAGATCTTCTAGAATTGCCACTTAAATCTGCTGTTGTCCTGTAGTAAGCCTCATCATGGCAACATTGCCTAGGAAAAGATCTCCATGGAATTGGCATACTAACTGCTCCAAATTGTGTATTGTGTTCAAGATATAAAATGGACAGAACATCTACAAAACTGTGCAGCTTTACAAAATTATCATGATATAACTCCTAAGTACTGAGAAGTCCAAAGATGAATGACTCATTGTTGACTCCAGAGCATTAGCGACATCACACATGCACGTACACGTGCATGCACAATTTAAATGTCTTGCGCTGTGTATTGACTATCCGTTCACAGCCCTTGCAGTTTAAATAGCCACTGCTGACACAGGTAAAGCCTATTGTCTTCCCTATTCCCCTTGCAACTACATAAATACTATCAATAAAATAATTTCTGCAAATGTTTATATCAATTAACATGAAGTAGGTACAGGAATAAGGGTTCATAAGAGAATAGTTTAAGAGTATGGAAACTCATTTGAGGGCAACATTACAGTTTTAGAAAAAAGGCGTGTGTGTGTGTGTGCGCGCGTGCGTGCGCGCACACGCCTAGTATAAATCAAAACCTAAAAAGTTTGTTGAATACCAAAGATCAGTATCTTACAAGAATGTGATATGAAGATTATCCACTACAGACTGCTATTTACATGGAACACTCTTTGAACAATTTTATTTTATTTACTAAAAAATGGCTGGCAATGTTCAAGTTATACATTAATATATATTCATTTACAGGATGAACAATTTTAGAGATATTGCTTGTTATTAATCTGAATTTTCCAATACTTATGCTTTTCTCAAATACAAAGTAGCAATTCAATTTTCTGTTTCTTGGCCATGCAAAGAAAATGGAATTTCAAAGGCATCACAGTGCAACCCGCTCTTAAAGAATTGACTATTGCTTAAATACTACTGTACTCTCCTATCTTTACCACAAAAACATTTACCCAAAGTTGGCTGAGGTGCTAATGCAAGATCAGCATGTGACAGAGGGCCACAGAATGTTAGGACATTAATCACAGTTACATTCAATTAACTGTTCGGTTGTTCAGGAACTTCAGTTCCTACCAGTGTTAGGCTTTTATCATACACATCAATGTGTATCTTCAGCAAAGCATACATTTGGAAATACTGAGTTATTTGTTGGGTATTCTTTTGAATCTTCCCTTGTTGGTTTTTGTCTGGTTATCTTATATTTATATATGGATTGAACTTAATGCAAATTATGTACTTATCACCTTTAAGCATGTTCAAATTCTCTGAACATAGTCTTACAATGGAATGAAAGAGAATATGCATAAAGCATATTACAAAGGAAGCATGTATGCTGCATGCAAAGTGATACCAAACCTAAGTGGCCATAGTCATATCTCCTTACAAAAAGCTAAGAGCAGCTAGGAAATGTGAAATCAGGGTTTTTATTTAAGCCATGGTAAATCTAAGGTGTGTATAAATAATAAAGGCAATGAAATTTAAAATTCTATATTAAAAATAGCATGAGTCCAACTTAATGAAAATAAGAAGAGCTATACATCATCACAGCGCTATGATGGATTCAATGAACATTTTGGCAATAAGCAAGACATAAAATTATTCTTAAAAGTTCAACAAAAGACGAGAAACGTTTTTGCAAATATAAAATTCATAAAACTGTGCTTACGGAATAAAGTAACACCCCCGATTTGTCCAGAAAATAGTCAAACAAGGCAACGAAAATCAACAACAAAGGGCTGCTGAGAAAAAGGTTTTAATACTTGAAATTAACAAACATTACAAACATTTGGATGAAATAGAATTAAAACTTTACCGACTTCATTCAGTTTTAACGAAAGCGCTGGGAAACGCGATGTGGGAAAACTTCGAATAAAACTATTTGGCAGCCCTAAGCAAGAAAATGAAAGGAAAAACTGTAAAACTAAAATACAAATTGGCTAATTTGTGCAACATGTATTCACACCGAAATCATACTGGAAAAAAGTTAAACATCGGAAATAGCAACGTAAGTCGATCAGTAATCGTTACACACGCTAAATGCAAAAATGAAATAAGTATCGTAAACGCAAAAATGAGCATGCAAATCTTTGAAAACATCGTAAACCTAACCAGTCAAAATTTCTCCAAAAAAGAATTGGGTCTTTCAAATAATGGATTAAAACCATGCGTCAGTTTCTCAAACAAAATTGCAGACTACATTGCAGATATCAACATTTCAACGCAGGTTCTACCAGTATCCAAACAAAATTCAGTAAAAAGCCAATGTGAAAATATTTTGGAGGAAATAAAAAACAGATCCTTTCATAAGAAGAAACATAATACTATCCATTCTTTGAAGCAGAAAAACGTTATATACATAAAGGCGACAAAGGTAACATAATGGAAAAATCAGATTATATTGAAAAAATGGAAGAAATGCCAACTGACAATGAATATGAAATCATTAACAAAAATCCTCTAACAACTTGCATACAATCATTTGAAAAAACAATAGCAAAATCAAGCATAATACCAAACAAATGTACAGTTAAACCAGATAACCCAACCTTACCTAGACTTTATGGCTTACCCAAAATACACAAACCATCCATTACAATGAGACCTATAGTTAGTACAAATTCACCAACATACAAACTTGCAAAGTGGCTAATAAACAAATTCAACTCATTTCCAAAATTCGACAGCCTAAGCATCAAAAGCACCTATGAATTTATAGAACACATTAAGGATACTGAACTAAAAGAAGAGGACACACTAGTCTCGTTTGATGTTAATCAACTCCCACCGTTGATAGAAAAATGGCTCAAATAACTTGTAAGAATAGCGTTTGTAAGAATAGTTGGTACAAGAGTGAAAGTTGTGCGTGTGTGTGTGTCCACCACAAATCTCACTTTGCGGTCGCCTGGAATCGAACCCGGGCTGCCTTGGTGAGAGCCAAGCGGTCTAACCACTGAACAACGGCACGGCCATTGAAGATTGTAATATGTACAATAGAAAACTAAAATCTCAGGTTGCATGTATATGGTTTTAGATCACTTCTTAAATGTTGCTTTGAAATATTTTGCTAAGGAGCTAATGTTGTTTCCAAATCTGTACCCAATAGTAGAGACGTTCATTCCAAACTTGGCACCTCACTTGACCAGCCCCTCTCCCAGTGCAACAATTCCCTGCTCTCTATTTGGTGCAGTAAGAATTTTTGGAGAAACTTTCTTTCGTGTGACGCGAGAATATTTTCCAAGTCCCAAGGTGCAGCTATACGCATGCGCAAGCAAACAACCTGCAGGTTCTCATGTTGCAGCTGACATGAAAAAGATGAGTAGCACTTGTAGCCAAGCTCTGCAAAAATGCTCAAGACTTCTGTCCAACACCAGTGGAGAAAGACATGTGGATGCAATTGAGGAGCACGTTTTCAAAACTCAATAGATGCAACATTTTATGAAATTGAGTTATATATAGTATCTGAATAATTGTCACCTTCTACATCCTTTTGTGAAGTCAGATTTTGTAAAATTCGAGTCATGTCCTGTGTAGAAATTGGGAATATTAGCAGTTTTTTCAAAACTTGACAGATGCACTTGCTCAGTTAAAGCAAAAGTAGATAGATGCAACTTTATGCTTTTATGAACTTGCTCAGTTAAAGCAAAAGTAGATAGATGCAACTTTATGCTTTTATGATCCAGTGTGTAGCAAACTCAATTCTATGAAATGCATGTTGGCATAGACTGCCATCACACTATTGCAATTCCTGCAAGCTTTGTACACTGCTGCACCGTTGGCAATAACTGCAAACTCAGGTTGTGCAGTTGGATTTCACATTCATTTCTGAAAGCTTAGTTATACTTACAGGGCATTTTATTTTTAGTTGACACATTGCACAGTACTATGCACAATGAACAGGACCTCAGATTGTGAAACCGCACCAGTCGTAGAATTTGCAGGAGGTAGGAATTACAAAAACAAGAAAAGGAAATCAAAATGCAAGTCAAGGAAAGCTCATACTCTAGCAATTTCATGTTCACATGGTCTCGAGTGCACTCCACAAAATCCTAAAAGTAAAGGGCATAAGCACTGTATTGTAGCTGATCTGACTTATGATACAAGTGGATTTCACCAACATCTTACTGTGCTCAACAAAATAGATTAAGATAAATTCCTTATGAATTTAAAATGAACTTAAACGGATAAATTCCTTATAGGTGGATTTCACTAACATCCTTCTATGCTAAAAAAAAATAGATCAAGATAAATTCCTTATGAAATATGAGTATTACATCTCCTAATCGCAGAGTGGTAAAGCAAGAAGATGCAAATAGAAAGCAGACTCTTAGCATTAAATGCAGTGTGATAACTAGGGTCCGGATTTTGATGAAAAGTCATCTTTTTTCTGAGTAGTCATAGACGATTCTTATTGGCAATTTAAGTGCATTCTGGAACAAATACGTTATATATATATATATATATATATATATATATATATATATATATATATATATATATGGTTTTTAGAGGTCATCAAAATAATTTTTTTTTTTTTTTTTTTTTTTT
The DNA here is from genome assembly GCA_030765055.1 of Mantis religiosa. NCBI lineage: Eukaryota > Metazoa > Arthropoda > Insecta > Mantodea > Mantidae > Mantis > Mantis religiosa. The sequence goes on along the minus strand of CM060950.1, from coordinate 266,586,823 downwards.
TTTTTTTTTTTTTTTTTTTTTTTTTTACATTTTTATAATAAAGCCACTTTTCAACATTTAAATGAATTTTCCGGTCATTTTCTTTCTTTTTCATGAATTTATAGGGCATTTTCATCTGTAGCCTGCATTCGGGAGACTCAGGTTTGATTCCCGTGGCAGACCTGACCCTGACTTAGGGGATTTTTAAATAACCTGTGATTAAAAGTTCATTTATATATTTTATATGAAATAGTAACTTTGTAAGTGTGGTAAACATGGAATTAACACAGGTCAGCATACTGACAGTACTGGTGAATTTATGATGCATCAATTCGAGGAGTTGCCGATTACATCATGCAATATGTGTGGATTGCATCCACAGCAAAACATTTGCGAGCTCTTCAAAATGTGAAAAAAAGACAAGCGTCTCAGTTACTGTTAAAAGAAACGGCTTCGACGTCAAGTAACAAGTTATCTTCCTTTTATAAAGAACTATGTGAAGTGTTTGTTACTGCAAATATTCCGCTAGGAAAATTAATTCCAAATTACGATATTTTCTTGAACGTCACACTGGTCATACAATTGAATGAATGAATCAACTTTGCGTAGAAGTTGCCTACAAAAATGTTATGAAGACACGTGAAACTGAATACATGAATGTGTGAATGGAAAAAAAAAGTTATGTATCAATTGATGAGACAACTGATTCAGAGGGGCCTTATGTGACCAATGGTACACTAGAAGCTACTAGTGCCGGACAAATGCTTCTTCTAACCTTCAGAGTTTAGATATGCAAAATTATAATATATTGATAATTTTATAATATAAAATTATATTCAAAATTATAATCAGGTAAAACTCATTCGTTTTACTCCACTCATGTTTCTTAGTTTCTAGCAATGCGTTATATAGTGCTATCCATATAAACCTGAACCACTAATAGGACACACGTGCAACTTTAGGACAATATAATACAGAGCTAGAGATTACCTTATGCTATTGTCACGGCAATAGGCATAAAAGTTTCGGCACAAATAAGAGGACAGTCGGCGGATGTAGTTTCGTGGTAATAATGAGCCTTGCTGAGCAGTTAATGATAGCGCCGCTATTGTAAGCGGGCGCCGGCGGGCAGCGATAACTGAGGTAAAGGACTCGCCAGCAAAGATTAAGTTACCCTTCTAGAATGTGATAGAATAATTTGGAAATTTCTGGACTGATAGAGATTGTTCGGCTTCTGGCTGACTTTAGAACCATTTAGAGTTACGAATTAGGTACTTAAGGACGTGACGGCTGGAGTAGTAGTGTAGGAGTAGTTGTGTAACAAGAGTGTTGTTGTTATGAGAGCTAATGTAATCAGCTGTCACAGTTTGTTAATGTCATCAACCTTAGAAGACTGTGTATATGTGATGTAATGTTGTTACGTAAGAATTGAACAGTGTATCTCTACGAAAATAAAATTATATATATTATAAAATATATATGTCAGATATGCAAACTGTTTGATAAATCCATGTATTTATTGCGGCCTAGTGGAATACAGCATGACGACATACATCTCTTCCTAACAGATGCGGCACCTTAAATGGTAAAGGCGGCAAAATCCATCCAATTATTTTACAGTAAGCATGTTACGTGTTTAGCCCTTGCTTTTCATCGAATTGCAGAACAGGATTTCCAGAAGTAGATGCACTAATTTCCGCAGTAAAGAAAATATTTTCGAAAGCGCCAACCTGAACTATATATTTCAAAGATAAAGCACGTAATATAGCTTTGCCCCCGGCACTAATTTTAATATGCTGGGGTACATGGTTAACTGCACTGTGACCATTTTCAAATAGCGAGACAAGTTGTGAATAGCTTAGATAGGGTAGATTGTTAAGGCAATTGAAAGCGCACAGGATCTGTTTTCTGATACTCAAATCCAAGGTAAATTAGCTTTCATAAAATCAAATTTTACATTTTTGACGGATACCATAACCCGCCTAGAAGAAAGTGGCATGACATTGGATAAGTCGATTGAGTTAGTGAGCCTTGCGGAAGAGAGGATACAAAATGTAAAGGGTGAGATTGGGGACAAAAACAGAAACTACAATTTGTGTTGGATAAAAATAAAGCATACCAAACAGTTTGTCAGATTGCCAATATATATCAGGAGAAAACTTCGGAACTGATATTTTTGAACAGGATTTAACAGGAAGTGACAGTGTTCTTCAAATCTGCACTTATAACATCTGTGGAAGTGGAGAGAAGTTTCTCAAAGTATAGGTAAAGCAGTTTTAGCTGACAACCGCCGTTCCTTTACTTTTGATAACTTGAAGATGTCCAGTGCTAAGTAAGGTATGTTTTGGCTAGTGGGTACATTAACTTATTGCTTCATATTTTATAAAATTTAAAATCACCTGATGAATTTTGAATTTATTATTTAGTACCAAAATTGCATTATTTACTAAGAAAGTTTATTTTATAACGTGGTTATTTGAACCATATATTATTTGTCTGTGACAGTTATTAATTATGGAAGAAACTTAATTTTTGTTAGGCCATTTTCTTTTTACATTTTATGTGCATTTTTTTTAGATTTTAAGGGCATTTTATAGCTCATTTTTAGATCAACAACTTCTGGGCCCTAGTGATAACTAATGATGGCCGAGTGCAAGCTTCCAAGGAATCACAGGGGTGTCAAAAGATTATCTCTTCTGGCTAGAAAATTTCACTTCTCCGGGAATGAACCAAAGGAAACCAGGAGGAGGTTACAGAACAGGAATATTAGCATTTCTGCTGCTATAAAGCAAGACAGAGAAGTACAGATGTAGAGAAAGCCATTATGCGAGAGCAAAATCAAGGAGAGGATATTTACCTCCAGAACTTAATATCACAAAAATGTGGGCCAACTTTTGCAACGAAAGAAGATTAAGAAATCTACCAATCTACTCATTTTCAAAATATAAATATATATTGTACAACTTCTTCAATCTTTCATTCCGTACACCACACATTGACACATGCTCAACCTGCAAAATGGGAACGATGAAGATTAAGACAGAAGAAGATGTGGAAAAGAAAAATGAACTAAGAACCATGAACAGACTCCACAAGCTGCTTTCAAAAAGGTTTTATCAGCTATTGAATGAGGAAAACACCGAGACAATCACTGTTTGCTTTGATATGCAGCAGAACTAACCACTGCCTAAACTTTCTGTTAGCAAGGTATTCTATGCAAGACAGGTGTGGCTGTATAATCTATTCATAATGGTTCTATCTAAAACCCAGAACAAAGACATTTCCTTGTATACATGGTTGGAAACTGAATCTGCTAAAGGCTGCAAACAGGTTGCCTCAGCTTTGCACTTCTTGCTGGAACTGGGAGAAAGGATGTCCAGCAACGCTTCTACCATTTGTTTATTTTAAGACTCCTGCTCTAGTCAGAACAAGAATAGTGTGATGTTCATGCTTAATGCTTTCCTGGAGAAGAGTAGAACATTTTTCCGCATTTCACATATCTACCCATCTGGGTAGATCTGTGCCCTATTTGGGCACAGTTCTATGCCTCTTGATAGAGTTTTCGGCAGAATAGAAAAAGAGTTTAGAAAAAAAAGAGTATCTTGAGTCCTGATGAGTACCATCAGATATTACAAAATCATGGCTCTGTGTAAGTGTTGTTCAAAGACTGGAAAATTAAGGACTTGAAAGAAAGTGCAAAACAAGCACTGAAGTCAAAGCTTTTTTTAAAAATGAATACCCAGCGAATCATACCAAGCAATCAAAGCAATCAAACGAAGACCATAAGGTATGTGTAGAAGTTCAAAATACCTATTCTGCTTTGCCTGTGGAGATGGATGGGATGAAACCATGCAGCCAGTCCTGCAGCGAATTCCTGCTTCAATCTCAAAATGTTCCCAAAATTAATAGATTTTTTTGGAATTCCAGAAACTGCTAAAGAATTTTATAACGATGTACTAGAGGATACTAATAAATGTTAAAATTTACATATTCATATTGTTTGAAATTTCTTTGTATGCATTCAATATGTTTGTTATAGAAATAAAACAAAATATTGTATCATTATTGTGAATGTAGCAGTACTTAGTTTCTAAGTTTATATCTAATAAAATAATCCTTATAAATATTAATATGTTGGTTGTATAGTACATTATGTATTATGGAAAGGTGAAAATAAATACAAAATAATACATACGTAAATAAAAAAGTAACAAACAATAAATGACAAAACTAACAAAACTTCATGTGTGAATTTCTCGCTCACACAGGAGAGTTAATCAGCATATATCAGCTTTTGAAAAACCTCTGCATTTTCAAACCTAAAATCTGCACTAGTTAAACTATTCTATTTGTTTCTTTTCACCTTCAATGAGACAGTTTCAGGAAGGAGAATTGAATGATTAATGCATTTGCTGTGCTAACCAATTAGTATTGCCAATAAATAGAAAAAGCTGTTTTTCTCAGAAAGGCATTTTTGCATCTATCGAGTTTTGAAAAAATGCTCCTCAATTAGCACAGTCCAGTTTTGGAAAATACTGACCATGTCTCAGGTTTTATTGCTTTACAAAAGTAGGCTTGATGTCCAGCAGAAGTACTTATTGTACCGTTAGAAGTGAAGGCTGTTCGTTCTGTGAATTCTTCTAATATTTAAGATCTGTTCAGTACGTTGTTGAAAATCGGGAAATGGCTCGACAAATCAGTAAAATGGACTTGTCCTTATATTTTAATAATGAGGCCTACCTTCAATTATTATATGACAAAGGTCTGCCTAGGACACGGATGTGTTCCAAATGCAATGCCACCCTTAGTGTAATTAGCTAGTTAGTGTAAATTACAGACTATTGCGTGTTTAGTGTAATTAATTAGCTAGGTGGTGCAATTGAGCTACTTTGTAGTTAGTTTGCTAGATAGTGTAATACAGGGATGAATAAGATTGTTGGCAGCATTGCGTTCAATGGAGGATAATTTGGTTGCACTGAATTCGTCAATATAGCTACATATACAGTATGTAAATAAATAAACAATGGAGTTATAACTTCAGTAATGTTAAAAGAATGCCCTGCAGCATGAAGTTGCACTAGAAAGTAAAGAAATCATTATAAAATTATTTGTGGTTGGTTTATTGACACTCCACATATTCATCTGGAAAAATAAGGATCGCGTAATGAACTTTGAAATCCCGCCAGCAGATAATTTGACAAAAAAGTTCATAGTTCCACCACCAGAGAGAGCAGATAACAGTTGCCAGTTGGGAAGAGATTGAAAATGGAGGCCAGGGCCTTTGAAACTAGTCTCTCATAAATATATGAAAAAGTAAGTGACGAGTGTCAATAAACCAACCACAAATAATTTTATATTAATTTTGACGTCACTGTTACTAAATTCCTCCAAACACACATAAAGAAATCATATTTAACATCATAGTTGTATAAAAAGTATGAAGCACTTACATTCAAAAGCAATGTTTATGTCATGCAGAAGCATGTCATGCAGAAGTATGTCAAGCGTGAGCAAGATAGTATGGTGTACGAAGCTTATGCCGAAAGTTGTTAGCAGAGATTCAGAAATATATTTTATTCGCAAACTATTATAACTTTTCAAAATACTCTCCACGAGAACTGATACACTTTTCCATCCTTTGAAACCAGTTAGAAAATGTCTCAGTCCAAGCTTCTTTAGAGATGTCACTTAGAGCACTGTTGTACGCTGCAATAGCCTCTTCATTGGATGAAAAAATCTGCCCAGGTACTTTTTCCTTTGTCTCTGGGAACAAGAAAAAGTCACATAGGGCCAGGTCTGGTGAATAGGGTGGGTGAGGCAAGACTCGCACTTTCTCCTCCAGGAAATTCATGGTTCTGGCAGCCGTGTGTGCTGAGGCATTGTGATGCAGAAGATGCCCACTCATCTTGGGATGCTTTGACCTTCATGTTGCTAAGACTTTCGGCAGAAATTCAGTCACCTATCACTCTGCAGTGTCTGTGTCCAAGGTCACAGAGGTGAGATGACCTATCTTGATGAAGAAAGTGGCCACCATCTTCTTTCCATTGCTAGTTCTCAGAGTTTTTATGGGTGGTTCCTGACCTGGAAAGCACCATACTGATGACTGCCTCTTGGTTTTGGGGTAGTAATGGTACACCATGTTTCATCATCTGTGATGATATTGTGTCTTTGGACCGTCCTTTGTCAAATTCTTCACGCATAAATTCACACCAATCAACTCCTGTGTTTTTTTGGGCTTCTGCTAGGGAATGTGTCACCCAACGCCCACATCTCTTGCTTAGGCCATGAACAATGGTCTGTGCTGCAGTTGACCCAATATTTAGGGTCCCTTCAATATCACACAATGTGAGATGAGGATCCTCTTGGATAATTTTGCACAATGCATCAACATTTTCTTGGGTCACTGTCATTGCAGGGTGACGAGGACAAGGTTCATTTTCAAGAGACTTCCTGCCCCTTGAAAATTCACAGAACCAATTTCCAACAGTGGCACTAGATGGGGCACACTCACCAAACACACATACTAGTCAGGAGTGGCATTCTTCTGCATTTAACTTCTTTTTGTAGCCATAATAAATCATTGCTCAGAAATCACGGCATGACAGATCCATCTTGCACCGTGTCTGACTCACCACTGTCTTCACTTGCTGTCCATGCATGGCCCTGTGGTGGGGGACCGCCACACGCATGCTCCAAGGTCAAAAAATATCGCTCTTTCAAACTACAATAATGTCATGGTTGTCAGATTTTGTCTTAACGCTGCTAAAAACTTTCGGCATGGCCCACGTATAAGGGAGGTGGCCACAATGAGGCTCACAAGCTGCATGTGACTCTTGAGTCAGTCTCGTGCAGCTTTTAACGTCAAGCTTAGAGTAAAATTAATAATTAATGCAAACTATAAGTAAACCGTGATCAAAATGCAATTGGAGGCATGACTTAAACAAAACTGAACTCATTTTTGAATTTATCTATTCTGTATAGAAGGTGTTGGAGTGAAATATGAATAGCCATTACTTCTGCATCAAAATTTGTTGTGTGATATCCTGCTGGTTGATAGAATGAGAACAGTGCACACTTAAGTCCTGCTCCTGAGTTGTCCAAGTTAGATCCATCTGTGTAGATTCTTTAGGTGGGTATCTATTATTCAGTTTCTAATGCTAATGCTTTTAGTACAGGTTTGGAAGTTTCAGATTTTGTAACTATTTGTTCTAAATCTAATTGAATATTAATTGGTTCGAAAGTCAGTGGGTTTTCTTTGATTAAAATGTTTTCTTTGGAATTAGGAAGATCCAGATCTGTTTTTAATTGCATAACTTTGTGTAGGAAACTTGTTTGTGTTTTCATCTTGATTGGTTGTAGTAATCTTTTCTCCCATTTTGTTGTTTTTAACAGCAAAATTTTTTCATGTTGTATTAGTGCCAGCTCCTCTAAAGTTAGATGTATTGGATAGTTCCGAATTAAGGCTTGCATTGCCGTGATTGGAGTTGATTTTGCTGCACCGGTTATTAGTCGCAGGGCCCGATTTTGGCATATTTCTAGGTGATTTATGTTAGAACTGTTTGCTGTAATTACCTCTGCATTATAAAGAAGTATTGGCTTGAGGAATGTTTTGTATGTGGTGTTCAGTGTTTCCCGATTACTGCTCCACTTGACTCCAGCTAATCTTTTCACAACTCAAACATTTTTTGTTGATTTATTTACTACTGCTTCAATATGTCTCCAAGATAATTTTGAATACAAAATTGTTCCTAAATATTTTGTTCCATATGTTTGTTTTAGGTTTGCTTTCTTGAACTGCAGATTTAGTTTCGAGATTTTCTTTTTTACGCTAAATATTTGGAATGTTGTTTTATCAGTATTTATTTTCATCAAATTGTTGTCAGTCCACTTTTCCAATAGTATCAGAGCCTTTTCCAGCGAAGTTTTGGATTTCTCTATTTGTGGGGAAGATGTCCATATGATCATGTCATCTGCAAAAAGTGCTGTCTGTATTTCTGTGTTTGATACAGCCGCGGGAAGATCATTATTCAAAGCAATAATGTACCTCATGATCCTAAAGGTACAACAGCCAAGTAACTAATTGTAAAACAGCCCCTTTATCATTTAAGTTAATTGATGGAAAGTAATCATTCCTTCACACTAGCAGTGTATAGGCTAAGCTTTTGAACAGATAGTCAAACTGAAAAATTCAATGCCAAAGCCAGGATTTGAATGTATCAGTTTGACTAGCTATTCAAAGCCCTTTATCAGCTTGTACAGTGCATGCAAATAGATGAGAGCAGTCAGATGTGCAGTACAAGGAGTGGGAGGAAAGAGGCAGAACCTTAGAAACCTGCGCATGAACACAAATGTAGTGCAAGAGAACCGAGATAACACAGTTATCTGCATCCTGGCAAATATATTGCATTGCATGGAGAAATGTTTGTGTTGTCCTGGTGCTAGACAAGGAGAGACTGGTGCTTGCTCGCTACTTGCTGACCGACCAGCCGACTTCTTGCCACTGCGAATCATGTTCACACGGGTCCATCTGCATGCACTGTACAACAAGCTCATTCTTATTAATTCATTGCAGGTGCACACATTCTCCTATCAGATATTAACCCTTCACGAGCGGAAACCCATATATGGGTGACACGTCCAGTCGCCCACAAGCGGAAACCCATACATGGGTGCGCAGTTACAGAGCCATTGTAGTTGGCTATTTTCATTCGTATAATTAAGATATAGTGCCAGCAGATGGGGAAATGTGCTTTCAAACATTGGTGGTCAGTAAATCCCTGAATTTGCTTTGTCAGGAATTCCTTTCATTGTTCTCACCAGTGAAGCAATAAACAGTGCGGTGTGTGGTACTAGTAAGCCTCATTTTATTTTGTTTTTTGGCATAATGGCAGCAAAGAAAGGGTTGACGGACAGAGAAATTGAAGCTTTGTTGAACAAGAGCAATAGTGATTTGTCAGATTTTCAGTTCAGTGATAATGAGTGAAATATGCAAGAATTCGTGTGTAAGTGCGAGTGAGTGCGAGAATGACTCAAGTGATACTGCAGACATCAGTACACCTAGCTGGGCAGAGGTGAACAATTTTGATCCAGGCCCTATATCTGTTATACCAGTGCACAATATCCAGCAGGGACCAATTCTTCCTTCTCAATTTGATGAGAATACTCCTCCCATAGACTTTTTCAGACTATTTTTTGATGACTAAATTCTGAAAATAACCACCAAGGAAACCTGCATTCAAAGAAACACGAAAGAACAGGGGAAACCTCCAACAAAGAAAGCCAGGATTGCATCCTGGAATCCCCCAACAATTGTTGACATAAAAGCACTAATTGGGGTGGTTATCAACATGGGACTTCACCCTAGCTCTGACGTCACAGACTATTTTTCTACATGTTGGGTAGATAAATTTCCATTTTTCAGTAATGTATTTTCTCGTGACAAATTTCTCCTTTTGTTTTGGAATCTTCACTTTGCGCATGCTCAGGGAAACAGAAAATTATCTAAGGAAGAATTTATTCAAAATTTAATGGAGAAACTACGGCAAAAATGCAGTTTATTCTATTCCCCAGGTCCATTTGTATCAGTCGACAAGAGCATCATTAGTTTCAAGGGTAGAGTAAAATTCAAACAAACAAACCTACAAAATATGAAATCAAAGTTTGCAGCTCATCTGATGCTTCCAATGGGTATCTATACAATTTCCGACCCTACATGGGCAAAACTGAATCAAATTCTAACCTTCTTGTTGTAAAAGACCTGTGTTCTTCCCTCCTAAAGGATCCCTCCTAGACCCACCTAAAGGTTTCCATATTTACACAGACAGGTACTATACATCACCTGAACTAGCTGATGAATTGTGGAAAATGAATATCGTTGACTACTGGGACAGTTATAGGCAACAGAAAAAATATGCCACACCAACTAAAGCCAGGAAACGTAAAGAAAATGAAGACGGTTGAGATAAAAAGCTTCCACAATCAGCAAAAAATTGCCCTGTGCTGGAAAGACAAAAGAACTGTAACGGTTCTCAGTGCCAGTCACAAGGGCAATAAAAACAAAATGACAAGAGGTGCCTTCAAAATTTGCAAACCAGGCAGCAACATTGAAACCAAACATTATTTTGGACTACACTCGACACATGGGCGGTGTCAATAGAACTGATAATTATATTGCGCAGTATCAGTTCTGCAGAACATGCAAGTGGTACAGAAAAATGTTTTTCTGGTTGCTGGAAGTTTCCATTGTGAATTCGTACGTGTTATACACAATGCACATGACAAACAAATGTAAACGGATCCTGTCACATAGAAAATTTCACAAGCATCTCGTCAGATCTCTGGCGGAACGCATGGGAGCGCAGCAAAACAATGCTACATCAAGTGAGCGTCGTATTTCTCAGGGCCCAACTTTGGAAAGGCTAAATGGATTTCCTCATTTCATGGGGAGAAGAGAATAAGGAAGTTGGGCAAATCCTTGTGTGGTATGTAAGGCCCAAAAACAAATAAAGAAAACAATATATTTTTGTGAAACCTGCATCTCCAAGCCTCTCCTGCATCCAGATGTGCATTTCAAAATATATCACGCAAAAGAACAATTTTAGGGAAAGATTTCACACCCTTGAACATTATATGATGTTTGTTATTGATTTGCTTACCTGTGTGAATAATCCTGAGATAAAATAATCAGTCTCAAAACCATATATATACTGTATACCCTGTTCCAGCTACGTGTAACTTCACATTTCTATCAAAATTATAAATTATTTATCATTACCATCGGTTTTACAAAACATGTCACATATACTTATATCACAGTATTTAGTTCCTGAACTGCTCCTAGTTTATATGAACGTGTGTGTGTGTGTGTGTGTGTGTGTGTGTGTGTGTGTGTGTGTGGTGTGGTGTGGTGTGTGTGGTGTGGTGTGTGTGGTGTGTGCTGTGTGTGCTGTGTGTGCTGTGTGGTGTGTGCTGTGTGGTGTGGTGTGGTGTGGTGTGCGTGCGCGCGGGTGTGTGTGTGTGCACGCGGGTGTGTGTGTGTGCGCGCGGGTGTGTGTGTGCGCGCGGGTGTGTGTGCGCACGCGGGTGTGTGCGCGCGCGGGTGTGTGTGTGCGCGCGCGAACTACAAGATGTGATGCAATATCCAAAAATGATACTTATGCCAATTTTGCGGGAACATTTTTATGCAGTTTAACAAATCTTCACTCCTGTTGGACAACAGGGGTGGTATTTAACAAAAAACAAGGTACATGTTTTTTAATACATTCGAGCATGACAGTATACTTTTATTTGGGTTTTGAAGGGTTTCATATTTTTATAAAATTACCTTCTGCTCACAGCCGCAAAAGCCACTCGGGAAGGATTAATACTGAGTGCACTTGCATAGGAGGGAGAGTAAGAGCGAGGATAATGCAAAGGTGACCTTAAAACACCTCATGGAAGTCAGAACACTATAGTGAGAAAGAAATGCAAATTATCTAAACCATATTTACAGCAGAAAACAACCTAGAATTAAACAGTGCATCCAGACAATTTTCAGAGATGGAATGCCAAAGAATTCTAAGAGATTTTGATACAGTAAACAGCCGCCATAAATTAACAATGCAATTAATAAAGCTGACTGGAAAACAAAATGTAATTTTAAACTGACATTTATCATACACTTACTGCTGTCATATCTAAAACATAATACTATGTACCTCAGTAAGAAAGCTCTTACAAAAGAAAATGATTTACATGCAAGCAGTAGTGACATAATTGCAGTTGGAAATTTGTACAACTTGCAGAGATGTCAAAATTCTTTCCTACCATTTTAATCCATTTTACACGCTATATTACCCAATGTTTGCAATTTCTTACATAACTATAATTTGTTTGGTTACACTCTATTACATGCTTACGCTGCTTCATAATTTCTAGGAGAAGGCTGAATTCTTAAGAAGTAAATTTTGCAATAACTTATGACTCTCCATTTTGTCATTTTAAATATGTTACAAGTGACCCATGGAAGCTATTTTAGGGACTATGTCATCATAAACAAAGATGAGAATTCACTCAATGCGCAAAGCAGGACATCCCTCATCACCTCTGTTGCAGGTGTAGGGGATAGTGCTCCTTACATGTCATGCAAAGTCCGCTACCCCTCAGGGGTAAACAATCTCTCCCTTACAATATTGTGTTATTAATATTATGCCTATATGTTCTTAAGTATTCTGGACTCCTTTTCTGGTACTTCCAGCTATAGCCTGCACTCGATTTTTGGCATATAGGCCCCACATAGACCAGAGATGATGCCATCAAATTCTCAAGTGAATACAGGTATAAGCCAGGTAGTGATAATTCCCTTGTCAGTTACAGTCTACTGTACAACTTATGAAGCTTAATCAAAGAAACAAAAACCTAAGTAGCATCTATATCTTACTAAAACTCTTTGCTTAAAACTGTAAAGCTAGCCCTTCATATAATAATAATAATAATAATAATAATAATAATAATAATAATAATAATAATAATAATAATAATAATAACAATTATAATACCTGCACTGAGAAAAATGGTCCAATGATGTGAACGGTTGTTTCCTCATCTTGTGATGGAGGTGCTGCACCCTGCTCAGGAAGCTTAATAATCGAACCAGTAACTCGCTGCAATTCACGAACATTCTGCCCACCCTTTCCAATTATGCGACCAACTTGACTGGATGGGACAAGAATTTCTACAGTAAGGCGAACATCATCAGTACCCGCAACAAAGCCTTCCTCTCTCATCTTTTCAAATATTAGATACTGCGCCTAAAAGAGAACAAATACATAAAGTAAATAGCTTCATTATAGAGAAATATGCTTTAAATAATTAGCACTTCCTCCACCTATTGCTCATATTTTGAACTATAGTCAGTCATCTTGCTCTTCAAATTAAGAGACTATTTAAGCATTGTTTTCGTTTTTAATCCTATTAACACAACTATTTTGCTGCAATATTTAATTTGAACAAATTAACAATTTAGGTTCAATCCTGTATATAATGGTAAAATAGTGGTTTTTACGAACAAAAGGTCTTGTTAGGTAGCCTTTCATTAGCGGGAGGGGGGCGGGAGAATCTAAACAAATACAACTTTGGAAAAATGCTGATAACCGAAACTGGATACTCTAGATATTGATATTGAGGCAGTGGAAAGAGTATAATATAACACTGTAGCAGAAGCATAAATGCATACAACAGATTTGATGCAGAGCAATATTTGTACAGCAGTAATGGAGCCATTGTCAGCAGCGTGTGAAGTAGCTCACAAGAATTGAGCTATACTTCATCACCAGGAGTATAGACTTCATTAGTATAGACTGAGTTATTAGGGAAAATATGGAGGACAGCAAAGTATCAAAAGTACGCATCAAAATTAACTCAGAATGAATTACTGAAATCTATGCTTGAAGTGTGTCAAGAAATTATTAAAGAAGAAATCGCTCAGGCTAAATATGTACCAGTTATGGCTATTGAGACGACTGATGTATAGCACCACCAGCAGCAGCTTGCAATTGTATTCAGATACGAACTACATGGGAGTGTGCATGAACGATTTCGGGGATTCAAGCTTGATGGTCAAGATGGAGACGACATTTCTAAATGTATTCTGAAGGAGTTTAATTCACTTTTCGGAAAAATGATTCCAGCAAAGTTGTAGCTCAAAAGATGATTGTGCATATGTCATAAGTAGATCAAGCAACAGTGTTCAAGCTAGGGTTAAAGAACACTATCCTCATGCGAACTACAACCAGTTACGCCCGTCAATTGAACCTTATAATGGAAAAGGCAGCTTCTCAAAACAAATCAGAAAGAATATTCTACAGTCTTTCTGTCGATTGCCCCAACGCATCTCTGCATTAGAGGAAGAATGTACCAAGCATATTCCTTTGCCATCAACTAGGTGGAATTACAAATCAAATACAGTGAATGTCCATGAAAATCAACAAGCTCTGCTAAAATGCATGAAAAGATTAGAAACCTCTTCCCGATCAGATAAAACTGTCCAAGAAGCCTGCAGTCTCAGGTTTAACTTAATTGATCATTTTCTATTTTGGCTGGAATTTTTTCACAGAGTAATGTCTCATGTTGAAATTTAGCATTGGCAGATCCAATCAAGGTATACTGACACCACTAAGGCGAAAAAGGCAATCCTGCATTTAGCATGGCTGTGCAGAATATCCATGATACCATAGATTCATAACTACAGATGTGGAAGGCAATCACTTGCAAAAAGAGAAGCGCCAAAGACTTGAAAACTTTAGGAGTTCTGGACGCCAAGGAAGTGTGTGATCGCATCATAGCAGAAACACGAAGGCATTTTCTATCTTCTAGCCACCTTGATATTGCCAGATTGCTAGAATCCAAAAATTTCCAGGAGTGTTCACAAGGTTTAGCAGAGCATTTGTTGCAAATGCCTGTTGAGCACTACCCTATGCTAAATAAGGACAAATTTCGGACTGAACTTCAAGTTCTCTATGGACAAGACTTTAAAAAACACAGATGAAGCTGTACCTCCACTTCAGCTACTTATGAAGAATATTTTGGAATATGCTTTTTCTAAAGCTGCTAAGCTGCTCAAAATTATTGCCACCATACCAATGACAACTTCAGAACCTGAACGATGTTTCTCTTCACTAAAGTGCACTAAAACTTTACTTCGAAACTCAATGAAACAAGATCATTCGTGTGCACTGGCCATGCTATCAATAGAAAAACAATTGGTTACCAAAACTAAGGATTTCAATATGAAGGTTATTGAAAAATTTGCAGCAAAGAAAAACAGGAGAATGGAGTTCAACTTCCGCCATTAGCAGGTGAGACTGGTAACACATTCTGATAGTCAACATTAAAAATTCAATGCCATGGCCAGGATTTAAACGGATCTCCTGGTTTCCATCCAGTCACTTTAACCCATGGAGCTACCATGGCCAACTAGCTGTCATGACATTAAATTCTCCATTTGACTCATATTTCCCTTCGGCTAACATGTACTCACTAAGGCCGGGCAACTATGACATCAGGGGTGATGCTTACTGTCTCCCCCTCCCCTCACATTCTTCACTGGTAGTGCATATATACTGATCACGGGCAGACTGTCCTGTTATATTTACCTGTACGTCTAAACAGGTCATGTCTCTGTCAAAGTCAAAGATGGCTGTGCGGAAACGTGTGTTTCAAGAATTGTGGGAGGAGAGGTATTTTGTTACACACAAGAAGACAACGTAAGATGTTTGTTGTGCTCTCAAGTTCAAAAAGGCATTCATCAGTGGAACATCAAGCTACATTATGATACACGTCAAAGCTGACCACACAATTACAGCTCAGCATTGCACTCAAATATTCACACCACAATTTAAAGTAGCATAACACTGACAATGTCCTTTATTCCTTTCATTTTCTTCAAGTCTAGATTGGAGTAACCAATTGCAACAGCTCAAAGAGCAATAACTGATAGACAACTTCATGCCAGTTATGCTGTTGCTTTGGAGATTGCTCAGTCACTGAGGCGTTTTAGTGATGGAGATTTCATAAAAAAAACGAGTGAGTAAATTTGCCAACATAATTTGCCCTGACCAATGATAAATTTAGTGATATTGCATATCACCAGGAACCATAAAGAAAAGGATACATAAAATACCTGAAATAACCGAAAAAGACTACTAATCAAGGTCCATGAATTTATAGCCTTTTCTCTTACGTTGGATGAAAGCACCGACAACGTTGACACAGCACAATTAGTAATTTTCATTCTTGGGGTTACTAACAACCTGTCGATACAAGAATATATGCTTGAAGTCATTCACCTTAGGGAATATACAATGGGCAGAATTGTTTCAAGCATTTAAAAACAGTGTAGAAGAATGTAAACTAAATCTAAAGAATCCTGTATTCATAGTAACAGAAGGGGTTCGAAATATGGCTGGTGGAAACAAAGGTCTATTGGTAGAGTGAAACGTTATTTAAATGAAATGGGAATAAACAATAACATAAAATGTTTTCATTGTATAATACATCAGGAAGCATTATGCGCAAAAATACTAAAAATGAAACATGTAATGGACATAGTTATACCGACTATAAATAAAATAAAATCAAAGTCCTTGAAACATCGAACATACGTAAAGTACTGGAAGATTTAGGGCTTTCTTATGAAGACCTTTCATACTACACTAAAGTCAGATGGTTAAACAGCAGACATATGCTCAACCAACTTTTCGAAATGCGTAAAGTGATATCAGAATTCCTGAAGGGGCAGATGATATTAGTGCTTAATTGCAATATATATTTATGTTGTACTGAATGTCTTAAAATTTCCATTTTCTTTCCTTGTTTAGGATATAGACATCCATGAATTGGGAGATGAAGATTGGATAAGTGATTTAGCCTTCCTCACTGACATTTCTCAACATTTCACTAAACTTAATCGTCATCCTTAGGGAACGTTCCAAAATATAGTTCATATGTATGACATGGTTAGATCATTCATAAAGACAACAGAGGTATGGAAATCAAATCTCATTAAAAAAAAAAAAAAAAAAAAAGTCATTTTACATGTCTAAAATCTCTTCCCAATATTTCTGTAATAAATATCAATAAATATACTAGTCTGTTAAAGTGAAGAGTGAATTTGAAGAGCATTCAATGATTTTAAAACCATGAAAAATGATTTTGCTCTGTTTGTTAATCCTCTTGCAATAGATTTACATAAGGTTAACCCAGAATCACAGCATGAAGTCGCTGATTTACAATGTGATACGTATATTCAATTGCAGTGTAAGGATTTGATTGATTTGGATATATTCAAAAATCTGAAAGCAGATACATATCCATCTCTGAGAGCATTCACCGTCGATATAGCAGCTATGTTTAGATCCACATATGTATGCAATTTGTCCCCCCCTCCCAAAATGAAACTTGTAAAATCGAAGCAATGATCACGATTAACAGATGATAATTTAGTGCTATACTGAGAGTGACAACTTGTGATATATCACTAGATATTCATGGTACATTGCAAATAGAAATGAATTAAAATATATTGCTCAAATTTCGAGGCCTACCTAAGGTATCGTAGACCAAAATAGCTGGATTCAAGTGTCTGTACTACGTACATCAAGTATGTCTTTCTTATTGTACTCTGTAGCGAGCAAGTCCAGCACTGACTCTAAACGAAGGTGAATGCCTACCCCTGTTCGACATTACGTCATGTGCTTTGCGGGTTGCATGTTAAGACGTCCTACTCCTCCCTCATTGAGTACATTTCTGCCGGTGCCTATGGTAGAACACTAGGGGCTCTCGCATTCGAGATACACCGTTTGTGGCAACCTACTATTTTAAGTACATGACTCCCAGGCTTCATCATTTAACTCTTATTATTTTAGTTAATTGATGGAAAGCAATCATTTCTTCACACTAGCCGTATATAGGCTAAGGTTTCTGATAGAGTCAACATGAAAAATTCAATGCCACGGCCAGGATTTAAACCACAGATCTCCGGGTTTCCATCCAGTAGCTCTAACCCATTGAGCTACCACAGATGGTGTATCTCGAATGCAAGAGCCCTTAGTGGTCTACTGGGGAAATATGAGTCAAATGGAGAATTTAATGTCATGGCGGCGAGTTGGCCATGGTAGCTCAATGGGTTAGAGCAACTGGACAAAACCAGAAGATCCGTGGTTCAAATCCTGGCCGTAGCACTGAATTGTTCATGTTTACTATCAAAAACCTTAGCCTATATACAGCTAGTATGAAGAAATGATTTATTTCCATCAATTAACTAAAAAAACATTCTGATTTTTGCACGTACTGCCACTGGAAACTTGTACACTATACTTTATGCAAAAGCTATCACGGTATTACAGTGTCAATTAGTATTCTTGGCAAAATCACAATTTAAATAACTTTCCTGATTATCACTGCATATTGACACGTAAAGCACACTGCATATAATGTTTGCTGTACTTAGAAATTACATTTTATAAAGGTGCCAACATGAGGCATAAATTGGGCACTGAAGTATGCTGTTTCTAAGAGAGGACCTTAAAGCGTGTTGGCAAGTAGAGCTTACTAGAACAAGATAAGAGAGACAAGCAGATAAACACAAAAGTAATCATCAAACTTTCTATATTTCTTTAAATAATTACTCAGAAGCATGCAATGATTAAACAGGATTATTATGCTTTCTTTATTGTTGAAATAACTATGGAACCTTAAGTGCAGAAATGTGGGGTTTTGACAGGCTGCTTCAAAATTTTGTGTTTATTGTTACACATATTACAACAAATTTCCAACAGTATATTTGGTAAATTGTAAAAATCAGAAACACTACTGCTACTTATGCTATGGGTACTTGAATTACACAGCAGTACATAACTGATACACCAGTCGCAGTAAGTAAGCCCCTCCTAGTATCGCCTCATATGCCTTCTACAACTGTCTGCCGCATAGCTCTATGTCCATGATGTAGAACGTGTTAGATTTCGCAGGCAAAGATGCTTTTCTTAATGCTGAGGATTCTGTAAATGCAACTGCAATACCAGGATTACCTGGTATACGTAATCCAGGACGAATCTAGCAATGGTGGCCAATGATCTGGATTTGCTAATTTTTGTATGGGAAAATGCTAAATATTCTAGTGACTGATGTGATTGTGATCCACTGTCTCATTCATCAACATATTCTCTGCTCTAAAGTAGCAAACCTAGGTACTGTAATGTAAACAGTGGTAAAAATATATTACTTAAAATCACATGGAACCTTACTACAACAATTTTGATATCTGTTATGTAGAGAATATTCTCCATTATTGTACGGTCCAATGGTTGAGCAAAAGCAAGATGTTAAGAAATTTTTTTCCCCATCTTTGTAGATTTTCTCTCATCTTTATGAATCAATTTGCCAATTTCTTAACATGAAGGGTAAGTTTGCTAGAACTCAGCTCGCACCTGGATAGCCAACATTACATTTCTTGCAGATTTTATAGGACCACTCTTCAAGTAAAGAGCCAGGCTATTCTTGATATAGTGAATGAATTATAGGCTTTACATTATAAACTTACTTATGTCATAGCAGTGAAAAGTGCCAGCCTGCTACATATGGCAATGTTAGCTTTTAGAAGGAAAAAAAAAAGTAATGTTAAACCAAAATTAAAAATGTAAAAAGTTAATTTTTCCAAAAAGTTGCCGTTGAATACTCTATCAATTAACAATCATCAGATAGAAAATACACATCTAGCGCATGTTTACTTATAACAAGTAGTAATTTTGTTAGTGTAATTTGAAGTGAAATGTTATATATTTCTTTTGAAATAATGCAAATGATATTTAGGACTACAAAATTGTACTCAATTACAAATAAAATAAACCCATCCTAGTAACTGTGTTACGTTACATAAAAAATATGTAAAATTTAACTCAACAGTATCATTGTCTTTAGGGTGGTTTGCATCAAGTATATTTACTCTTCGACTATCATAGCTGTTTTCCAACACTAGTTTTAGCATTATACCACAAATCTAAGAATTCTGTTTACATATATAAACCTAAAAATAATTTTAATAATCACGTATGGATTCAAAAATTAAAGTACAAAGGTTAGTTAAAAAGCTAGACCGTACTTCAAATAACAAAATAACCCTTTTAATGACCAAGAAACACACCATCAGACAGAAGAAGCTTTGCTCTTATCATAAAAGGCATCCCTATAGAATGTTTCAAAATAGATTTACAGCCCTACAAACATTGTGTCGATTGGATCAATGATGGCAGTCTTCACTCAGTATAGCATGATACTGACGGTCGGCTCTTTAGGGCACGGCATCAAGAGGGTTAAACAGACTGCTTCAAAAATGTTTGACGTCATAAGGGACATTTTTAAACGGCTTGCAGTGCTGCATCCCAAAACTATCTCAAACGAAATATATCTATTTTTCCTTACAGACTTTAGTGAACTGTCTTATCTCAATGAATAGGATGAGAACAAGTTGATTTCAGGTTATACTGAACTGAAACACTTCAGATAACAGTGGTTAATTTGTAAATAGGACTGTTGAACGTTGAGAGCATTTTGATGTCAGACTTTGCTGAGAAAGCCATGTAACTAGTATGGGTTACCTTGTGCAAATATTGACTTCAGTAATCTTTGCCTTGCTATAACAGTGTTCTGACACATATGCAGGTGAATCTGAATGAAAGTAATGTCTACATAATGTAAGATTTTGAAAGATATGTGTAATGGATGAATCAAAACGTATTATCCAAACAAACCATTTGAAAATAGCACAGCTTTCTGGTAAAAATAACCCCATTTTCCCCCAATTCCTTCTTAAACATTTAATTACACAGTTCTGATTGGCTGTGCTATACACAAAGCCATGATTTTAAAATAAATATTACCATTGTCACTTCGCTACAATAAATAATGCAGGAATACAGATGGTAACATTATCATAAAAGAATTATTTAAATTATACTCAGGTGAAACAATTATTCAAATACTATCATTCGCCGTCTTTATTGTGCAAAGTACCAAAAGGGTTAATTTATACATGCTGCACTTTAACAGACTATTAATTCGCATAAAAGTTGGTCTGCAGGGGTGGTATAGTGTTTACACACAATGCTTTTTTTGGGGGTGGATTGAGTATACTTGGGCATAGTGGAACACTGATGCAGATAGTCAAGGCCATTAAAGCTTGGTATTCTGAGCAGGTGGTCTGTGACTAAAATCCTGCCAGGACTGACAGTTTCCTCAGCCCTGATAATTGATAAATGCTGTGGATGTACTTCACACTTAGTCCTGGAATGTCACCTTTCCAAATTATGATTTTATTTTGTGTAACGTCTGTAGTGCCATACGTAAGAGGGCAGTTCAATAAGTAATGCAACACTTTTTTTTTCTGAAACAGGGGTTGTTTTATTCAGCATTCAAATATACCATTTTATTCCCCAATCTTTTAGCTACACAACATTATTTTTTAACATAATCTCTGCCCAATGCTACAGCTTTACACCACCTTGAAATGAGGGCCTGTATGCCTGCACGGTACCATTCTACTGGTCAACATAGAAGCCAATGTAGTACTGCATCAATAACGTCATCATCCATGAAGTGCGTCCCATGGAATGGATCCTTCATTGGGTCAGACATATGGAAATCCGACAGTGCTAGATTGGGGCTGTATACAGGATGCGGTTGTCACCTCCTTTCGGGTGCGAAGACTTGTGTGAGGTCTTGCATTGTCATGAAGTTTGTTCGGATTTTTGTACCTACAAACACGCTGAAATCGTTTCTTTAATTTTCGAAGAGGAGTAACACAATACACTTCAGAGTTGATTGTTTGACCATGGGGAATGACATTGAACAGAATAACCCCTTCAGCATCCCAGAACACTGTAGCCATGACTTTACCGCCTGAGGGTATGGCTTTAAACTTTTTCTTGGGAGGGGATTGGGTATGGCGCCACTCCATTGATTTCCATTTTGTTTCGGGTTCGAAGTGATTTTTTTTTTGTGCGTGCGTGCGCGTGTGCATGTGTGATGATACATGAGATGAAGATGGAGCACCGGTGGAATGAGATGGCGGGGGAAACCGGAGGGCCCGGAGAAAACCCGTCCCAATGCTGTGTTGTCCACCACAAATCTTACTTTGCGGTCGCCTGGGATTGAACCCGGGCCGCCTTGGTGAGAGCCAAGCAGTCTAACCACTGAGCCATGGACTGGCCGGTTCGAAGTGATGAACCCATGTTTCATCGCCGGTAGCAATGTTTGACAAAAAAACTATCACCATCAGCCTCATGATGAGCAAGCAATTCAACACAGATGGTGCTCCTTTGCTCTTTATGGTCTTCACTTAGACATCGCGCATCATAGAGGGCAAATGGATCTTGGGAATGATAAGACGTGGAAACGAATGAGGTGCGGATGATGATATGCCCCAACAGAAGAGATGCAAATATGCTCTACAGTCTAATTGCAGCGCCCATGATGATACTTGTGACGTCCTATTTTGCATTCGTCAATTTGAAATACGTGACTGGGACTGCCAATTTCCCCCCCCCCCCGCAGTATACTTGGTGTACATCATGCACACTTCGCGGCAGTAGCCGAACCAGTCCAATACAGTCCGCAAACTCATACATTTCTTACGGAACACTCCATTATCGTCAAGTCGAAGGATTTATTATGTGTCAAGCAGTGCATGAGTAACAAAATTTGACCAGACGATAACTTAGCCTGCTCAAAACCATGTTAGTGTTTACTTAGCTATGTGGTGCAATTTAGGTACTACTTTGTGTTAAGTCTGCTAGATAGTGTAATTTTGGGACAAATAAGACTGTTGGGAGCATTGCATTCAGTGGAGAAACAAGCATAGTTTGGCTGCACTAAATTCAATATGGCTACATTACGCAGTAAGGAAATCAACAAACAATAATGTTAAAAGAATGCCCTTCAGTACAAAATTGTACTAAAAAGTAAAGAAATTATATTAAAAATCATGGTTGTATATAAAAGCATCAAACAGTGTGAAGGAATTAGAAAAAAATCACCACACCGCGTTTTAGAAAGAACAACCAGAGTAGTATTCGGTTTTATGTTCAAGATACCGAACTGCTGTCCTGTAGCCATTGACAAGGTCAAAATTGAATTTAACTTTACTACTGTCCAGTGTTGCATGTTTGAATGACTCAATGTTTTCTTTGTTTAAGTCTTGCAACATCATGTTGATATTAGTGATATTGCTCACACATATTGGGGCAGGTTTAGGTGCTTTCTTTATTATGTGTACTCACGTAGTTATCACTAGTATCTGGCAGGCTCGCCAGAGGCTGAAAGGGATTAGAGTAGCAACACGTTGGATATTCACTCTTTTCCTCTTTGATTTAACAATATCTTCGTTCCCATCCAGCTTACAAAATGTTCAGGGAGGTTAAGTTATTAATTACGACTGATACAATGTAGCAACTTGGTCAAATGTTAACAACTCTTACAAACACAAACAAATAAGAGACACATATAACACAAAAAAGTGAAACACTTGCACTGAATATGAACAATTTTTAAGAATATAACCGCAAATCAAATCGGAAGCTTAATAGTAATTTGTAACTTTTGTAACTGTCCCAGAAAATTAACATTTTCAGTTGCATTTTTCCCTAAATCTCCAAGAACCACTTGAAATATACCAAAATTTCAGGTAGCTCAATGGGTAAGAGCAACTGGATGGAGACCAGGAGACCTGTGGTTCAAATACCAGTGATGGCATTGAATTTTTCAGGTTGACTATATCTAAAATATCTAAAATAAATGAAACTGTAGAAGAAACCTGACCATTTTTGTACAACTTTTCTGTTTGTGCATTAGAAATAATAGTTGAATAACAAAGACATAATTCACAATCTAATATTTTGTTGGGTATCCTTTGTTTTAATAACTGCCTCACACCTTCTCTTCCTAGAACTAACCAAGTTTCTTCATTCTGCTGGACTGATTTTGTTCCATTCTTCCTCCACAACATGCTTAAGCTCTTGTTTAGACCTGACCTGGCATTTACGGACTCATTTCTTCAGAATTCTCCACAAATGTTCTATTGGATTCTGGTCTGGACTCTGAGGAGAGTTTGGGTACATTCCATATTAAGCAATTCATATTCTGTCTTGCATTTTGTCTACTGTCCAATGTCCTGTGGAAATCTATAACCAGGTAACATGCGCTTTTTCTGAGCACTCTGCCACATGTTCTCTAAAGTGTCAAAATACATATGTTAGTCCACAGTGCCATCAACAAATTTGTATATTATCAACACCGTTGGAAGACATGCAAGCCCAAATCATAATGGAACTACCACCACTGTGGGAAGAGTGTTTGTGGGATCATTGTCTGAATTTTCTTTTCTCCAGATTGATTATCCCATCTGACCCATAGAGGTTTATCTTAGGCTGGTCCGACCATATCAAGCTGTTCCAGAAGTTTTGATCCTTTTGAAAATGTTACTTTGCAAATGCAACTCGTGTTTTTGTCTGCTGCACTTACGTATGGCTTCCTCCTGGGTATTCGGCCATGATATCTGTGCTTCCATAAAACTCGACGAAGTTTGGTCAGACATCTTTCTAGACACATCTTTAACTAATGTACGTAATTGAGGAAATTTTGGATTTTTTCGGATTCTGCCTACGACATGTTCCACTCTAGCATTCAGTCTGCTTTCTTTAGCTTTTCATGGTAAATTATTTCTAGAACCTCTGTCCTTAAATTTGTTTACTATGTAATTTATTTACTGTTTGCACTATTTTCCCCTCTAAATGCCCACGTTATAATTATTTGCTTCAGAACAGAACTAAGCTCTTTCTGCTTACCCTTTTCGACTAACAGTGACAGAACATTTACATTTACAATTGCAACTGCAGGAGCCTAGGCAACCTTTGAAACAGGTGCATATTGAAGCTGTTTACGACACAGTGTCATTCTTAACCATACGAATAGGGAAGTTGCATAACCATTTCTTTAATACTTCTGCTTAATACAATAGTGCCGGCTTTGAAATGAAGTTTGACATTGGGATTTTTTGTTTTAGGTTTACCAGGCACATAAATTGCTGAAAGGAAAACACAAGTTTTCAAGCAAGCAGAGAATTGACTTTTTATTAAAACCTGATGTGTACGAATAAGAAGGTTATATACTGTAACTTGAAGCTAATTGTTTACTCCCCTGCCTGCTCCACTCAAATTACATTTTGAATGTGATAGAACATTTTACCTACAAAACAATTACTGGTGGCTCAATGCATCCTAAAGAGGATCATACCCATTATCACCACCTCTTTCCGACTCGAACAATTCAAAAGAAGATGAAAAGGAAAGAATCCCAGTTTCTGTCATACAAGCTAACAACATAATTATGATCTAAATGTCACAGCATTAAAGTCATAGCAAATTGAAAACCAGTCTATATTTACAAATTCATGTAATGTGGTTTTGAAAACTTAACTAGTTAAAAGCTGTTATAATGAAACTTAATTTAATATTTGCCCCGCATTTAATGCCAAATGTTTGCAATCTATTTGATTAAAGCTTTATAAAATGAGTCTTGAAGTATAGGTTTGCTGTGTGAAACCAGCATTTAATGCATAAAATATATGCATATCCAAATGAAGTATTGCATTTCTCAAGACTTGCAAAAGCATATAAAGATTTGAAAAATCTTTTGCAAATGTGTTAATTTGGCAATGCTGTTTGTCGACTGCTAGCTAGGACACTTTCAT
The DNA here is from genome assembly GCA_030765055.1 of Mantis religiosa. Taxonomy (NCBI): domain Eukaryota; kingdom Metazoa; phylum Arthropoda; class Insecta; order Mantodea; family Mantidae; genus Mantis; species Mantis religiosa. The sequence continues at coordinate 266,561,565 of CM060950.1, read as the reverse complement.
ACAGTATTCACTTTTCACATTCTGATTGGCTCCGCTCTGAACTCTGCACTGATTCAAAACATATTGAAAGTAACAACACTTCTCTTAGTTCATTTTCGTTATGAATGTGTCTGATGGTATAGGCACACATTGTAAAACATATGATGAGTTATCTATTAGTCATACAAAATTTGCTTTTGAGTTTTATGCATGATGAATACTGAAGACTACACAGGTATGTGCAAAAATGCTACTATGCGAAATAGCAACAGCACAGAGAAAAAGTTTCTAATTCTGAAAAGTTCTACATCAGTCTGGAACTTAAAAGCAATACCAAAATTAGGTAACTTAATCTTTAAAATGGTGTGCATATAGAAAAACATATGATGTCCTTATAAGGAAGGAAAGTTCATACTATAACCGAATTAAGATTATTAATATAAAATACACATTAAAAAAAAAAAAAAAAACCACTAGTACCTAAATAAATTATGGTTTACTGAAATGCGTCTTTTATGCATTTAAATTCACATTGTTCAGGAACAAAGAGGCTCCTTTTGAATTTAGAGAAACTGGTATGCAGCAGATCATGCTTAAATGCACATAATTTTATTGTCTGAGGTGGTATGGAACAACTGTACATAAAAAGCATGTAAACTATATTCTAACCGAACATTTTGACAGCAATATACTGAAAACAGTAGTAAATGATTATTTGAGCATTCAGAGTCTAATTTGGGACACACCATTTATTATATTATTATACAGAACATGTTTCAGAAATCTTCCATCTTCAATTATAGGTTAACTATACTACATGACGTTGAATGTAAACTCAAAGTTCAAAATACTTACCTTCCATTGCGATTCTGGAGAACCAATAATAGTCACTTTTCTTTCCGTCTGTTGATCCTGTGGCTTGTCTTGTTCTAGAGGTGCAATTTTAACAGAAGCTCCTGAGAAGCGAATAATATTGCGAATGTGTGTGCCTTTGGTCCCTATGATGGCTCCCACAGCATTGTTGGGAATATACAAAAATGTTGTTTCCTGTAAATAACAAAAGCAATACAAATCTATCATTTCAAGCACAGCCATAGTAATATTTCACTTACATTGCGAAAGTATTGAAAACCGTGATCTTAACTCTTTAACAAAATGCCACAGAATATCTACTTTTATAATAACAGCTACTCATCATTGCCCAATGATCTATTTATTGCCTTGACTATTTGCTTCTTGTCAACTAACCTCTAACCAAGCTCAACTACTAGCATTTGGAAAGAAAAACAGAAAGGAAGACACACATTTTTAAAGCTTTTTACAGTTGTACTGATGGAGAGATGTGCCTTACATTGCTCTATTCTAATTTAAAATTAAGAATCTGCAATTTTCATCCTCCAGCCAATCATACAATCTCCCCAGCAAAAAGGTTTTCAAAGTATAACTATCTCAGCTAAGAACAATAACTCTGCACTTCAGTTGTAATTACCAACCATGCTATCAATAGGTTTTGCAAGTATGCTAATATAAATGACAAACACTACTGGGTATATTCATTTCCTCACCAACAGACATTACACTCTCAAGTGAAATTTGAAAGAGACTTCAAGTATATTTGGTGTTCAACTCGGATCAAAATTGTACCAAAGAGGAGAATCAAAGCTCTCACAGGTATCTGCAACCAGTACCAATGAAGATAATATTCAGGCTATACATGAGCTTGTGCAAGGTGATTGCCAAACCACTATTGCTGATAAGCAGTGATAAGATTAAGTGCTGGTGTCCACACCATAGTATGTTTCAAACTTTGATACAGAAAAATATAAAGCATGTACCCCACCGTGCATGCATGCACATACACGTATCCACCTACCCACCCACACACACAGATGACCACTTACCCAGCAGAGCGTGTTTTATGTTGCAGGCTTACTCACACATGGCAGTGAGTATGCTGCTCACTGGTGAGCATCTCAGCTGGAATGTACATACTAAGTAGGAGGAGTCATTTTGATATACAGATTTCACTAGTAACATTCATTTGGAGGACTCCTGAATAAATAAATGAAATAAACTGTGTGTGTGTGTGTGCGCGCGCGCGCGACAGAGAGAAAACAGCGTAACTCGAAGAAAAGCTGGCTATACCAAACTTATTTAAGGGTGCCACTCGATTTTCAAAAAAACTTGACCCTTCCCAGATTGGCCATTTACATTGGTACATTGGAATATTTTAAGAAAATTTTGATTTCTACAAAAATGCCAACAATTTCAATTAAAATACCATATGTTTAACTATATTCTCAAGGAAACTGAAATATAAATTTTCAGGATGTCCTCAGAAGCCCACTTCATTCTGCATGACCTCTCTGTAAAATATAGACAAAATCTTGCTACACAAAAAATGCAGCAGCTAGTTAAAACTACAATTTACATTTTTTTTTTTTTTTTTTTTTTTTAGAATTACTTCAGAGATATTTTTTATTTATTTTAATTTTGCAACAGTTTTCTTCTATCAAATAAGAAGTAGCTATTCATTTTTTTTTTATCTCTTGGCCATGCAAAGAACATCATTTCACAGTTATTTTGTAACAACTAGCTCTTAAAACATTTGGCTACTGCTTGCAGCATATTATATTCCCATATTATCTTACACCTACAAGAAAATTAGCAATAGGATAATCTTTATCTCAATTAACATGAAGTAGATACACGAATAAGCATTTGTGAAATAAGTTACACAAGTGCAGAGAAAGTTACGCACATGTAACACATAGTGCGTGCATGTGTGTAATTTACGTACTCCGTTAAGTCACATCAAACGTTAAGTAGAATGGATGAAATGATGCTCAAATGAGCCCAGGGTCCATGGAGCTTACAGTTAACCAACATTCCTCTCTCAGGATAAGGAAAAACCTCGGAAAAAGCCTTATCCAGGTAACTCACCCTAGCCGAGATTTGAACTCGGGACATCTTGAACGTGAGGCAGACATGCTAACGAGGCAGGCTTCTAAGTAGTGATCAACAGATATAGGATATACATGCAAAGATTTGAACTCGGGACATCTTGAACGTGAGGCAGACATGCTAACGAGGCAGGCTTCTAAGTAGTGATCAACAGATATAGGATATACATGCAAATAAATACATTCACTTAACTAGAGTTTTCTTGCATTATTTACTAAATATGTTTCTTGAAAACGTCCCGGTCCTCAAGTAAACGCATACAAAGCGAGTGCAAACTCTTTATGTGGTAAGGACACCACAATATAAGTAGAAGTAGCTAATGAATAAACTTTGTGTTATACTTTCAGATGCTGTAGGCAGCTGTATCTCTGAAAACAGTTGAACCCATTCAATCCAGAAACTTGTACTGTGTATGATCTTCAAAGGGTAACAGAAGTCATGGAAGAACAGTATACTGAATTAAATACCTTAATTTCCAGTACCAAGATGGTTTTGTAGAAGTACCTAACCAAGTGAATGCTTACTCAGAAAAACTACCAGAAGTTCCTTTACTCCTGGAACTAATTCTAATACATGGATAAATATTTCTCTCAATTATGTTCACAATTTTAGAAAAAGTTTTTAGCCTTAATCCAAGTGATGCCTTGTCACTTTAATGTCAACATAACTTATCGAACAATATGAAAGTAATCAAATATAATAACTGCACATTTCAAAATTCCACTTTATGCAGCAAAAACTCACAAATCTATCAATCCTTGAAAAGTGAACTTGTACCCCCTAAAATAAAACATGCAAAACTGTGCAGAGCAGTACAAAAGTCAAATCATATTAATTCAATTATTAATATTATAATAACATTTAGTCCAATGTTGAGTCATACCGGATGAATGAAATGGATGAAATTATGCACAAATGAGAGCACGTCCATAGGGCTAAGAGTTAACAGACATTCATTTTTCATAAGGAAAACCGCCAGAAAAAGAAGGAAAAAAAAAACGTATCCAAATAAAACACCCTGACACATACTAGCACATGTTATAAAGAAAACAAATATGGAAATGGAAACTAGGTAGGTCGCTTAGTCATCAGCTGTCTCTCTAAAATCCTTAAGTCTTTGTAGAAATACCATCAGAATGAATGCAACCTCTTCATTAAACAAAGATTCTGTCATAAGAAACAGCATACAAACACTTCATTTTGCAGTATAAAACTATGGTCTTATACACATATATCTAACAACAGTTTTACTTACCTGTATTTGATGACATGATTATGGAAAAATTAATAGGAAACCACTCAATGAAAGCAAAAATTGTGAAATTATAACTACTTGTTTATATTTTCAAGATTCAACCTACAGTTTGGAGGGTTCATTAATGATCCAATTGTGTTGCAACCCATTTCAGAAGTAAACAAAACGTACAAATGCATTCTTGCAACCCAGCATTAGTCTTTGATCATCTTAAAGTATAACACCTAAATTTCCAGTGAATTTGAAAATGCTTAACCTCAAGATGGTCTAAAATGTATTTATAAAACAGATTCAAAGATACAAATTACTTTTTTTCTGTAATTCTTTTTGGTTTGGTGGACCAGAAAACATGCACTTCACGTAAATTTTCAATATCATATATCTGGCTGGACTACTTTTCCTAGGTGGTAGAGAAAAGGGAGAAAATAGATATAAGTGAAATAACAATATATAACAAAACATTTAAAAAAACCAAAAACTGATGGTGCGGCGCACACACACGCACACACAGCGGCCGTGCCGTGGCTCAGTGGTTAAACCGCTTGGCTCTCACCAAGGCGGCACGGGCTCGATCCCAGGCGATGCAAAGTGAGATTTTGGTGGACAACACGACGCTGGGGCAGATTTTCTCTGGGACCTCCGGTTTTCCCCGCCATCTCATTCCACCGGTACTCCATCTTCATCTCATGTATCATCAGTGTCACCGCCTGCGGTGCCGTATGTAGTAAAAGCGGGCGATAAACACTACACCCACCCACACACACACACACACACACAACTTTCACTCTTGTACCAACTATTCTTACAAACGCTTTGTGTGTGCATGCGCGCATGTATGTGTGCATGTTTTTAATAACCCTTTATTCATCCACATGTTCCATTACATTAATAATATTACATGTTATGGTTTCCTTTCTTTCCAAATTAATTGTTCATATTAACAGATTGATCGTTTTCACATAATCACTGAAGCTTTTACAATTAAGTTAATGTCTTGCCTGTGTAGTGTAAGGGGTAGCATGTCTGCCTCACGCTCTACAGGTTCTGAGATCAAATCTCAGTTAGGATGAGTTATATAGACAAGGATTTTACTGAGATTTTCATTATCCTGAAAGATGAATGTTCAGAAGCTCTAAGCTCTATGGATCCTGGGCTCATTTAAGCATTTATTCACCCAACTCATTCATCATTCAATATACTTAATGAAGGACATTAAACAAAATTTTAAAAAATGGATAAATAAACATTGTATCAACATAATTTTGAGTAACTAGTACTCGATGCTCCATATATTGCTAGTGTTTAACTCAAGGCCGACTCTACACAGGCCGGAATGCATAGAATCGGCAACACTGTGAAGACGGCTTGTTCTACTTTGATTTTAACGGGCCTTACAAAGTTTGCAGTTGCTAATTTAAAATATTTTTGGAATATTCTCTGCGGTGCAGTATGGTAAACGTTTACCTCATTTTCTATGTAGTTACATGTTTATACTACACTACTAAAATCAAGGATTTAACGTAAGGACTGTGATAGTTTGTAAAATAATTCATACTATAATTCAGATACTACCGTTTGGTTAGCTTTAGAAACGAAATCATTCAAATGCCAAACATAAATGGTAAGCCCTTTTCTTCATATGCTTTCAGTTACTCTGGTACTAATGGTAACTACTCCTGTATTTTTTTCAGATGCCTGATAAGTGCTGTGTTCCTGAATGCAGTAGCAGTTACGAATCCAGTAAAGGAGGTTATGTTACTGTATTCAGATTTCCTTCAGAACGCGAAATGCACGCTAAATGGGTAACATGTATTCCTAGGAAGAACTGGAATCCATCTAAAAGATTGGTTGTGTGCATCAATCACTTTGAATGTGATGTGTGCAAAGATGCTGAAGGCAATGAAATTACATTTCCTTGTGCTCTTCCAAAGCTGAAAGATACTGCTGTGCCTCGTTTGTTCCCCAATCTACCAAAGAATTTAAGCAAACCAGCTGGCAGCTTCAGTGGCATTGCTCAAACAAATTCATACGATAGAAGGCGAAAGGCAGACGAGGAACTTCAAAGAAAAAATGAACAGTGGTTGGCTGATGTGATAAGTGGTTTTAGTGATTTATGTGAAAGGTGTGCAAATAAAATAAGGGATCTCAACAAATGGCAAAAGGTTGTTTTCTCTGATTTTGTGTGCTTCTATCAAATGTGTTTTCAAGGCATACCTAAAGTTGTTAAAAGTGTAAAAGTAGATGACACACTTAGTATCCAAATTTGTGTGGGCAACTATATCGTAAGTTCAAGTGAATTGAAAAGGATTCTACCATCATCATTAAAACTAACTGGAGAATATATTACTAAGGTATGTTAGCATAGACAGCATGAATGAAAATTCAAATGAGGATTCTTTAGTTAGGTTGAAGCAATGCTTGACATTTTTAGAAGGTAAATCGGAAGCTCTAGATAATTCAAATATTGATTTTTGATGTGAACAGCTTATGTTGAGTGGCATGATGAGGAAACCATATTCTGTCAATATGCTTCTGTATGCTTTCCTCATCTATGAACAGTCCAGAGCTGCTTACAGTGCTCTGCGTCAGAATAACATCCTGTGCTTACCAAACCCAAAACACCTTCAGAATTTGATTTCCTCCTTTTGTATTTCACCAACGAATGCATCAAATAATGCCCACTTTCTAAAAAGTGTTGCAAGTAAACTTACAGAATTGGAAAAATTGGTAATTCTGCAGTTAGATGAGCTTAGTGGCATGTTAACAATATTAATATAAACAGTTATCTCTTAGAGATAAAATCATTACAATTGCTTTAATTAGATAATTCCTCTAGTTTTTACTTTGAATTAAAATTTCTTATGTTTGGTCTAAAAATGTTAGTGAGTTTAACAATAAGCATTGTAAAAAAATCATGAAACAAGACTAGCAACTTACTGCCATGTTTACAATAGCATTGTCAAAATTGTAATACAAGGAATGATATAGAAATATATAGAAATATAGTAATTGCAGTTCCTTTAAGTAGATCCTAATCCCTCCAGTTTATACAATGGATTTAGAATTTAATATTAAAAAAATGTTACACTTTGCAATTTTTAGTTCTTCAGGTAACAAGTTGAAGAGTCTTTACTAGAAATTTTTTGATAAACAGAAGCAAAGAAGTTGCACGTTTTGAGCAAATGACAAGTTTGGGTTACATCTTCATTTCAAATTAACAACAAAAATTTGGAGACTAATCCGTTCAAAAGCATTAATTTGTTCTCCACAGGTATCCTTAGTGAATTTTGGCATAAGTATACAACACACCAGCTGTAAGTTTAAAAATTGGTAAGTTTTGTTATCAAATGCTGGTATTAGTGGAGTTCTGTCGAAAACATCGGCCGTCTATGACACACCCCTGCGACATTGCCACATTGTAGGCTCCGGCCTGTGTAGAGTCGGCCTTGGTTTAACTAGTGCTGCAGGTAGATCAAAATTTTTAATTGATTAACCATATTACTTTAATCTCAGAAACTATTTGTAGTTGGTTTATTAATACTCATAACTTACTTGTTTATATTAATGAGAGACTAGTTTCAAAGCCATTCGCCTTCTTTTTCAATCTCTTTCCAACTGGCATCTGTTGTCTGCTCTCTCTGGTGGTGGAACTATGAACTTCTTTGTCAAATTATCTACCGGTGGGATTTCAAAGTTCATTACGCGATCCTTGTTTTTCCATATGAATATGTTCTCCCATGTTGTCAATTTATTTTGGTTTATCACTCATTTTAATAATTTTGGATTTGGATCAATGTCATGGTTTTCATTCCAAAAATTAAATGCTACTGCTGACTTATCCTCTTGTTTCAATCTGATGTTTCTAAAGTGCTTTTTGACTCTGGTTTTTAGATTTCTTTTAGTTTGACCTATGTAGCATTTTTCACAATTCTTACAACTTATCTGGTATATTCCGGATCTGTTAGCTGATGGGATTTCATCTTTTGTTTTTGAGTTTAGCAATTTTAAAACTGAGTGTCTATTAGTAGGTGCCAAGGTGATATTTTGTTCCTTGAAGATCTTTTTAAATTTATTAACTGTTTTTGGGTGATATGTGAATGAACTGAATATGCTGTTGCTTTCTTTTTCTTTTGCAAATGTGGTTGCTTCCTTAATGGTTTTCTTCAGTTTAGCTTTTCTAATTTTCTTCAACACTAAACTTTTGTTGTATCCATTTTCTTCTGCTATGTGTAGTATTGCTTTCTGTTCTTTGAAATATTCCTCTTTTTCCATGGGTATGTTGACTAGTCAGTGTGTAAGGCTGTTTATTATTGCATGTTTGTGTAATTGGGTTGTGGCTATTATTTTTTATGTAATTTCTGAATGTGATGGTTTCCTGTAAATTCCAAATTTTATTTTTGTGTCATTCCTGATGATATTTATATCCAAGAAAGAGAGTTGTCCATTGATTTCCTTTTCTATAGTGAATTTTACAGTCCTTTAATTGATTAATCTATTGATTAATCGAGATATTATCTGTTTGAAAATTAGGTGTAGGGACTATATAAAGTATTCTAATAATCTGTATATTTATGAAACTTTTAAATGTTTAGATTCAAAATTTGTGTTTGCATCAAGTGCACATGCTTTATACATGTATTGATTTAGATCTACAATATTTTTGTAAGTAATTATTTAGTGACGCATTATGTCAATATCTACTAAGATTTGTGAACCTGACAAGCAAATAATAGTTTACATGAACACTAACCTAGTCACTGTTGTTTCAACCATGATTTTAAACATGCATGTGCATTCACATGCTTTGAATTAAAGTGCTGCTCTTCGTTTGGTGACAATATTTCCTGCATCACTAAACACACATTCACAGGGAACCGATGTAACTAGTACATAAAGTAATTTCTTCGCTATGGATGAAAGAATTGGCAACTGAATAGAATGTGTCTTCCGCCACTGAAGAGGATATGCGAAATCGTCATCCAGTTCACCCAAAGACTTTTAATGTCAATTTCTGTAGCAATTAATGGGGCGGTTTCCTCAACATCGTCAGTTTTCTCTTCTTCAAATTTACTTCTATTGTAGTTTTCACCTTTACCACAGATTTTTCTGTAAGTCCTTTCCATACTAATTCTCTTGTAAGCAGATGTATAATAAATACGACTATCTATAAATTAATAATTATTTCGCTTCACTGTGGTGTTCCATACAGCTAAATCTCGATAATTCTCGTGTCTCTTTGAAGGCATTTCAAGGATTTGAATCTCGGATCAAGAGCTGTAATTTCTTCGTACCTTTCTAATTTAGGCCAGTTATTAATTCTTTCTGCTAAATCTTCGACAAGAGTAGTTTTGAATCTGATTACATACAGAGGGTCTGAATCAGCAACTAAGACTTAACCTTAGATAAGTTATTGCAGGTAGCACAACATTTGCTGTGACGTATTTACTTCCTCCAAGAAAATGTACCTTTAAACAAGATAGAATATAACAAAGAGTACAATAATATCATTCACATTGCAGAATACAATGGATACAGTGCTGAATTGGTCTACAAGAAAATAGATAAATTCAAAAGACAACTAAGATGCAAACAAGTAACTACTCTCTCCCCAATTAGCAATGAAACCTCATACAGAAAATTTACGTATCCCAGAGCTACACACCTTTCCCAAAAAGTCTTCAAAGAACACAATATTACTTTGGCCCCACAGAACAAATTTAGTGTACAACACCTTTTGAAATCACATAATACAAAGGAGATACCCACAGGCAAAAAATCAGGAGTGTACCGGATAAATTGCAAGGACCGTGACAAATTCTACATTGGAAAAACAAAAAGGAACGTGAACATTAGGCTTAAAGAGCACTTTAGGAACATCAGGAATAAAGAAATAGATAAATCGGAGGTAGCGTACCAATTTTGGAAGGAAAATCATGACATAGAACGAGAAATTCACTTAATAAAAAGTGTCCAAGGTCCAGCTGCATTAACCATGTGGGAAAAAATCTTTATAAAGAAGTATGAAAGTAAATTGTTTAATTTCGATACTACCTTTGAAGAAAACCCAAATTTCAAGTTCATCAAGATACAGACAGAGACGCACCTATCACCTCCGAGGAGTTCACTGACCCGGCATCCATTAGTCGACAACAGCTGATGATGTTAGGAAGATCCTAACGAAACGCGTTCTAGGTAAATACTAGCAATAAATGGAGCATTGAGTATTAGTTCGACTCAAAATTGTATTAATTGTGTTACTTATTTTCTTATAGCTGCAAAAGAATATGGGAATACAATACGCTTTAAGCAATGGTCTAAATCTTTTAAGATGTATTGGCTATTTAATAGTCTTGAAATTCCATTCTCCTTGAAATTTCAAAAGCAAATGACCTCTCATTTGAGAAACTTATACGTATTATTAAATTCCAGCAAATAATGAACATCTCCAAAATGTTTCAACATATTTTGTTAGTAAGATTCTTTCTTAGGATTTACCAGTTATGCAAAAGATGAATGAAAAGTACTGACACATTCCCAGAAAATTCAGATATATATTTCATTTGTCATGAAAGTATCTTAAACTTAAGGTGGTTTTGAACAAAACTGTTACGAGCCATTTTTAGAAAATCTAAGTGTAGCATGGTGAGTCTGAGGTAGAGGATTTTATTTACAATTTGTCAAATCCTGAGAAGATAAGTGACCTTCAAGTCTGCTTTTAATCAGTATTTCATTTTTGAGTTATGGTGGTCACAGACACATGGGTCTGTTTCAAAAAATGCTTACCCTACCCAGGGGACAACCAAATGTCCAAGATTCACATTTTTGGTTGGATTGCAATATTTCCCCTAGAAGTAGAAGAGAAGGTAAAAATATGAAATGTTATAGCTGTGCAAATATTACTCAGCATCATATCTTTTACCTACTTCCTGTTAATGGAAAATAAGCAGGTTTAATTCACTAATTTGGGCTTGTGATTTGCTGCTTCAAGATAATATTGAAGCCACAGAGATGCTCTGAAACTATCACATGCGCAACAAGGATGATATATTCCTTTGATGTAGCTAGATAGCAAAGTATGTTTGGTCCAGCAGAGAGTTGTCTGGGCAAATAATTTGAAAATTGCCCATTTTCCCCTGTGCAATGATTATTGGTGTGTAAACTAGGAACTTGTTGGTTTACTCTGAGATATGTATTCTGATAAAGTTTAGTTTGAACATGCAGTATGTGTGACCATATTGAAGTGCATTTTGTGTACATATTTCTATGATACTAACCTGAGTATCCGAACCCTGTGGACCACCGGATTGGGCTGCAGGGATTGTTGATTGATACATTGAAGGATAAGGCGCTGGACCAGAGCCATACATGCCTCCTGGAAATCCAGCTGATCCTCTTGCTGTATAGCCCATATTTGAGGTAGACATCATGGCCATAGGATGTAACCCAGGAAACATCATACTTTGAGGCTGTAAACAGAAAAATGGTGTCACAACACACTCTATATACAAATGTCAATTTTAATTAGGATGTAAGGTACACCAAAAAGCTGCAACTGTATGAAAGGGGAACATAATTCAAGCCACCACAGTACTGTTGAGATAACATTCTCACCAATCAGGGTGCCATGTTCAGTACAAATCCTGGCTGAAATTTTTCCTTTTTATAACATGGACATATAGCATTTTAGGTTCCACAGCTCATTTGTATGTTCATTTCATAATTTCATTCACCATCCAATACCTAATTGTAAGAATGTTCACTTATTGAATTACCATGTTCACTTAACAAAATACGAGGCGTGTCCGTAAAATAAGGTATCCAATTTTATTTAACATAGAAAACATGTTTATTGTCAATGAGTGTTACATTGATGGAAAGACGGAACTTACAGCTAATTTTCAAGGTAATCACCATTGTGATCGATGCACTTTTGCATGCACTGTGGCAGGTTTTTGTATACCCTTGTCATAGCACTCTCCTGCCAAGTTGCTCAGGTAGCGCTCAACCTCGTTTTTCAAATCATCGTCGGTCTGGAAATGTGTTCCAGCCAGATGTGGAACAGGAAACATAATAACCACTAAGTGCTAAGTCTGGACTGTAGGGGGAATGGGTGAGGATGTCTTCAGTGAGAATTTTGGGGAACCACCTCGCACACACCTTGCAATAATGCAAATGTTCGATCAAAATCTTGTCAATTGTAGTCTTAATGACTTCAGGGATTAACTTTGCACAGCTCGCAAACTGTCACACGCCAATCTTTAAGCATTTCTTGCTCCACTTTAACAATTGTTTCGGCTGAAACCGAAGGCCAACCAGAACGCTGTTCATCATGGACTGTACGTCCGTCTGAACTCTCTGACCCACTTTTGCATGTTTTTTTAACTCCATACACTGTGGCCCATAGACTTCGCATAACTGATGAATTTCAGTGGGAGTAATGCCCTTGGCACTCAACAAACAGATCACTGCACGCAACTCGTAATTGGTGGCGGAAGTGATAGGAAGCTCCATTGCAAACAGCTACCCAGCCAAGACTAATGGTTGCAACAGGTTCGCTGTAGTGGTATTTGAAGGGGTGAAACCAAGCTACATGCCAGTGTCGCCGGATATTGCATAATAGCGTTCCTCATGGCTCCAGCGCCTTGGAGACCTTATTTTAGAAATATCTCATACAAGTTAATTGTACACCCCATCTAATGTTTTTTTGTTTATTTAAGTATCAACATTTGTACCCATACTTTAAAGAAAACTTCATAATATTTAGACATTGTAGTTTGCCTAAATAAACCCTTTTTCAATGGTTATCCCAGTACTCCGTTTTTCCAGTAAGTTCTGCTTCCCTTATCCATAATACACCTTTGTTCATCAGTACCCTGGCATTGTGATACCACTGTCCCTCCACTCGTGCTTCTTTTCAACTAGACAAAGTATAAAATTAAAGGCATATGAAAGGGGGGAGGGCATACTGAAGACTCCAGCATATATTGAAACGGTACTCTCTTCCTCGAGTAGATTAATTGAATGTTAAAGGAATCTATATATATATATATATATATATATATATCTGCCCTCAGCTGTTTACACCTGACTCTCATTGCCAACCATCATAATTTCTCACTGCAGCAGGATTAGAAAAGCCTGGGGTCATATAGACTAAATAAACTAAAGTACTAAATCAATTCAAGAAACTGCTAAGGGAAAGTTAAGAAATATAATTTTGTGAGTGAAAACTCAATCTGATTTAATAACCACACCTCAAGAAATCCATTATAACTGCCAATATGCAAAATAATGATGCGCTTACCATTGCCAGTTGGATTTTTTTAAACCTCCAAAAAGCCCAGTGAAAAATGCACCTTTCTTTGACTCTACAGTTGTGTCTGTCCAGACCCTTAAAGTGGCATGTCCCTCATTTACCTAGGTTTCATGTAATAAATTGTGAGCTCTTCTACATGAAATTGTTTCACAGATCTCTGGTGAAGTCTTCTCCATGTTAATTTTGTTTATATTTAAAAACTGAAACCCTATGTATTTTTCAGCCAAGTGTGGAACATGGTTTTCTTAAAATTTGGAAGATCTGTGTCACTGTTCACTAAAGCAACACATCTATAGTATCCTACTATAGATTGTTGTAGGCTGGTTGTTTAAAAAGAAACTATGCCCTTTAAAGTGACTAGCACTCTTAATTAAAACATCCACTTGCCCTAAAACACTTGCCTTTCCAGTTTCATTCAAGGGATTTCTTTACCGTTCCAGTTTGGTTAATTTCAGTTCTCATACTTGAAACAGTGTTCACAGTTACACCAGTTCCTTCAGACGTCAGTTAAATTTCATCATAACGTCAAAAGAAAATGTTCAACACGTTCAATTCAACAATCTTTTCACCACTTTTTAGAGGCTTTCCACTTTTATGCTTCTGTGCACTATTCTGGGGAACTGAGCACTACGCCATATTAACTCAAAGCGCAAACATGCAATACTAGCAGGACGAGTGAGCAAGCACCGTTTCACTGCAGTGAACCCAACTAAAATGAGGAAGTAAAAACAATACATGACAATGAATCAAAGTAAAATGTTTAAACTCATATTTATATAGAATAAAAAGAAGTATTTCAGAAAGTGGAGTGCCATTGTTACTAAAATTAGGCAAGTGAGTCAACCTTGTATATACTTTTCTCAAAACAAAACAAACACAACATCCGCAACTTAGTAAACCACCCTCTAAAAAATAGCACACCGAAAACTCAATTATCAGGCATTTACCTAATGAGTTGCCAGGATTGTGACAAGATATACATTGGTAAGACCAAAAGGAATCTGGGAACAAGAATGAAAGAACACTTCAGAAATATTAAATTCAAACAAATGGACAAGTCGGCTGTATCACATCACTTTTGGTCTGAGAATCACAACATAAAACAAGAAATAGAACTGATCAAACAGGCAAAGAAACCTCTGGAACTACAGATTTGGGAAAACATATTTATTACGAAAAAACAGGACCTCTTGATGAATTTTGAAATTCCCGCCGTAGATGACGTCATCAAACTTACCAGGATGTTAGATGGCAGCACAACACCAAGCCAGATGCAGACACCGGATGCATCATCAGTCTACCACAGAGCTGACGATAGGGGAGAAGTCCCCAGAAACTAGTCTTCATAAAAAACTTGTAAGTGGAGAAAAGTATATACAAGGTTGACTCACTTGCCTAATTTTAGTAATCATATTTATATGTTTTGGAACTTGAGTTACAATATTTATTCACTCCATTCATTACTTGAATGGATCAAACAAGCAATAATATACAAAATGTAGTAACAAACTATTTCCATTCGCACTTCACTGTTTTGCTGGCTCTAAAAGTTGTGCTACGGCGCAATGTTGACATCCTTACACACTTTAATATCGGATAAAAGTATAATATCTTCAGACTATAGTAGTCCTACTATAGAAATAGAGTATCAATCATCATTTTTACCCCCCTATAATCAGCCAGTGTTCTCACAAAATGCCCTCAATGGTTTTGTGACGTACTTAAAACTCCAACAGAATTAATAGGCGCAAGACTACAAGGACAGAATCTTTTGGCTATACATGTTAAAGTAACGTTGTTAGAAAACCAGAAACTCTGCTTATGGAATATTTTTCTGAAAAGAGAGGAATTTTTTTCCAACAATGTGAATGGCTTATTTCAGGCTTTGGGGCACGAACATTATCCAGAAGACTGGCACTTATTTATTGATTATTCCGAAGTATATCGAAAGGCAGTAATTATCCATATTGTCTTTCCATACGTTCCTACTGCATATACAATTCATAGGAAGGAAACTTCCGAGGTCAAGAGTGCAATACTAAGGTGATACAAATGGCATCCTACTGTATCAGTTCCAAGAATTGGTCATTGAAACACAAAATATGTATTATTCATCCAATTTTATTTTATCACCTTCAAAGTAGGTCCCTTCCAAAATTACACATTTATGCCAACGAATAACCCAACTATCAAAACACGTTTTGTACACATCTTTTTTTAAAATGATGTCAACTGTCGCTGCAAATTCTCCTTTGTGTCAGCCAGAGCCAAATCAGGCGAATATGCTGGTTGTTCTACAAAATTTTTCACCAGCAATTCGTTCACAATGATAGCCTTGTGAGCTGATGTGTTATCGTGGTGCGGAATCCACGAGTTGTCTTTCCACAAATCTGGTCTTTTACGCAGTATTTCTTCTCTCAAATGCCACATAATGCTCAGATAGACTTTATTTACCCTTTTGACAAGAATTCCAAGTGCACAACACTGTGATAACAAAAAAGCTTTCAGTTTTGATCGAGTTTGAAGTTCTTTTTAGGGTTTTGGTTCAGTTGGAGGGCACCATTCATAAGCTTGTTGACCGATTTGCATGTCAAACTTATAAACTCATGTCTCATCACCAGCTACACTGTGTTTCATGAAGGTGGGGTCAGAATTGGCTTGCTCTAGCATGTCTTCAGCGATCCTTAGGCAAGTGAGATTTTGCAGCAAATTCAAGTCTTTTGGAACTGAGTGGCAACGTGTGTAATGCCCAAACAGTCATTTAAAATGGTATGAATCGATTCGTGAGACAAAGTTCAGCAGCTATCTCTCAGACTTAAACAACAATTTTCAGACACCATTTCCTTCACTTAAGCAATGTTCAGTTCAGCTGAAACCATTGATGCCCAACCAGAGTGAGACAAATCTTTCACATCTCAACCACTTTTGAATGCACTGTACCACTCATACAGATATGTTTTTCATGAAGTCGATTCACTGTAAGCTCTATAACATTTTCAGGCATTCGGCACGTAAGTACTAGTTGCAATGCAAAATTTGATACATTTTTCTGTTCAATATTTTCATCCATCGTAATACTGCAAAACACCTTTGAGATGAACAAACAAAATGGCACACTGTACACAAACTACATGACATGAACAAACTCTGCATGGATATAGAGGAAAGTTGTACTAACTTGTCAACAACGATAATCTTGAATTCACCTTAAGCAGGATTTTACGTGATCCATTCCTGGTACTTTCTTCTCCTATATGTGGAGACTTGAAAACTATTGGACTCTTAATGAGTATACTACAATATAATACTGAATACTGCTGTTTCTGTGCGAGTGGAATAGTTGCAACAAAGCAAACCACCACATTCATAAAAAAATGACTTGCAAGAGAAGCCTACATTCCTGGCGTCGAAGTTTTCTCCATGAACCATTTCTAAATACTCAAGTCTTCCAGAATGAACAGTTCATTTTCAAACTGCTGGAAGTAGAGAAATTGGCTTGGTTTGCATTTCAATTACTATGCATGAACTTCCTTGGGAATAAAAATAAAATAGACTGAAGTAACTGCAAGTGAATTAATACATTCCCTACATGTAATGAGATTAATATGTTGCTGAAATACACTGTCATCTGGACTTATTTCTGAAAAACCTAGGCCTGTTAGCAATGAAAATGGGGAGAAGCTTCGTCAAAATGGAAGTGGACCTAATGAAAATTACTGATGAATGAGACACAGCCCAAAAGCAGTCCATAAGCACAAGTACTTTATTCCTATGTGTAAGGACTATGGTACAAAATGTAATTATATTAATTTAGCATTCTTTGCAATTATTATGTCAATCATAAGTAACTTGTAAAATTCGAAATTGTTATTTAAAAAATTAATAGAAAATTGTTTGATTTCAGCACATAAAAAAATTGGTATGTCATAGAAAATTGTGGATTTCAGAAATCAATTCAGCACATCTCAATTAAATCACATAGTTTCATCTAAAGAAAGGAAAACAAACAACTTACATTTGCTGTACAGTATTATAGCAGATTGAAGATGAAAGAATTAACTTCAAAAATTAAAAGAATGTAGCACAAAGAAATCAAAACAATTTTGTAAGTATAATTAAAGCCATAAATTATAGGACAGCAGATGGCTCAATTGTATAGACACAAATGAAGCTTTCCAACATACCCAACACATACATGAAAAAATTTAATTTCGAAACTGCAAAAGTGTTAATATCAGAGAAAACAGTTTCCCACACCACAGATATACTTACAGCCATTGCTTGAAGATCGTTCTCATAGCTCTGCCGCAGTTTTGCACTAATCATTGCCTCAGCTTTAGACATGTTTTCATTGGTTCCTTTTACTGTTATTATCCTTTCAAGATTAAAGCTGTTGATATCATTTATGCTGCAACAAACAAAGGTCAAAAATTGCAAACAATTCTGTGACTGTTTAAAAAGAAAAACAGTAATGCAGTACTTTATAGCTTACCTAGAAACTGTTATTTTGGTGTCTGTTTCCTGCATAATTCGCTTGATTGTATTACCTCCTTTCCCAATTATTCGACCAATCAGGTTGTTATGAGCAAGTATCTTCAGTGATATTTCCCTATAGAGACAAAGAAATAAAAGGATTGTTAGTTTCCAGTTTTTTTTCTTTTGCTATGCAATTACAAGCACAATCCCCCCCCCCAAAAAAAAAAGATTTCTTTGACATAAGGTAATATTGCTGAACTGTTCACTTATTACCGGTAATACATAAAAAACTGAAGCTAATAACACTGAAGCAATACAAGTACTACAAATAAGATAAAAAATGTACTACTTTTTTCTAAAAACAAAATTTATAATAAAAACCTTGACATTTATCAATTGAACTGTTCTTATTGTGAACAGGTTTATGTTGGAAGGACCGTTTATAATTTAGAAACCAGAATGAGGTAACGTTTTAGAAGTATTAAGTATACACATTTCGATAAATCAGTAATGGCTGATCATTTTGGTCATTTAATCATGTAATAAATACAGAAGTTGACTTATTAAAACAATTAATAGACAGATAGACTTCATAATTTGGGAGAAAATATTTATCTTAAAAAATACAAATAATATAATGAATTCTGCAATACCGCCAATGTGTTGGCATAGATATGTCAACGATGTGTTTGCGATAGTCCCTAGAAGACTAACCGAGGATGCTATAAAGTTGCTAAACCTACAAGAAAAATCCATAGTTTTCACCATTGAAGTAGAGCAGGATGAATGGCTACCTTTTCTAGATTTGAAAATCATTAGAACACCAACAGGATTACAATTTGGAATATACCGAAAAGCAACACATGTTGACAATTACATTAAATGCAACCCATTCAACCCAGTACAACATCAATATGCAGTATTCCATAGTTTAGTTCACAGATTAATCAACATTCCGCTAACAAAAACAGAATATGAACAGGAGTACGCTCACATACACCAGGTTGCCGAACTGAACAACTAACACAAATTTCATAAAAAAACTGATCTATAGACACAAAAGAAACAAACACTTAAAGGACATTACTACGTTAAAAAAACAAGAAAACCCAAACACCAGATATGGAAAATTTACATTTCATCCAAAATACTTCAAAAAATTTGAAAAGATATTTAAGAGCTTCAACATAAAATTAGCCCCTCAAAACAAACACAACATCCGCAACTTACTAAACCACCCTCTAAAAAATAGCACACCGAAAACTCAATTATCAGGCATTTACCAAATGAGTTGCCAGGATTGTGACAAGATATACATTGGTAAGACCAAAAGGAATCTAGGAACAAGAATGAAAGAACACTTCAGAAATATTAAATTCAAACAAATGGACAAGTCGGCCGTATCACATCACTTTTGGTCTGAGAATCACAACATAAAACAAGAAATAGAACTGATCAAAGAGGCAAAGAAACCTCTGGAACTACAGATTTGGGAAAACATATTTATTACGAAAAAACAGGACCTCTTGATGAATTTTGAAATTCCCGCCGTAGATGATATCATCAAACTTACCAGGACGTTAGATGGCAGCACAACACCAAGCCAGATGCAGACACCGGATGCATCATCAGTCTACCACAGAGCTGACGATAGGGGAGAAGTCCCCAGAAACTAGTCTTCATAAAAAACTTGTAAGTGGAGAAAAGTATATACAAGGTTGACTCACTTGCCTAATTTTAGTTATGTACTTTATAGAACTCAAATTAAATAAAAGTTTTAAGAAACATAATAAGAGACCAAGTTAAGTGCCTGGGACATTTTTTATAAATACAGAACATGAAAGATCCCACAAACTATTAATATCAGTATAACGCATAGCTCTGAACAAATTTAAGGTCACACACTCCCATACCTCACCCTAACACAGAAGTCACTGTGTCTACACTTGTTATTTCATACAATATATCGAGATTTAACTGTATTGGAACACCACAGTGAAGCGAAATAATTATTAATTTATAGATGAGTCGTATTTATTACACATCTGCTTCACTTACGTACCTATTTTGCGGACATGTTTCGCAAATCATCGTTTGCATCTTCGGCTCCTATGCGACTAAAGCTTGATCCAGTGGTGTGGGTAATTTTGGAGTTGCTGCTGCCATCTGTTGATTTAGTGATGAACTTAAATGTGGGATTCTCTTCTGGCGGGATTTCAAAGTTCATTAGGTGGTTTTTACGTTTTTCTATGTATATTCTCTTCCATATGACGAGTTCACTATGTTATTGTACATATTTTAGTAATTCGGTGCTATCTTCAATTTCATGATTTTGAGACCAGAAATGAGCTGCTATTGCGGACTTATCAATATTTTTGTATCTTAAGTGCCTGAAGTGTTCTTTCTTTCTAGTGCCTATGTTTCTTTTTGTCCTCCCTATGTAAATTTTTTCAGTCTTTACACTTAATCTTGTAAATGCCTGACTTTTCCTCTGGTTTTATCTTATCAGTATTATTACTCTTAAGTTGGTGCCACTGTTATATTGTATTTCTTGAATATTTTTTGGAACTTTTTTGTGGCCCAGGGGTGGTAAGTAAATTTAGCAAATCTAATTTCTTGTTTTATTGGTGTGAGAGCTGTGATCTGTTTTAATCTCTTTTGAAGTTGGAATGATTTTAGTTTTTTATCTACAAGGTTTTTTCCATTTCCATTTTTAATTGCAGTTTTTAAGATTTGATGGTATTCTTTTTGATATTCTTGCTGGCTGAGGGGTAGATTTACTAATCTGTGTGCGAGACTGATGATGGTGGCATGTTTGTGTGGAATTGGGTTAAAACTATTTGCTTTGATGTAATTGTGTGTGTTGCTTTTCTATGGATACCAAATTCTAGATTTTCATTGCTTTTTGTGATTTTCAGGTCCAGAAAAGGTAAGAGTACAGTCCTCTTTAGTTTCTACTGTGAATTGTATGCTGGGTTCTTGCAGGTTGAGTAGTTTCAAAGCATCATCTATTTGTTTGTAGGGCACTATTGCAAAGATGTCGTCTACGTATCTGTACCATGATTTACAAATATGAGGGAAGGCTTTAGTTATGTGTTTCAAAAAAGCTCATGTATAAATTGGCCAAAAATGGTGATAGCGGGCTTCCCATAGCTAGTCCTGAAATTTATTTATAATATTTTCCATCGAAAACAAAATAATTTTGATGTATACATATTTCAGTCATTGCCAAATATTCTTCTATTGCATTGGCATCTAGGTTAATAGAATTTAGCCATTTCTTAAGCTGACTCAAAAGTTTGTCAAACGGAATGCTAGGGAAGAGGGAGCGGACATCAAAGGATACTAACGTGTCATGAGGGTTTAGTTTAAGATTTTGAATTTTTTCTACCAGGTTTTTTATGCTCAGAGTATGGAATTGTGTAAAGGACTGAAATTTTTTGGACAGTCATTTTTGCCAGAAGGTAAGTAGGAGTGTTGACATTATTTACAATGGGGTCTCATGGGTATGTTGGGTTTGTGTATTTTAGGCAAACCATATAATCTTGCAAGGATAGGGTTGTCCGATTTCATAGTTTTTTATTCTGCAGTTGTTAAAATTTTACTATTAATGATGGTTTTTTGTACATCTTTTATGCATCGGTTGAGTGGATTAGAATATATTTCTTGGAATTCTTTTTGTTGTAGTAAGTTACATAGGGAGGACAAAAAGAAACATAGGCACTAGAAATAAAGAAAGAACACTTCAGGCACTTAAGATACAAAAATATTGATAAGTCCGCAATAGCAGCTCATTTCTGGTCTCAAAATCATGAAATTGAAGATAGCACCGAATTACTAAAATACGTACAAAAACATAGTAAACTCGTCATATGGGAGAGAATATACATAGAAAAACATAAAAACCAACTAATGAACTTTGAAATCCCACCAGAAGAGAATTCCACATTTAAGTTCACCACTAAATCAAAAGATGGCAGCAGCAACTCCAGAATTACCCACACCACTGGATCAAGCTTTAGTCGCATAAAGAGCCAAAGATGCAAACGATGATTTGCGAAATGTCCTCAAAATAGGTACGTAAGTGAAGCACATGTGTAATAAATACGACTCATCTATAAATTAATAATCATACAATATAGTTATAAAATCATAAGGTCACATCTGAAATACTGGTGGCTATTGATAATTATATCGCAGTACCATAAATTGTTCATATAAGAAATAATACTAATAGTACAGGAGCAGTTAGTTCATAGTAAAAACAATGCAAATTGATACACAAGTTTAGAAAACCAATGCAGTGGTTACGTATCAAGCCAGCCACAAATGACTTTCAATGTAGCCAACTTCAGTTTTAAATCTCAAAACTGTTAAATAGCTATCTGAGGAATAAAATTACATTATCAACTCGTCACCATATTTATACCCATGATGGAGCATTCCAATTAATAATAATAGTTGCAAGGTTTATACCAGTTTGCACAACTGGCCCATAAAGTATTTTAATCACCTTACTTATTCATTTGTAAGCATTTTCCACTAACATGTGATCCACCAATTCTATGTTGATCATAATAATACAAAAGCATTAATTGGTAATTCAAAATTGCTTTACTGTTTCTCAAAATATTCTTCTTGAGCCTTGTTGATCAAATACACTTTTGCATGAATTCAAAATAATCTGCTTGAGACACCCTCAAAACATGGTTTTAAATGCCTCAACAGCATCTTCTGCCTACTAAAATTGTCATCGCATTTTATTCTGGATGTTCAGAAACAAAAAGAAGTCATTGGAAGCCAAATAACAAATGTATAGAGCTCTGAGCTATCAATTAGAGTTTTTATTATTCAAATAGTGGATTGCTAGGCAGGACGCAGGAGTATTGTCTAGATGAACAATTCAATGCCACTTGTTTGCTTCTGTGTTTGATCCAAGACATTCAGCAAACAAATGGTTGTGTAACATTCAGAAGTGATCATTATACACTCCTCTAAAGGCGCTGTTGCCACTTAAGCTTTTTTGGTGTTGGGAGGAGGGGGGGGGGGGGGCAGGCAGCCAATTGTTCTGAAGTGGTCTGAGTGCAAATCCTTTAGCTGGATGTGTACATCTTAGAACACCTATACAGTCGACTGATTTACATTTTGGCTCATACATAGGACCATGACAAACTTATATAAATCTTTGGAACCACCACCATCATTATTTTTTGAGCATATCTTTGAGATTGCACCAAATTATATGAGGTCCAACAAGAGCTAATCTTTTTTAAAGCTAAGTTATTTATATGCTGGTGGAACTGATAAACTCCTTATACAAGCATTTCACAGTGGCAAGGAGCTCAGCAAAGGCAGAAGTTATCCGATGCTCTCATCTTGATAATCCATGTCTGAAGTCATAATAAATTATACGAAAATTTTAACCAGTTTATTTCCTCCCTCCCCCTTTTTTCCTGAGACAATTTTCAAGTCACAAATAATGCTTTATTGACAAAATTGTCCGATTACGGTAAAAAAGTGTCAATTTCCTGTGGCAGCAGCAGATGACACCTACAACAGTTACCAAGGTTCAAAGTATAAATAGTGGCCCTAATGTACCACATATCTATATGGGATGGCAGTGCCATGATGTCAATATTATGGTAATACTTTGAGATGAACCTTGGATACTTTTAAATGCATAAACTTTTCACTATTGGAAGTTGTATGCAATTTTATTTGATAAGGAATGAAAGAAGTAAAGATATAAAATTAATTGCCTTACTAGTGCCCAGCCATTTGCTGGACTACAGCTCTTGATAGAACTAGTCTGCATTTCAATGTGAATGAAAAGATTTCTCTGTGTCTAAATGAAAATATGGAAAACTATGGGAGGTATAGAGGTAACTATGAAATGAGCAGTTTTAAGCAAATTATAAATAGAAATGATTTAGGTGATGCAACAAATCACTTTTCCGTTACAGTCTGGCTTTAAAACATAAGTCTTGCCATCACATTTATCTACTCCAGTGACCAAAATCTGTGAAACCAACAGAAACTAATCTGACCTTAAGAAGTAAAATATTATAACAGGAAGTATTTGTCCATTGCTTCCATTCTGAAGAAAAACTCAAGTAACACATGTAGCTTATGGACATAGTGTACTACTGATATTCTAAATTTCCCGATGTATAACAGTTACATTGAAACAAATATAAGTGTACTGTAGAACTATTTTGAAGTATACTACAGTCAAATTTAAATTACTGCAGGATCCTGACAGTTCCTTCAAACATTAAAGCAGGGAGAGTTTCTATGGCAACAACACTGACCACACCTCTTTACTGCTCCAACACATAACTTCAACGAATTAGGCAAGCCATTCCCCATCACCCCAGTGATTAAGTTTTGCCATAAATGGTTGTTACGTTGATGCACAACTCATGTACGCGTAGATTTTGCTTGTTTCGTTCCCTTCACTGTGCGTAATCCAAGCATACCTAATTGTTCAGTTATAGTTTAACTTTTAGTCATGGCTATTTTTCTTAAGGCAGCTGGACATTTTAAGCTTTAGAAATGTAACCTGTGTGTTAAACCCACAGTAAGTACACTTCAAATTAAAATGCATGTTCCAAGTTCATTTAAGTTTTGAAAAGGCTTTCAGCATTGTACTTGCTAATCTAATATGGCATACAGAGAAAGTAGACGTTCTAATAACTATTCTGTTACTTGTATGTTCAGGAAATTCTTCCAGTAAACCAGAGTGTATATCAGGTTTCTCTTGCTTACTTTTAATCCCAACTTTCTAAGAAAAATTCCCAGGCACAAGCACTACGAAAAACAAATTTAAATTCTGTGGAACATTTTCAGCTTTACCTCAGTTTCATCTGTACATTGCCTTGACAGAACATCGTTCAAAACTGTTCCCAGGTGTTAGAAATATAAACATCAACAATTTAGGCAGTTTTAGCACTCTCTTCGAACTATCATGCACTCCAAGGCATAAGCAGCAATTTTGCTTTCCCCGCCATGAGCTTCACATCAACTGTCAGGATGCTGAAGTAGTTTTAATTACACAATAAAAATAAGCAAAATAACCTTTTTGCCCAATGCTAAATTGCACAAATTAAACCAGCATGCTAAACTCATAAACCAAGTGGTGTTAACAGAATCCCTATTTAAAAGAAAAATGTGTATAATTTTCCATCACAACGAAAAATTGTATTTATCTATGGATAGGAAAATCTTCTAAAAAGTTTTCAGCACAGAATATAGTTACATAAAAATTAAAGCAAAGAAAATAATGCTGCCACCGCCACAAATAATAATAGGTAATATGTCTCTATATCATTAGTTATATGTAAACTGTGATCGAAATGCAGTTGGAGGCATGGCTTACCCAAACTGTCTAATCCTCTACTTCCACTGCCCCGCCTGTACTGTCATTTTTAGTTGCCTTTCCTTACCTCCATAGCGCATGTTGCACTGCACTGGTCAACATATGGAGGGGTGCATGTAATGTGATGCTTGGAGGGTGAGGAGGGGAGAAGACTATACTCGCGCATGTGCACACAATTGCATTCATGGTCTATCTATATATAAGCTACTGCCAATTAGAGAATGTGTAATAGGTGCAATTCCGGAATTAGCACAAAACATAAACCTGGTTACCTGTAAATCCTTTCATGGAAGTGTTGAAAAATGTTGTTGTATAAATTAAATTAACCGACTCCCAATTAATTTAACTGGTTACCTGTGTTTATACACAGAAAACTACTAAGTATATAATTTAGTGAACAAGCTAAGGCCATTATAGTTTTTATGGAGCACCGAGTACAAAAATCAATATTAATATTGGCTATCAAGGAGCAGTGGTATCATGCCATCACTAAAGTCAGTCAATCCAATCAATCAATCAATCTCCTGCATGCATGCACGCACACTTATCTACTATAAAAGGCAAGGAATTTAAAAACGTTTGAGTGGGCTAGCAACATGTTAAATGATCTCCAAACCGAAATGCATGCTTGATAACTTCCTGAAATTGAAACCCATAAAATATCTACCAAAGCATATTACTTTTCTAATGATAGGAAGTTTAGAATGCATGTAATCAAGCAAGTCTACTAAAGCTGCAGATAAAATATATAGGAATTCTAATGACTCGTCGAAAAACCTGGTAATACTGCCTCAGTCACAAATGCTGGACATATTCCTTATACCACAATGTAGTAAAGCAAAGAACACCAGCAGTTACTAGACTATACACAGAAGTCTAGTCAGTATTTTACACTCCGCATGGACCATAATAAAGAATGGGAAAACTTATGTTTGCACAGTGCTAGAGATCACTTATAGTGCAATAAAATTTTAAATCTATATGCTATACATTTTGTTACAGCACAGTGATAGGGTGCATGATTAAAGGATAGACACAGTTAACCCCATTTGCATCAAATTTACATATCCTATCAGTTAAAAATTGAGTGAAGACTCAGCTGATGAGGGCAACAGCTCTTGAAACATGTCCTGTGAAAAACAGTGAGTGAAGCAATATATCAATATTTTCTCCATTCACTTTTATTTTACCCTACTAGTTGCTGAGAAATCAAATTTAAATACCCTACCAGTTGTGTTTCGAGCACGATAATTTTAAGCCTTCGCAAGTGGAAACCCATATATGGGTGCGCAGTTATAGAGCTATTGGCTATTTTCGTTCATATAATTCAGATATAGTGCCAGCAGATGGCAGAAAATGTGTTTTCCAACATTGGTGGTCGGTAAATGCCCAAATTTGCTTTGTCAGGAATTCCTTTCATTGTTCTCACCAGTGAAACAATAAACAGTGTGGTATTTGGTACTAGTAAGCCTCATTTTATTTCGTTTTTTTTTGGCATAATGGCAGCAAAGAAAGGGTTGATGGACAAAGAAATTGAAGCTTTGAACAAGAGTGATAGTGATTTGTCAGATTGACTTCAGTGATGAGAGTGAAATATGCGAGAATTTGTGTGTAAGTGCGAGTGAGTGCGAGAGTGACGAAAGTGATACTGCAGACATCAGTACACCTAGCTGGGCAGAGGTGAACAATTTTGATCCAGGCCCTATATCTGTTACACCGGTGCACAATATCCAGCAGGGACCGATTCTTCCTTCTCAATTTGATGAGAATGCTCCTGCCATAGACTTTTTCAGGCTATTTTTTGATGACTAAATTCTGAAAATAATTACCGAGGAAACCTGCATTCAAGGGAACACAAAAAAAAAAGGTATGCCTCCAAAAAGAAAGCCAGGAATACATCCTGGAATCCCCCAACAATTGACATAAAAGCACTAATTGGGGTGGTTATCAACATGGGGCTTCACCCTACCTCTGACGTCACAGACTATTTTTCTACAAGTTTAGATAAATAGGTAGATAGATAGGTAGATAAATTTCCATTTTTCAGTGATGTATTTTCTCATGACGAATTTCTCCTTTTGTTTTGGAATCTTCATTTTGCGCATGCTCAGGGAAATTTATTCAAATTTTAATGGAGAAACTATGGCAAAATGCAGTTTATTCCATTCCCCAGGTCAATTTGTATCAGTCGAGAGCATCATCAATTTCAAGGAAGAGCAAAATTCAAAGTGTATAACCCAAACAAACCTACAAAATATGGAATCAAAGTTTTCATCTCATCTGATGCTTCCAATGGATATCTATACAATTTCCAACCCTACATGGGCAAAACTGAATCAAATTCTAACCTCCTGAAAACTACCCTTGTTGTAAAAGACCTGTGTTCTCTAAAGGATACCATAGACCAACCTAAAGGTTTCCCTATTTACACAGACAGGTACTATACATCACCTGAATTAGCTGATGAATTGTGGAAAATGAATATGGTGACTACTGGGACAGTTATGGGCAACAGAACAAATATGCCACACCAACTAAAGCCAGGAAATGTAAAGAAAATGAAGAGGGATGAGATAAAAAGCTTCTGCAATCAGAAAAAGCTTGCCCTGTGCTGTAAAGACAAAAGAACTGTAACGGTTCTCAGTACCAGTCACAAGGGCAATAAAAATGAAATGACAGAGGTTCCTTCAAAATCTCCAACCAGGCAGCAACATTGAAACCAAACATTATTTTGGACTATACTCGACACATGGGCGGTGTCAATAGAACTTATAATTATATTGTGCAGTACCAGTTCTGCAGGAGAACATACAAGTGGTATAGAAAAATGTTTTTCTGGTTGCTGGAAGTTTCCATTGTGAATTCGTACCTGTTATACACAAGGCATATGACAAACAAATGTAAACCGATCCTGTCAAATAGAAAATTTTGCAGGCATCTCGTCAGATCTCTGGTGGCGGAGTGCATGAGTGCTACATCAAGTAAGGGTCGTATTTCTCAGGACCCAACTTTGGAAAGGCTAAATGGATTTCCTCATTTCATGGGGAGAAGAGAACAAGGAAGCTGGGCAATTCCTTGTGTGGTATGTAAGGCCCAAAAACAAATAAAGAAAACAATATATTTTTGTGAAACCTGCATCTCCAAGCCTCCCCTGCATCCAGATGTGTGTTTCAAAATATATCACACAAAAGAACAATTTTAGGTAAAGATTTCACACCCTTGAACATTATATGATGTTTGTTATTCATTTGCTTTCCTGTGTGAATAATGCTGAGATAAAATTATCAACCTGAAAACTGTATATATACTAGATACCCTGCTCCAGCTAGGTGTAACCTCACATTTCTATCAAAATTATGAATTATTTATCATTACCATCAGTTTTACAAAACATATGTGACATATACTTATATGACAGTATTTAGTTTCTGAAATGTTTCTAGTTCATATGTGAACATGTG
This sequence comes from Mantis religiosa, assembly GCA_030765055.1. Classification (NCBI taxonomy): domain Eukaryota; kingdom Metazoa; phylum Arthropoda; class Insecta; order Mantodea; family Mantidae; genus Mantis; species Mantis religiosa. Next base: position 266,532,736 of record CM060950.1, on the reverse strand, counting down.
TGTATGTTAGAACAAGATGTGATGCAATATCAAAAAATGGTACTTATGCCGATTTTGCGGGAACATTTTTACGCAGTTTAACAAATCTTCACTCCTGTAGGACAACAGTGGTGGAATTCAACAAAAAACAAGGTACAACATGTTTTTTAATACATTCGAGCATGACATTATACTATTTTGAAGGGTTACATATTTTTATAAAATTATCTTCCGCTCAGAGCCGTAAAACATGCCCCCTCAGGAAGGGTTAAAATAATCACATAAAATCAACGAGTGAAGATATATGACATGCATATTGCTAAAACGAAACTGAACTCACCATGGGTTAAATATGATTTTAGACCGACTGGCACATTGCCAGACTATCTATCAAGCAAAATTTGAATTTGCACTTGACTAATTTACAGGAAAATCTTTCATTCCACGATCACTGCTTTCACCCTATTAAGTAATGCTTGGAGTCCAGAATCTGAAATCGCTTAGTTTATCATCACTATAGAAAATACAGAGGAATTTTTCAGTTGGCTCTAATTAAAAATCACCCATATACCGGGGTAATGTATTTAAAAGGATAAATTCTTTAAGGATTAATTCCTCAATATAAATTTACATTAAAAATACAGAGGAACTTTCTTTTGTATGACACAAGAATAAATCTAAATCCCTAGGTGGAGGTATATGCATGTGCAAGCAGACGACCTACAGGTTCTCACGTTGTAGCCAACATGATAAAGATGTTTAACACTTGCGGCCAACTTCTGCAAAAATGCCCCAAACGTCTGTGCAACACTGGTGCAGAAAGATACGTGGATGCATTTAGCACAGGTCAGTTTTGGAAAATACTGACCTTGTCTCAGATTTTATTGCCTTACAAAAGAAGGCTTGCTGTCCAGCAGAAGTACTCATTGCACTGTTAGAAGTGATGGCTGTTTGTTCTGTGCATTCTTCGAATATTTAAGATTTGTTCAGTACGTTGTTGAAAGCCGGGAAATGGCTCGACCAATCAGTAAAATGGACTTACCCTTTTATTTTAATAATGAGGAGGCCTACCCTCAATTATTATTCAACAAGTAATTGCACAGCACATGGATGTTATGGTCTGAATGCAATGCCACCCTGGACCCCAACAAGAGACGGAATCACAAGTACCCTGGGTTTTGCTGCAGGTACAGTCCGCTGCACGGAAATTTTCCGATGCTGTTGGTATCTTTTGGTGTGTTACTTTATATAAAGTTGGCACAACAGCTTCACCATTCGTGATCTGCACCAGTGCTGGCTAAGCCAATCTCTTATTGGTTTATATCGAAGTCCAAACAAACACACAAGCAATGACCGATGAATAAGGCGCATAGCTGTGGTGGGTAGTGTAAGGAGAGGAGTAAGGAGGTATGTAACCTTAGTGGAACGATTGTCAACACCACCTCCTTGCTGTGTCCGTCACTCATTGGTTTGATCTCCCAACTCGGGAACCGCGCAGAAGGACAAGGGATAGGTTACATGAAACATGTGTTCAATTGGCACTAAATTTCTACAACATTAAAGTCAACACATATTATAATAGTGCCCCGTTCTACAGTAGAGGAGGGCATTGGGTATCTATGTGATAAAAACATGCCTTAGTATGCTCTGTGTATTTTGTGTAGATATAGCTTAAGTTACAGCTTTAAATTATTTTGTGATGAACTGAGATGATTTTAAATAAATATGCGCAATGTGGAGTTCAAGTTGACACTCATAATAAAATAGATACATCTGTCGCAACTCTCCTTCGCAAGAAAACTTCACAAACCTGAGAAAGTTGATCATATAATTATTGAAAAAGGATGGGCAATCTGCTCCTGTTCTCAATAATCTCAGATAAAATTATCAAAGTCTGCTGAGACGCATTGTGAATTATGTTTTAATGTAGCTTACACTGTGAGCTTCTCGTTCACCTCTGCCATCGCAAAACAAAGGGCAGGCACACCCCTTCCTATCGCTGTCAGGGGTTCGAAGGGGCATGGTGACATTCACCTACCAGCCTAAACAGCTCTTCCTCATATCGGAAAGTTTCCATGCACTGGACTGTACATAAATGGCGATACAAGGCACTACGGTTGCTACCATTGATACAAATAGATACCTTGAATTTCTGTAGTCAGTGTAATCTGTGGACAAATAAGACTATTGGCAGCATTGCATTCAGTGGGGAAACAAGGATAGTTTGGCTGCACTGAATTCTTTAATATAGCTACATACGCAGTAAGGAAATAAACGGAAAAATTAAGGTATGATTTCAGTAATGTTAAAAGAATGCCTTCCAGCACAAAATTGCACTAAAAAGTACAGAAATATTAAACATCATAACTGTATGAAAGTGTAAAGAACTTCGAAAAAATTGCAGGCATCACACATTAGAAAAAAGAGCTGAAACTATCAAAAAGCTTTTGTAAAAACCCCTTCTCATTACCATGCACTGCTCTCTTTGCCTTACTGCTACTGAGATATGCAAAACTGTGTGAAACAGAAAAACATTTTTAAGTGGGAAGACGCTACATGAAATGCATGGAAAAAATATATATTCAGTGTCTTGCTATGTAGATTGCACTATATACACTTTAGAGCCATCTATTACCTACAATTTGAACTCTGCATTTATGCACAACAGTATACATGTGCGAGTTGAGCTTGTCATACAATTTAAATGCCACAAAGCATCATATGAGTGTGGCTCATCATATGAAGCAAATAGCTTAAGCTCTGGCTGTTCGCTCAAAAGGTACACAATTTCAAAGCCATCATGTAGTAATGGCTTTAGATATAACTTATTTTAGACTGTATTACATAGAACAGTCAGTAATGTTGCATTACTTATATTAAGAAGTGGATAGAAGTATAAGCTTCTGTAAAAATAGTTTGTAAAGAAAGTCATATCAGTGAAACACGTCAAAATAGTAACAATGTTTAAAAGAATGAGGGTAGTGCTTCTGATACTTTGTACAAAGGTATGCTTTTACCTTGAATGAACCTCCACACCAAGTATACCCAAGTAATAAAAATCCCAAATAAATATTAATAATAATATTTAAAATTTGCACAATGTGCATTAATACATGTTTACATGAATAATTATACATATAACCTTGTTTTTTTTATCTTTTTTAGTTCAATGTTCGACTTTTGATGTTTCAGTTCACTACCACTCTATTTTCACCACAACAAAAGTTTTTCAATGTAACCATTCTCATTTCGCACACCTCCGCCTGATATCTGTTGTACCGCTTCCCACACAACGCGCAAATGCACTCCTCACCCGGATCATGGTGTTCTTTCTCCTTACAAATCGAACAATGGAAACCGTGTGCTGCATACAAAATGTCTCAGTTCGTAGTTTGGTCCCGTCCAGACTTCCTTGGTCATTACGTCTGTGTTGTAGAAATCTTCCCAGATTTCTGTTTTCTTCATTGGATGTTCCTTTACAATTTCCTTCTATGCCTCTTGTTACAGGAAGTAGCAATTGTAGTCTGAGGTCTTCTATCCACATTGTCTTTCTGCACATATTGTATGTTAAGTCTTCAAGCTGTGTACTTGGATATACACAAAATTTTCTTCATATATGTTGGCTTCACTTTCTCTATAGTCTCCAAGTTTCTTTTTGTCAGGTGCCCCCATATCAGTTGTAGTCCGTATGTTGCCATCGGTGCTATTTTCGCTTTGAACAATTTCATTGCCGTCTTTACAGATATTTTGTTCAGGTGTTTAATGTCATACACGGCTTTCACTGCTGATGCTGCTTTGTCCAAATAAATATTATGATAGCATTTTGCCCACCAAAAATATGCATTGTGAACTGTGTTCAGTTAAAACACATCTTATTGATGACTTTAGTATAAGTGAATCAGTGTTAATTGCTGAACAGAAATGAACCAGCCATATTTTAGAACTTTTGCCATTTACCCTCATGCACTGCAACTGTTAGGATATAAAGCACCAATGAGATCATAGCATAGAAGGTAGATGGTATCTAAGCTGCTAATGAAAAATGTCAGATTATGCTGAAGCCAAAACTGCAAACATTAAAAGAGGGTCAAGTATGAATTAGAGGAATATTAATCTTCTGCAATATTCCAGCTTAATGCAAATGAGAAATTATAACAATAAAGGGCATGTGTTATTTCTTTGTTATAGTTTTATTGTACCACTTTGCTCAGTACACTGTTTTCAAACAAATAATAACTTTTTTTTTTTTTGGTTAATTGATGAAAATTAAATCATTTCTTCACACTAGCCGTATATAGGCTAAGGTTTTTGTTAGAGTGAGTCAACATGAAAAATTCAATGCCATGGCCAGGATTTGAAGCATGGATATCCTGCTTTCCATCCAGTCGCTCTAACCCATTGAGCTACCATGGACAACTTGCTGTCACAACATGACCCGTATATTTCCATTTGACCCATATATTTCCCCGGTAGACCACTTGGGAGCTCTTGCATTCAAGATACATGATGGCAAAACAAGACTTTGTTAATGGCTAATATGTTTTTAAATTTGGCCATGTATTTCTAAAAAAGCAATTTAGCACTTGATTTAATTTATGGCATGTTTTCAAGCACACAGGTTACACAAATCACTTATTCCCAAGAAGAAGGAAAACGGTGCAGGTTTGTATGCATAATATACACTCTTTATTACAGCTGCTCCATATAGCAGTTGGTATTTTACAACCTTTTAGTGATGGTATTAACTTATTTTGTAAGGAACATCTGAATCATTTAGAATTTGTTAAAGTCTGTTTAGTTAACGCGTGTGCCCGTCAGCCTCTGCCTTTGACGAACCCTTATAAATCGTTTTACAAGACAGACCCTCCTTCTCACAGTCCTTTCTGCAAGGTTGCCACCTTTCCCAATACGTCATGTGTATCGTATGAGATTTCGCCTAAATAAATAATCTTATGTTCATTACTGCGAAACTTCCTTAGTATGACATATATATATATATATATATATATATATATATATCGCACTGCAAAACTTCCTTAGTTTTGACAAATATATATATCACCAAGCTACAATTCTACTGGATTCCATAATAACCCTTAACTTATTCGAAGTGCGGTATTTGATACCCAGCTCCTTTAGGAGACCGCGCAAAATGAAGCGGCCATAAGAAAAATCACAAATTTCTTGCACATGTGCAACCAATTTGTCTAAGGTGGGCGCTCTCCCTTTTGCATAGAATCTATAAATTTCTCGACGAATTAAATCGCATGTGAAATTATCTACTTTAGAGAAAAGTTTCCTTTTGTTTACGCACTTAATCGGCGTCTTTGGTATTCTTTTCGTCACAATATTTCTTACTGTATTTCTGTGAATACCCAGAATTAATCATCAGGTTCACTGCACAACCCTTTATCAAGATTATCTTTCAGCACATATTTATATGTGTGCAAAACAAGCGCTTGAATTTGCTTAGAAACAATTCCAATTATAACTTTGTTTTTCTGAGGCTTTTCCAGTAATATAACTCGGCCCAGTTATTCACACTGTCTTCACTTTGATTATTTGCACGTGACTGAAAGTTATCTACTACTTCATTTGCATTTATCACTGCATTTCCCACCTATGGTCTCCACATTGTAGCGCACAACGAATTTCTGCACGTATTGAAACAGATCAACTGGAAGTTGGAACTTTGACCACTGAGACTCCACGTGGAGTAGACATGCGACTGTCACTTCGAGAAAACCAGGGTTGCTATTGGTCCTCAACGAGTGTTCCATTTCTGAAGTGTGGAAATAGATTTATGATGGTCATTAGTGGGCGGGAGGGTCAGGTTCCTTTGACTCCGAACTGCACACGCATTAACTAAACAGACTAATAATTAAAGGATGTTAAAATTTAATTCTTATTTTACCATGATTTTTAATCTTTAATTTATACATTAAAATGTTGAATTTAATTTGGAAGTTTTAGAAATTATATGAAATATATGAAACATAATATAGATAGCAGATAAGGAATAGCCAAGATGCCAACAAGTTTATAAAGACCTAATCTATTCTATTTGCCTTAGCCACATTCCAATAATTGTGATGCAAAACAAATCATTTGTGTATATATATATTTATAATAGCACAAATTCAAAACAATGCTGGATAAATAATAGTAAAAAATAGAAGATTAATTCAAATTTTGGTATTTATGTGAGATTATTACAAAAGATATTAATATACACTTTTCTACAAAATATGTATTTTTATGTGAAATAACAATGAATGTGTTTTTGACCGAGGACACAAACAAGGGTTTGTGAAATCGATTTCAACTATTTCAACTAATAAGAAAAATTGGCATTTTTCTTAAGATTAGTGAAGTTTTTTGTTACAAAAAGTTATACTTGTATAAGATTTCATATTTTAGCTCATGAAACTTTATGCAGGGTTTTACCTTTTTTATAGGATTGTATTTGACGGAAAAAAATATGCACTTGCATAAGAACCTCTACCCACTAATAACTGAAATTTGGGTCTTGTCACACTTGTGTTTGCACAGAAAAAATGCACAAAAATTACTGCCATGACTTTCTCTGCTCTTGAACAAACCATTCCTAGAAATGCTGATTTCCATACCCCCCTCCCCCCCATGTTACTCGAGATAAACATGTTATTGACAATTTTCTTGTAGGTACAACGGAATACGATGATACAGTAGAGTTTACGAAACAGTCACTATGCAAATTCTGTTTTCTTTGCATGGAAAAGCGATAAAAAGTTAACTTTCAATTTGAGAGAAGTATAAGCATTGGAAAATGGTTCAGGCACACACAAATGTGGCATAAATTTGTTTTAACGAGATCTATGTAGAGAACTTCTGACGAGATATACATCTCATTTATTAAGAAAATACCCTAAACATACAGCATTTTAATGAAAAGTAAGAATGATCCTAGTCTGGGATAAGGAGTGTTTCTCAAACAATACCACAAAACTTTTCTTCCATACTTGACATACTTTGTATTGAAGTAATGCCTGATATCAAAATGTGCAATAAAATGGAACAGGTACAATAGCATAGCAAACTGGCTGCCTTTTCCGTCTGTTGAGTACAAAAATAATCCAATTCCTATTGATTATAGGACAAACTTGTTTTCTCATGCTGCACAACACACCTGTGATTCCACATCGCTCCTCTTTTGTAACACAAGAGAAAACCAGAGTAGAAGTTGGAGAAGGTTTGGTACACCTTATCAGTGCCAGTTCCCAACCCATAGTTTAAATGAAAATAATTTTGCAGCGTGGCTCCTACTTTCATTATCAACCCAGAGGTTTTAGGCTTGATTCCTGGATGGGACAGGGAATCTCTCTAACCAGGGCCATTCCCAATCCAATCACACAGTCCAAAAGTATGAATTTGGAAGTGAATATATACAGATGTATTTTTTTAGACGTGACTTATGACGTAATGTAGAGCAGTAGTTTATGGTCAAGTCCACTTGTTTGTTTGAGCTCTAGCCCCTACCATTGATTCGTGTGGTGTCACTCACGTACATCCCAGCAAGGTCATGCGCCTCGTCTAATATTATATATATATACATATATATATCTCTGTCTGTCTCCGTCCGTCCGTCTCTCTCTCTCCATCCATCTCTCTCTCTCTCTCTCTCTCTCTCTCTCTCTCTCTCTCTCTCTCTCTCTCTCTCTCTCTCTCTCTCTCTCTCTCTCTCTCTCTCTCTCTCTCTCTCTCTCCTCTCTCTCTCTCTCTCTCTCTCTCTCTCTCTCTCTCTCTCTCTCTCTCTCTCTCTCTCTCTCTCTCTCTCTCTCGTCTCTCTCTCTCTCTCTCTCTCTCTCTCTCTCTCTGTGTTAAAAACTGATAAAGAATAAAACCAACACAAAAGACTACAGTTATAACACCAACAGTTGGTGCTCAAGGCAAAGTTCCTGATATGACAGACTCTAAACAAATGGGGAAGGGAAAGAGAGAAAGAAAGAAAAAAGAAGATAGAAAGAAAGAAAGACTGCTCTCCCTAAGGTGCTCAGTATTACCTTGTAAGAATAAACATGGAAAGAATGCTTCAGACACCTTAAAACACGACAAAAATAGACATTTAGGATTTCTACAATACCCTTTGAAATGCATTAAATCATACCATATCAGAGCAATGTAATTTCCCCAAAAGAATAACAAGTATTATGTGGCATATGTCACATCTAAAAAGAAATCTCTATCAATGGAGCATTATCACTATCTGTTCTGAGATACAATAAAGTGGAAGAAATTGCCATATTTAGTGTAGTTGAGCAGTCAAGAAAATTAAGTGGCCTTATTTTATAAGCCTCAATGTAACACCACTAAACCCTGCTGAATGAATAGGGACAACCAGATGGCTTCATTTGAAGGAACAAATCCAAAATTACTGAAGTATACTTCAGTTAACCCATAGTTTTGATGACTATGACTCAAGAAAAGAATAAGGAAATTTCCATATATAACATTAAATGGCTCTGCCTCTTAGTGTAAATATCAAATTTCAGTGGTGACACATAAATAATTATGATTTAAAATGTACCCTTTGTTTGTAGTATTGGCTTCCTGCTGCATCACTTCCAAAATTCTGCGACAAGCATTGGTGCAATTATCTGGATTTCCATAAATGGTGATGGCTTTCTCCAAGGAACCAACATTGTCTTTTCGATGAACATCCACCCTGAAACACACATTATTTCCACATAGTCTAAGTACAAAAGGTGTAAATCACACCTTGCTTCTGACTACATTATATGCAGTCAGTCTGAATTCTCCAAATTTGAAAAACCCATACATACATTATCATGATTGTCTTGCAGAACACCTTTATAAAATACACTGCATACCTACACCCAAATGTACTATCTGTAAAGAGGATGTCATCATGAACAAACACCAATTGGACAAATATAATGGTATTAAGTGGGAACCTACAGCCTTTATATTGGGAAGCTAGGGGAAAAATGCTGCAAATCAACTAATCTCCAGTGCCATTAGTCAACAAACATTCTTACCAAAATATTAGAGAGACGAGTCTTTCTGCAAACCATTTCCATATCATATTTAAAATTTACGTTCCTCTAATCAGCACATAGGTTACCAATGGCACTATCATTACCAAACAATAATAATTTAACAAGTACCCCCTCCCAAAACATTTAAAGGATTTCAAAGACATCAAAAAATGTCCATGTTAGAATGGGCAGGTGACTCAGGTATAATGTGCCTGTACGTATATAAATCCTTTTAAAACACCTACAATATGCACTGCAAAATAAAACATGACCTGCAATAGAGTGCACAGTGGATCTATAAATACAGAACAAAATAACACCATTTTCCCCGCACTCTCCTTGTGATCACTTACCTGGCTCTAGTTTGTTGAGTTATCTGGCGAATTGTGCTGCCTTGTCGTCCAATAATTGCTCCAACCATATCGCTTTGTACAAGAATGCGGAGTGGAAAATCTGTCTGGCGTGCAGAACCTGACAGTCCTGAGAAACCAGTTGCAGCACCACCTCTTGTACCACTACGTCCACCTCTACCTCTGCGCTCCATTGATAGTTCTGCTTTCAGAGCACTTCCCTCAAATTCGTAACCATTCAGCTGATTCACAGCCCTGAAAAGTGTATTGTAATTAATGATTTGAGAGTAGAGTAGAACTCTGAATTTTCCAGATTTCAATTATCCAAGAGTGCTGGGGTGAAATATGACAAATTACTTTATTAGAGCAGTGAGTTGTAAAGTACTGTTAGTCTTTAAATTCATCTTAATTGTGTACTCAAATTTAGCATTTTTAAAAAAAAAAACTAAGAGATGAGATTATGTATCCAATTATCCAGATATTTGATTATCCGGATCAGATCCGGTCCCAATTTTTCCAGATAGTTGGAGTTCTACTGTACTAGCATTCCGAATATATACTAACCTAATGTTATAAAACTCATGTGGGAGTAATGTATATGCCTCATATTCAATAGGTCCTAAGTTTAAATCTCAGGACTGTTACCTGGAAAAGCCCAAACCCCTTCTCTTTTTCCAGTTTTTCGGTTATCCTTAAATATCAAACTCCTAAGCTGTATGGATAACCCACTCATTTGAGCATCTTGCCATTAATTCATTCCTCATCTCAATGACATATCCATAATGAATGGGTTATTCTGTAATTACATTACCTGAAGTCACTGTTTAATATTGTACCGGTTTCTACTAGGATGGACGACATTTGCGAACAGTTAAGCAGGCATACGATCTGATACAACACTAAATTTAACTCTTCTACTCAGCTATATTGCTATTAACAAAAGTTCCACCAATGGCAAATACAGAATCAAGCCATATGAACTGAGTTGTGTGCATGAATAGATAAATAAAATAACCGACAACTGTTTATTGGTTTCTGTTAATAAGGTATCAATGCAATGAGACAGGAATATTGTTTTACAGATGCCTTGAGCTACAACATTTCAACTCTAGGAGCAGGTTATTCAACACAATTGCACATTTAATGTGCATTTTTTATAATTTTATACACTTGTTCACTAGTTATACCTGCTTCATCTGTTATAGAATTAAGCAAATGTCTTCCACATAAGACATAATTCAGTCAGTAGAGGTTTTTTTGAGAATACAGAATAATTTCCCATAGAAAATAAATATTCAACATCTTTGCCTTGTAGACTTAAACAGTACCTGTCTCAAAATTAAATTTGATACTTCAAACACTTTCAAACTTTTAAAGTTAATTCTAAACATGAAAGGATTTCCTTCCTAAATTCAGGAGATCTCAGAACTTGTATTTAGAGAGATATTGATAATCTCCCCCACCCCCCAAGTTGCTGCACACAGTGGTAAACAGAAAAGGATTACTGTGGTTCACATCTAAAATGTGAAATATCTATTATAGAAAAACTTCATTCTTCAGAGAATACCTGAAATCAGAAGTGTGTGGGAACTAAATTATCCAGAGAAGAGAGACTTTCGCACTGAAAAAAACCACAATGAGAAAACCATATGCTTATTAATATTATATTAGTTGTGTTTTAATACTTTTACGTCACATTACAATATTTGTTGGTTATAAATTAATGTACTGCCATCTAGATCCTTTAAATGAATATTACAATACCTATAGCACATAATTCCTTGATTGATGTCGTGGATTCTATTTTCAAGCCATTAGCTACATTTGTAACACCCATATTTGTGTGTACTTATTTCAAATTTTAATTATTTGTATAAAAATTGACATCATCCATTATCATATGTAGTGCAGTATGTGTGTTAAATTTTCCCTATTTCTATGTAATATAGCATTTAAATTAATAATTGAGTGTCACATTACCTTTATAATCCAGAGTTGTAGAAGTGAGTTATATTAATAGCTTACAACCAATTAATCATTGTATTACATTTATTTTTGTATTATTGTACTCCTAAACTTGCATATGTTTATGTAGTGTTAACAAATAACTGCTAATGATTGCATGCATTGTCTGATACTCATGAGAACCCTTGGGATTTTCGGGATCTCAAATAAATAAGTAAATAAACTTTTAATTTAAGACTGAATTTTTTACGCTGGAAATTTCAGGCAAACTGTTTACCTAACTAAACATGTTACACAATATTGAAAACTTATTTACACTTACTGCTGAGCTTGTTCTTGTGTTTCATAGCAGACTTGCACGGTCTGTGTAGAGCCATCACGTGAACTTATTTTTTCACAATTCTGGACGGATCCAAATGGAGTCAGAAGTGGCTCCAAGTCTTCAAATCTAACATGTGCCGGAAGATTACTCAGCACTATCTTACCACCCGCACTGCAACAAAAATAATGTGTGTGATTGGAGAAATTTAGTAACAGTGAAGTCAACATGTATTGAAAAAACCATTTGTAATCAATTTTTGACACTTTCTCACTTACAATTTTATCTTATTGAGGGACTAGTTTTGGAAGCCATCACTTCCATTCTCAACCTCCCTCCAAAAGTCTGTCTGCTTTCTTCTGAATACAAATAGTTTTTTTCAAGAAATAATGTACTCTGGATTTTATCTCAAGAAATCATAAACATCAAAGCTCACACAAGTATTTTATAACTCTAGATATTTGCATAGCTCAACTGTTAACTTAAAATTCCTAAGCGTGTATTATCTACTCAACAGCCAAAATCCCTAAATGTACTTATTGTTTTTACTAAGCATGAAGGCAATCGTGGATATTAGATATCCATACATTTAAATCAAATGGCTAAAACAATGAAAAAATTATGGCAACACCAAATACCTATGGTTTGGTGGAAAAAGTTCAAGTTTGGATTTATCAACGTCTGCAAGGCAACTTGCACAGTATTTCAATAATCAGGCATGAAGATTTGTTTTTAAAACGTTTACCCTATAAATGCAGTAGCATACATGGAATTTAATATATGGAATCCAATTAACATTTTTGTTAAAATATTACATATTGTATTATACATGTATACTGACTCATATTTACTTCATTTTTATTTACAAATGTTCTTATAAGTTTACAATTAATCATCTTGAAGACCACTTGCTTACAAGTATTGTCTTTATGCCTATGTCTTTATGTCTAATTATGTCAAATTATCTACATTTACATTACAGGGAAAAATTTCAAAACCTTTACAAGCTTTGTAAATGCTATTTACATACTCATATGCAAGAAAAACAAAATGACGTTTTAGAACGTATTTTAAACAGTATGCCTATGCCCACCTACAAAAAACAGAATATGGTTCACAAACGCTTTTAATTTAATGAAAAGGGAAGGGGAGAAAACGCTTTTGAAATAGTTGTTTGAAATAATGAAACTCTTTAGCCTTTTCTATATAAAGGAAGAAAGAATTTCAAAAAGTTCATTATAATGCTTTTATAGCACGTAACGTAATTCTTTATTACTCAATCAGATGTTTTGAAATTTAGTAATTGGTATTTCACAGTTCTGTGATAAAACTGCAATTACATAAACTGATATTACGATAATCATTCATGACTTCTCTGAACTTCCTATTTCTTTTCTGCACAACCGCGGCCAATACCTTCGCTATCCACCCCCATCTCCATTATCCGACAATTTCTACCCTCCCCTATTCAACCCCTTCCTTATCCCCACCCTTAACGTAGTTCGTTTTCGCTTTTCTCAGAATCACTTGGCGGCTAAGTGTGGCAATGTTGGACACGCAAGTAATCTACTGTAGCGGGCGTGACTCAGCAAGACAAAGGTATCGTCTGCACATGCCGGGAGGGCAGAATGAACGCCGGACATGCTATGGCAATAAAGCATGCTGTGTCCACGTAAGCTTTCTGCTTCACGTCACTACAGACTATTATACTTGCTTTGCAATCCATTACGACGTACATCATTAAAATCCAATTTTATTGTGCTAGTTGAACTACAGACTTCTATTGATTCGTGTGAACTACTCACCAAAGTTTTATTTTTACACAAGTTCTTTCCAAGCCACGTTCATGCCGTACTTCATTCCATCATAGAGAATATAATTTTCGATAGATTGCCGGCGTTGTGGAAACCTAACACGTCACACCGCATGAACTAACGAATAACGTTCAGTAAAAAAATTCAAACTCAACCACAGATGCATGTACGCAATGCTTTCTTCTGGATTTTAATGTAACATAGCACAATGAGAATGCGCATATAACCTCAAAAGTTAACAACAGGAACAAAAACCGGTCACGAAACACTTCAACACATATTTTATCCAATAAAAACCAAGCGGTGTTCGAAGAGCAGCTTACAAATATGTCCACTTTTCAGTTGAGTCACAACTAGACGAGCTAAAAACCTTTTTCTCTCTTCTCTCCGCCACGCTAAAAGTGGGAGAGAGGAGAGAGGGGGAGCGGGGAGAATGAATGCGTGTACCGGGCTTTTGAGGGGAATAGCGAGTGAGACGGAAGATATTACGTCACCGCTACACGTCATTACATAGCGCCGCACCGAATTGGTTGCCGCAGCACCAATAGAACCACCCCGCGGGAATACAATTTTTATTTTTCTCTAGAAATAGCACAACACAATAAACCTCTGCAAATAGACAGGGATGTGTAGGTAAGTCCGTACTGCGACGGTACCAATAGGAGTTTAAAGCGTAGTATATGTGGTACTCCTGAGCTTTAAGCTTTGTATACTCTTGATACACTTTATTAATTACCTAAGCACAGTAATAGTAATTTCCGCTAGCAAACTCCAAGGATGCATTAATGTGCAGTTTAAAAACTGTACAGACATTGCTGCAAAATACGAACTGAGCAATAACTAATTCTTACCCATTTATGAAAGCTGAATCAAGGTTTGAAAAAAATGCAATGCCCCGTCCGACACTCGAAACACCTATCTATAGCTCTTCGTTTCAGCAAGCATGGCGAGATTTCGCACATAATTAATTAGCTTCCCGTCGCTTCAAGTAACCCGTCAAAGCAGTGCAATTTAATTTAGCTAACGTGCAGCCTTTATCGATGCTTATGATATACCATTTATAAAGTTTACGCATCTAATTCACGGGAGATTAGGCTGTCCTATTAAACCAGCTTACATTTGTAATTCCTACCATTTTATTTCGTGTTACAAACTATCAACACACATTTACGTTTGTATGAGTGGGAATCGAACTGCATACAACTTATGAGTGCCAGAATTTAACATGCGAAAAATAACATTTTTACTTTTCATTTTCGCCTAAAGGGAAGAAGTTCCTAAAATCTCGAGAAAAAGATACCTATGACTAAAAATTTGAAATCCTGAACTAATAACGCTACCTTTTTAAGATTTATACCATAGTTGCAACTTAGGGCATATATCATACAACTCAAATTTTATCAATTTCAATTTGATAGTTTGGAAAATATGGTCAAATTTGTTTATTTTTGGTTACGTCACCTAAAAAGTCCCTTGCGCTAAAAAAATCTTAAATTTTGGTCTAATATTTTAACAACAGGTTCCCAATACATCCATTTTTTTAATTTCCCTAGGTTTCTCTGTCTCGATAACTTTAGGCTCAATGAAGTTTTAAAGCTATGAATATGGCTGTTTTGACCAAAATTTGAATGGTTTGTGTTTTAAAGTAAATAAAGTGCATTTAAATGCATCTCACAATAAAACCCAGGGCAACTTCTATTCACTGTGTCTCTATGAACGTGTGTAGCAAGTTTCATTAGCCCAACACCAAACTTGCGACGCAAGGAGCATTTTGAATAATGAAAAATGTTAAATTCTTCAATAACGAGAAAACAAGGATAAAGAATTAGAATTCATATCTAACACTAGTATTCACGTAACTTTCAAACTAGCTTAAAAATGGCTTGCTGATGCTATCTACGCATTCTTCGGATTCCGGAAGGCTTACACTATTTTATAGACTACCAAGAAGAAAATGTGACTTTTGGAAGATGTTCATGAAATTTCAGTCCATATCATTAAACGGGTTTTACTTCATACCTTAGATTGGTATCATCCGAGCATGCACAATGTCCTAAACATGGCGTGTTTACCGTCTCCTTTGCAATAAAGAAAAAATGAGTGATAGTATGTACTAAGAAAAATTCTTGGGGTATTAACATTAATACTAATATTATTACTTATATTACTTATTCTCTCCCGTGAGGTAAGAAAATTTGTCCCATTATTTTCCAATTAATAGCACAAATATACAAAAGATTAGTTATCTAAAAAGAAGTTAATCCACATTGCCTCCCTCTACTGATCATGGCGTCCCTTAAAACCCAAGATTTTAAAGTCATACATTGAGAAAACCGTCCTAAATTACAAATAAGTATAAAATTCTTACCAGCATTTGTCGAAGTCCGGCATTATATCGCCCTGAGAACAAGGCATTTTACTAATTAGTTTTATATACTCCTTCAATAGAAACAAAATTTCCATTTTGGTCTCTCTTCCTTGAGCAGTCCGCCTAGCTTTTCGTGGTTTAATGGCTTCACGTTTTCCATAAAACCACATGATCAACGCAATTTGTTATACTTCCACAAAACTTCAATAGTCAGGTGTAGTTAATTCAATATCCGAAGTGCTAATCTTCTTTTAAGATGATATTTAACTCTAAACGCTTCCTCCGAATATGTGCTGCTTTAGAAATGAACTATCCTTCTAGAAATTCAACAATTAACTGGCCTACTGAAAACTTTTTCGTGGGTTTAATTAACGTAGTACACGAGATACTCGATCGTCAGATTTTTTCAGGTTTACCAATTCCATAAAATGCTCTTGAAATTTCTCTCTACACACAGGGGTGAAGCCGAGATAGGAGAAATGGCAACAAGAGATTTTCGTTCGCCACCACAAAATAGAGACGCTGGCTTACTGGATCACGAAGGCGATTGGTTGATTCTAGTTATGCTACAACTTTTAAATTTGTAGTGGTTTGATATTCTGTGGCTTGGCCATCTTGAACATTTCAGAGTGCAAGAAGAAATGTATGTTCCTGAGGAAGAAACAGCATTTGATACATCATCGCGTGATATTGGATACTTACTCCAGGTACAGATTTCAAATTGACATTACTATTGGAGGTCTATGTGAATAGCTGTTGTACTTGTAAGATGCTATAACACGTTATTCAGTGGATAGCAGTGAGAACCATTCACGGAAAAATAAAAGCTTATTGGCATTACATTACTTTGATTTTATTTTCAGATACAAATATCAAGAAGTGAATGTTCCAATAATGAAGCTGAACTTCATTGAACTTCGTTGGAGATTTTAGTCACTTGCTAACTTAACCTACAAGTTAACATACGCCAGTGAGAATCTCATGTTTCTTTTACAAAACCACCACATCAGTTATATGAATTTCTGCATAATTTTGGCCATACTAGTTCTCTGGAGGAATGTTTTATTTCAAATTTCAAAGTGCTAGATAGCGTAAGACCATGTGCAAAACATGGAATGCACATGTATATAATTTAGACATGTGTCCCATTTCTAATTTATAAATACATTACAGATAAGAAAAATAGCATTTGTGAATAAAGGACGGTTACCACAGGCCATGAAAAATACACTCCTGGAAATGGAAATAAGAACACATTGACGCCGGTGTGTCAGAACCACCATACTTGCTCCGGACATTGCGAGAGGGCTGTACAAGCAATGATCACACGCACGGCACAGCGAACACACCAGGAACCGCGGTGTTGGCCGTCGAATGGCGCTAGCTGCGCAGCGTTTGGGCACCACCACCGTCAGTGTCAGCCAGTTTGCCGTGACATACGGAGCTCCATCGCAGTCTTTAACACTTTTAGCATGCCGCGACAGCATGAATGTGAACCGTATGTGCAGTTGACGGACTTTGAGCGAGGGCGTATAGTGGGCATGCGGGAGGCAGGGTGGACGCACCGCTGAATTGCTCAACACGTGGGGCGTGAGGTCTCCACTGTACATTGATGTTGTCGCCAGTGGTCGGTGGAAGGTGCACGTGCCCGTCGACCTGGGACCGGACCGCACCGACGCATGGATGCACGCCAAGACCGTCGGATCCTACGCAGTGCCGTAGGGGACCGCTACCGCCAATTCCCATCAAATTAAGGACACTGTTGCTCCTGGGGTATCGGTGAGGACCATTCGCAACCGTCTCCATGAACCTGGGCTACGGTCCCGCGCACCATTAGGCCGTCTTCCGCTCACGCCCCAACATCGTGCAGCCCGCCTCCAGTGGTGTCGCGACAGGCGTGAATGGAGGGACGAATGGAAACGTGTCGTCTTCAGCGAGGAGAGTCACTTCTGCCTTGATGCCAATGATGGTCGTATGCGTGTTTGGCGCCGTGCAGGTGAGCGCCACAATCAGGACTGCATACCACCGAGGCACACAGGGCCAACACCTGGCATCATGGTATGGGGAGCGATCTCCTACACTGGCCGTACACCTCTGGTGATCGTCGAGGGCACACTGAATAGTGCACGGTACATCCAAACCGTCATCGAAACCATCGTTCTACCATTCCTAGACCGGCAAGGGAACTTGCTGTTCCAACAGGACAATGCACGTCCGCGTGTATCCCGTGCCGCCCAACGTGCTCTAGAAGGTGTAAGTCAACTACCCTGGCCAGCAATATCTCCGGATCTGTCCCCCATTGAGCATGTTTGGGACTGGATGAAACGTCGTCTCATGCGGTCTGCACGTCCAGCACGAACGCTGGTCCAACTGAGGCGCCAGCTGGAAATGGCATGGCAAGCCGTTCCACAGGACTACATCCAGCATCTCTACGATCGTCTCCATGGGAGAATAGCAACCTGCATTGCTGCGAAAGGTGGATATACACGGTACTAGTGCCGACATTGTGCATGCTCTGTTGCCTATGTCTATTTGCCTATGGTTCTGTCAGTGTGATCATGTGATGTATCTGACCCCAGGAATGTGACAATAAAGTTTCCTCTTCCTGGGACAATGAATTCACGGTGTTCTTATTTCAATTTCCAGGAGTGTAGATGAAAATATTCAGATCTATATAATTTCAGTCCTTTTTTGTATTTGCTTTTGTTGACCAATTCAGTGGTAGTTTTTATATATAAGCTCTAGATTTTTGAACACATAATGATTTGAGATTTATTTAGGCAGTTACAGAAGCAGTACATTGCCTAATTAAAGTTATTTCTTCAAATGCTGCAATTAACACTCACTTTTTTAATGTACCTATATAATGTCTACAGTTTCTGGATGACTAGTAGATAATATTATTAAACTAATCTTTTGCCTAATAGCAGTCATTCTTCTCAAATTGCTTAATGATATGGCATAGTCCAATACTGTGATTACATTGATTTAATTGTTTTTGATTGCGTATTTGATTGCGTGTTTGAGGTTCTTTCTAAAGGTTTTTTCCCCAACCTTAGGTAAATGCCAGGTTAATGCCTGAGACAACATACCTCAATACTAAAACATGTATTATGCTTAATACATAGCTAAACTGTTATAATGTTATGCTAAACTTTCTTTGTAATACAATGAATTACTCATGTTATTCATCACTTTAAACCTTACAGCAATCCTTACAGTAGGTATTATTACAGAAAGTTACGTTAAAGCTTATTTTTAAATATTCAAGTTTGTCATTTCTGTTATTTATATCACTTTGTGCAACAGCTGCAGTTTTATGTTAGTGTCTTTGTCTTAAATGAAACACGTTACTCGTGTTATTCCTATCATATAAATGATTTACAAATGTATATAATATTACACAGAATGTTTTGCTAAAGTTTCTTTGTAATTAAATGAATTAGACATGTTGCATCACTTTAGCTACAGTGTTGTAACTAGTGTTGTGCTACAGATTCTTTGTAATTGATTTAGATGAACTACTCATGTTATTTAAGTAAATGTCTAATTTGTTATGCTAATGAGCCAGAATAATAAAAGGAAGCAGTAACTGTCAAAACAATGTCATTATTAACAATTTCCTGTCAAATTCTACATCCTATTGTTAATTCCTTGAAAGTTCATACAAAATTTTGAAGTAACTGAAGGAGAAAATAATGTACAGGTACAATTCAAAAAAATTCACTGCAAGACTCAGCTGATTATATGTTCTAATACTGTATTGCTACAGATTATTAAAGATAATTATGTGAGCTTTTAGAATATGCGACAACTTTGAAACTGCAGTCACAACTCTCAAAGCTCATGTAATTTTCTTTGTGCGTCATCTGTAGCAATGCGTTATTGGAACATCATCACGAGCTGACAGCTAAGCAGATATGCATACAGCTATTGCATTCCGACAACGTTAAAGTTTGGGCACGCGATTTTTCATAATTTACTTTGCCATCCGAAAATAGGAGTACTGCGATCACCTCGTGCTGCCAACGATTAACATGGGAGGTTCACTTCTAATAAGTAGGATAAGGCAAGGTAGAGGTTCACTTCTAATAAGTAGGGTAAGGTAAGGTAATTTTGCAGTATTTTCACAGAACAAAGCTTTTATTATATTAAACTAAGATACACTTTTGGAAACATGTTGTTTCGGTAATCACATAACTGACAAACATTTTAATAAAGAATCACATTTTTGTGAACAATTTATTTTGATCAATGATAAGCATAATGACAGTCTGTGCAAGTAGGCAAGTTCGCAATAGGCAAGTTAATTTTGCAGTAGTGGCAAGGTAATTTTGCAACAGTAGATCATTCGATTCCTGAAGTTCACAATCATCGTGTTCAGAACCGGAAGCTTCATAACATGTATCACACATGTAAATAGCTTCGTCCGTTTACTGTGTTTGACAATTGTCATGATAATGTGTCAAATAAAATTAGCACTGTCCATGATGCACCTGTCTTCTTCACATCAACCGAATAGGCCTTAGAGCAAACACCACAAATCCAATCATCTTTATTTTTGCCTAGATGTTGCCGTTTGGTCGAACCCCCTGCAACATTCACTGTGAACTGAATGCCCTCAGCTAGATTGAGGCATTTGGCTAATGAGCCCTTCTTTTACTGTTTCCTTGTGGGGTGCTTAGGGGCATTAGGAATTTGCAGCAGGTGTTCAACATTTGGCACCGACTCATGCCGTTCAGCTGAAGGTGGAGTTTCATTTCTAGATAAATCAGATACAGCAGTTGGATTAAATGACGCTTGCTCAGTCAACTTACTGGGTGCTAGTGCCTCTTTTGGAACAGCATCATAGTTCAAGGAGCAAGCACCAGCTTTTTTGAAAGCATTAATGATGTTCACAGGGGAAGAACTTTAGAGGAAAGGCATGTTGAAGAGTTCCTAAAAGTTGAAACGATTGCGCTTTTGGTGGGGATGTTCCAACGTGTAGGAGTTGAGTTTTTTGGACCAGTGGCTTTTCAAAGACCTGTAAACACCCACATCAAGAGGTTGCAGCAAATGACGTGTGTGCAAATCTGTGTAAATCTGATTTGCCTTCGCCAAATTTATGACCTCAATTCCAATATGAGAGCAGTGTGAGTCCATTAATAAAACAAGCGGCCTTTCTGATGTAACAGAAGCAATGAAGAATTTGAACCATTCGAGGAACAGCTCTGCAGTAATCCAGCCTTTTGGCTGGATTTGGCAATATTAGGTAAGGTAATTTGGCAATAGTCTAAAATTAATTGGTTTTTGTGCATGCGTACGCAGAATACTTACATCTTATAAAAGTACAACTGTTGTTGTGCAGGAACACGTAGAACTGATGTAAGAGCAACTTAAACAGCTCAAGAGTTAAATGGTTCAAGATGTAGACGCAATTTCATAACAAAACGCTGTGGTTTCTTAAGGTTCTTGTACGCTTATGCGTCACAAAATAAATTTACACCATTGTTCAAACAACACAGTACAACACATTGATCAATTCCGTGTTACTAAAATGTGCGTAACTTGCTTCAAATGGCTGGAAATTAAATTTAAACTTGGATAGGTATCTCCTGTCTTCCACTTCGACAGAAAACTCGTCACTAAATGAGAAAATCTTTGTTCTGTGCATTCCAATGACAGCATAGGTCTAGAATGCATCTCAGTTTCAAGGGAAGATGTTATTCTATCTGCCGAGAAAGCTGTGAAACCTTATTACAATAGGCAAATATGCTGCGAAATTACCTATACTGCAAAATTACCTTACCTTACGCTATATGTTCTGCGAGTCTACATATCCTCAAACGGGTTTTACTTCATACCTTAGATTGTATCATCCGAGCATGCACAATGTCCTAAACATGGCGTTGTTTACTGTCTCTTTTGCAATAAACAAAAAATGATATGTACTGAGAAAATTCTTGAGGTACTAACATTAATACTAATATTATTACTTCTATTACTTATTCTCTCCCGTGAGGTAAGAAAATTTGTCCCATTATTTTCCAATTAATAGCACAAATATACAAAAGATTAATTTCCTAAAAAGAAGTTAGTCCACATTGCCTCCCTCTGCTTATCACAGCGTCCCTTAAAACCCAAGATTTTAAAGTCATGCATTGAGAAAACCGTCCTAAATTACAAATAAGTATAAAATTCTTACCAGCATTTGTCGAAGTCCGGCATTATATCGCCCTGAGAACAAGGCATTTTACTAATTAGTTTTATATACTCCTTCAATAGAAACAAAATTTCCAATTTGGTCTCTCTTCGCTGAGCAGCAGTCCTAGTTCTTCGTGGTCTAATGGCTTCACGTTTTCCATAAAACCACATGATGAACGCAATTTTTGTTATATTTTCAAAAACTTCAATAGTCTGGTGCAGTTGATTCAATATCTGAATTGCTAATCTTCTTTTAAGATGATTTTCAACTCTAAACGCTTCCTCCGAATATTTTCTGCTTTTGCAGTGAACTATCCTTCTAGAAATTCAACAATTAACTGGCCTACTGAAAACTTTTTCGTTGGTGTAATTAACGTAGTACACGAGAAACTAGATCGTCAGGTTTTTTGCAGGTTTACAAATTCCATAAAATGCTTTCAGTTTAACAAAATGAAGAGCTAACTTACGCTTATCTTGGTTATCACTTTTTGTACAATACTAGAATAAACATATAACGATATAGATTATTTACTTTGGCTAGAAATTATTTCAAACTAAGTAATAAATGCTAAAGTCGTATAAACGAACTCTATCTCAGAAAAAAACCTGAAGTTCATATTCCGTCAATGATAAGCTTGAGAAAACGTGAACATCACTGAATATTTCTTAGACTGCAAAATGTTACAGGAAAGAGGAATATGCAACACAAACAGTATATTTTAATGAACTGTATAATTTCTGTAGCAAGTATTAAACCTATTTCTCATAATTTCGTAGCCGGTAAAATTGATGCAAACTTGTATGTAAATGGGAAAGGAAAGGATAAAAAAGTTGTTTACAAAACAAATTATTAGTCTTCATATTACTATCCCAAAACACATTTTTAATCACAACTGCTACAGAGTTTTATTTTATTTCTTTTTATTATTTTTGAGAAAATAAAGTTTTAGTGATTTGAGATGGGGAATTTTGTTTATTCCTGTTGCATTCATGAACGATGCTGGATTTAAATACAATTTTTGGTCATTTCTTCATGCCACATTTCATTTTGGAGTTGCATGTCCCCCCCCCCCCGCCCATACAGGTATGTGTAATATTTTCAGAAATTTCTATTTCGGCGAGAGTAGATATCGAATTTTTAAGCGAAATAACTAACTCTACCCCATAACGCAAGTAGTAGAGGAAGTTAAATTTAAATGTTCATCCAAAAGTGAATTATATGTAGATTATTTCCGCGAAGAAGCCAAAGGAAAAATATATCATTATCATTAGATACATACTTATCTATGTCCAGCGCCGACGATGAAGTATATATGGAGAGTGGGTATGAAAACACTACTAAAAGTAAAATGCCCTATACCAGTTGGACTACTCCAACTTCATCTGACATACCCGTAATCACATTCTGAGAAAACGAAAATACCTGAAAACTTTAGGCACTGGAACCTCAGGACTAAACTGGTGTCTTCAAGGCACTTTGGCAGGGGTTTCCTTTATTGCTCTAATTACTTCATGTTAATCAAGACAAACTCTTGTACAAATTATTGTTTTTTTTTTTTTTTTTTTTTTTTTTTTTTTTTTTTTTTTTTTGTAATTTACGTCCTTCAACGTTAAGTCATATTGGACGGTGAATGAATTGGGTGAAATGATGCTCAAATGAGCCCAGGGTTCAAGCAGCTTAGAGTTACCCAACATTCGTATTTCAGGATATGGGAAAACACCGGAAAAAACGTTATCCAGGTACATCACCCTGACCGAGATTCGAACTCGGTACCTCTTGAACGTGAGGCAGACATGCTACCATCTACGCTACCGAGGCCCGGCGCTTTGGCAGTTGCCGAAACGTTCAAGTATATTACTGCATATTTTGATCTGTCCATCTCTGTCTATACCCGCTTAGTAGTGAATGTTTACGTGACCATAAATCTGTATGATCCCACAGTTGACTTCCGTTACTGAGGTAGTCCGTCGGTATGGCAAAGATGTAGACGACCGGAAATGTACAAGATGAAGGCTGCATATCCAAGAAATAGAGAACACGATACGGTCCAAGGTGTTGCGTGTGCAATTCCCTTCATTAATGCAGCCCCGTTAAAATACACGGTTGAGAGCGTGTGCATAGAACTGTTATTGTATCTCTAAGTTGTTAAACACACCAATCACAATTTAACTCCAATTTTTAATTTTTTTTTTTTTCATATGCGCATTGGTAAAATAGAATGAACAGCTGCATGATAATTTAGAACAGTATACGACCAGCTTCAGATTGCCATCACATTAAATTACTATTTTCAGCTACCTGTTTGTTGTGCACCGTGGGGTTATGGGCTGAAGCACTGTACTCTGGTTCCCTGCCACGAAATGCCCTTAAGTTGAATCCCATCGGCAGGGATGCGGATTTTAAATGCCGGGTATAGCAACCCTGACGAATTTGAAAAGTTGCAATAGGTAGCGAATCCCGGTCTATGAAAGCCAACTTTCCAGCTGGGGATGCCGAATGCTGACTGCATCTCCTCTATGTAATCGGTTGGATGATCGCCCACCTCTGCCTTTTGTGTGTGTGTGTGTGGGGGGGGGGGGCAGTGAGGCAGGTACAGACCTGATTTGGATACAGACCCGCTCCAACTGTCTCGGAGAATTTAGTCATATCGGCACGTTGGCCATGCTAGCTCAATGGTTACGAGCACCCGAACGGAGACCGGAAGATCTGTGGTTCAAATCTCGGCCACGGTATTGAATTTTTCAGTCTGACTACTTTCTCATACATTGTCCTACACACGGCTAGCGTGAAAGAACAATTTCCAAAAAGGTAATATTTCAAACATTGCTAATGCTCAAACTGCATACTTTTGGGGTATGCCGTCTACTTTTAGTAGGTACGAAAATACCGTATTCCTAAAATACGCGACGTTGGAAGTTCGTCGGAAATAATGGTTAACCCCAAATTACATGGGATTTATTGTTACGTTTAAAATGGTTATAAAATATTGTAATTAACATTCCTTAGGTTTAAAATGTTTCCGACTAATAAAATGTATAACTTAAATTTTCTACGAATAATATGTGAAGGCCTCTTCATTCAAAACAGTTGTGTAACTGGTAAACCCTTAAGAGATGAACAGAAACGAGAAATCTGGAACTCAAAAAACCCAACTTATGTCAAGTTTATTTTTTTATAGTAAGCGTTTCTGAGATAGTTGTTATTGTTCAGAATTTTCAAATTTTTTATTTAATGTAAAGTAGCGTCGACTTATTTCTCGTGGTGAGTAAATAGGGACTTCAAAGCCCACCTACAGCGACTAGCTTTCAAACTATCACTTCGTCTCCTATATCCCTCTAAAAATAAAAATGAAACAACAAGGACGCGTTCACCTCAGTTGCTATTTGGGTGGACAGAAAAATAAACTTATCAAGAACTGCTTGGAGATAAACAATTCGTGTGATGGATACATTTCCGTGACACTCTGTCCATTCAATTAGGTTCCTACTATGTTAATTACGTTTGAGATAAACACTTGTAGAAGTTTTGTTACATATTTCCTTGCGGGTTCCATGGGAATAGGAATATACGGCTTACGTAATACGAAGTCGAGAGTTGGTCGCTAAGTGATGTCTAACATTCTGTTCTCTTTCCATGATAAATAAAGAA
This sequence comes from Mantis religiosa, assembly GCA_030765055.1. Classification (NCBI taxonomy): domain Eukaryota; kingdom Metazoa; phylum Arthropoda; class Insecta; order Mantodea; family Mantidae; genus Mantis; species Mantis religiosa. The sequence goes on along the minus strand of CM060950.1, from coordinate 266,507,071 downwards.
AATCTTATTTGAGAAAAGCGCAGTATTGGACAACTGAAACAAAAAACAAGGAATATCTCGTAAACGGGTTACAAAAAAATGTACTTGAAAAACTGTGCAGTGTAAAGATTTAACAGAACGATTTTGCCTCTTACGCTTTACCATTTATACAAAAGTGATCTAGAATGAAAAGAGCTTCAGAAGAAATTCAGAAAATTCAGATATACAATCCATTTGTCATAAAAATATCTTATGCATGTGGTATTTCGATCAATATATCATTTTTTTAGAAAACAAAACTTCGAAATAACTAGGTTCAATATTTGACCGGCTATTTATTTTGGAGTTTTGATCACAGGCGAGCGAGCGCGGAAACCGCGTATATATTGTAAAATTTGGTATTTAATTTTCCGGTGGAATGCAAAGTACATCTCTATGTACGTGTCTGAGGAAGTAATAAACGATAATGGATAAGGGAGGGGGGCATTATTCTTCTTAATCATTTCAAATGATGCAGATACACCAACTTTCTAACACCACGTGTAAAAAACTGGGGTGAAGGGCAATCAAATGTGGTCCGTCAGACAAAGCTAGTGATGTAGCTCGCTTAACTTCAATAAAACAATGTTTCTAAATAATATTTGTTAAAAGTGCAGTAAAACGAATTTCTAGCTATTTTGTTCTAATTTATGCCGGAAGAGCAACATAGTTCAACATAAGGCAGTAATGCAATTCAGTTCTAGCTCTTTACTTCCACCTAAAGCAAAGTAAAAGCCCTTTCTTTCGAGTATGAGATAACTACCAGGTCTGGTTCGCCTGCGCGAAGTTGCTATTTTGTTACACAGAGCTGAGATACAGCTCGGTATTCTTCATTCTCAGGGCATAATTAACCATTTGACTCGTTGCAGGTGGTCTGTTAACTTATCGTTTCCTCCTTGAAGAGGCAAAGAAAGAATCGTCTATAGTTGGGGTGGAAATGAAAATGTCCTTGACCCCTTGTTTATGCACGGTTATGTCCGGCCCTAAACTTAGCGTCATTTCGATTAACCACTTGGAATGTATGCGTGTGTGTGCAGACAGGCAATTCCCACACCCACGCTAGCTCCATTCATTGAAGCGCACGGCGTTTGAGACTGCAGCCATCCCGCCTGACTACGCACAACGAAACCAGCGAGCTCAGCGCCTAGCAAGTTTAACCCATCCGCTGTCAGCATCGTAGTCACCTGGACTCTCTCTCTCTCTCTCTCTCTCTCTCTCTCTCTCTCTCTCTCTCTCTCTCTCTCTCTCTCTCTCTCTCTCTCTCTCTCTCTCTCTCTCTCTCTCTCTCTCTCTCTCTCTCTCTCTCTCTCTCTCTCTCTCTCTCTCTCTCTCTCTCTCTCTCTCTCTCTGGGTGAGAGAGAGAGAGAGTTTTCTACATTGTCTCTGATCCGGTTTTCGCTTCCTCTACGCCCTAAGCGGAGTTAGAATATCGACATTTCATCACAATTTACAACTTAAAGTTTTTAAATGGATTCGTTTGTGACTGTGGTAACCGTAAAGCTCATAAAATGAGCCTAACTACCAGACCTGGTATTCAAACTCAGCTTCATCCGAATAAGCAAAACGAAGATAAGAAAATTCTTCCATCATTTAAATGCAAATTATTTTTTGTTTGTAGAAATGATTCTTAGGTCGCGCCGTAGCCGTGTGGTTAGACAGCACATCTCTACGGTCCGTTGGGACTGTTGAGATTTGGGATGGAAAAGCTTGGGTGGAGTTTTCCGGGTTCTCCGCCTCCCACTGACATTCACTCAACCATTACGTTTCTTTATATAAATTTCGTCCTCGTTTCATATCTTCGACACTGTTTTACTAGGCTTTGGGATGATTACCCATCCTGGCTACTCTTTGATCCAGTGTTTGGTCCTCGACAAGCATATGGCCCCAGCGACCAAGTCCTGTGAAGTGTTACTGTCCAGCAACGCAAAGAAGCTCCCGGAAAGGAATGCGCCCCCCTTCCACAGTGGTACAAAGACAGCGAATGTGTGACAGAACGCATGATACACAAGGAGCAGAACCGTTAAAAACATGCGCCCTATTCACTTGTACACTAAAACCGGGAAGATTCATTCACAAAAGTAGAAGCCGTCAGAATGTTTTTGAATGGTCTGTAACTGAACTGGCATGGAGTGACGCAAGCTACCGAAGGAGGGCGTAGGAACCTTTTCCAACCCCCCTGCGTCTCATCCCCCGGAGACTTCCATCCCTGTGGTATACTGTAACTCCTCCATACGAGTAAACAGAGAAAGAAAAACTATTGGCGATCAAGAGCATAAAATTAGCATATTTGTACAACAAAACGTTTTACCTTAAATGTTCTGCGAATAGCCTGGAAAGTCTTCAAATCTGAATGAATGCAATGCATTTCCGTAAAAGTGAGAATCTACGGTTTACCAGCGATCTACTTTGTACAATTTCCCAACATTTTCTATACTCCTTTTAGATTTTTAAATACGCTGTGCTTCAATGAAGTGTAAAGTGTAAAGTCACCAGTCATGGTAGCCATGAGAATTTAAGCCAGAATACAGCGACCTGTTTTACAAATATCTGATTTATTATCGCTTCAGCCTCCCGTTTAACTCATTAACTTGGAACGACATATGTAGTGAAACCTTTAACGAAAACGTTTATCTTGATCATCGTCATGGAGTAGATAAAGGAACGAACGAATCCTTTTAAGAATGCTTTTCTGGAGCGTGACAGAAAGACATATGAATGCAAAACAAAAAATTTAGGTTTATTTTCAGCAGCAATATACTTTTGGATTTTGCACCCATGTGCAGTCTACACAGAGCCCGCCAGAAACAATACCAAACAGCAAAAACGGATGGCCGAAGAAAGGAGGGGGGGAGAGAAAAAACTTTGATTCCAAAGGCAACTTCAATCCCGTTTTCAGTGTAATTAGTGCAGTTTTACTTCTCACGAAATACCACAGCCTTCACATCAGTGGTTTTCTGTAGCATATCCCGTGAGCTTTGCTCGATTGCGGTTCGAATTTTGTCTTCAGATCAATTATCCCATCCTATAGTTTCCTACAATTTGAAATTGGATGCCCATAGAAAAACATCTCCCTGTACTTCCGGAACGTCTCCCCTCCCCTGACCCCCTTCACTCTCACCATACACACGTCATATGGCTGATAGTTAAAAATAAATATGAAGTCTTCGGACTGTCTTCACGTTATTCTACCTACAACACAGCGCCCGGCGAGACGTAATCTAATAAGCATAATGAACGAGAAGTGGACTGTGTCCACAAGAACCCTACCTTATAATCATCCAGCTGAAATAGCCAAAGCACTTTGCACTAGTTAGCGGAATTGGAAGAAAGGGAGAAATTGTAATACACGAAATAGCGGCAGTGGAAATCCAGCAACTGTCTTAATGAGGATATCATAGCGATTACAATTACCTACAAAGATTTACGCAGTAAGTGCTTCTTTTGATGTAGCAGAAGGCATTGAGGAAAATACCAGCCGTTGTGTAAAATATTTTAAATTATATCAAAGAAGAATGCTAACAGTTGATAATTGTAACAAAGCATGGCAAGAAATCAACCTGGTAACGAGCTGGACGATATCCCAACACTGTGATCTGCGTGTGATTAATCTACCGTGACTCAAGTAGAATGATTTTTGTTCCTGAAAGCTCACAGGCGAGCAACCAATCCGACCTGCGGTGTTGTCATACTGTATTCCCCGTAAGAGGGGTGTGACGAGCGCCAAGTGAATCCAACACTAAAATACTATTTGCGCTAAGCCAAAATTTTAAATTTTGTAAAAAGTGATCCACGAGGAAGGCAGAGAGTAATGTTTTTAACGCATCTGTAAAAACCTCATTTTTAGCTCAAATAGATTTCATAATGCAAATAAGTATACCAATATATTATGACACATCGCGACGTAATCACTCTAATGGCCATCATTACTGGCTTATTTGTATGATGTGTACATATATATGTGATTACTAAGAACTGAAATGTAATGTATTGATATAGGTGCTAAAAAGAATTACTATGAACAAGCTAAGGTGTTTAATTCCAGAGCGAGTAAACGGTTCACTCCCTGTCAGTCTGTACAATGCTTATGTATGCAGAAAGTGAGCCATCAACGACATGCTTATGATTGCGTTGTTTTTATTTAAACTAGAGTTCAAATAAGTATTATTCAGCTGACCTTCCGTTTAAAAACTACGAAAATGTGCATCAGCAGCATCAACTTGGATTTGAAATGGAACACGAGGTAATCTGCCTGTCCCCTTATAACTGGTCTGTCTAGTAAACGCGTGTGCAGGTCTGCCACCTCTTTGACGAACTCTTATAATCGTTTTACAACACAGACCCTCCTTATCCCAGTCCTTTCTGCCAGGTTGCAACCTTTTAACATCATCTTTCTAGAGCCTCTTTCTCTGTCTAAAAAAACACGTGCACTTCACATTGTGAAAAGACTGGGTTTTTACGAGAATCAAAATAAGGCACTTGGAAAATATCGTTTATCCTATTATTATTGCCGCCGCCGCCGCTACCACCACCACCACCACCACCACCGTAGCGCAGATGGTAGCATGTCTGCCTCACGTTCAAGAGGTCCCGAATTCGAATCTTGGTCAGGATGTTACCTGGATAAGGTTTTTCAGGGGTTCTCCCTTATCCTTACAGACGAATGTCGGATAACTCAAAGCTCCATAGACCCTGGACACATTTGAGCATCATTTCACCCATTTCATTCACCGTCCGATATGACTAAACGTTGGAGGACATAAAAGAAACCACCACCACCGTTGTTAAATTTTCTACTTAGCATGTAAGCATTTTCGCAATTATTATAATCAGTGCTATTAACTCACCAAGATGAGTGCCTCATTCCGATTCTCCATCACTCAGAATCAGCGGTAATGATGAACCTGCTTATCATCAGATTGCTGATCCCGACGAATGTATTTTTCCTCTACTTTCTTTACATGTTGCACACAATTTTCCACGGTCCTGCATCGATCCCTTCTACACAGCATCTCAACAAGTTGCAAACGCTTGCGCTGAGTGAAGGTGTTGCATTTCTCTTGCGCACTTCTCTCTTCAGTTTCGACCACACCATTTATATGGGGTTGAAACAGCAGTGATACGGTGGCAATCTTAAAACTTCGTGCTCATGTTTACGAGCGATGTCGTCAATCATATAATCCTTGCCCACATTTGCCTTTTTAATTTCTGTCAGGTGTACAGCTTTAATAGGCATACGTTCAGGTATTTCAATATTATGAACCCTCATGTATTCGACTATATCCTTTAAGTTCATCGATATTGTAGGTGTTCTATATTTTAAACGCGAATGATAGCTAGCATTGTCCAAAACAATTATACATTTTTCATTCCGTGGCAGTTTTGTCATAAGCCTACCATCAAACCACTCTTCAAACACTGCTGCATTCGTGTCATCGTGACTATCGGCCATTGCATCACCACTATTTTTCTCCGATAAGAAGAGGCAGTCTTTTACCCATCCCTCGGCACTCCCAGCATGAAGCACCATGGTGCAAGCACATGGGTCATGGGTATCGTAGCAGGTTTCGTCTAAATAAATTCCATAATAACCCTTCTCTTATTTTAAGTGCGGTATTTGAAACCCAGCTACTTCAGAAGGCCGCGCAAAGTGCAGCGTCCATGAGGAAAATCACAAATTTCTTGCAAATGTGTAAGCAATTCTTCTAAGGTGGGCGCTCTCGCTTTTGCATAGAAATTGTAGATTTCTCGGCGAATTAAATCACATGTGAAATTATCCACCTGTTTCCACACTTGGTCGGCGTCTTTGGTATTCCTTACGTAACAATTTTTTTAGCTGTATTTCCGTGAATACCCCGAATTTTTGCAGTTTCACTACATGACCCCTTAACCAAGATTATTTTTCACCACAAATTTATAGGCGATCAAAACAAGCGCTTGACTTTGCTCAGTAAGAGTTGCCGTTGTAACTTTGTTCTTTGAGGTTTCTCCACTAACACAACACCGCCCAGCAACACTTTCCAATTCATTCACACTATTGTCTTCACTTTGATTATTTTCACTTGACAGAAAGTTATCTACTACTTCATTTGCATTTACCACTGCATTTCCCTCCCACGGTCTCCACATTGTGACACACAACGAACTTCTGCACGTAATGAAACAGATCAAATGGAAGTTGGAACTTTGGCAACTGAGACTCCACGTGGAGTCAACATGCGTGTCAGTTCCAGAAAATCAGGGTTGCTATTGGTCCTCAACGACAGTGTTCCATTTCTGAAATGTGGAGATAGATTTATGACGGTCATTAGTGGGCGGTAGGTTTCGTTTCCTTTAAGCAGCAACTGCACTCGCGTTGACTAAACAGACTCTGCCAATAGGATGCAGTTGAGTTAGTATGGACTCTTATTCACGTGAGCCATGGAGAAAAAACAAGGCGAATTTTGGAAAGGAGTAGCACGTGACTATGTTTTGCAGCCTATCATAAATTTCCAACACCCAGACCATGAAGTGCATTTATATGTGCACTTTATGCCTTGGAATATGCATTAACAAATATCGCTCAAAATGCCCGAAAGAGTGAGACATAGAAAATATATGTATCATTTAGCATACTTTATGCAAATAATTTTCATTTTGCATTTAAATCTGCGCTCTGACCACAACAAACGAAAGGAAAACAAATACAATGAAACGCAAACATGACAGGAAACTGCAAGAGGCTAAATATAACTACGAAAAAGTTGTTCTATACCCTAGGGAATAACCCCTGTAAATGTAAGTTATCAAGTAGAAGCAGTGAAACTCGGAACCACACCACCCACACAGAGGAACTGCTAAACAAAAGTAACCCACAGAAGGCACCTGGTGATGGTGAATTAACCAGCAACATTCTATTATGAGGATGTGAAGTTCCTTCTAAAGTTATTCTTCCCACCGCTGTACAATATATGAACAGACGTCGCCTTCCACAGTGATAGTCTATTGCAATTACAATTATTATTAAACCAGCCAAGGAAAACTGTATTGTGTGTCTAAATAGCGCCCGTTAGTTTAATAACTTGTTGAAAAATTACTTTAACGACTATGTTCCAACCAATGAGTCTTCTAAGAATAAAAAATAAATAAAAAAAGAGTATAGCTTAACCCCTATAGCGGAAAAACAGATGGAGCAAAGGAGATAATTTAATAGAACACGGCCTGATATCGAAACAGTGCATAATTTCACCACATAACTGATAATCCCTTAGATGGTTCACTAAAAAAGGCATTTGACAAGTGTTTAACGAGTTATACAATGTTTGCGTCGTAAGGTGTCTTTTTTGCGGTTTACCAGTTATGCAGAAGCCCCAGAATGAAAAGAGCCAATTTTGAGAAAATCGTTATTTTCGAAAGAAAAAAAAAAGTCCCATGTGAAGGTTGGTCTGCGATGGAGGAATTGTTTCGAAAAACTTTATGTCGCATACTCGGAAGATGCTAAATTTCTTTTGAGTTATGCTGCCTAGAAACACTTTTTTTTTCCCTAAAAGTAACCTTTTGGATTGATGAGACCTCATAACACATTTGGAAAAAAATATCGGTGCCAAATATTTGGGGGTGGAATACAATACTTCCCCTACATACTCTTTATCGTAGAGAAAGTAATAAGAGAAGGCAGAGAAAGGAATTTGATTGCAACACATCAGAATTTCTCTACTTCCTGTTAAACAAGATTAGTACCGGCAGAATAAGATTAACAATGTTTTGTGTTACGCACTTGGAACATAAGTGGGCTTGGTGTTTCGTCCACCACATGCGTACACGCACACGTGCACGCGCACACGCCTTGCATTTAGCTCAGGAGAAACAAAACGCTTTAAAGTGCAATGGTTAGTTAAAAATGCCAAACAATATTTGGGCCTTATGCTACGAAAAGCACTATCACCGCCTCCCCCCCCCCCCCCACTCCATCCCGCCTTCTTTAACTCTATCCACTGAACAAGTATTAGCAGCCTTCTCGGTGCTTACCAAAATTGTCCATTTTACAGGCCACTTAAGATCAGGATTTTATCTCTTTCTTTTTTAAATTTTTGTTATTCAAAGAGTAGATTGGGGTAGGAGAATATTCTTGAAAATCTTGGCTAGCATCACTAACGGTGTGAAATTTGGGACTTAGCTGATATTTGCATTTATTTTGGAGTTACACTATCGACAAGACAGCTAATAAGGACTAATATCCAATAAGCCACTTTTACTTTTTGTGATGTGTATAATACCTAGGGCAAGTACTATATACCGCCCAAAACTTTCATGTAGAGTTTTCGCCGCACGTGTTCTGAAGACTCGTAACTCCTAACAGTATTTTCAGAAAAAAGTCGCCGCACGATTCAGAAGTAATACAAAAGGAAAAGTCGATTATATGCGAACTTTTTTTATTTAAGGTCACCATCTTCTAAGGACGCGATACCATTATCAAGGAAAAAAACCTGGCTTTACATGGAACATTTTTTTTCTAAAATTTTGATTTTATCAACAAAAAATCAACAGGCTTGATTAAAATATAGTACGTTTGAGATATTTTACAGGACAAATGAAATGCAGGTAATTTTCCGGGAATATTAAGTACTCATCATTGAGAATGATTTTTGCATTACTCATAAATTGTAACAGACAAAATCGTTCCTTCATTTTGTAAACCATGCAAAGAGAACGAATTTGAAACTCATTTCACTGCACCGCTCTTAAATTTGTTTCTGTAATAATGATAATAAATATTATTAATAATAATTATTTTATAATTTAAAAAATCCAAAAAGAAGTCTATAGTAAAGCAGGTTCAGCTCATAATGGATTCATTAAGCATGCAATATCTTAAACAAAGAAAACACATTTGCTATATCCGTTAATTCAAAATTGGCCTGTTAAAATACTTCTAAAATTAGAATGATTTTCATTCATTTGTGAAAGAAATATAAGATGAGTAAGCATTCAGACATGTGCACGTAAACCTGACCTCAAAGTCTAACGCAACTCGCTCACGTATAAATATAAGAAGTTATGCGGCATGTATACGGGCCAGGCGAAAAGAGCCGGTTGCTAAAATTACACTACGGTCACTTGTGAAGTTCCTTCAGTTAACGTTAAAAATCCACACAAGTTTTCGTTATAAATATCATTTTCCCCGGATGAATTCAACGTGCAATTTGCATTAAACGCGGGAATTATTTGCAAATTTGACATACAGGCGTATCAATTGTTGCCTTTTCAACGATGTGTACAGTAAGCACATGGGAAAACGGTGTAAATAAACGGGAAGGGATGAGTACGTCATAACCGTTGTCATAGTAACCATTAGAAGGACCAATTAGAGCCCATATGTTTCCATGACAATGTTAGACGCTAACGCGTGCTTAGCATGACCTGCGGGCGAGCAAGTTACGCAAACGCTGCAGTAAACACAATACCTTTTTTCCCCCTTTCTCTTCTAATAAAGCTGCGTGAACAGAATGCCTTCACTTTGCTGTTATTTTATATAAGGTTACAACAGTTAGAGATCATGTATTGGCAAGTTCCTTTGCATTTTGTGACAGTTTCCTTTGGTTTACGTGTGTGTCAGTTCGTGTATCTGTGCGTTGTTGTGATCATTTGTGTTTCAATGCATGTTTAACTATGTCTAAAACCTGAGCTTGCTCGGGAACCAAATAAAACTACGAGGGCTGTTCAATAAAGAATGATCATAATTTTTTACGGTCATGATTTTTCGCACTAAAATTCAATCTTATTAGTTTCACTGTTGGTACTCTAGGTTTCCGCCCGTGAGAACCAGGCAAGTTCAGACATGCTCAGTATCGCCTACCGCTGCAATGAAGGTAACACGCGAGGAACAATATGCGGCTTTGAAATTCTGATTTCGTCTCAACAAATCTTCAGTTGGGGCCTACACAATGTTACAGGAGACCTATGGAGAGTCTGTTCTTCCCTACATCACAGCTCGAAGATACTTTAAAATGTTTGAAGAGGGGAGACAATTTCAAAGGAACGTGGACCCGGTGCTCCAATTACTGCTCTAACGGAACAAAACACCAACACTGCTGCCGCCATTGTGAGAGAGGATCGACGAATTACCTTAAGATCACTTTCTGAAATATTGAACACTTTTTTTTTTCTTTTTGTAATTCACGTCCTCCAACGTTAAGTCATATCGGACGATAAATGGAATGGGTCAAATGATGCTCAAAGGAGTCCAGGGTCCATAGAGCTTAGAGTTACCCGACATTTGTCTTTCAGGATAAGGGAAACCCCGGAAAAACCTTATCCAGGTAACTCACCCTGACCGAGATTCAAACTCGGGACCTCTTGAACGTGAGGCAGACACTACCACCACGCTACCGAGGCGGGCTACCCACACGTTGGTGACAAACACTACACATGAAACGTGTTTGTGCGCGATGGGTTCCAAGACTGTTGATTGCCGAACAAAAGGACACTCGCATTCATGTGTGCATGCAGTTAAAGTTGATGTTAGAGGAAGATCCGCAGTTTCTTTCACACATAATCACTGCTGATTAAACTTGCCATCATTCTGATCATGAGAGCAAACAGCAAAGCTCAGTGTGGAAATCTCCATCATCAACCCCCAAAAAAGCAAAAGTGGTTGCTTCTGCTAGGAAAGTTATGGTCATCTCATTCTTTGATATTCATGGAATGGTTTATCAGCATTTTGTATCTGCACGCACATCAGTAACTGGACAATACTACAGGGATGTCCTGAAAACATTGCAAGTCCATATCAAGCGCTAAAGACCGCATTTTTGGGAAGCAGGCTGGCTGCTGCACCACGATAATGCGCGGCCGCATATTGCCAATGTTGTTGCTGAATATCTTGCAAAAATCAACGTGAAGTGCATTCGCCACCCTCCCTATAGTCCGGATTTAGCGTCATGTGACTTTTTTCTATTGCCTAACTTGAAGAAACGCCTTCGTGGGAGGCATTATCCACCATCAGAAGCAGTGGTGAAGGCTGCGGAGGCGATTTTGAAGGATCTCTCAAAAAATAGTTTCCAGCATGTCTTTGAAGACTGGCACAAACGATGGGACAAGTGCATCAAATTCAGGGGAAACTATTTTGGGAAGGACCATCAAAATTATGAGGATGAGTAAAGGTACGTTGTCAAAATAAAATTGTGATCATTTTCTATTGAACAGTCCTCGTATATTTGGTAAAGGTATTCCAATTAAAGGACAGACACGGGAAATACCAGTAATATGCTCCGTGAGAGAATACGTCGAAGAGAAATTGAAAGGGGAGCCTATTATTCCCTTCCTTAAGGGGCTTGATAGGACTTCTGTAGGTGCTGCAGGTATCAGAAGAACACCGTGGCTAAGATTGGGAAAGAAAAGTATTTTGCAGAAGAAAGTCCGGCATCGGGCTCTATATTAGAAATTCCCGCAAAATGCATGTAGGCGGCATTTCCCTACTTCAATAAGCATCAAAATGTGTTACGATGATCTTTACACTGATGTGTTCTTGCATGTTCTAGCGTTTGTATGCAGATCCACGACTTTTCTATTGTCTTTGGGTATAATATTATAAATAAATACATAAATAAAATAATTAATAATACCCATTGCAGTCGCAACTGAATCACCTTCGCACGCCTAATCATATCGCGCCCTCCATGTGGCAGCAATAAGCGGCAACGTCGCCTCTCTCTCTCCATACAAAATGTCAATCTCTCTCCATACAAAATGTCAATCACTTTCTAGATTGACGACCAGTATAGCAAAGATGGGAGCTACCACACTGGTAGAGTAAGTTATTGAAACGTTCAAGGTATAACGATTTTAATTATTTTTGCTCCTTTTGTCGTAAACTTACACAAGGCTCGACTAAAGAACTCCGTCGACATTACATCGGAAGTAATTCTTTTGAGCTTCCTAAGGTAAAGGGAAAAACGAGTTTTGGGCTAAAGTTCCCAAGTGGAATAATAGCGGGATTGCATATCCTCTCAGGAATCTCCGGAGCACGAAACAAAAATTCTCAGCAAAATCTCTCCCATCCCAAATACTTCACATGGAAAATCATTTGTGGTTTCTGCTTTATCTACTACTTACAAATATTAAACGGAGGTTTCCACGTAAAATATCGACAACGGGCTTTCACCGGAAATGTTCTGAGCCTTCCTCAGTGAATGAAAGAAAATAAACGCATTTGCAGAAAACGTCCGCGCCACTTATTGAGCAGCGTAACTCAAAAAATAAAAGTTGGTCAAACCTCAAATTTCGTATTTTTACTTCAGCATCTTCAAAGAAAGTACATGAACATTTTGAAGTAACCCTCCACATGCCAAACTAACCTTCACAAGGAAAAATTAACGTCATCGCTTTCTAAAAAAGAGTTCAAAGGGTATTGTTGAAAATATATTTGCATGACAAGTATGTTTATCTTCAGTGTTTTGCAAATAGACTATGAAGTACCCCTCACTCTAATTACAGTACAGCAATTAGTAAAACTTACGAAGTTGTGGCTGATAGATAAATCTTATGCATAACAGAACGTACTGGCAACTTACTGAACCGAATCTGAAAGATAACACACAGCCTCTCACTTTCTAAAAATCCGAATATTGCTTTAGACTACAGTATCCTCTTTGTACCTATGATGAAATGTGCAGCGAAATTTTATTTCGACTAACAGGAATGTATAAATAAAAGCAACAATAGTTTCCACAAAATTAAAGGCATTTGGATGCAACATCAATTCTTTTCAATGGCCATGCAAAGAGGACGCAATAGATCTGACGATCGCTACTGCTTTCCTCCGTGTATTTGAACTATTTTGTACATGTTAAGCTTTCGTAAGAGGCGTTCAAAGAGAAGTAGGCAGAGAATATCATGTAAATGAATATTATACATTGTTAACGATTACGTTTAAAAGCTTACGTGTTTGAGGTACTAACAGACAAACACAGGTGCACATTTACCCGTTCTATAGGCAGCTTATGAATTCTTCGTTGTTAATGTATTTTATGTAACCGAAAATTGCGATAAAGGAAGCTTTTAGCAATTTTCTTAAACAACTCCCTTAAAAGAATTCTTCTACGTTTGAGTGGTCAGCATTCTGAATTCTCAACCTAGACATCCGATTATGATTACCGGTTAGGGTAGGGAATTTTTATTTCACCAAAACCAATGCCTGTCTTCCATCAAATCAAAAAATATGAATGTAGGTGTGTATGCATGCGGAGAATGTGTGTGGGGGGGGATTTAAGGGTCCGCTGATGACTAGGTTGAGCCAGATAAAAAAAAAAAAAAAAAAAAAAAAAATCTAAGAACTAACAAAACCTAGCGTTAAAAATTAAAAATAAGAAGCTAAATCAAGAAACACAAAACTAAAAGCATAAGGCTTTAAAACTATAAAAATGACAAAATATCGAAAAAAAGAGACGAACCTAAGCTAAAATACAAGTTACATTTCTTTATTAAGACCAATCTTGGTGACCACGCATGCGTGGGTATTCAATAATATGAAGTATTACAAAACCATTGTGATGAAAACCTAGAGTTATACGAATAACAACTGCATTAGTTGACTCACTTCCGTAATGTGGGGATGTTGGTCTCTCTCATATTCAAGAGATCCGGAGTACGAAGTTATTTTCCGGTGTTTTCCCTCATTCTAAAGATGAGAAATGACGCTTTTCGTTCCTTCGCCGTCCGATATGTACCACCCGGTTCAAGGTCATTAAACTACAAGAAAATCAAAGAAAGAAAAACAAAAAGAACGAAAGAAAGACAGGAAGGAAAGATAACTAGAGTTATACAAATAAAACCATTAAAAACAAAATCACTTGTAGCATCTACCGTTAATGAAATGCGTTCGAAAGGTGATGTTCATGCTTTTGCCTCACAAGTCCATGGCATTTAATAGTATACTGCCATCCTAGCCTCCTGCATGTACTTGACTACATAAGATAAGGAAACAATTGCTGCCATTTGTAAGAATAGACAGCACAACTATGAAAATAAAAACTGGTACAGGACGTCCTGTTTTGGAAAACATATTTTGTGTAATTTACTTTAGAAACATGTTATCATTAATCTATAAACTATTCTTATATCCTCTAAGATAACCAAGATAAACCTTCAATGCCCACTTCGTTGTAGGTATAAGTGCGCAAAAGCGAAGGTCATTTAAAATGCAAATCGCCGTGTGCTGGATTTGAACTTCCATGTTCATACAAGGCACAGAATGAGGAAAACACCACGAAATGCTACTCACAAGTTGAAAACTATTTGAAAATTCAAACCAAAACCAAACAATATCTCGGAAATAGTGCCACAAAAATAATTCAAATATTTTGGGCTTCAAAGAGATCTAAATTTTTAGTGCAGTTTGATGTTCCTATCTTTTACGATTTACCAGTGTAGGTTTACCTATACAACTCATTCAGAATAAAGATATTTCTACCACCCACCAGAAAACTCAACTTATGCACTGAGAATATGAATCATCATTGAAATATCTTAAAACCTATACTAGCTTAACTATAATGATTACACCCACGTTATAGAAATTCAACAATAATGAACGTGTAAATACGGCTTCGGCAGGGGGCATCTTCACACTGTTCCAACTTTGGATTTTTTTCAAATTTAAATACCAAGATTTACATTTAAATAGACGTATTTTTGTTAAGGTTAACCGACTGTTAAAATAGGTAACTCCTGAGAAATCTCCCATACTGAATGTTTAGCTGGAATGTAACATTTCCTTTGGTTACCATATGTAGGTAGTAGAAGTAAAAATTACTTCTAATATTTGAACATTGTTTCCGCATTGGATATTAGTAACTATTGCTTCAACTTGAAATGGTTCACGATAAAATTGTATTCTGATTAAAGGGCTAACAATTGAGTATCGTTTTCCTATATATTTTACCTAGAAGAGATTTTACTACACCATGTTCAAAATTCGTACACAAATCACTAGGTATAAACACTGCTGTTTCAATTTTTTGAATGACGCTGTCAATTGTCAGCATCATATCAGCGTGCAGGTGTGCTGTTCTTTTACACGCCCGTATACCGCTATTAAACACGCTAAAACAATCGGTTTGGACAACATGAGCCCGAATCCTTGATTTCATCTTCATACCATCCGTTCATTACTTGTACTTAAAAGAAACAATGTAACTACCGGTGAAGATACAAAGCCAAATAGCTTCCCACAGACTAGGCCTAGGGTTTAACAGCACCGCCAACACATTTAAGTGTGCCCAAGGAAGTATACATAATTGACTTAAAAATTCTAACCTTACGTTCAGATGACTTTCTCCAGCCACTGTTCAAAACGTGAATTTTTATCTTTACTTCAAGTTAAACGAGGTACACACTGTTAGAACCACGTTTTTTTTTTTTTTTTTTTTTTTTTTTTTTTTTTTTTGGCTTGTCATAACTGCTATGGCCATATCGGCGGCCGTTCTCCTTAGCAACATACTGAAGGTGTTAACTCATTATCTTTGGTTTTTAATCATTAGATCACGCACACATTCACACTCTCATTCATACTTCCAGACTCTGGGGAAGATGGGGAACTAACTTGATCGGAGAAAAATCCCCACCCCCTCCGCCGGGAATCGAACCCGGGACCTCTAGCACGTCAGGCAGGTGTTCTACCGACTGCGCTACGGGGCCAGCCAGAACGTTTTATTATCCATTTTATATGGAGAATGAGAATATGGAAATACAGTAAAGCTTAGGTGCTGGTTAAATCTTCTACGTAATGACTTTCAAATGTCCCATTCTCTTTGCATGACCGCGATGGAGAAAAAAAGGGGGGCGTATCAAACGACTTCCCATTTGAAGCAGATAAAAATTGGAATATTCATACCAGTAACAAGAAATATCATGGAAATGATTAACTCTACAGAAAACGTTTATATAAGTTGTGTACCTTCAGATTTACATTTTTCTGTTGTAAATATTTATCTCTTACTTTTAACAGCGTTAACGCAAACAGAAAAGGGGTCTCTGGAATATCGCAGTGAAGACCACTTCAGGAAATTCCCAGAAAATTCAAGAATTTATCATGAAGATATCTTTAACATATGTTAATCACATACGTTAGAGCCATTCGAGAGAAAATGAAATTATTTCTAAAACTTTTCAAGTAAAAGGTAGTTCGGGGTAGGGGATTTTTAAGAAAAAAATTCTATACCGCTTAAACATACCTTTATCAAGAAGTGGATATCGAACAAAGGGGTGTCCGTGAATTCATAATGGAAAAAGAAATTTGGAATTTTGGAGAATTTGCATATCTACACCTCCCAATTCGTCCATCACTGCTGGCAGGCCTGAAAGATCTTGCTACGTGCTGACCCTCAATGGCCTTTAACCGCAGGTAGGAATTTGGATGGGTCTTTTTAAGGTGAATGAATTCGGTTAGGGAGTGAGAAACAGGGAGGAAGTTACACCTCGATGCCATTGCTGTAGATAGCAGTAACCGTTACACCTTGGTGTAAATAGTATTACATTCTGTTCGTGCAATTTAGAGGTCAATGCCCTCTATGGAAATACATGGAGCTCAGCTCTTGATGCAGTTAAGAATTGCTGCGGTGTTAGCTCGGGTGTCCGCATGCCATGCGGGCTATTCGATGTCTCACCTGCCAGTTGTGTTATCGGTGGCAGCAAAATGAGTCGCCGCCCGCAGCTAAGTTAGTGTTTAGAATATTCTTAATGGATTTTGCAATTCCTTCTACCGCCAATAACGTTTTAGCAACTATCGCTATTGATGCGCATCAATTTCCATCCCATTCAAAGCCGGTAGAGAGCCAAGCGTTGAATACCACCTACGCTGCAATAAGAAACAAAGCAAACCAAGAAGAAACGTGGATATTCCATGCAATTATACCTTTCCACACTGAATGAAGCGACGTACATTCCCCCCTCCACCTTCCTCTTTCATTACTCGGTTGTTTCTTCACTACCATTCCCATTACCGACAGCGGCGCCATCTCTGTGAATACCTCGTGACTTCGACAGAGACACTTCGTGGCGCTTCCCACGATGCAGTGCTTTAGGCAAAACAAAGCTCACTTTAAAAACAGGTTTACCATTTTATGCCCAACTTCAAAAGGGTGTCCTAAGAGGTTGTAGTTATAGGAACAAAGCGAAATTAACCAGTGCGCAATACATATATCTATTACAATTCAATCAACATTAGTCTATATCGTCGGCAATTATCACCCAATCACTTTAACAAGGCTTGTTGGAGCACCTATTTGCTGGCCATTGTAAAAGAAGCGGCTGGCTTTAACATCAAATTACTTGAATGGCCTCACAGGGAACTAAAGAATACTGACTTAGCATTTCCAAAACACATTACTTAACTACAGAAACAACTAACGAGATATTTCATGGTTTATGCCAGAGAAATGAACATAATTGTGCATTATCAATAGTAGAGAAATCTGTTATGAACAACCAGCCTATACCAAAATAAAACAAAAAATAAACCTAATCCAAGAGGCCTTCACACTATTTACAGAAAAGTCAGTGCCACAACACATTTTAATGAAATCCATTTTCGGAGAAAATCTTTTTTTTTTTTTTCACCACTCAGTGCTAACTTTGAACAATTTCGTGAGATGACTTAAAATGTGGATGCTATTTTTCGCCTTTTAGTTGTTTTGGACGAGGTTTATGCGTACTTCATCTGAAATATATATCAGTAGCAACCACACTTACCCTGTCTAATGAGAAAGTCGTAAAGCAAAAAACAGTAACTCCCTTGGAAATAGTTACATAAATTTTTACAAAAATATTTCAGGCAAAATGTGTGTATATCTTGTCGCATTCGTTATAACCGGAAAAGTACTTATAAGAGACAGAAAAAAGTTCAAATAAACGATTTTCCATCTCATTAAAATAAGCAATGCATGTCTAAAATATTTTAACGATTTATAAAGCTTATTCGTTTTCTACGATAACATAAAAATTCAAGAGCTTCCCTACCCTATAGATATAGTTTATAAGTGGCTGTGCAACAATTCTTACGAATTCTTTTCTCTCTTCATTTCAATATAGCAACGCCAATCTAATCTGGACATCTATGGTTGAGTAAAAATTTGTCCCACCTAACGGGTGTCCAGCTAAGATGTTACTGTTTTTCCTCCATTTGATGAAAAAGGAATAACTAGGCTGGTATGTCAAGCAATTGTATTACAAAAAACACATTATGTACTAACTTCCAGTTTTATACATGTCGCATCACATTAGTTATATATATATATATATATATATATATATATATATATTCAGTCGAACCTGATTTATGAATACATCAAAGAGAAGAGGTAAGATTATTTGCAACTAGGAAGTACTTAGAAATGAGATTGTGATAATGAAACCATATTTTTTCTTTTTCTTAAAAAAAGCAATATAAAACTTTATAAATAAAAATATTTACACAGCAAACATTATTTAGAAACTGGTCCCGATTTAAAGCATTCAATTAATGTGGTTCGTTTCACTTTTCTTTGTATTAAATGCATACCTACAACTCATTTTACAAAAGAGATTTTTTCACTACATTGATGTAACGTCTACACAGATTTGTTGCACTTAAAACTTTAGCCACTTAGGGTATTTAAAGATTTGAATCGTTATTCCCATTATTGTCAGAGACTCTTGAAGCTGGGCCGTACTTTTTTTTTTAATCACCACCATGCTTTTGCCACACGCCAGCAATAACCTCCTCATCCTGTAGTTCTCCACACACACAACTTAGATTGTCATCAAAATGCACAATGGTATCGTAATTTGCACTACCGTAGAGCTAGTTCATTAGCGGTACCATTTCATCAACTACTGGTACCATCACCATTCTTAAACCAAATTTAAAGAAGCTGTTTGATTGTCGAGGATGACACCTGCTTTCCAGCAGCCGAAATAAACTACATGGTTTATAATACGTTAATGGCGAAATTTTCTTTTCCTGCTTCAGTCAGTGTTATTAGATGTTGAGCCAGCATTTTTGTATAATGAAATTTGAAATTTGTAATGATGCACAAATCATGTGGCTGCAGATGCCTAGTGCAGTTAGTTATTGGGGGGGGGGGGGCGGATTATTTGAGGAATGTGTTGCACATCAATCCATAAGAAGATAGGTTTGTTTCTTTTTCATTCAAACGTCCGGTTTCTTTACCGATCCATTAAAATCCTATTCCGTAGATTTTATTTCTCGCCCTTAAAACACCTGGGGTTCCAGGATTTTCTTAGCAAAAATCGGAGTTGATCCGTCTGCATTGGTAGCAAAGAGAAATGTTACGCAAATTCTACTTTTCTTCTCTTCGTGGCACGAGTCACCCTTTTCATCTAAAAACGGCCCAGACTCATCACAGTTGTAGATGTTTTGAGGCTGATAATCGCTTATAATTCCTGTTATAACCACCGTGATGCCTTCCACAGAATTCGACTCTGCGAATTGTTTCTCGTGTGATTCTATGACGATAATTACATCGTTGCGATCTCCCGATTCGGCCTCCTATATTACCTACAATGAAGTGTGTTATAAAACCAGTTCTAACAAGATAAGGAAGATCAAGTTTCCATAAGAAAAGCCATTTTAATGTAAAACCAAATTATTCTTTTGTTCCAATTGCCAAAAAGCCTCTTTGGATTAGGGGGTTTGGTTTCTGCTAAGGTAAAACATTTAGAACAATTTTGATATTCTTATAAAACATTCATTTCTTTTTTTCGGCTATTTGAATGTCACTGTAAGTACTTTAAACAATGTTTCCATGAGATGATTGTGGCCCACCAAATACAGGAAGCTCGTCCTCTACACAGTGACATCTGGAAAAAAAGGGGGGGGGGAGAATATCTGTGCAAAGAAAAAATTAAATGACTTTTCAGAGTGAAGTTAGCGACTTCAGTATTAAGGCCGCGCCGTGGCTGTGTGGTTAGACCGTTTGGCTCTCACCAAGGCTTGGGTTCGGTCCCAAGCGACCGCAAAGTGAGATTTGTGATGGACAACACGGCGCTGGGGCGGCTTTTCTCCGGTTTCCCCCACCATCTCATTCCACCGGTGCTCCCTCTCATGTATCATCAATGTCGCCGCCTGCGGTGCCTTATGTAGTAACGCGAGCGTTAAGCACTACATATTTCACATTTCATTTCAGAATTGTTAAAGGACAAGGATCCGTAATCGCTGCTTTCTTCAGTTTAAAAGCTCAAAAATTTGTAGATTTAGAAAAAAGGGTAGAAGATACACTGCCACATATGATAAAATTCGTAGGATACTCTTGGAAATGATAGATAGATTTTACTGTTCGGTAGCAAGGCTTTATCTTGGCACAAGCTATTAGAAATAAGAAAAAAAGCATCTTAACTAAACGAATCAAATCTTGTTTGTCAACAATGTAACAAACCGGCCCAGACCAAGGGATTTGAAGTGCGTTTACAAGCGATAGCTCCATGTCAGTGGACTTACTGGCTGTGATCCTGGCCTTCATTGACAGCGTCGTAAACACTCAAAATATTTTAAATATTTTGTGTGTTCTGTTAACCTAAGCGTTGCCTTAAATAATCAAATGCTTATAATTTTTTAATATGTTAACTAAGTAGTTGAAAAATGAAGCCAACTTGTACATTTAATTTGTAAATCACCGGCTATGCAGTGTCCCGTTCGCTATTTCCTAAGGCAGTAAGTAAGCTAACAATATGAAACAGGTACTTCGAGAATATGCGGTTACCCGATACAATTTCAAAATTTTGTTTCGAATGATAACAAAATGCAATACATAACCGAAATGGTTAACGCAATAAAAATACTGGTTTATGTGAAGGAACTGCAGAAAAATAATAGTTATTATTTCTCCATTCATTTTAACGAAATTCTGTTGACAGAAATGTTAATACACATTTGTAACCTCGTGTATGTAAATGCTCTCCAAAATGCAGTAAGATATTTCAATATTTAGCCTTAGATGGGGAGTCACCAAGTGGAACTCACTTATACATATATAGACTTATCAGTTTATGCATTTCGGAATAAAAAAAAGGTAAACGTTTATAAAATGGTAAGTACATTTGGTTTTAGGATCAACCACTGTAAATGTTAATATTAACTATTTCCAAAATAATAAATTACCTTACCCTAAAAACTTCCAATGGATCTGGATCGTAATCTCAATGGATTATGTAAATGAAGCTGAAATAATGCACTAAGCGTAACGCACAGGTGCGTCAAAACGCGTTTGTAAATGTCGGATACAGGTGTTTCGGACTTCGATTGAACAGCTATCGCCGAAATGTCATTCACAGCCCCTGCTTTTCTACAACGGCGAAACAGAAAAAAAAAAGTAGTAAAATGGGAGCTCTGTGCAACAGCTCTATGCACGATTAGAATTCCTTCCGTCGTTACCTTCGCAGAAAATAACTTAAAAGTGCTAAACTTATTTGCTTATACATTGTGATTTGTATATCAGTGCTGCGTGAATGTTTTAGCAACTACATTTTACAGTTCATCCAACAAAAAAGCATCATCCACTGTAAGTCAGTAGAAAAAAAAGAAACAGAAAAAAAAAAGAATTCAAAGTATCCCAATCCCTTAATCGAGAACATAGCACAACAGGGTGGGGGCACGAGCTTGAAGCGCAATAGTCTATAATCCTACTGTCCTAAGAAGCACACTGTTCCTGTGAGCAATTCCGCGAACAAAACCTACAAAACAAAGCCGACTGGTTGGCTATTCTGATGCATACAACTTGTTTGAATGTAAAATAGCGTAACACATGGACAAAGGTGTCACTGTTGCCTGTTACGCTAGTGCACGTAGACGCAGAGTAATACAAAAAGTGTTTCTTACGACGGATGCAGTATAGTCTTTAAAAGGGCTCTATAGGCTGGATTTTAAATTTTATACTCCGCATTATAGAAGAAGGATTGCGACTTAGCGCTTCCAATAAATTTATGACGCATTGAAAACATACCATAGCAACAAATATTTCCAAAACTGTTTATGCCACCACCAATGTAATAAATGTTTTAATAAACTCTGTAGTTTTCGGCATGTCTATCCACATGGTTTACCTATTATACAAAATTAATCCACAGCGGCGATCTTCAGAGGCTAACCGCAGAAAGTAAGGTCACAATATATTAAACATGTAGAATTAAAAAAAAAATGCAATTCCTTCATTTATATACCACCTTTATCTTTTGATATTAGGAGTTTTGATTAGAGAAATAAGTAATGTGTTGGTATTTTCACTCGCTGAAATGTAGGTTTGTTGATGCTGGTTTCCATCAAATATTCAAGGTGTCACATTGGTCAAGACGTATTTCATTTATGGCATTAAAATGCCCCATATGCCCTTGGCGTCGTAACAAACGGATGTTTCTGTAACCGTCGGTAAGGCCGCGCCGTGGCTCAGCGGTTAGACCGCTTGGCTCTCACCAAGGCGGCCCGGGTTGGATCCCAGGCGACCGCAAAGTGAGATTTGTGGTGGACAACACGGCGCTGATGCGGGTTTTCTCCGGGATCTCCGGTTTCCCCCGCCATCTGATTCCACCGGTGCTCCATCTTCATCTCATGTATCATCAGTGTCATCGCCTGCGGTGCCGTATGTAGTAAAAGCGGGCGTTAAACACTACAAATTTAACCGTCGGTAAACATTTAAAATCTGATTCCTCTTCAGAGATATTCGAAGTCAAAACTAATTAATATGATATTCAGAAAGTACTCTTAGTAATGTAGCAGATGAGCATATGAGCGAAAATTCGTTCATTCATGCACAGCAGTATTTGTCAGAAGACAGCGACTGAAATAGTTCCATTGCCTTCCTGCTGCAATTTACCAGAAATAAGGTTCATTATCCAGCCGAACAATTATATTATAAACCGGATGTTTTATTGATCTGTATGAAAATGCAGCTTACTTGTGCTCAGGACAACTCCAGAGAGATCGTTTTACTTTCTCTACCACAAAATATAGGTATGGGAAACACAATGTATAAAACATTCGTTATCGATATTTCATGGAACATACATGTTAAGCTCAATGAAGAAAAGAAAATCATCTAACAATACATGTGGGGAGGGAGGGAGGGAGGGAGGGAGGGAGGGAGAGAAAATTATAAACCTAAACACTTAAGTGGAATAAATACAACTTGGTATTTAGGTGCCGTTGCGTCGAGTACTCAAGTGTTGTGGCTTCTCCACCCCGCGGGCTAAGGTTCAATTTCCACCTGGAAACGCACAAGTTTTCTTTAATCAGAAGTATTCCGTAATCTCCGTAATTTGGAAGTATGAATGCGGAAGTGAATGAGTGTGCTTCAATGTATATACATAAGCCTCTCTACCTACTGATCAAACTACTCTAAATACGGTTTCTACCTAATTCAATTTAAACAAACATTTGAATGCTTTTTACTGTCGTTCCTTGTAGATAAACGTAAATAAGAGGAATTCAGTAGGCTTAAGCGACTGTCAAACTTAAGAACTGGTTGCTATGTGATAGCTTTGAAATTCTACTCTTTTTATGCTTGCAGAAGGAGAGGAACGAGTTACAACTTACCGTTTGAGAAAAGTGTGAGTATTACAAAATTCAAACCAGTATCAAGGAATATCTCGGAATATAAATGGGCTGCACGTCTGAGTCATTTGCAGCGGTACCACGAGAAGAGTATGCGCGAAATGTGTCACCATTTTGAGTCCGAAAGCAAACGGCAAAATTCATCCACGCAAAAAAAAAAAAAAAAAAAAAAAAAAAACTTACGAACTATTCTTTCCAGTTAAGATAAATTTATGAGCTACTTCGATTGCCCGACTTTCTAGAAGGTGGAGTCACAATCAATGTAAAGCCCTTATCAGGCATGTTGCGGAAACTACGGTGACCCCTATAATGCTGTCGGACGGGATCATTCTGTTTCCATTCTGCAAATTTGGTGAACGATAAGCTTCAGAGATTTAGCTGGGGAATACAACATGCTCAGTACAGCATGTACATCTTTCCCCTTGCGATTTTCAAATTTTTGGCGACCGCGGACGTTTGTTTCATTTGGACGAGCAAGTGCAAGAATGGCTGAGAGGTTGTAGATCCGTCGGGGACCTACCTTTTCCTGGAGGAGCTGATCGTTCTCGTCCACCATTGGGATATAAGTACTAACACTTACGGCAATTACTTTGATTAAGTAAAACAAATTCCAGGTCACTTTGTAGCGGGAGCCCGGTTTTCATTTGAGGGTTCTTCATATGCAAAGGAATTTACAGTCTATTGAATTCCATAGAACTAGACAGACTGTAGAGTGGTATCCAATAGTATAGAATAATACTGGACATTACTGAACTCCATAAGCGTAGTGTTAATAAAAACCGATGTCTTACATGGTTAAGCATAGGCATATTTATTTCTATAATACAAAACTGTAAATTAGGTAATAACAGGTCATGCAGTACGACACTCACAGTAATGGACGATATCGTAAAATAGATTTTAAAAAATGTATGTCCCCTCGGAACCGCCTCTATGAACACCAATGAATATCCCTCCAATCAGCAGCCTGAGCTTCTCCTTCCATGTGTATGTTCATTCTAGTTTGAGATAGATAATATTTTGATATGAACAGCAGCATCGCGTTTGAACCTGTCAACTCGCTGCGTGTGCTGTGACCTTCTCCCACTCCAAAGCCACACATGTGCATCTCTGATGTGAAGACTTACCCAGCAAGGTGAATGGACGGGGAAGCAAGGTTTTTAAGGTCAGGTTTCCATCCCCACACTAAAGGGGATAGATACATACATACATTTCAGCGTACATACATTTAGGATAACGAAAAAATCAATGACTGGCGTATATTTTAAGGGCTGCAGACAACTCCTATGTGAATGTTTTCATAGCACTACACTAATATCACACACAATTTAAAGCGTCCACAATGAAAACTAAATACTCATTACTATCCATGTAAAGTTTACAAAGGAAAGAGAGATTTAATACATATTAGTACGAATAAAAAAGCCAGAACGAAAAATGTTAACCGATTTCGAAGGTCCGTGGAAAGGAGGAAAAACACTTTTAGGAGGTGTGCCTGCCTGTATGTGCATTGAACATTTGTCATTACTTTTTACTTCTGAAATATGGCGCCAACCATAGACCACACATTTAAGATATTTGCATGTCAATCTATACTTTAAATTTTCAAACAGCCTGTTAATTTTCATTTTGAATAAACGTTATGTAATTTAGTACAACTGGGAGACGGAAACACGTACCTTACGGCACAAAAGGTGTCCCGTTACAACACAATGCCAATTTTTTTGTAGAATTTATCCCCACCCCAAGACCTACTTAGATATCTAGATTCTTAGATTAACAAGAATGTGATAAGTAGTCATTGTGTTTCTCGTAGTCATACAAAGTAGAATTTTACAGCCATTACATAGTGATCTCTGTTTTAAACATTTGGTTTCAGTCTTCTATATCTAAGGAGAAATGTGCAATAAAAGCACGCACGCACGCGAATCAGAACCCGATTTTGCAAGGACTGCTAAATTAGCACTCGATTAGGGATTTTGACTGCATAATATACAGTGTGATCCGTTTCCAACGCTCTTAAAAGCGCTTAATAAAGCTACATCACTACCTTCTTTTAAAACATTAAAGAAAAATAACTTGAAAATGAAATCTATGTTCAGTTTTTGATCTCTCGTACACTATAATAAAATAATGACAGCCTTTTTATCTCACTCCAGTGACATTTTATTGCACTTTTTCTTTCAACTAGCAAAATTCCAAAGTTTTTGTTTCGTAAAATTCAACTAGAGCCTCAATTCGGAAGCCCTTTAGGTACCCTTAATGTTCAACCGACTTTAACCCAACCAGAATGTCCAGTCTAATTTTGTTAAAACTTACTATAAAATGTCAACTATATACGTAAAGTGGCTCATCTAAGAATTCAAATTTTGGAGAAGATTCACTAAACTGTACTTAATTCTGTACCATTTTTAAAAACTTTGAAATATGTGAACAAATTGCCTTCGAAACTATATATATATAACTAAGTACATGCAGTGACTGAAGTTGTTTCATGCCGATGGCGCCGGACAACGCGATGCCAGTTGTGTTTCGAAGCTGCATACATAATTGAAAAATAAGTTCAATATATTTTTGACTACTTAAATCTTTTTATAAAACTTATAAAAGAAGTTCATTAAAATGAAGAATCAATATTTTCCCCAAAGAATTTTCTGAATACTACACAATGTGATTCGAGAAAAATCGTTTCCCAACCCCTAGAGTATGAGCAAATAAGTAACTTCAAAAAAATAAATAAATAAAGCTCGGGCCCAAATGATCTCGTTGTCGACGGGCCCTGAAACACTACTAATCAAATCAAAATCAATCCAAAAAAGGTTATGAGATTGTCTGCATTGCGTTTCAGGATCACATAAGGCGTATAAATTTAAGTGATGTTTCTACACTGTGTTTGCAGGCATTTCATCACGTAGTGTTTGCACAGAATTCTAACAGCGTCAAGGCACATAATGGCACCACTGTACCACATGTTTCCGATAACGGAACAGCCTATACGATAACAACCACACATGCCTTCTTAACATGCATATAGCATTTTATCGAATGAATAAAGTGTGATAGGGGGAAGGAAAGAGCTGACAGTACCACAGAGCAGCAGCAGACAGGCGAACCCAAAATCGATACAAGCCAGAGAGAGAGAGAAACAGACGGCTCAGGTCAGGGGAGGTCGTGGACAACTATTCTACCTCATGTGATGCATGACACCTAGATTAGCATTGCTTCTGAGAAGCTTGGAGGATTCACGCAATATCGACGGACAATCCCAAGGATTTGCTACACTCTTTGCCACTGCGTTGACACCACGGGAGAAACACGCAAGCTTCAGAGTGCGCCCTCCTTCCAATTGGCTGCAGCGTCGCCGGATGTCAGTGCTTGCAGCAGTACATTCTTAGTGTAAGATATTAAATTTTCGGGGTACGGCAGATTCAAACCGAAGTATATGCTCTCTGCACCGAAGTTTCCACTCACCTGAGTAATGTCAATCTAACTTCAAGCCTCTCATCTAAGAATCCCCACACCTAATAACCTTGAATACACCCAGGCAAGACCCAGAATCTAATTGTACCTTACCTTGCAGAAAGATGGTGAATTATATTTGTTAGGTTGCTTCCTCCACACTGACCCGCCATGGCATTGAATTTTTCAAGTTGACTATCAATGCAAAACCTTAGCCTATATAGGGCTAGTGTAAAGAAATGATTAATTTCCCCCAATTAACTTAATATTACTTTACTTGAAATCATTCCTGCTTAAAAGGTTTCAGTAACCTAACGTTGATAAAATTATCGTTTTTACACAACTACTATTGATACATAATGGATACACAACTCTTGGTAATTCTCTTTGCAGATAATTCGGGGACCGTGAACCAATAGATTTTATTATGCATTTATTTCATTGTTTCGATAAATACATGTTTTATATCGCTGAAGTTACACTTTGTCCATACGCAATCACACCACCGTGTCATACATCGGCAGGCGCAAGACACATAACGTGACTGAATATTCAGGCTATTCTGTAACTCCTGGTTAAGAATATGGCTAACAATTATTGTTACAGCTAACTGAACGTGAACAACAATGGCGGGTTTTCACATTCCGTAACCATGATTTGTCATGGCGACGGATCTTCTCAACCATATTCAGAACCACCTGGAGCCGGTCATCGCAAATTCCTACTCCTTGCAATGTGTTTTGTTTCTTCACCACCAGCACGCCAGTACAATTAGTGCAAATTGCGATCACTTCCTTCCAAACGTCCCTTCTGTACAGACCAAGATGGAACGCAAGTGAGATACAAAGACTTCGGAAGATAATACAGAAATACGTATATTGATTCTTGCAGAAGCAATCCCATTATGCGATTCGACATAACGGTTTATTCATGTAAGTAAATATGCTGTTTTTAGGGTAATACGTCTTGGAACTTCTTGAAGTACTAATAGCTTAACTAAAATTGAATTTCTATTTTCCTTGTAATAGTCTCCAGCCAGTATTGGAATGAAGTATAAGCTCTAGTGCATTCTAATTATGAACTTCCTACTTTTATAACTTCTATTTAGCTGAAAAAATATGCCATTTTACCAAAATTTCGATAATTGTGCGCCACATATAAGGTATACTTCTCCACTAGGAATTAACATAATTCGTCAGAGATTAGCTTAGGAAATTCTTTCGCTCAAACATACACTGTGGTGATATTTTCACATTTAGCACATCACATGTATGGTTTCACTTTAAGGTCTTATATGATTTAAATAGCTACGGCTTTTGTTAATTCAACCAGGATTAATATTTAAGCAATTGTCGCAAAGTAAAGCAAACACGAAGTAACAGCTAAATATTTGAAATGTTTTACATTTGATAATTTCTTTAAATAATGTTTAATTAGTACTGAAATAAAACATTTCTGGATATTGTGACATGTCCCATCTTCTAGCATTTAATTGTAAAGAAACTCCTCTAATTGTGCTATTTGTTTACTTTGGTATCAGTTGTTAAGAGAGCGAAAGTTATAGATTGTATGACTTCCTGACCCAAACCAGCATTTCAGAAGTTGTACGGCAGAAAATTAAATATAAAATCTATATTACAAGATAATTCTGAGGGGAGTAATGAATCTTACAGCAAAACTTCTAGGAGATGTGCTTTACTACCCTGTAAATGACAAGAGGTCAAAAGTTAGGTTAGGAAACTCTTTACGCACTTCTCATGTAAGCATATACTTTTCATTATTTTCACACAAAAATGTATGGTTTAACTTTACATTGTACGAATAACAAAGTTATATACCTCCTGAGCTGCTCTTCATTCCTTTGTGCTTCTAAATCTCAAGACTCAAAGTGCGACCATTTTTCAGCAAGGAAAGTATGTCACTAAACACGGTGTCCTCTCTGCTTATCCTTGAATATAAATGTCTTAATCTCAAAAGATGCTATGGTTACGATGTTGTAGAATAGCATATGATACGTGGCTAGTGGTTAGCGGCTTTAAAAAGTGGTTAAGCTTCAGCCAGAAGCTGCGGAATAGCCCTGATTTTTAGGAGAAAGAAGAGAGAATGATCGTACTAACCTTTCATATCAGCCACGCAGCTCCCAAGTGCTATATTTGTTCCATCACTTATTGTACCTCAAGTTACTAATATTTCGATCTTCCACAAACAAATAACGAGCAAATACAGTACTAGGTCACGGACCAAGCTGTCCTGTATTTAAGCTAACCCTATAGAAGGTAATTGTCCTGCGCCTCGGCGTAATGGGCTAAGGCAGCGTCAAGGAATGCGACCCGTGATCGATCCCATCGCTTGGAGTGCGGATTTCAAGTCTCGGGTATAGGACCGGTGTCCACACAGCATCGTGAGGAAATTGAAGTTTACGATAGGTCCTGGCCAAGAAAGCCAACAACATTGCGGCTGGGGGTGCCGAGATGCTGACCGCATTTCCCCATAACGTTTGGATGATCACCCACCTGTACCTTGAGTATGTGAGGCTGGCAGTCGGGTTGGCAGGCCTTGGCCCTCCATGGGCTGCCTATTATTATTATTATTATTATTATTATTATTATTATTATTATTACTATTATTATTACTATTACTATTATTATTACTATTATTATTACTATTATTATTACTATTATTATTACTATTATTATTACTATTATTATTACTATTATTATTATTATTATTATTATTATTATTATTATTATTATTATTATTATTATTATTATTATTATTATTATTATTATTATTTTGCAGGTAATTTACAGCGTTGCCCTCTTGTTTACAGCATCAGTTGACAACGTGAGAGTGCTGATCTGCACGTTAAGATTCGCGTAGTTCATTATTACGCGCGTCAAACCTCATCCATATGACCTTCGGAGGATACACGGTTGTAGCGAAATCACAGGTGAGCGGCGTTGCCTAGTTAGAACTACCTTAATCTCGCTTCGTAATTATTAGATTTACGCTCGCATGTTAACTTATTAAAAGCTTAAAACTTACGTCAGATATAAAGAGAATGATCGGCCAAGCAAGCACGAGAAAAAGGTGTAATTTTAGCTTCAGTAGTTCGGAATTTACGCGCAATTATATTTTACATGCATTTTGTCAGAGAAGCGAAAGCAACCTTGAGCTGTCAAGAGAGACTCCGTGACTGCCCTGTTATGCTTCCCCTTTCTCTTACTCTTAAATACTCTTACCATGGTACAAAACATCGCAATTAATGTGCAGTTCTAAAAGTTGTGGAAGTTTGCAACATGTCGCCAAGTAAAGCAAGTATCAGTTTTTTGAAAGAATCTCAAATTAGGAAGAAAGGTGCAAACTTGATTTTGTAGTGTAAGGAGTTCACTACTAGGCGTGTGGAGTGAATTAACTGTTCTGGAGGAGTTCAGAGGTCACAAAGATATGAGCCAGGTTCTGCTAGAATTTTTGTCTCGCTAGAAAAAACAAGAGCTAGGGATCCCGGGTTCGATTCCCGGCCATGGGGGTGGGGATTTTTCTCCAAGATAATTACTCATCTTCCCCAGAGCCTGAAGTATGAATGAGAGTGCGAATGTGTGCGTGATCTAATAATTAAAACCCAACGAATACGAGTTAACACCTTCGATATGTTCCAAAAGAGAACGGCCGCCGATATGACCATTGGAATTAAAGGCAAGGAACAAAAAAAAAAAATGCGCTTAGAATATTTTGAGAAACATGTAGTTCGTATAACAGTTTTGGAATTTTATGACTGCGCGAATTTTATACCGCCAAAAAGATCAATTATTTACATTTCTTCCGCCTTATAAGAATTCGGAGGGGGGGAAGGCTCCAGATATGGGAAGACCAATGACAGTAGTTGTATATTCCTTTTACATTTGACTGGTTGCATCAAGATTGAAATTCTCTCGCAGTGTTCCAATTATGAGTTTCTGGACGAAAACAATGCAACAGGTGACGATAATAATGGCGTTGGCAAGAACGTTCGCCGGAGTGACGGCGAGCTGCTCGCTGTCTCACTTCAATCATCAGGTACATCAATTTCCTCTCCGCCCCCACCTTTTTTTTTTTTTTTTATTTAACAAGTAGCAACACTTTATTTGGATTTTAAACAGTTCGCTTAGTAAGCTCTAGATAATAAGCAAACTATTCTTACGGTACGCTGCGTGTTACCATCAGTCTTCCACAGAAGAGCACGATATCTGCATCGCAGTGCCCACCTATTGCCTATTGCAATATGTAGATTTGGTCAGTGTACATGGTTCGACTTTCGAATTGTGATAGTGTATTTTCAAAAATGAGTGGCCGTAAGATGATATATAAAAGACTCAGAAAAATTAGAGATCGTTGCAAGATTGGAGGAGAAAGGTCAATATCTAAACTATCCATGGTGTTCGATGTGGTGTGCAGTACATCAGGAGGCCTCGAAAACAAAAGGAACTGTCTATTAAATTTTCTGTTAAGTGTCAACGTTTATCGTCATAAAAAAATATGTGAAAACCTCGAACTACGAAAACTTTGGTGAAGACTTGGCGCGGGGTTTAACCAGAAGCGTGTGAACCTATTCCTGTATCTAGTCCAATGTGTGCTGCAGAAGCAGCACGTATTGATACTGCTCTTGGTTTGGAAGGCAATTTCGAAGCGTCATCAGGCTGACTTAAAGACTCAAAAATCGCTATGGAATATGTGAAATTGGAATTCACGGGGAACGACTTAGTGCCGATATCTGCTGAAACTGGATTCTAGGTAAAATACCGGTTAAGTGCTCACCATCTCGTACACTATCATGGGGTAAGAACAGCACGCTTCCAGAAAGAAAGGGACGAACAAATGCCATTATGGCGCATGATAATGGCATAAATTAAAATTGCTGGTGATAGGAACAGCCAAAAAAACCCACTGTGTTTCAAGAACACGAATGTCCCCATCACATTACCATAAAAAATCAGGTTTAATGGACAGCCAGAAATTCAGGCACTGGTTTCAGTTTGCTTAATGATGTTATTGCATATTTAACCGAAACCTCTCCCAAATAAAAAAAAAACCCTTCAAGAAAATGCTTAATATGGATCTGAAATTTGATAGACCTGCTGTGGATAGAAAACGATTGGACTGTTTAATATGCACACCAATTTTCTGATGCCCAGGATAATGTTGGATCGCAAATTTCAGATTTCAGAAATTCAGATGTCTTCAGCTGCCAAGCAAAGCGACATTAAATGAGTGGTCAAAAATCGACTAAGATCTACGCACAGGCAATAAAGTGAGGACATCGTTCAAGGTTTGACAGCTGATAGGGAACATAGCGACACAGTCCGGGAGTCGACCGCACCTGAACTTATTAATGCTAAAGAAAGCCGGATCCGACGCATTATACCAGCGGTGGGCCCCTTAAGTACCGCTACCAGTGGTACAAGAACAAGTTGAGTGCCATAGAGATACAATACTGCGGGAGTATGTACGAATAATGTAACATGTAACATTGCACGTATTATAAATACTTTAATATTTATATTGCAGCGTTGAGTTTTTCAACATGTACACATTAATCTTTTGTGTCTCGAAAACAATATTTAAAATATCACTATGCATGTATTTATTACACATCTGTGCTGCATTTATTCTACTGTCCCTCTTATTGGAGGACATAAGTATTCGAAGGTACCCAATCGAACATAGAGAAAGGTGGTTGGACGTACCCTACACGCCCCTTCCACATAGCAGTTGGGTTCTGCTATGCCTCGAGACAGTATGCTCAAAATTATTCAGCCGATAGTGAACTCACTGGTAATATAGGAAATAAACGAGACAACGGTGGCAGAGAGGAATATCGTGATAAATATGCACAAACAAAAATCTCTAAAACTGCCAAAAACATTAACAGAAGCAAAACTACAGTGTTCTGCATAATTCGACGCTTCGAACCGACAAATACGGTTGTAAATAAACCTAGAAATGGCGCTCCTTTTAAACTCACCACCAGAGACAAGAGGCAAATACCAAAAATGGTGAAGCAGTATCCGAGAGTCACTGTATCTGAGATTAGAGGATGCCTTGAGCAATATTCAGGCACTGTGGTTCACACTAGAACAGTTGAATGTGTTTCAAATAGTACTGGGTACAATGGCCGTGTCTCTAGGAAGAAATCGTATGTTAAGTTGAATAAGAAACAGCGTATAGAATTTGCTAAACAGTATGTGGTGAAACCAAGAGAATTCTGGGAT
This sequence comes from Mantis religiosa, assembly GCA_030765055.1. Taxonomy (NCBI): domain Eukaryota; kingdom Metazoa; phylum Arthropoda; class Insecta; order Mantodea; family Mantidae; genus Mantis; species Mantis religiosa. The sequence continues at coordinate 266,473,771 of CM060950.1, read as the reverse complement.
ATGGTTCTCTGGCCAGACGAGTGCAAACTCTGCTTATACAAGAGTGATGGACGTCTTAAAAAGTGTGGAGACTGCCATATACAGAATGGGAACCTAAGAACATGGCAGCTACAGTGAAACATGGTGGCAGTAGTGTGATGATATGGGGCTGTATAGCTTCATCTGGCTTTGGGGAACTGGTGTTCATAGATGGGATCATGGACAAATTTGAATACAAGAGGATTCTTGAAAACAATCTTAAAAAGAGTGCAGAGAAGCTGGAATTAGGGCATGATTATTACTTCCAGCAGGACAATGATCCGAAGCATACTGCAGCAATTGTAAGGCTTTGGATCGTGTACAACACTCCTCACACTTTGAAGACCCCGCCCCATCTCCAGATTTAAATCCTATAGAGAACATCTGAAAGGAACTCGAGGAGCGTGCGAGGAAGAATCACATCAGAAGAAAGGACAATCTCAAAGAACTTCTTCAAACAAGAGTGGTGAAATATGGACTCTGCAGTCACTAAACACACACAGACAATGTCCAAACAATTATCAGCAGTAATTCAAAGATAACTAAATATTGGCTGTTCTCTGTTCGAATACTTATGTCCAGATGTAAGTAACCATTTTATTTCTTCTTGTAGTGCAAATTAGTTTCAGTAAGTGTAAATATGTTTACGCATTAATAGTTATGTCGGTGACTGTATGTATACACAAAGGGAGTCGGAACCTAATTTATTACAGTCTGCAGATGTTTTGAAAATTAGGTTTATCTATGAGAGCAATACTTATTAACAAATGCGTATTACTCTAACGAGACCTACGTTCTCCTTTCACATATTTCATTAAGGCGAATACCTTCAAACAGATACGTGACCCAATATAACTAACATTTTTAACCAAACTGACGAAGGTTCAGGTGTTATGAGTTTTTAAACATTCTAAAAATGCTTGCGCTGTATACACCTTGACACTGACTTCTTATCAGTATGTAACTTCGCATTTCTTAAACTTCCAACTGTAAATTGGAATGCACATTTTGCACGACCATGGAATTAGCTAACAATAATTTCCACATTTTTGGAAATCTGATTCACCGAATATGAAATTGTCAATGGCAGTTTTCTAGTAAATTGCTGTAATGTAGTTTTTCCTTCGAGATCCTAGGACACAGTTGAGATTACAAAAGTGGTGCATATTCTTTTCCAACATTTGGGATTTTCCATAATATGGTTTGGAAATGAATGTTTTCACAGAACTAATGCACTAGTTGTTTTCCCTACCCCTACAAATGACATTTAACTCATTGAAATGTTCACAGATATCAGAAATATCTATGAGAGCTATCAAATCCAACTGCCTGCGCACGAATCCAGCAATTTGTGCACTAAGTTTGTATCTATATGCAGCATTATGCTGCGGCTGAGTCAACTTACCTCAGTACAGTGATGTTCACCCACATTGTATAGAAATGGGAGAAACTGTCGGTATTTCAGTGCTACAGACTGTCTTTTCAACTGTGTCCATAACGCTTTTCATGTTTTGTACTTTTGGACACAAAGACTCTTGGACTCTTGGACACAAGACTCATGAATCCTCATTTGAGTTTCTCTCTTATAAATATACCCTCTGTCTACCAACAAACCTCTGGTTTCGGTAATAATCGCTGGGGCATTATCTGTTACAACAGACACGAATTATAACCTACCCAATTCATAGTTTGTTATCAAAGTACGAACAGTCACAAAAATATTCTCTGTTTATGTCGGATAGTGTTTTCAAACTTCTCCTGTACTGGATAGATAAGTCAAACATTCAATGCCATAGCCGGGATGCGAGCCACGGATCTTCCGGTCTCCAATCAGCTGCACTTAAACCACTTATATTATGTTTCAAATAGGAAGAGTTCTCGCCTGTAGCCAATCAGATGCGCTAGAGCCTTCACCGTTGCCACCTTGTTATCCCCACTCTTTTTATACTTCCCTCTCTCTCGCACACTTGTCAGTGTTCTTGGAACTAACACAAACTGAATTTTCCAAAGCTTTATAATGTTGCAGTTGTTGAAATCACAACTGCAACATGAATATTCGTATATTACGCAGATGTTAAATATTTAGTTAATTATAGTTTATGAATTACTTATTTTCCTAATCAAACGAAAATACCAGTGGTGCATCCGTATAGCTGTGAATGTTACGTTAATAGATAATTCGTCATTGTCATTGTCTTCAACGTCTGAGTACTGCAAGTTTAGGATGTTCCAAAATCTTGTTACGTGCTATTTCTTTCCAAAAGTCGTCTTCTTGTAGTTTATGTGATGTATCACGCAGTTTTCCCAGTCTTGTTGATTTCCTTGTCAATTTCTTCGTACATAAGTCGTTCAACGTCAGTCAGTTTAAAAATATTATTTCTGTTTGCAACATAATTTGAGCCCACATTAGCTCAATTGAACTGTTCTAGCAGTAGTAAGGGGGAGATGAATTTGGATCACGTCTCATTGATCCAGCTGATACACTTTCATGGAAATGTAACTGAATAATGCCGCTTTGAGCTCTAGAGTAAATAGAGATTACGAACCATTCATAAACAAAGATATGTGACCAGACACGTTCTACCAGACTAGCAAGAAGAGTATTGTTTCCTCTCATCAAACACTTTGGCTTATTCATCTTTCACCACGTCATGTCAAATGTTTACGTTTCAGTTCTGAGTAATTTCAAATATACGTTCACGCATACATGCCAGCCAATAATGATATTCATTGCAGTGCTTACGTCGCAATGCGTTGTTATAATATGATACCTACTTTATTTGTATTAGGAAAACTATTTGAGCTAAAATGGGTTTTCTACGGTTATGTTAAATACATTACTCTCTCCTTCCTCATGGATCAGTTTTTGCAAAATCTGAATTTTTGTCTTAGCGCGAATAGTATTTATTACAGATTAATTAGTTTGTCGCTCGTCACACACCACTTAGAGGGAATGCAACACGACAGCACTGCAGGACTTCGATTGGTTGCTCACCTAGTAGCGCTCAAGGACAAACACCTTCCCATTCGAAACACATAATAGGTACCATGGCCAACATGCCCTCATGACATTAAATTCCCCAACTGACTCGTATTATTTCAGATAAACCACTAGAGGTTCACATATACAATGAGATAGCACCGTTTATGGCTAATAATTACTGTGCAAATACTAAAGTTGGCTGGCCCCGTAGCTCAGGCTCGCTTTCCATTTCCTATTTCTCCAACCAGTAAGATTGCCATCTTCCCCAGAGTATGGAACTATGAATGAGATGTGTGCATGATAAAGTACCAGCAACCCAACGTTTACGAGTTAACACCATCGCCAATAGGCGACATGTTCCGAAGGAGAACGGCTGCCGATACCACCATTGCAGTTAATTGCGGAGTATAAGTGGAACAAAAAAACTTAAGTTCCACCCTTCTTAGTTAAACCACTATTAGGTTAATTTCCACCACATTTTGGAGGGCATTTCTAGATCCGTATAGTAGCAAAACATTAAAATCTTCAGTTTTGTTTTCACTATAAAGCAAAACCTTTTAGAACTTGAAATTGGCGAATCACTTTAAACCTTCTTTAAATTAGCTTCAACATTCAAGCTATGCAGTAAGCGTAACCTGTAAACATTTTAAGGCAAATGATTTAATGTTAAGTGTCGCAGATATTACCTTAACGTGCAGCCGCCTTCCTGTAACGCCTGTTTAATAGTCCCCAAACGCACATTTACTTTCTGTGCTATCTAGTCTGTTGCTATACGTTAATTAAATCGTAAAGTGGACTTTTGTAATGGGCTGATTACTATTCTTCGAAAAATACATCTAGATAGTGAGGTTTCAGACATGGCTTTAGTTGTATACTCGCCTTCTTCTACCATCTAATTTCTTTCTTTGTACTTTAGGTGGAACAATTGGGAATGAACTGTCAATCTGAAACTAACCCTGCGAGGAAAAGAACAGATTAACAGTACACAATTTAAAACCAGCGATTTCCGAATGCAACAGAGCCACGTCAGACAGCTTTGCACCACAAAGTTTTGCAAAGGTGGCCTGAACTATGAATTGCATTCTTTCAACAAAGCTACCGCATTATTCTTTTCGCACAGAATCTCCGACTTCTGGCACTCCAGTGTGTGTAACTTGAAAACTCAAAACCTATCAGCTGGGACGGACCTGTACGATTTCAAATGCTCAGCAGCTTTGACGACAGAGGTAGGTATATTTTATATTAATACATACATTTCACACATCATATGTAGGATACAAGATTGGAAAGATACCGATTTGAGAAAGCAAGCTTTCAAAAACTTGATATTATGAAGCACAATTCAAGGGACAGGTGCAGAGTATCTACTACCATTAGTCCTGGACCCGTAGGACCAAGACCCGGGCCTCCTCCTACCCGGGAGCGATGGAAACTCCGGGACTCTTTCCATAGGGCAATACCTTGAATCTAGAAAGCCCCCCCCGCGCTGAGCACAACATCAAGACGGGATGGAAGTGGATACGCCACTTACGCGCGTCAACCCCGCAGGGAAGACTACCGATAACCTCGGTGGGGTCGAATAGTGATCTAGGACACCTTCTACTAGCTCTGCAGGTTAGTACCCGGGACTATTCAGGCAACCCTCTACCCCCTCCGGGCGGCCGTAGCCTGGCCGGAAGTACCCATTTACCCGTGGGTGTCGGGAACACACTGCCCCCTCGAGTCCAACCCAATCCGAACAACTCCCCTACGGGAGGGGCTCGGTATGTTCGGCCCGAGGTTCCTCTAGTAACGTCAGAGGTACCACGAGTGCTAAGGGTCCGCAGCGCCCGCACCACGGCAGCTGAAGGGGACGGATCCCCTCACCTACGGACACTTCGCGCACTGCAAACTACAAAAATTTGTTGTAACAACTTCAAAGAGGAAGGGATGAAATGAATCAAAAGAGGCTAAAGGCCGAGGGCAGACTGATCAGAGTCGCGCGAAAGTTCATTAGTTTTAAGCTCAAATAAACTATCCCACTGCTGGAGCGGCTTAAAGAACAGCGATGAACGACCCGTCGACCAGCAATCATCAGCGTCATATGTCCGGCAGCCCCATATGCCACGAAAGCTAGAAGCACGCCTGCAGGATGGGAGGGGAAAGAAGGACAAGAAAATCATTGAAGAAAATTGTGTTCGGCTACCGACCATTGAAAACCCTTCAAGTCAAGAGTGGGTGGTCGATGGTACGTCCCTAATGCGACCCTCACACGTTATTGCGGAGCCGGCTCGCTGAATGGTCACGTAAATACTGTTAAATCTCAAAAACTGTTAACGCCAGGAAAGATAAACTGATGTAAATTACTTCATGGTTCCTCTGCGCGATCAACTAGTTACGTAGCACATCTGAAGTACTAATTTTGAAATCTCATTTACATCGGACTGGAATCTTACAGGTAAGACAGCAAGTAAGGAAGGGCAGTCTATTAAAACATTGTTGACACGATAGACAAGGGCCTCAACATTGAGTCTCCAGCAAATTTTAACTATGAAGATCAAACAATAAATCGATGACATCTGAACCTGGTTATTTCAAATATCTTACAGAAAACATTAAATTACCTGTATCAACAAAGTTAAAACTATGAAACTCCATAGTTATGTTTTCTCTAATCAAGAGATCACAATGAAAGTTATCTCTGATTAAACCTTACAGATGGAAGTCTCCTATTACTTTCACCAGTGTATTTTCGTTGTGCGTGGTCTAGGGGTAGCATGCTGGTTCCCATGGTCGCCTGTTCAAACCCGGCGAAAGGCATTCGATTTTTTTTTGGGAGGGGGGCCTAAAATGCCTAAGCATGACTTCCTTCAGAATGCAGATAAGGTTGGTGGTCCCGTTGACGCGAATTTAAGACACGTAAAAGAACCTCAGCCCTGGTAAAAAGGCTTCTGAGCAAAATTAACAATGGGACGCTGAGAATCACAGCAGTTAAAGGGCGTTCAATTTTGGCAGATACGCATTTAAATGGAAATTTATTTAACATACGCACACGCATCTATCCAAATTCTTAAATCTATCTTAACACACAAAAACCGACATGTGCTCCCAGCAAAGGATAGTTTAGGAAGGGATTTAAACTACTTATAAGTTCTGCTTTTTATCCTACCTGTTTTGAATTATATTCGGCACACGGACTACCAAACGCACATGCACATAAATTTGTTCACTTTCTGAAACTTCGGGTGGATACAAAAAGTTTATTTCCGCTTATCTCGGTATCAATTTTTATATGAAATCAAGTCAAGCTACCCTGCAGTTCTACACCACTCACCATTTAATCGCATCTGGAAGGTTAACGACCCTTAAGTTCAAAATGCGTCTGCATATAGCCTATAACGCAAAATTTGTCACAGAGCTCCTAATATATTTCATTGAGAATTGCGAACGCTGTGATATCCCAGATAGGAGATTATAAACTGAACAATTACTAAAAACGCTGTAAGCATTTGTGTGCAACAAGAAAAGTTTAAGGCGGGAACATGTGAAGACACCTAATCTTTCATCAAGATGTTTCAGAAATTGTCCCGAAGATGGAGAGCGTATAATGGGCATTAAACGCCTGACGGTGTACTTATGCAAATGCCGGGCTGGAAAGGTGTGTTGAATGGATTTTATTGCTAAAGCGTGACAGGAAGAACAAACTAACCTGTAATGAATCAATTAGCAGTTCTATGTGTGCCAGTTTATATTCTGGTCGCTATAAAATGAGTAACCCACTATCCATCTATCATTACTTCCTTTCAACCATGACAGTATAAAGAGAATCCAATCATATGCGCAGTTTAAGTAGCGTAACAAACATTAACCACAGGAATTTTTTCAGATACATAAATATTTAATCTATTTACGAGGCCTGATTATGATCTACACGTTGTATTTTCAATGTAACACTTTGAAATGCATAAAGCAAAACAGTAGCAAGACGCGACGTGGCAATGTTAGTAGAAATGTCGCTCTTGATTTTGGAGGCTAGTAAAAGAATCGAATAACAAAGAGACTTCGAAAATAATGAATGGTTTAAACATTTGCAGAATGGCTGTTATTATGATTTAAATGTTTGCAGAAATAGCTTTTATTACCCATTTCCTTGAAAGCAGAAGAGATACAACAAGCTGAAGCGATAATCAAACCCTTTACAGGCGATTCATTATATGACGCCTTACTCCCTGTTCCTCCCATGATAATGAGAATTATTGGCCCAGCACTCGAAGTATAAACATTGACACCAATATTAAAAAATATCCTGATGTAAATGCCGTTTTCTGTGTGGCATATTTAATGTATTTTGTGTACTAACAAGATGTACAGTTCATGTGTGGTACACTTTTATCGAGCTTTGGTTATACAAGATCAAACTTAGCGATTAGAATAAAGGGAAACAAAAAGCTATTATAAGAAAGATTAACCCTTTTTGTAATGTACGTCCCTTAACTTAGGTCATATCGGACGATGAATGGAAAGTGTGAAATGATGCTCAATGGGCCCAGGGTCCATAGAGCTTAGAGTTACCCGACATTTGTCTTTTAGGATAAGAGAAAACCCCGGAAAAACCATACCCATGTATCTCACCCTGACCGAGATTCGAACTCGGGACCTCTTGAACGTGAGGCAGATATGATACCATAATCTACCGAGGCGGGCACAGATTAACTCTTGCTTTCATTTGTGTAAATATTTTTAAATGCGATCACATGAAAAGAAATTCGACCACCATTTTTCAGAAAATCCAAAATATCAAGGAGAGTTCGACATGCGCGATTTTCTGGAAAATCTTTGTGTCGCATCCTAGATGCTGTGTTACAGGTTTTCTAACAACCACATGACTTTCCCTAACGACTATTGCTTTTTAGTATCCATAAAATGTTCCTACAAATCTTATTTTTTACTTCCTACTAATTGAGCGAACATTTTCAGAGAAAGGTTCGTTACACTTTCCGTATTGGTATAAAGAGGGAGAGGAAATTAATCAATGGTCAAAGAGTTAAAATGCTCGCGTAACACTCCACTCTCCTTGCACCTCAAGAGAAACAGTTGAATAGCGGCAGTGCTTAAGACAAAAAAAGCACTGAAAAAGTCAAACCAATGATAACGGACATCTCGCAAATGGCTGATACCTCAAATATAGCCATTTGAACGAAGTTTTTAAATGACTTACATTTTTCTTGTAATACTATTTTAATCAAAATCTTCACAGCCAATACTGGGAAAATAAAAAAAAAAATAAACAATCGAATAGTTTACCGTGAAAAGATAGTTTGAGGTGGCTTCTTGAAAAACTTTGTGTCGCATTTTCTAAAGATCATATAAATACACGGAATAACTTCTGCATCATTGGTAAACCGAAACCACATAAACAATGTAGATGCTAAAGCACATCATTTAGGCTTTGGTGTGGCAAGAAGCATTAATTCAGAGCCCGTCTCAGTACTTTGGCTTTGCGGGTTGCTCGGAAAGGCAACTTTGCACATATACTCCTTCGGGAATGGTAAAATTCTGGCACATTGTTCTGTGTAGTAGCATCACACACAAAAGACTGGGGGTGTTTTGGCAATGCCTCCAGCAATTAGTTCGGGAAGTATGTGCGTTTAAATTCTCGACCTAAGATGACCTTACTTCAGGGGACACGTTATGATATTCGTGCACCGCTTTACGCAAGGCCCTCTCAAGGAAAGCACTTCTTATACACACGCAATAAGGCTGACAGGTTTCTTTTCGCTTGAAAGAAACCCCAATGACCCTGCAGAGCCCCTGTATTCTACATATCACCCAGCGCATTTTCACGAGAATTTCATTTAAACCTTGGAAACTTCAGTTAATAGCAAATGCAGGTTTCACATACTGCTCAAGTGTGACCTTGCCCGCCTCAGTAGCGTAGGTGGTGGCATGTCTGCCTCACGATCAGGAAGTCCAGAACTCGAATCTCGGTCAGCGCAAGTTATCTGGGTCAGGTTTTCTTCCGGGGTTTCCTAGTCCTGAAAAAGAGGAATGTCCAGGAAACTAAGCTCTATGGTGCCTTGGCCTTATTTGGGCAACATTTCATCCATTTCTTTCGTCATCCGATGGCATTGGAAGGCGCTTTTTTAATAGAAAAGTGACTTAACACTGCAAAATGAGTCATGCTTAGGATTAAAATGTATTTCAAATGAGCCGAACATCCATAAAATTGTGAGCAATTCGGTACTTGCCAGTCTTGAGGAGAACTCCCAGAAAGTGTGCAGAGAACTTGCCCCCAACCAGAAAACAAACTCTGCATTCCGAATTAGCAAGCAGACATCCCATCCCCATGTGATCATGTTACTGACCAGGCCAAGTTGCGCATCAGGAAATAATTGCACACAATGGTCACTTTACAGTGTACAGTAAAATTACACTACCGACATCCAGATATTAAAACGATTTTATTTCAGATAAGCTTCATTTTCCCCTAACGCACAGTTTTGAGTCTATGAAAGTGACCAGTTATGTTTTTCTTCGACTGTTCTTAAAAAACAGAAATCTTACATATCTTGTGTCATAGAGAGAATAGTTATGAGGTGCAAAATCAACAAACAAATATTTCGTTTATTAAGTTTTCCATAGATGGCGCATAGACATACGAAATTTCGATATGAGTAAACAGGTTTTCTTTTTTAACTATTATTTGTGCCTACAAATACCTTATTGCAGCACTGCAAATAAATCACATTTATGTATCCGATTAACGATTCCCGCGCGCGCGCGCGCGCACACACACACACACACACACACACACAGAGAGAGAGAGAGAGAGAGAGAGAGAGAGAGAGAGAGAGAGAGAGAGTCAGAGTGTGAGAGAGAGATTGAGAGAGAGGGAGGGAGGCTAGGGAGGGAGAAAAGGCGACAGATGGGAAAACTAAAAGAATGAGGAGAACGTGGTAGAAGTGTGACAACAGAATAATAGAATGTGAGAGGAAGTGACAGAATTTCCACAGTTAATGCAACAATGCGAGCAGAGCGAGGGATTATATTAGTAAATAACCATATTCGTGCTTCCTATTCCTTCTGCAGTAAACTACAAAACTTCATGTGCCCCTGCCTGCAGCACATGTAGGTCCGCTGCTTTAATGCTATTTACCTCCATATTAGAGCAAATTCGAAGGTTTTTAATCAAATTGAACGAACGCATGCGCGCACGTGCACAATATCCGCCATTTTAATGCTTTACGTCCCGATTAGAAAAAAATCCAGGGATTTTAGTCCGCAATGGTAACCTAAAAGATACGTGTTGTGCACAACCATACGTTTTGTAATCAATTACAAATCTTGATAATCTGCTCTTGTAGCTGATACCCCTTTCATAGGATCCATTGCATAACAGGACTGAGAAGTAACACTTGCCACCTGCGGCTAATTGAAATTTCCAGGACGTTTTATTCTATTGACATTCACAACCCATTGACTCAAACCGAAATTTGACTATAAGCAAAATATTAACCTTCAGTAGGTACGATGCAGGATTGAATGTTAACTGGCCAGCCTATGAAATTTGAAAATACAGTTTTCCTACGCAGTAACTATGATTTTTAACAAAGCATCTGCGTTAGATTTTACAACGAAGTTCCACGCTTTCAGTTAATATTAATACAATATATCCTGGAAACAAACATTTTCCATTTTCCTAGGAGTTCCCTGCAATTAATTTTAATACACTTTCAGAGCGAAAACAGTTATTCGTAAACGTAATGTGCCGTCAAAGAGCACTTTGAACATGAAAAAATTATTCAGGAAGGAATTGCCTTAAATGTGAGCTTAAGCCAAACCTATCTAATACTTATTATTCCAGTGTGTACACCATGCCATTTAGAAGCACTGACTTGTAATGAGAATTTCAGAATTTTATAAAGTTTGAGACATTGTTCGGGTGTGTGTTAGCGATACAGAAAACAAGCAACCGGAGTTGATTCTTGGACCCAAATCAAACGCAAAATTTTAAATTGTAATGTTACCGTCGCGTTCTGTCATGGCCCTATTATTGCACTTACGAACATCATTTGGAAGCTCGCCTTGACTGCACTTCCACCAACAATTGAAATGTTGAATGATATAAGCCAATCATTACAAATTTAAGTAAACAGCGTAACACGTCCCCTGGAGATATGGGACATACATAATTTCCGATGCCCTGCAATTCCTCGCTTACTGCAAGTTTATCGCATCTCCTAAGCAGCATTTACAATACATACTGTACTGTACCTCATGTGCACAGAGCACGAAATAATTCAGTCTCTGTTTTAACACCGAAAAATATAATTTAGGTAGTTACTGAATTGTTGAATTTTTTGTTTCCCCCTAATACTTCCCCCTTTCAAGTAGAGGAAGATTTAATTCCGCGCAGTTGCTCGCCATGGAGATTTCAGCAAGGCTTTTTTATTTGTGTGTACAGTGTAATTCAAATACGAAAACTCCGACACATACCTCGTATTAAAAAAACTCATGTTCTACTTCGGCGTTCTACTTCAAGGCGGGACACTTGGGTTCGAGAAAAATTTCACCTAATTACCCTTTGCGTGAAAAAACTGCATCATTTTTAGACATTCTGCTTACTTCCCTTTAAACATGAATCCTGTAAATGTAACTACACAAGAGCAACAGGGAGGGAGCTTACACTAGTTAGATGTCAAAAGAAAATGAAAAGAAAAGGTTGTTGTGCCACTCTTGATAATTTATTGATTTGCATTATCGCTAAAGAGATGGCACCAGCTCAAAAAACGTTTAACAAAATATTGGAAAATTTAAACAGCAGAAACTAAATTACATATTTTAACGAGATCAGCTCCTCTTCCTAAAGTTTTATGTGCACTCTACATTACGGTTTCACACTTATAAACTTATACAATCTACCAGAATATGGAGGTTTCGCATATTTAAAATTCGAGACGTAAAACGATTTTTGTGGTCAAATTATTAGACTAAACATTATTTGTCTAACTCTTAAACATATCCACTTAAATCATTTAAATTAACACATTATTAAACATGAGAAAATGTAGTGCTAACAGCAATAAGAATTTTTAGTACGTTTTAAATGAATGTTTAGCAAAATTAAGCGCACTTTGCCAAATGTTTCTCGCTGATGTTTCAATGACGATGAGTTTTTTAATAAATATACAACCTAAATGGTTGCCTAGACTTCCATGACCTTTATTCATCACTTCTTTTCTTGGCTTCCGGTGTGGCGCGTGTCCTGTTGGCTGATTGCAGGTGAGCGGGTAAAGAGGCAAACCAGAATATGAAAGCAGTGACCATTTGAAACATTTGCTTGGCATGTGCGCACCCGAGATAACGCTGGAGCATCCTCTAACAGCAGCAAAAGCCGAGCCCCATAATATTCCCACAGAGTACTAGACTATAAATTAACCAATAAGAATGTTTTATCAAAAGTACACCAAGGTGTAACGGGTACTGTGTTCTACACACAATAGTTTCGAGGGGCAACCAGCATCCTATTCTCACTACAAATCTAAATTCCCGAAGTCAACCTACAAAACCCCATCCTAAAAATCCATACCTGCAGTAAAACCCTATTGAGGCTGGACACGCAGCAAAATCATTCTGGTTTACTAAAGCCTGCCAGCAACGACGAAGTGACATTTGCAGTCGACCAGCGAAGATTCCTAACAGTTTACGGCGAAACGTCGGCAAAATTTTAGGCAACAGGACACGGACCACACCTCAGGACAAGAAAAGCAGTAATAATACAGCCTAGTTGAATCAGTGTACTGTGACCGGTCACTAAGATCCTGATAAAATAATGACGTAAAAATATGGAAAATCTCTCCTTCACTACAAAACTGCCTGCCTCGGCAGCATGGTGGTAGTGTGTCTGTCTCACGTTCAAGAGGTTCCGAGTTCGAATCTCAGTCAGGGTGAGTTACCTGGATAAGGCTTTTTCCGGGTTTTCACTTGTGTTGTTGCCATGCATTCACTTTACCCAATGTGAACGAAGATTAAAGGTTTAGAACTAAAATGTCGCAACAATGAGTACCTTTCATTTTGAAATGAACTAATCGTAGATTAACTAATTCGCCAGGTTTAATCAAATGATATGAGCAAGTTTAAACTTTTTAATCCCATCAGGATAAAACATATCTGAATCCAAATCGTTAGAACTGTCTTTAAGAAGGAAGAATAACGAAACATGTTCTGTGTGCTAGTTAGGGATGAAGTAATTTAGTGAAGTTATTCGTGTTACGTTCTTTGGACACAATACACTAAACATTCTCTTTACGACCTCCCTCCTCGATCATCCATGGACAACCGATTTATTCTGGTTGGAATGCAAGGCTGCTTCTGCCTTATTATCCAGCTGCAGAGAAACAGAAACTAAAAAAGCACAGAGAAACCAAAAAAAAAAAAAAGTACAGAGAAACAAAAAAAGTACATAGAAACCAAAAAAAAGTACATAGAAACCAAAAAAAAGTACAGAGAAACAAAAAAAAGTACAGAGAAACCAAAAAAAGTACAGAGAAACAGAAACTAAAAAAGCACAGAGAAACAAAAAAAAAGTACAGAGAAACCAAAAAAAAGTACAGAGAAACCAAAAAAAAGTACAGAGAAACCAAAAAAAAAGTACAGAGAAACAGAAACTAAAAAAGCACAGAGAAACCAAAAAAAAGTACAGAGAAACCAAAAAAAAAAGTACAGAGAAACCAAAAAAAAAGTACAGAGAAACCAAAAAAAAAAGTACAGAGAAACAGAAACTAAAAAAGCACAGAGAAACCAAAAAAAAGTACAGAGAAACCAAAAAAAGTACAGAGAAACCAAAAAAGTACAGAGAAACCAAAAAAAAAGTACAGAGAAACCAAAAAAAAAGTACAGAGAAACCAAAAAAAAAGTACAGAGAAACCAAAAAAAAGTACATAGAAACCAAAAAAAGTACAGAGAAACCAAAAAAGTACAGAGAAACCAAAAAAAGTACAGAGAAACCAAAAAAAGTACAGAGAAACCAAAAAAAGTACAGAGAAACAGAAACTAAAAAAGCACAGAGAAACAGAAACTAAAAAAGCACAGAGAAACCAAAAAAAAGTACAGAGAAACCAAAAAAAAGTACAGAGAAACCAAAAAAAAGTACAGAGAAACCAAAAAAAAGTACAGAGAAACCAAAAAAAAGTACAGAGAAACCAAAAAAAAGTACAGAGAAACCAAAAAAAAAGTACAGAGAAACTAAAAAAGTACAGAGAAACTAAAAAAGTACAGAGAAACTAAAAAAGTACAGAGAAACTAAAAAAGTACAGAGAAACTAAAAAAGTACAGAGAAACTAAAAAAGTACAGAGAAACTAAAAAAGTACAGAGAAACTAAAAAAGTACAGAGAAACCAAAAAATTAAAGCGAGTTTCACTATGAACCACACTCATACGTATCACACCCATTTAACAGTGTAAAATGAAGTATTAACTTTAAAAAAAAAAATTGGAAGCAAAATAAAAAAAATAGCTGCCCGAAACAATGAGATGACATTTTTGTGCATGATTTAAGCATTATAATTCATGCCTGAGAACTTGGGATACCTATTAAGTTACTGTTCGGTTTTCCATTTTTCTCCAAGGAAATTAAATGCAACTGTTGCGTAATGTGTGAAACAGAACATAATTTTAAGGCAAATGAAAATAGCACTTTCTTAATACCTTCTTGCATCACAACCTACCTTTAATTTCGAATTTCCATAAATATTAAAAGTAATGGATCAATCAGCTTGTTTCCCTTGTGAACTAAAAACTGTTTTCTCATATTTAATTTCTCTCGGTATTTATGAACTTAGGGTGGGTCATCTGGATAAGGCTTTTTCCGGGGTTTTCCCATCATGCTGAAAGATTGACGAGTAACCGCTCTGTGGACCTTGGGCTCATTTGAACATCATTTCGTCACTTTCGTTCAGCGTCCTATGTGAGTTAATGGTGTAAGGCGTAAATTAAAAAGTTACCTTGTACAAATTATACCAGATGTTCTGGAACTTGATGCTATGAAGCACTTCTCACGGATTTCAATCTAATAGGCTCTAAACTCTAGAGGGCGCATTAGGAAGGGCACTGTAATATCCAAAATACGGAGAAGAAATTAATTTCGCTACTCATCTATAGTAAATACGAGTATCGTATTACAATAAAAATGCCAACATTTCATTGAAAATTAATACAACCGTATTTTTTTTAAACAAAACGGTCCCTCTGTGTATGAACAGCATTATTCAAAAACGAAAATTCAACCGACTTTTACCAAGAAACTTGATATTAAAAGTTCGTCTTTCAGGAAAATTTCCGCACACCAAAGTAATATTTACACGGGCACATTTTATCTATTTTATCAAATATGCCATAGATTTGAATTAAAATTATGTTTATAACATTGAATGACATAACAAATGGAATGTAGCTTTCAATTTTCCGGGAACAGTCTGTGAAGTTCTCTTCATTACGAATGGGTTTTGTTTATCTGGTTAACTGTTAAAGACAAGATATATACAAAAATGATCATCCCGTTAACGAATACAACTTCCATCACAATGCTTGTGAGGTTAACCATTTCCGAATTATGTTTCAAAACTAGTTTGAATTTTGAATTACTTTTCTCAGATGGGAAGTCGAGGTTTCCGCCACAGCGAGAAGCTGACTATCGTCTTCTCTACTCTATCCTACAACGAAATGTTGTCTACATGCATTAAAAATCTATGCAGATTAAGATGTAATTTGCATAATATGCTTCGACAAGAAGAGTCTGAAGCGCAGAGAAAGTAATGTGACTAGAACATCCTATCTTAAACTTTCGTCTTTCATTCGTCTACTGATTTCTACAGGTCCTTCGCTTCCAATTTCGTCTACTACTTTGTACAGGTTTCTCAAACAAATATCTTATTTTCTCTCACACGCGAATGAATAATGCACCGAAACCTCAATGCCTAAAATAGTTTTCAACAGTTTATAGTTATTTCGTTAAATAGAAAGGAGGCTTTCCAGAAGTACTTAAGTTAATAATGAAGGAATTAAACCTACCAATAAAGAAATGCATATGCGTATATCAATAGAACACATGTAACTAAATAAGCGTATCTTGTTCTGATGAAACTGATGTGCTTATTTACCAATGCTATGAATAATTTTGCGAACAACTAGCTCAAATCTGATTACTAGCATAATTGGATGTTAGAAGAATGCTTATCTATACTGATGTAAGCTTTAAATTTTTTCCCAATCGTTCTGTTGTAATAGTCCTAGTTTCTTTAGCAACAGTTTCATGCGTCTCAAATTAATTTTTAAAATTTTACTTACTCTTACATGGAACACTTTACACGCCGTCTACTGCGGATACATACCTGAAAAGAATGACAATACATTAGAATGTAGAACTTTGAAATACAAAAAGCTAACACAACCATTTCCCTTTTCATACGCACTTCCATTTCCGCTTGAGAACACTTTACTACTGGATAATAAACTGTAAATGGATGGATGTTATATGTCGGGCTCCTTCATAGGGGAATGCTAAAACTGATATGTTAAGATTCAGCTGGCTGTTCCGAACCATTAACATATTTCCTTCCATACACGTTCCCAATGATTCATATGCAATCCTTTATTTCTTGTTACATCAAGTAACAGGAATACTCGTGGGGAAATTGTTTTATTGAAAGAAATTACATTAAGAAACTGCAATAAGTATACGCTAGTTTTATTTAATACAGGGTTATCAGAGTAAGCGGTCACGCCCTTATCAGCACCTGGTCTCGGATGCGCATCACTCAGCATTACTGCTGAGATTCCAGTTCAGTATTTGCGGCATGTAAGGCGTGACAAAAGACAAACGAAAGCATTAGCTAATGTTCTATGGTTTTCAGTCGTGTGTTGGTCCAGTCATGGCCTAATTTACTGCAGAACAAAGACTTGACTTGTAGCTTTATAAACCAACAATCTCCGTCTGTCTTTTTGTCTCTCAAAATTGCCCAAAAGTGTATAAATATAATTCTCAAACATCACCAGAACTACAAAATATATGGTAAAGATGGCCAACATATTCCCAAGAACAACTGCAACATTCATGTTAATCTGTTAAGAAGCTGCAATATCTCCTTCGAGCAAAAGGAGAACATCCCCTACATCATCCTTGAAAGGTTAAGCAATACAAGGGACATTCGATCTTGCAATTTATGGAACAATAGTTTAGTTGGCCCTGTCCATTCATCTCATTTGATTGATGCGTAAGACTGTCGTCGTGGGTGGAAAATGGGAGGGAACGACGCACGCGACCGAGAATCAGGTCCCGTTTAAAGCGTGCCCGCTTAATCTGATGACACCGCACTAGGAGCACAACGTACAACAAATATTTTCATAAAAGTTAATCCCAGGAAAGGCTAGTATGTCCCAAGAGTTTGCTCTTCTTCTACATTGCATCTAATAAAAGATAGCGTAGCTATATACAATTAAATAGAATCAAAAGGTATTTTGAGATTACATATGCATACGTCGAGACACAAACTTAGAATATCCTAGCCAACATACTACGCCATTTCTAAGTACTTATGCCTCTTCCGTTCAGACTCAGCATGCAAGAAGGTAAGAGTACGTGAGAATAACTAAAAATCTTACTTTTGTTTTAACTTGGAACATATATATGGGGAGCCTAAAACAAATGAAACACAACATCGAAAATATATCTCATGTTTAGATACTAATCTTAGTTATTGACTGGTAAAAATGTCTCGAGCACTAAAGCCAGGAAGGAAGGAAATCAGCTTCTCCTAACTTCATTCCTTTGGTATTCCGTTGCTATATTCTATTCAGCCTTAAAGTGTGTACGGATATCGACAAAGCACTATTGCACAACTTTTAGAACGAGCGAAACAATGAAGCGCGATTAGTAATAGTTTGTTACAGATGTAATTATTTTATGGCTGAGTGTACTTGTTTATTTGGAAGAAAAAGGGATGTCAGGTTAGCCATCTGCCATTTAACCCACTAGCTTTATCAACAATCTGCTGGTCAAAGCAGATATCTTACCCCTACCATTGATTCGCATGACGTCACTCGCGCACATCCGAGCACGCCATGCGCCACGTCTAAAAAATACATCTGTACTACATTGCATATATCACTTATTTTATACGTCCAAGTAACAAACGCAGTGAATAATTACCGTAATTCAAATCCTAAAACATTTTAACATGGGCTTAAATAGTTTACTTCCGTTTATCACGTGATATTCGGTACTTCCCCGATTGCGTGTGTATAATGCAGTGAAACGTTGCTCTGCCACTCTTTCTGTTCTGTTCTGCGTGTACGCGCGTTGGGTGACTGACGGGAGTGTTCAGTTTCTCAACCGAGTGTACGGAAGCATAAAAGTGTTAAGTCTAAACAATGTGAAAAGGTTATTGTATTACACGTGTTTAAATTCTCTCAACGTTATGCACCTTGGGTGTGAAAGACGTAATTAAACCAACATCTGAAGCAACTGATTTATCTGTGAACACTATTTCAAATGTGAGAACCAAAACTAAAACAGTAACTATAGAAATCCCTAAAAGTAAAGGGAAAGGCATTTATTGTTTCAGAGCAAGTGTATGATTTTGTTAAGTGATATTCGCTTACAGTCTGATTTTTAAAAGAAGATACGTGAAGGTCATCTGTTTCTCCACGTGGGTGCTGAAATGTTGCCCAGCTGATGTCGCCCAGCAGATCCGCTTTCTTTATCCTCTCAACTCTCGAAAGAAAACAAGGGTTCGAGTTATCTCACCTCGACAAAAACATGCACAGTTAATCTGTATTAGCCCACTTTAAAAACAGAAATAAGTTGTTCACACATTCACTGTGCTGTAACGTCTTCACATGCGAGTTATTTTAAATAATTTCTGCACTATGTAACTGATATTGCATACTTACCAATCTTGTTGCTATGCTTTTTAAGTCGACATTCCCGCACAGTGCGGTAGGTATTTCTCCATAGAAACATATGGGCGATGCACGTTCCAAAATCTAGCATTATCTTCAATTATACTTATTCATATTTCAGCTAATAATCTTAACTACTAAAATTCAGATTGATATAAATCCACATACTGCAAAAAATAATGTGCAACACACATGTAGTAAGCACATAATGAAATCTCGAGAATTGAAAAAACTCGGTGTAAGCGCCTCGTTTTTTCAAACCTTTCCTCGTTCCGTATTAAGTGTTTGTCACATTAGTATGGCAATATACTATTATTAACGACTTTGTTAATTGACATGGTCATATCAACGCCACCGATATGCCGGAAATTTGACCCACAGGAATTCTTTTATGTGCAAGCATATCTACTGGCATGGGAGTCTCGCTTTTGGATAAAAGGAATAAGCTATTCATTGATAAGGAGCTAACTCTCGTTTTCCTGTTCGAAGAATTCTCTAGCTTTACTATGCAATGAAACAACCCGACCGTAAACTGATCTTTGCCTTCGGCCATGATTCCTCGGTCCACCTCTAATCCTATCGCCAATAAGTCTTGCTTCCATAAAAACGTTTAAATTGTGTTTAACAAAGTAGGCTAACAATACACAGCGCAACTGAATACTTAAGCAAACTCCCGCATACAACTAGCGATAACTGACCTGAGGAGTATGCGATTCACCAGTGTAACAATCTGGCACACTTTATTTACGTTACCATAACGACCTTCCCCTCTTATCCTTCGTCTTGATCAGCTTCGCGTATCTTCTTTTAAAAATCAGACTGTAAAGTGCATAGTTTCCTTTTAAACAAGGAAGTGAATAGTGACTCAAATCTTCCAAATTTTAAGAAAACCACGTTCCACACTTTGCTTAAGGACATTGGGCTTTTGTTTTCCAAAATAAATAAAGTTAACGTGACAATTGACCGGGAAGACATTGTGGTGTGGAAAAGGCTTTACCCGAGATCTGTAATATATTTTGCTGTAGAAAGGCACACAATTTATTACTTGGACGAAACCTTGGTAAATGAGGGGCATGTCTGTCAACACTTGGACAGACAACTGCAGAGTCAAAGAAAGATGCACTTTTTCTGGGCTTTACAAACGTTTAAGTAATCCAACTGGCAAAGGTGAGTGGATATTTTAATGGGGGACATTTACGCAAGTTTTTACTCAAAATTATATTTTGTAGCTTTTCTTTGGCAGTTTCTTTAAATAGTTTATTTAGTAAATGAGTCGAGCGCTTTCCTAGTCCTGCAATGCTGCAGAGAAGCGAAACATAACGGCTGCTAAGAGATGTAAAAAGCTGACGGCAGAGAAACCACGTGTACGTTTGCGCAGTGATACAAACCGCAATGTTTATGTGTGTCCCCACATGTAGCTTGGAGGGACTATAATCATATAGCTCACGCGGGGTCCTCGCACAACCTTTTGGCATTTGCAAACAGCACTCGGACTCGTTTTTACCGGTCAGTGACCCTTTGCCAAAGACGTTTTGCATTTTTGTTGTGATAATGGTTTGAGCGTTGTTTGAAACCGACTGGTTAATAATGCCCATACTTGGGAAACAATCGCACGAACTATGCGCAATGTGGCCTTGTATCAAAAAGCGCGTTTTATCTGAAACTTAGAAATAGGAATGTTACGCCGACACGAATTTATTATATCAATTTCACATGCGACTTAAGAAAATAATGGTGTGGGAAGAAACTACAACATACAATGGTTGAGAATCTTATATTCGGTACAATGAACATATTTTGGTTTCACAGTGGGCCTCGGAATATCTTTTGTCGGCGAAATCCCGACGCTACAGTTTTAGTTTTAAACACAGTATTTTCTACATAGCAAAAACGGGGTCCACCTGATAGAAACCGAGGAACACGTATATGCCCTCATTTACTTGTATTTTAAAATATCCAAAGAATCCGTGACAAGCACTCACTGTTAGTGTATAATAATTTTTACGAAATCAATTCACGTTTGTAGGAGTGGGTTATCGTCGAAGGATGCAGCGAGGTTTTTGTGGAAGTGGAGTATAAAGTTTCGTGAGAATCCCATTCATTGCTCGCGAACCGTATGTTCAGAGACGAGCTAACGATGTTAATAGGAACGGAGCTCAGAAAGAAATAGTCGATACAGTGCTACCAGATGGCGCCATGAAACATGTTTTGGCTGCGTGCTTAGCAAAAAAAGATGCCCCCATTACGCTGCCTGTAGCAATCCTAAGTTAACACCAGAGAAACGTTCCTCTCGTTTGGAGAACCTTCCATGTCACACAACCCTCTAGGGAAGAATTTTTGTATGAAAGGTTAAAATCTAATACTACAAAGTGTTCGTGTTAAAACTGCACATGCTGTGCGTTAATACAAAGCCTGAATGCCCTGCAGCATGAAACAACTTACGTTTTCATGTAACTTTTAAATACGACTTATAATGAACACAACAAAATTATATGTGGCCCATGCTGATGCCTCTACGGCAGTGGTCCACCAGTTCCGTTGAATTCTTCTGACGCAACCTGCAGTTTAAACATACAAATAGCTGTTCTCAATCTTGAATGACAAAGATATTTTTAGGTTTGCTCTCCAGAACATAGGAGCAAATCGTTATCTGCATGAGCCACAGACAGCTTGCTCAGAAGAAAAAAATGCTGTATGTTAAGCTCGATAACTACCAATAACAATAGCAATCATGAAGGTTGTATGGTACCGCCAGCATATACACACATTTCATTTACAAGTTGCTTAACAATACATTCAACTTTGAAATGCATAATATAGTTGTTATTCCAAAGCATTGGAGCATAAGAATTCTTGCAGCGAAATTCAATGGAGCGACATTTTTCATCACTAATCTGCAGGAAGGACGACAGTGTTTACATATTCTGGCGATTTTCAATACCTTTTATTAGTTTATGCTCCTCATAACGGCAGATAGCGCATTTTCATTCAGCAAAAGTTAACCATATGCAAAAATTTGTTTATTCTTTTGGTTGCGACTACATATATGCATCAGACATCAGTTCTGCGGTTTCCTTCGACCATGAACTTTAATATTCCATTTTATACTTCGGTTTTCGTTTAAGGCGTTCATTTCACTTAATGATGTAGAGGTTGTTGCTGAACCTTTTATTATATTAATAGCTTTCTGGAATAAAAGATGCCTTCGGTCTTTTCAGGCACGAGATCCTGCTGTAAATGACAAACTAAAAAGTGCGTGAATTGGTACAAATTAACGTTCACTTATACATATAATGTAGTAGATTCATTATCTTTTAATACTATTGCAGAAGCGCACAAAACAAATAATCTGCAACATTCACACGATCGTGTGCATTCATGGTATTCAGATGTTCGTATATTGGAAAAAAAGTCCATAATTACACTAACACTCATTCTCATTAAGGGCATAATCCTTCGTGATATTGCAAATTAAATTAGGATGAATTGCATATTTTTCAAAATTTGCATCAAATGAGACTACAAGCTGAGGAAAAAATTCAAACCAACACATATTTCAGAAATGGTAGAAATGGTTAATGCTGCAAGAGAAAGTTATTTGACACATGATGTATACTTTAAAAGAAAAATTATGCAGCTTTGCTGTGGTAAGCTATTGCCTTATCCATTATGCTTTCTCACTTGCAAGTTCAATGAACATGAAAACTGACGACAGGCTACTTAGAGAAAATTCAGATTTTTTTTTTTTTTAATTTACGTTCTCCCTCGTTAAGTCATATCGGACGGTGAATGAATTGGGTGAAATGCTCAAATGAGTCCAGGGTCCATGGCGCTTAGAGTTACCGGACATTCGTCTTGAAGGATAGGGAAAACCCCGGAAAAAACCTTCTCCAGGTAACTCACCCTGACCGAGATTCGAAATCGGGACCTCTGGAACGTGAGGTACCCACGCTATCTGAGCTACCGAGACGGGCAATTCAGGATGTACATTTTATCTTTGACATACTATAAGTGTTACTCTTGTTACCATGTTGTATTAAATGACGAACATCTATTTGTAAGACCAAATTAAGTGGTCTCACAAGTAAGGTCGGGGTTTTTTTTTTTTTTTGGAGTTTTGGAAAACTTTATTGTGTTTCTTTGGTTTGGCAATGCTATTTACAGGATGCCACGGCTAGTGTTGCGTACATTGCGAGTATGTATCAGTCTTCAATTCCTAATAAAGAATCACAAAATGGAGATAAAGTTTGAACTTAAGAGTCCATCCAAAAGACTACTGGAAACAAGATCATAAAGCCGCTGCCGCAGCTCGAAGATTATGTGGAGTGGAAGGAGGTGTTAGCGTGTGGCACAACGATGGTTCCAACGTTTCAACCATGGAGACGAAACACTAAAGATTTACCACGTTCTGGAGGACCTAAAGTATGGCAAATCGAGGATACGCGCCCAGATTTGCCACATAATCCGCAAAAAAAAAGTACCCGTAGGTTTTCAGAAGAATATGTTGCATTACAAGATACATCGCCACTTATGACACTTGGAAAATCATACGGAAGCTGTAGATCTGTAACTCATGAACTGACACCTCAACAGACTGAAGGTAGAGTGGATATCTGTCAGCTTATCCGTAATCTCATGATAGATTTGTCAGGAGAGTTGTCACTTGTGATGAAAAATGGGTATACTGCCACATCCCCGATGTCTCGAAATAGTGGTTTGATTAGTTCGGTCCCGATATAACGTGCGTCTGCTGGAATTTTGATAGTGACATTCACTCGGAGTTTGTCCCAAACGGGTGGACGATTCATGTGGATCTGGAACGAGTTCATAAAATTTTGAGACGGTGATACCCAGGATAGTTAACTGAAATAGAGTTCTATTGCAACCGGACAATGCAACACCACATACTGCACGAACCACCATGGAAAAAATTCAGGAATTGGGAGGAATCGGAACTGCTACCACACCCAGCATACAGCTCGCACCATCAGAATATCACCTTTTTCGATCCATGGCCCATTTTCTACGTGGAAGAAATTTTGACAACTTTGAAGCACTGCAAGTGGGCGTCGCCGAATTCTTCGTATCAAAAACCAGGAACTGGTACCATCGTGAGTTAATAAACCTCGCTGAAAAAATTAAGAGAAACAATTTAAAAACTTCTGCCTATAGGGCTGTTTGCGGAATATCGCTATCGAATTTTAGCACCAATGGCCCTTAGTGCAAGTCCTATAGACCTAAGGACCTCCCGGTTCTAGAATCAAGGCGCATTTGCTTGACAGGTCACCGTGTAAGCAACAGCTGTGTATACATTCTCAACTATTTTATCTTACCCTACGTGCGTAACGCTGATCAAGTAAGTGATGGCGACAATCTCACAATTACATGACAACCATTGGAAGGAATGATGAAAACCGCAACCCAGGACGGAACCTGCCCAATGGCCGCTTACATCCGCAGCAACCCCCTTCTCACTGATATCGAACCCGGTTCGCCTTAGTGAAGCTGCATCACACCCAACCGCTTCCTTAGGACGTAATCCCGTCTCAATTGTCGACCAATGACCTTGCGGCGATCAGTAGGAATTAAATGCATCCCTTCTCCAAAGAGAAATAGGGGGCGTCAAACGGCAACCTCGGAGGATTACCACAGCTTTATATGAAAAACGTGCAGATAATAAGTAAAGTCTGTCTAGTCAACGAGCGTGCAGTTCGGAGTCAAAGGAACCTGACCCTCCCGCCCACTAATGACCATCATAAATCTATTTCCACACTTCAGAAATGGAACACTGTCGTTGAGGACCAATAGCAACCCTGATTTTCTAGAAATGACAGTCCCATGTCTACTCCACGTCTTAGTTGCCAAAGTTCCAACTTTCAATTGATCTGTTTCATTGCGTGCAGAAATTCGTTGTGTCACAATGTGGAGACCGTGGGAGGAAATGCAGTGGTAAATGCAAATGAAGTAGTAGATAACTTTCAGTCAAGTGAAAATATCGTGATGACAATAGTGTGAATAAATTGGAAAGTGTTGCTGGACCGAGTTGTGTAACTGAAACGGGAACGGGAACTGGTTCTAAGCAAATTCAAGCGCTTGTTTTGAACACAATTATGTGCTGAAAAATAATCTTGGTAAGGGGTCGTGCAATGAACCTGTTAGATTCTGGGTATTCACAGAAATACAGTAAGAAAAACTGTAACGAAAGGAATACCAAAGACGCTGATCAAGTGTGAGAACAAAAGGAAAAGTTTTTCTACAGTAGACAATTTCACATGCGATTTAATTCACGAAGAAATTCATAGATTTCATGCAAAAGGGAGAGCGCCCAGCTTAGACGAATCGGTTGCACATTTGCAAGAAATTTGTGATTTTCCTTATGGGCACTGCACTTTGCGCGGCCTCCTAATGGAGCTGGGTTTCAGATACCGCACTTTGAATAAGGGTTATCATGGAATGGAATCCAGTAGAATTGTAGCTTGGCGATATATGTCAAAGAAGGAAGTTTCGCAGTAATGGGCATAAGATAATTTATTTAGACGAAACCTCGTACGATACGCATGGCGTATTGAGAAAGTTGGCAACCTTGCAGAACGATCTGGGAGAAGGAGGGGCCGGGGTTGTAAAACGATTATAAAGGTTCGTCAAAGGCAGCGGCCGACGTGCACACGAGTTAACTAAACAGACTTTAGGAATGGAGATTGTTCCATTTACTTACCTTTAACTGCAAATGGTCATATCGGCGGCCTTTTACTTTTAGAACATACTGACATATCGGCAATGGTGTTAACTGGCGCACAGTTGTCATTGCATAAGATCTCTCCCTTCCCTTTTTAGTCCTCTCCCCCCCCTCTCTCTCTCTCTCTCTCTGGGCAGTACAGGAAATAATCCCGACTGAAGAAAACATTCCCGCTCCGAAAATCCAATTTGGGCCAACTTGCACAGTTCTGCCAATTGTGCGATCTTATGTCTAAAATGACAAATGTAATTAATAGGATACATTCCACCTGCCTTATTAGTAGAAATAATGCAATGTTAGGAAATTGTAATACTGAGGAGATTTGAAAGTAAACCTCTCATTCCTACGTTCATGTGTACCGATCCTGAACACATTTTTAACCGTGTATTATCAACTTTTTTTTTTCAACTTCAACGTTCAATTTCGTATAAGCTGAGTTTGCAGTTTACCTCACACTTATAATTGCTCCACCCCCCCCCCCCCCCCCGCCCCCGACCCTGCGGTACTCTAAAATCGCATATGTAGTTTTCATTGGAAGTACTATTTCAAGATGAAGTTAAACCAATAATCCCGGTTTATCACATTCACGTGACTTTTGCTACAACTCATCAACAAAAGATTATCGCTGGAATGTCTTGTGGCACATGGAGTAAATGAAAATTAAGCGGGACTTAAGCGATAAGCAAATCTTTCAGGAGTGAATTGCTATTAATAGGACTTATAATTCTGTTCTTTTTTTTTATACAATAAAGACGAGAAGTAAACTTTAGAGCGAACATTTCCAACCTTCACAGTCGGGAGCATTGGATTTGGCCTAAGCACCTTACCAGTCATTTAAGATTTTGTTCAGTAGTAGATGTGAAAATATGCATACACACACTTTAGTACAACAGTCTATTTCATATTCTCGGGACTATACATAAAAAGCAAGAATGTGTTATCAAGTTATGCTGAATTATGCTTCTTTTGGAGGTCCGTTGTAAAAATGAATTACAATAATGATCCAGAGGTACCCAAGCACAGACTGTACCATTTTGCGTCCAACTATTAGCAAACATTACAACCAGATGTTTATCTCAATGGGAGGAGCGACACTTTATGTAAACGTACAGTGGCAACCCTTAACCTTCAACCGGAAGTTGACTCAACGTTAATTCGCCTTAAATATGCCTGGAGGCCAAACCAGTAGCACAAAAGATGAAAATGTCTGGAATTTACTGTTTGAGGTATGAATTCTTCTAAAATCAAAGTAAAGTTTGACGTCCATCTAAACCAACAAGATTTGTTAAATCATCCCCAAATACCGCTCTGCAAAGAAGTTACATCCGAACCAAAAACTGAAAAAACACAAGCTCCCTCCATAACAAAATCGCGAAATGGCGCGTGCGCGTATGTGTGTGTGCGCGCGCGTGTCACTCGTCTGAAATGATTTCCGTTGGAGGATGTTACTTGAATCTGCCACAAATGTATGTCTCCAGGATGGTGCACTTTTTGTGTCTCCTGGTTGAACAGCCATAAATAGATATTCTACAAAACAGTCCTCTAAATAATCTAGGTTTAAACTGTTTTTAAAAAATTGCCTTGTCAATAATTGAATCATTTTCCATAGAAATCACTTCTGGTTAAAATGAGCTAAGTATCGCAAAACTGGGTTACAATATGAAACATTTACAAGTTTTAAAGGCACGTGAATATTTATCAGTGCACTAATTGTGAACAATTGTGTATAAAACTTGGGACAATTTTTAATTTGCCATCACAAAGAATGGTTTTTGTTGTAGTTGAAAACCCATTGATAGGTTCCAGTATCATTTATCATTAGGAAAGGCTCTCTCCTTTGGTAGTGACAGTTTCCATTTCTTGCAGTATCGCATTGTATTTGTGGCACTTTTAGGGAGATTGGGACGCATGCATTACTCACACATCTTTTAATGGGGGTGGCATCTGCCACTGTTAACATTTCTGTTGCATAGTCGCTGAGTAACAGTTTACAAACATCGTAGTTTTTATACTTTAAAGGATTGCTGAGCTATTGTTTATTTAGTTCCTCTTGTATAACAAAGTTATAAGTCTGAAAGCGTCTTACAGTGAAATTTTTTTCACTTAACGTTTCAAGCGAAACTTGTAAACTTCAACGTTTTTCTCGCTGATCATCACTTCCATACTGGTCTATTCACTCTCTGCTCACTGCACTAAACTGCGGATTGTATGTATACAGTACACATACATGTATGCTCAATCATGCCGTAAAGGCCCTGAGGCCACAGAATACTAATTAGAATTAAGACCAATATTAAGAAATGAACATGGAAAAAAGTGTGATTTAGAAACGTATTAATAGAACCTTACATGTACGTATTACTTTTATACGTGATTCGCCATTATACGTATAAAATTTCAGTGGACTACAACTGAGTATTATGTAATTAAATGAGCATGCGGCATTATGCTATCTTGAAGTTCCCAAAGCATTTTCCTTGTGGCTGCTGACAAAGACGAAGCTGAGGGGATACACGCTGGTATGTCTTTTGGAGCAACAATGTCCTACCAACAAACCAGTAAATATAGTTTTCGTATCTGGTGTTTACTGCTGAACAGCAGTTTTGTTTTCCAGTTCTCAGTTGCCATAGACGAAAAGAAAGGAATTATACACTACATCAGAAAGTAAAATTCATATGAGATGGACTTAATAGATATAAAATCAAAACCAAAATTGTTTCAGACTTAAGAATTGCTTATAGCAGGCTATGAAGAGTTCATTGAGTGATATTAAAGTGATTCCCTCCCCCTTCTGTATTCCTATCTAGCATTCATCACCCAAGTGCTCTTTACTGGGCAAACGTTTGCTAATCATTTTGAAGCTTCCACCCAAAGGTAGCTAGATATAACTAGGATTCGGACATAAACGTGTTAATTTTTATTATACTGGTATGTTTGTTTACAAGCAAATTGATACAAGAGAGGCACACGTCTCGTGCAATATAGCAGGCATTACGCGGAGAATGGCCGGATTCCCGTGAAACCCTGTCCGCACGAAACTGTTATAAAAGTGCCACGAAACAACCGTATCCGAAGTCTATTGATTAACTAATAGTTATCTCCCCATGGTAGCTCAAGCTGTGGTTTGACTCTCAGCCGTGGCAATGAATTCTTCAAGTCTAATTCAACTCCTAAATTCCACTAAGTTATCACCGGAAATTTTCAGGAAAGAAACAATTAGAAAGTATATACAATGTCACTACAGATCTACTGTATTCTTGCTTATGTATAGTCCCGAGAAGGCTGCTGTGAAATCTACTTAGTTCTCTTCACTGAAACAGTTGGACTGGTTACCAAACTTGTATTGTGCCAAGCAGCTCGTGGCATCGTCACCATCCACGAAGGCAGCAGACATACCACGACCCTCCCAGCAACGTGGGACATCTTACACGTCCGTAAAAGGAATTCCGGCTACGATATGGCTTCCCAACCTGGTGCTTCGAGGTAGTCTACGCAGCCCCCCCCCCCCCCCCCCCGCCAGCACCCACACTCCAGCTACAACCATTCAACTTATACGAATGAGTGTATATATCTAAAATTTAAGATTACTCTATACAAGAGAAAGAACATTAAGAACAAGAAAAGTTTCCTTGGGGATGTCGTTTTTAAAAGTTCATTTTTGGCAACAGAACTGGTGTCCCTTAACACTTCTCCGAGGGGGGGAGGGATTTTTATATATGGCTCTTGAACTACTGTGGTTCCCAGCGCCCCATTGTATACTGTGTGTGAAAGACCGCTTGAAGAGACTTCTACTATCAGGCTTAAGGTTATCTTATGCGCCGTAACTCTGTCGGGCTAAGTAAGTAAACTGTAGGGATCCTAACCCCTGCACTGTCGTGGCACCTTGGGACTGCCGCCCTCTCTCTCCTCTCGCCATAACCGTAATCCCAGGGCTCACCATTTGGGGGGCGCAGGCACAAAGGGTCCAGCATGGTGGCCTACGTATCGAATCCCCGCCGTAGTGAAATCCTAATCGTAACTCTTACGACAGGGGCCCACCGGCTTTACCTTTCAAAGGTAGCCATGCCAAGGAGCTTTACACCAAAAAAATCCATCGTCCACCACCGTATTTGAGCCCGCAACGTGGGAACCAGGAGCTAGCATATTACCCACAGACCACGGATGACCACACTTTTAGGAAACTTCATTCCTTAAACAAGTTGAAAAAGTAGAAACGCAAAGAGCGGGATTTGTCAGGTGGTAACATTTGTGTATCGCATCTGGGATATAGCCATTTCGAACCCTGTAACGGCTTTACTGACATGGAATTCGTGGTTCTTAGCTGCCAAATAAATACAGATGAAACTATATGGGAATTATATATATTAAGGAACAAGATCAAAAAAAAATGAAACACCTACACAATGACGCCACCACACTGTCACACAATCATTAAAGTTTACCTTCCGATTACACAAGCAGCAGCAACTGCAATCCAACAGGAAGTTACTCAATGAGATGATGCAGGAAGGCGACTCACAACTACGGTTGTCATGTATCGAAGAACCTGCTTCTTCCTCCACGAAGATCAGGGCGCAGCTTTTCCAATCCCTTGTGGTGCCTCCAAAACAGCAAATCTTGCCGCCATGTGCAGTAAACTGACACGCCGCTTATAGGTATGTTCATTCTCGCCTGCGCCGTACATAAAAATTTTATAGCTCTTCTAGCTGGCTGCCAACTGAAACCAGTATAACTCAGGAAGGCAGGAAGCGGCACTATTGGGGGCAAAGGAGTTGCACCACAAATAGGTATTAATATTACCCAATCGGCAGTTGGCAGAACCAGAGTCCACTCCATTTTGTGGCAAAATGACTCTATACTCATCGCTATATTGAAGAAACGAAATCACGTTTAAAAGCCATTTCAAACCTTCTAATATGTTGTAAAGCTTACGCTATTTACAGCTACGCAATACCAATAAAACTTCAAGAGTTCTTTGCCGATTCGTGCTCCGGACTTGAGATAAATTTTACCTGGAAAAAAAAACATCGTTTGTACATAATTTATAAACCATGTAGTAATATCCTTCGGTTTGGCATCCTGGTTCCACAACGGAGAACGATATGAGGAAAAGAAAAATAGAATAAAATTTGTATTATATATAATAAATTTTATTCTATTCTATTTTATTCTATTTTTATTCTTTTCATATACATATATATAAACATTAGGGTTTACTTTCATGTTAAAGCCTTTGTGGAATGAGTTTTGAAGCCACCACACGCTCTACAGATTTGTATTTTTAACCCGTGCAATACAATATCCGGGAGAGGAAAATCGTTTTCCTATTCGTTTACCGCCCACTATTACTTTACTACTCATGGTGAGAGAAGTATTCTCGCTCAAAAAGTCAAGAGATTTCTCCCGAAGTATGTTTAAGTGTTACACGAATTCAATATTACTATTTAAAAAAAATCTAGGGAAAATAAATGTTTCCTTTATTGTGAGACCCTGCAAATGCAGCATATCCCATAATTATGCTATGCAAATACAATTACCACCACAGAGAGTGAACGACTTTATAAAACTGACAGTTCAATGCTGTAGGTCAATATGACTTGTAAAAGCATTTAAACACTGTAATCCTCCCCTAGACTCCATTTTTTTACAATACTCATTCCCACCTTATGAGTTCCCACATCTGAAGACTAGCTCTCCAACGTGGGTGGAATTTTAATTTCTTTGTTGGTTATGCTTCACTACACCTCAACGAATTAAAATTTCACAATATGTATCTCCCATATCCAAGCTCACATGACACCAACTTTATTGCCCGCTGCAAATGAGGCATGAGTGTCATTTAATTACTTCTACGAGGGCTGTTCAATAAAGAATGATCACAACTTCTTTTTAACAAGCTACCTTTACCCATCCTTATAATCTTAATGGTCCTTCTCAAAATAGTCTGCCCTAAATGCGATGCACTTTTCCCAGCATTTCCACCAGTCTTCAAAGACATGCCGTAAACCATTTTGAGAGATCCTTCAAAATCGCCTCCGCAGCCTTCACCACTGCTTCTGATGGATAATGCTTCCCCCGAAAGCGTTCCATCAAGTTAGGTAATAGCAAAAGGTCACATGGGGCTAAACCCCGACTATAGCGAGGGTGAAGGATACACTTCACGTTGATTTTTGCAAGATATTTAGCAACAACATTGGCAATATGCGGCCGCGCATTATTGTGGTGCATCATCCAGCCCGCTTCACGTAAATGTGGTCTTTTGCGCCTGATATGGACCTGCAATGTTTTCAGGACATCACTGTAGTATTGTACAGTTACTGATGTGTGTGTGCAGGTACATGCTGATAAACCATTTCATGAATATCAAAGAATGAGATGACCATAACTATATCAGCAGAAGCAACCACTTTTCCTTTTTGGAGGTTTGGTGATGGAGATTTCCACACCGAGCTTTGCTGTTTGCTCTCAGGATCAAAATCATGTAGCCAAGTTTCATCAGCAGTGATTAAGTTTGAAAGAAACTCCGGATCTTCCTTTAACATCAACTTTAACTGCATGCAGACCTGCATGCGAATGTCCTTTTGTTCGGGAATCAACAGTCTTAAGAACCCATCGCGCACAAACATGTTTCATGTGTAATGTTTCTGTCACCAACGTGCGGGTGGCACCCAATGAAATGTTCAGTATTTCAGAAAGTGATCTTATGGTAATTCGTCGATCCTGTCTCACAATGGCAGCAGCAGTGTTGATGTTTTCTTCCGT
Organism: Mantis religiosa; assembly: GCA_030765055.1. NCBI lineage: Eukaryota > Metazoa > Arthropoda > Insecta > Mantodea > Mantidae > Mantis > Mantis religiosa. Next base: position 266,441,336 of record CM060950.1, on the reverse strand, counting down.
AAGAGCAGTAGCTGGAGCACACGGTCCACCTTCCTTCGAAATCGATTGTTTCCCCTGTTTAAACATTTTAAACCACCTTCGAGCTGAGCTGTAGGGAAGAACAGACTCTCCATAGGTCTCCTGTAACATTATATAGGCCTCAACTGAAGATTTGTCGAGAGGAAAGAAGAATTTCAAATCCGCATATTGTCCCTCGCGTGTTACCTTCAATGCAGCGATAAGCGATACTTAACATGTCTGAACTTCCCTGGTTCTCAAGGCGGGAACCAGGAGTACCAACAATGAAACTACTACGGTGTGTTTGTTTCACATTAAGCTAACAGAATATAATAAGATTGAATATTAGTGCGATAAATTATGATCATTCTTTATTGAACAGTCCTCGTACCTATGAACAAATTTCCTCTCCTCCCCCATCTACTCCAAAAGCACTATTCCTCCCTCTCCAGATATTCTACTACTGCTTCTGCATACATAAACTGGTTCATCACTTCATACGCATTTAAATTGCCATATTAGGCCATATTCAGATACTCTTTAGATTACGTGCCATAAGAATTTTTTGTCAGTCCAACTTCGGACACAAAGACAAATACTGACGGAATCTGCCGGAGGTGACCAGTAATTGCTGGCTTAACACCGTTGGTAGTGTAAGCATGTTACTAGCCAGTGCACCATTAAATTAAATTAAAACTTAACACAACAGCATTTTAACACGTTTCTCAAAAAATGTCGGCTAACTTTCGAATGTAAGGATATTGAAAGAGTGGCGAGCATGAAAGCTTCCAAAGCTTTATATATAGTTCTCAGTAAGTCAACTTAAGTTTTGCGGCTTTCTCTCACTTTTCTGATTTACTTGAACTTAGAGGTAAAATAAAGCGCACAACTGCAGTACATTTAAGGGTGCAACGGTGCAATAAGTCTAGGAAGTTTAGGAAAAAGCCTTTTTCCCCTAGTGTCTAAAAATGAGGCCCAACAAAATGTGGCATTTTATTTGTTCCTTTTTTCCTTTTAGCTATTTTTTATTTAAAGGTCCCTTCTTTTAGAATGTTTAATTGTCTATTTTTGCCTTTCTAGCATTTTTGTTTCGGTTAACTTTCTTTAACGTACGTCCCATTGTTAATGGGACCTAAGTACTTACAGCATAATAACTCGCCACAAACAGTGCATATCCTTGTATACGAGAACCCCTAGTGGTTTACCGCGAAGAATACGAGTCAGTTGGAGAATGCCATTCTGGTACGTTGGCCATGGCAGCCCAATGATTAAGACCGACTGGGTGGAGATGGGGGATCCGTGGTTGAAATCCCCGACTATCGCATTGAATTGTTCAGGCTGACTCTACCTATCCAAACCTTAGCCTACAGACGACTAGTGTGGAAAAACAATTTCAATCAACTAACCTAATAGTGGGTTAACTATGAACTATGAACTTAACTTTCAGTTAAGTTTTTAGTTAAAAGTTAAGTTTATTAAGTTAACTTCATAGATAACTTCACTAACTATGAAGCCTGGGACTTAAGTTCTTACAGATTAGTAAGTCGCCGCAAAAGCGTGTGCATCTCATTGCAAATGAGAACTGCCTAGTGGTTTATTAGGAACACATACGAGTCAGTTGCAGCCATGTTGGCCATGATAGCTCAACGGTTAAGAGCAAATGGATGGGGACCGGGAGATCCGTGGTTCAAATCACGGCTGTGGCACTGAAATTTTCAATCTGACTCTACCTATCTTTTTCCTGTTCAACGGAGTCTAGCATAAATTCTAATATCTTTTAACTAATACGTACTCCTAAGATTGGCTACAACAGGTAACAGGTGAGAGGACACTTTCTATTGCATTCAAGTTATTAGCAGCAACAGAGAAATTAGTAAACCCTCTCTAAATATCCAGTTATTTTTCTCCACAAGATTTCACTCGTTTCAAATGTCCACCAATGAAATCCGTTTCTGTCGAGAAGTTTTTCAATGTTTCGCAACGTGCTGTCATAAACAGCACGTTGCTGTTTACGCCTTTACGCCTAGGAATTTATTTTATAATTTAGAATTTACTGCAACGCTGAGGTAAGCTTTCTGTAACCCGAGGATGGTTAAGTCAAGTAGAATTTAATTGTATCTATTTCAATTTCTTTCCTCAAAATGTCCATTGATGGTTGCTGAATCAGAAGAAGCATTTCTTTCATGAAGTTTTTCTCGCTCTGTGTGTTGCATAACACTTGAAAGTTGTACTTTCAATCTTCTTCATTGAATATCTAATTGAAAATTAGTTTATTAATTTGTAGGTATCACTTCTATACGTCCGTTTTTCCAATCTTTGGGCCCTTTTTTGAGACATTTTAGGTATCTTGAAAGGTCCTTTTTAGTAAATTTATAGGTCATCAACTTCATAGGCCTAGTAATTAAATTATCTCGAAACGCCTCATTTAGCTATGTACTAAAATTTTGCTCAATGCGGGTTTTGTGCGCAATTATCCACTGATTTGCTTTGAAAATAAATGCACAGGCGTTGCAAACTGTTTTCCCCCCTTAGGAAAAAGAAGTACGGAACAGTTATTTGATTTTTCTCTACCTAATATACTTTCTTCAAAAATAGTCATTACTTCAGCAAAGAACCGAAAATTCAAACTAAGCAATTATACCTACTTGAACTAATTATATACCTAATTGAACTAATATCAATTACATCTACCTTCACTGAAAGCAACTCTCAACTTCAAAGAAAACATTTCTGGGAGTAAGAAAGAATCCGTTATCTTCTACTTCGAACAATTTGCTTCCTCAACGTTCCATTTAAAAAAAAAAAAAAAAAATGAAGGTTATACGAAACAATCACTTTCGGCGAAAGCAATCTGTGTTATAATACAGCAATTAAACATACACATAACTAAAATATAATGTATGTAAATATATGCAATTACAGCTGCATGTATCTCAAGTTGAATGGATTAATTTGTGACTTCAGAACTTTCAGTTCTCATCAGCTAGTTACGCATTTGAAACGCCTAGATAAGAATTTAGGTGTACTAACAATTACTACGAAAAGTGTACCTTCAGTAGTTCCATTTTTAACTTTGCTACCACTTAATGAATTATTTTGCAAAACATTCTGAACAAAAAAAAATGGTACTTGACAAAGAATCACTTGGAAATATCAAATAAAGGTTTCAAAATAGCCCATTAATATTTGCGAATAATTACTATCACACGTTGCTAATACGATGTATATGATAAATCATTTTCCTGCTCCCCACAACTTTTAAACAAAAAAGTATAGATTTTATGAAGACGGTTTAATTCACAAAAGCAAATGGTTCGTCTAAGGGCACTCATTTACGTATCTATTAAATAAGTTAGATACCAGCAGTTCACTACACTTTTTTCCATGCCATACAACCAAAACTTTTATTATCACGTTAAGCTGAACTGGGTGTATGTGCGTACTGCTAAGTGAGAATGCTTCACTAAACGAGAGGAAACGCAAATGGAGTAGGTAAATTGCAATTAAATACGGTCGCCTCTAGTAAGGTTTTCCATAACAGCAGAATTACACAAAATATGCGGGGACGATGTGCAATATATTTCAGACAAACCCTGGCACGCTGACATTGATTTCTTTTGTAACAGCTTCATTCTAACAGTTAAAGAACGCTGCCTGGAGGTGCAAATTCTCTCTCAGAAAGTGAACTTCACTGAGCTTCCTACGTTTTCCACGCAATTTGCTGGTGCACTGTTATGTATTTACACTTCATATCACGCTTCCTAAATAGTGCCAATTGCTAAGCTTACGGCTGTGGTGGACGTAATCTAAAAAGGCAATGCTTTACTACTCTTAACAGCATATTGACAAGTTTTGAACACACCCTAAAGTACATTGTCATATCCTCTGATAACTATTCTTATTAATTCGCTTATTTTCTTGAAGCTAGCCCAACACGCATCCAGTCCAACTTATCTTTTTTGCATCAACGAATTGAATAATTTTCCATGTTACTACTGCAAATCCCATTTTGATCATCCAAACCCGACCCCCGAAGATGATCACTCGTACTCTCGAGGTTCTTCTTTGATATACTCTATATAACAAGTGCTTTTCCTTTGTCGCATTTCAGTCTACTACGCTGAAACCAAAGTAATCAAAAACTGTCATGTCAAGTTCCACAAAACATGCAAAGTTTGATGACTCCATTGTGTAGTTAATGGTACCTCACTCAAACATGATCGTTTTAGAGATAATTAGGTATACGCAGAATATTTCAAGGGCGGTACTCCTGAATGAGTATGTTTTGCGCGCTTACCTTGAGTGACTCTGGAAATATTCTTTAAAACAAAGCTGAAACATTGTACACCAACTCGATTGCTTATCTCGCGGCTTAAAGCTCAAAGAGAGGGAGACATTATTCCCCGTTTAATTGCTACAAGAGGGTAGAGTATTTTTGTCCCCAAATCTTCATAATATCCTTTTTTATTCATCTGAGTCTTTGCAAACTCAAGCACTCAGTTCCCCTCCACACTTGAACTTGTCTTTCTCTTCTCTAGTACTTGCAAGGGATGAGTACCAAATCCACATCACGTAACATGGGTGCGTTTGTGTTAATTATTTCTGTACTACTAGTACTGTTACTTATGACAAAATGAAAATAAGTTTAAAAGATTTCTCAAACTATAGATAAATATTTCTAAACCACCAAAGCGAAGGATACGATATTACAAATTTAGATACATAATATTCTTAGCAATAGAATTTTGCAAACAGTAAAAAAGTGCTACTTCCTAATCAATAAATTATAGTATTAACTTCATTTTTTTCGATGCAGTGAAAGAAAAACAAGGATTTATGTTTCAAAATAAGGTAATTGAAATGTTATAAATTGAACTTCCTATTCTTGTAGGTTGTTATGCTGGATAAGGAAAACGTAATCAACATAGTTCTGACTTGCTAATTTGCAACAAAACGTAATGGCATTAATTGTCATACACTTTTTCAAGGATAACTGAATCGTATATACCGACTTGAATTATGAGGACTGTTTCCTTTTATTTTATCCCCCCCCCCCCCCAAGACAAAATCTGGTTAAAGCATTTATTATATCACGTGCTCCAATCTAATTCGACAACTTCAATATATCCTTCATATTGCCTAATATTTAGTAAGCATTTAAATTCTTCTCATTTATGGTTCCACTGTTGCTCTTTGAATTACTCTGAGGTATAGATCTGAGCATATGCAATCTTTTCTACAGTTTTCAACTTCAATGAATAATTTTTTATAAAGATGACATGCAAATCTACAAACTTCCTTCATTTAAATAAAATGTGCATATTGAAACAAAAATAACTGAACTTTCTTTCAATTTAAACCTCACCCACCCAACCCCGTCCCAAATTTAAAATTTCTGAAGAGTTCCTTTCACGGTAAAGAATTACTCAAAATTCGTATTAGCTACACTGAATGCAGTAGGTTCAAAGTTTGTTTGTTTTTTTTTTTTTTTCCTTTCTTTTTTTGTAATTTACGTTGTCCAACATTTGGTCATATCGGACGATGATGAATGAAATGGGTGAAATGATGCTCAATGTGTCCGGGGTCAATGGAGCTTAGTTACCCGACATTCGTCTTTCAGGATAAGGGAAAACCCCGGAAGAAATCTTATCCAGGTAACTCACCCTTACCGAAATTCGAACTCAGGACCTCTTGAGGTGAGGCAGACACGCTACCATCTACGCTAACCGAAGCGGGCTTCAAAATTTTGTATACCTATTTCGAAGCTGCCTAACTTATTAGTTTTGTGTACATAAAATCAAGAAAATAAAGAGACACTGATGTGCTTATAGTATTCTTAAAATGTTTCAATGCCTAAGCTGGTTAACTTTTTGGGTATTTATCTATTTTCCTATGTAAATATTTTCTAAATCTAATCTTTTCACCTTTCACCAATGAAAGAGTATGTAGGTACACTTCACTACCGAATTATGGATATATTTCATTACTTATGGAACCAAAAAGACACACCCGGTTCAACACTCTTTTGTCGTCAGTGGTCTAGGCGTAACATGCCAGTCTTTAGTTCCCCAGGTCCTGGGCTCAAACCCGGCGGAGGACCATTGGCCTTTTCCGTGTGTAAACATCCTTAGCGGGGTTCCTACGCAAGAGAAAGCTGGTGGTCCCGTTTCGTACGATAATGGCACCTAAAAGAGCCCCAAGCCTCACAGAGGTCGCTGAGGAAAATTAAGGTGTTTCACACTTAATGTATAATGGGACGCTCAGAATCGCAGCAGTTAAAGAGAGCTCATAAATAAAAACACTGTGCGAACTTCAACCACCTGTTCCAAGCGGACTCATATTGCTTCTTCCCTGCGCCCATCCTCCAGCTTATCCCTGAAAAACACAGGATTCGACGTCAGTGACAAAGGGAACGACAACCTTGGCTGCGTAGGAAGCTTAATGGATTGAACTGGCTCGTAAAAGTCGAACTGGACCGTCATCGCCTTCAGACCTACAAACAACTGGCGAGTATCTCTCCGCATGACCACACGCTCTGGGATGCCACTCGACGCCTTCTGCGAGAGTCAACTAATATAGTGACCGCGTTTAAACCATCCCCAACCGGCTCTCTTTGTAGGGGAAAACTATTCCTCCCCCTAACCACAATGTCATAAACATCTTAGGAAACACCAACCGGGGTCAGAGGTGAAGAATGCTAGGCACGTGTTTACAGCTGAGAATATCCAAGGTTGCCGTTGTTTAACATAACGTTTAGAGGCAAAATATAAATAAAGCAATGATTAATGTTTCCTATAAGTAATAGATAATGTTACAACGCTTTGTAACATGACTGAAAAGAGATATGTCACCTATGTTATGCTATCCGTACTTATATTACGTACATGAACTAAGTGCGTATTATTAGCATAATATCTAAAGAACGTTTAGTAAAATATCATTACAATTTTCAAAGGGTTAAATTGCATCAATGTTTATGAATTTGCGAGGGATATTTACATGCGAATTAAAGAAGCACTTTGGATATTCTGGTAGTTAATAATAATTTATAAGCAAAGACTGCACGTTAGAGCTTTGTTTATTGCAATCGTGAGCCGATTTATTCTAAAACATTTTCCTTTATTCTATGGCAGCTACAGTTGGTGAATTTTTGTTGATTTAACAAAGCAATAAACACTTCAAAAGTAAAAAAAAAAGTAAAAAAGACGAACCAATGTATTAAAGAAAAACTAGTAAGGAAACTCTATTAACTCTTTTTAAATTTTCGAAGCTTTTAACAAGGATGTCTGCCAATTTTACAAGTTTGAATAACGTTAAGCAGTATATTTTTTGGGGAAGGGGGGCTCTTCTGCTAAACACAATTTAAATAAGTAATCACGTACACTCCGCATAATAATTAAATATGTCATAAACGCTTTACAACTCGAGAAAGTTTAGAAATACTGTTAGATATATATTACAAGTATGAATGGAAATCCATGTTAGGTTCGATACCCACGGTCTCCACATCTTAATTAAATTACGCAAGTGCTAAACGCCAATAACTATTAAACACTAATAAATGTATAAAACTACACTAAGTAAAACACTATGTAACTTCTATAAATATAAACTTAATTAACATACATAGGAAGCATGTTTGCACAGTTTAAGCTAATTTCTGAGGACACAAGAGAAATATTGCAACAGTGCTTTAACTTGCTGAACGTATTAAGAAGGACGACCCATATGTTTAAGGGTGGAAGACCCTTATAATTGCTTACATGTGAGGAGGCGTGGTCAGAAGGGAAAGCTTTGATGCCGCCTGGGATGCAATGAACGAGGCTGCTTTACCAGCTCTCCGTACCACTGACACTCTTGTTACGGAGGTCACAGCTAAATGTGAAGTTCTTGCAGACCACTTTGAAGGTACGTTCACACCAAACGCACCTCATGCTACCATCCCGATTACAGAACAGGCGCTTGACGCTTTTCGACACCAACCAACTGTTCCCTACAGAATCTGCTTCACTAGTCCTGCTGAACTTAGGCATTTAATTCGATCTCTTCCTCTTAAGAAATCATCGGGACACGACTTTATTCCCAATATTGTGTTGAAAATCCTGACAAAGAAGGCCCTAGCAAAATTGTTTTCAATCCTGAACGCTTGTCTTCGACTTGACTTTTTTCCTCCACATGGAAATTGGCTCAAATCAATCTCCCTGACAGCTATCGTCCGATACGGTTGCTGTCTACCTTGTCCAAACTCTTTGAAAAAATTCTTCTTCGCCGTCTCCTTAAATATACCTCTGAAAACCGTATCGTTGCACCCTTCCAATTTGGATTTTGTTCTAGACATTCTACCTCACACTACTACGTTTAACACAAACAGTAATTCATGGTTTTGAGCAACGAAAGCACACAACAGCCCTTTTCCTCGACGTAACACAGGTCTTCGATAAAGTTTGGCATGAGGGGTTAATCATCAAACTCCATAGCATTGGCCTTCCGCAGTATCTGCTCACTACTATTTGTAGTTTTCTATCAGATTGCAAATTACTGTTCTAAGATTTTTAACCCACGTCACATCTCCAATTCTCCCGAATTGCATATTAAGCATGAATCAATTCCCTGGCTATCTCTCACCACCTCCATCAAATACCTTGAAGCAATGCTGGACACCAAACTTACTTGGCGAGCCCATATTGGTCGACTGATCTCGTTGGCATCAGGACGACTTTCAAAACTCGGTCCGCTACTGCATAGACATTCCTCTTGGGCTTGAATGCTGCTTCTCTACAAATATCTTGTCCGGCCATGCTTCCGAGGTATGCGGTACTGCTAGCAACACTCATCTCCGAAGGCACCACAGTGTTGGGCAAACATTGATTTAAAAACATGGCAAGATGTCCGCCGTTCCCTGGTTCAATGCATAGCATTCTGTCGTTCACACCATGTACAGTATTTTGCTAGTAACTTCGAATTTGGCAATTTCTTGCCATACGACATTTTACAGTTGCTAGGAGTTGTTGATGTATCCTTATCTAAGGTAATCCCACAAGCATTAGTCGGCCGGATTCAGATCTAGCGATAGCAGAGGACATATTTGGGAGGTGTTATTGTATGGTATGGTATGACTTCACAAATTCATCGTTGGCCCATATGCCTTCAAAGAACACGATAACGGAATAAGACTTAAACAGTAAACAGGGAGTACAACTGCAGCATGTTACTGAACTTCGCCGTTCCTAGCCTTCGGAATTACGGTATGTGAACACATCTTCATCTCCAATCCACGCCTATCCCCTTCAGTTTTCCTCACACATGCAACAACCATAGGGCAACTGAAAGACGCGATCTCGCAACAAATTGCCAATACTCCAAGACATCACCTGCAAAATACTGTGCATGGTGTCGCAGACAAGACTGAACAAGAACGGTGGAAATTTTCCCAAAGTTTTGTAAACGCCATAATTTCCCTTCTATTGTGATTTCTCGCCTTATACCAAACATATTTGTACCAGTTGAATGTATAAACTGACATTTGAAAGAACCATACATACGTAATTTAAAGTATCAGTGACATATTTCGATTACAAGTGTACTTAGCCAGCCGCTGATTTCAGCATTACAATTTTTCTTTCTTTCTTTCTTTTCTCCATCTTCCAACTAGTTTTTTTTTTTTTTCACGCACTAAGAAGTTCAGTAACCGAAAATATTTAATTGATGAGTGTCGCATTCATTGCCAAAAGTTAACCTGACATTTCACTGGCGATTCGCACACCTTCCGTTCAAGTCAAAATTTTCTTTAAAATTAGAATGGACAAGAAACGTCGTTTGATGACAGGTTATCGAAAAATGACTAATACTGTTCCTCCTATTTTTAACCTGAAGGGAAAAAATGTAACTCTAAAATATTGTAGCTGTTGTGTGTTAGAGTTTTGAGCTATTTAACGTTCCTTACACCCATGTCTACAGGCACAGCATTAAAACCTATTTTGCAACTAGTTTGTTAAAACCTGGGTTTTGGGTTATTTGTTTTTCTATTGTTGCCCCGAGATAAATTGTGGAACCCTTCTTATTGGTAGTCTAACAAGCTTAGCATTCTTAGAGTTAACTCAGATTTAGATGTTAAAATATGAAACTACTTCAATGCACTTACCGTTTAACAATCCCATGCTCCCGAGTGGCAAATCCTTTAACGCTCCACGAAGAAACACTAACCAAAGATGATACAAAGCGCACACGGGCCGCGAATCGGTCGATCAGCCTGCGGTCCTCAGTTCGACTCCAAATGGCGCGTTTTCAAACATTTCCGGTGACGTAATCGCGTTGTTTCTAAGAGTGAGCGAAGAAAGGGGAAAAAAAAGAAGAGCAATTGAAAGGCTGGCCGAGCTCCTGTAATAACGGACCGACGCCAAATGAAAGGAATGTTGCTCATCAAAATTGTTGACTGGCTTCGGGCGAAAATCAATACGAGGGAGAGGCGGAGAAGGAAGAGCGGGGAAGGCAGCAACGACAGCGTGCGTGCTGCTTTGTGAATGCGTATAGTGCGTGAACAGCTGGTCGGGTAGGGTTGGCAACACTTCCTGCCTGGCCTTGAGAGTGTATCCCTTTCTCCAAAATTCTCAAACAAGCCTTCTAGTTTACCTTACACAGAATGACGCCGAAAACGTATTACATGTTATTTGGTTCTACCTTTACTTTCCTCTATGGTAGACAAGAAGTACTGTATTCCAAAAACGAATTCAGGCGCGAGATTTCAATGAAAATACGTGTTTTGGGAACCAGTAAGCCCAACCCCAAAATCATTTTAGGAATCAAATATGTATTGCACTTATATGACTCTCCAATTTCCACTTTTTGTACTTAAGCTTTTACTTCCATTTCAATCCAAAATCAATGCATTACACATTTAAACATTTCCTTCCAGCTGCTAGATAAAGTAGTAAATCCATAGTCAAATTTTAATATGCTTTTTTCCGTCTGCTGGCTGTGATTTCAGACCCTTTAGATGACCATGAGGGGGGTAAAGAGCGAATTGCCACAAACAGTATTGAGTATTTAAATGTTCAAACTTACAACAAGGGTTAACACAACACATTTTATTCCAGAAATACTGAATGTTTTAGTAAGACCCACATATTGTACACGAGAGAGAGAATGCATTATACAAAGCCTTCAAAATAAAAAGAAGTCATTCTAAAAAATACAAGCTATAAATTTTAATTGTCCATGAAAATATTTTCACTGTTGGTCTTTTGAGCAAAATCGATTAAGTCATTTTAGGAAAATTAAAAATAAAGAATAACCCTGGAAAGGGTCATTAGGAGTGGCGCACTTTCCTGATAATGTGTCGAATGATGCCAGGTGTATTCAAACAACTTCTCGATTTCGAAAGGTTTCTAAGAGGGTTGCTCACAGATACACGGACATAGCCAAAGATGCCTTCTATGACAGCATGCCTTCTACTCATGGGACCTCGAAGTGTGCATTTTCAGTGAAATCGCCAAAACAAATGTTTGGGCGGAGTATAAAACTCTCTTGAACGTCGCATTCTTGGAAGACGCTGGACTTGGTATTTTATGTTGGGTATTTAACCGACATTTACTGTTGTGGTTTGCTATTTATAGAGATTTGTAAACATATTTAACGATTCAGGGAACATGAACAGCGCTCTTTCGCTATCAATAAGTGGAATGCGATACTTCCAGGGTAGCAGAGAAAGCAGAACTAAATTAAAGTAAACCACTAATAATAAACCAAGGGCAGGAGGCATAATTATAATTGTTTATATGAAACTATTGAGTCTTCCGCAGGTAGAACATTTGTTCTTACAAAAGTGTATTTTTCAAGAAAAATTATGGTTTCAAATTTCCTTATCTTCGTATCTTTATTTTCTTTGTCCTCCACTCCCGAAAATGAAACCGTTTAAAGGAGGATTGCAGCTTGCTTTCCATTGCGATCCTATCCTTCAAAAACAACGTACTCTTTGAAATGTTACACCATCTAAGTTTTTAGTATATCTACCCAATTTCGTAAACATTCGTTGTTTTAAAAGCTTTCCGGAGCGAGGACTGGATTCAATGCTAGTTATGAACGTTTGACTCATTTTTTCTTCCTCCTCGGCAGAATACACGTCAAAAAATGCGCACCTGAAAAGACATTACCGCACCCTGCATGCAACTACAAAAGAACAAATATGGTGAAATGAAACCGTTTCTGGGCATATCCTTTTATAATTAAAAAAACGAGTCACTTTATATACATAATATATAATATACACGTACATATAAAGCATCCTATACCTAGGAAACAGTAGCTAATCAATATAAATGAAACCTGAAACTAATTAATATAAACCAGCTTGCAACACAGCATGTTCCAAACAATGACATTCGGTGCGGTCCTACCATGAATCCCAGTTTGGTGTTGTCCTGGAAAAGGTTCAATAAAAGAGGGCGGTGAAACTGCTGATATCTTTTCTAGATAGATAGATACTTGACATGCCATTTAGTTTATGAAGTGACGTGTGGTTTATGAAGTGTTTATGAAGTGACGTGTCATAATTAACATCAGAATAAGTTAATACAATTTGTTGGTGTGAATAGATAATACGAATCATATCTCCTATCAGTTTATATACAAACTTACAAGGTGTCCTCGCCCGAAAACATAAGATTAACTTGGGTGTACCTGCAAGAAAACAAGGGGAAAACTTGGATTTTTTCATGTATTTTCAAATCCCTTGCGTACTGAGGTGAGAAGGCATATTTCTTCCTGAAATAAACACGTTTAAAGCACTCAACAATGCATAAATGACATCCTACAGTCATTCAAAGAGGGAGCGGCGGCGGCTGCGAATTCGAATTACGCGTGTACTTTATGAATACACGAATCTGATTTATACATCAAAGGGAAGAGGAAAGATTACGTATAACTCAGAACTGCGTACAAATAAGGTTTTGATAAATTATTTTATAAACTAATACAGTGGGCCTGCATGTATAAAACTTTACAAACAATAAAGATATGTCCGAAGCAAATATTATTTAGTAATTGGTCCAACTATGAACTGTTCAGTTTTTTAGGCTTGGTTCACTTTCTTGCACTGAATGCATACAACTCAATTTACAAAACACATTAGTGAACTTTTTCACTACACCTTTTCGCACTGTTGTACTTTTCGCACACAGCCCGCGTTCAAGAAGTCCCGAGTTTATGGAATTAAAAGTTTGTGAAATATATGAAAGATTAATTATTACTGTTAAAGAGATGATAATAAAAATCATCAAAGAGCTATTCTAGATATTAAATTTAATAATGCCTTATTAATTAATAAACTTCGACTCCCTAAACGTTCATATCTAATATTAGCTAAACAAAATAAACCAGAAGAACATAATCCATGAGCAATTATTAAAACAAAAGTTATATAAAAACCTCAAACAAACGAAGCGAAGTGGTTCTATCTGTAGTTGGTTTGAATATTCGATATAACGATCCAAAGCACTACCAGAGAAAAATTAATAGAAAAATAAAGAGTGCACGGGAATGCGACCATGCAAATAAGGCAATGTCTGTCACACTGGATCATATTAATTCCAAATCTTAACAGGTACCTGTCGAGGGACCTGTCGTGATATTAGACGCTTATAGCAAACATTATTATACAAGTTACAATTTCTATAAATGAACGGAAATATACAATTGGCGTTTAGTGACAATAGGAAAGATTTCAGCTGAATTAAAAATGGCCAACATCTGATTGGAGAGGTGCATCAAATCAGTTAATGCTACTTAAATATTCCATAAAATGTTCGTTTTGTTAACTGTGTTTATCTTGCTATGATTTTTTCATCACGACAAAGAATGATCAGAAATCAAGTCCAGAATCAGTCAGGAATATGGCTTCCCAGAAAAGAGGTGCAGGCTCCCGTTCCCATTTGAAGTCAGGATATTTTCTTTATACACAATAATTCCCTGCCATCTGTGGTGTCTGGCGAATAAATGCGATTGTGTCCAATGAAAGAAATTAATGTATTACACTCGCCTAACTCTGTCTCCCACCATCACTTGACTTTTATACAGCTTTTACCAGAGCTTTTGTATCTCCGCCTCATTTCAATCGGGATAAACATATTTCAATCAAAACCGTTAGAACCATTTTTGAGAAAATTATAAATTTGGAAAAATGTTTCCATGTTAATGGTAGTTTAGCGTGGAGAAGCTTTTCTTTAAAATCCTCGTATCGCATCTTCGTGACATGCTGGAATTTAATACCAAGTCCGATTATCGACTTTTCGTTTTTCAGTACTGCTGTTAACACAATCGCGAGCACCTCTTTCCTGAATGCCTTTTTTTTTTAGTCAAGGGGTTTCAGAACATGAATTTCCAGTGAATTATTTGAAAACAAAATTAAAAGCTTCCTTTGTAGTCTATTGTGGTGCTGGAGCACACAGCTCTAGGTTTAACTGGTATCTCCGAGGACGCTATAAAATAATGTCATCAAATGTAACCATGTAAACGCCACGCCTTGAATTTCAATACGCCGGCATTTGGCGGACAAAAGGATCGAGGATTTTGTCAATACAATTGGTTCTCGGCTGGAAGGTGGGGTCATCTCATTCATGCACTCCGCCCTAACAGGGGCTGGAACCCAGGCTCTCTAGGTTCGCAGCAACACACACTCTGCGGGGTATCTCTTAAAAGGCCACTTCAATTTGTATAGTATACATACCAAATGATCGGTTTCTACCAAAGATAAAACGTTGAAGGCACAATCAACTTTTTCACTCATACGTAAGGAAGGAAATAATCATACGCGAAAACATTTATAACTTTTTGTATTCTGTATCGTTATACTGCCTATACAAATTTAAACAAGTTTAGATTTACTTCACTATAGCAGACTTAAACGTTTGCAGAAATAGCGACAGAAAAAATATGTTTAGGAAGTGGATGCTGTATCCTAATCTTAAAAGTTCCACGCTCTTTCCATGCAATGGCGAGAAAGAACCGAACATCAATAAAACGTGTTTTAAAGAGAATCACATTTTTTGTGAGAAGCGTTTTCGTCTATCACTTAACGTTTGCCAGTTATTAATGAATGAATTCCTGTAATTCCTTAAGTGGAACACAGGGCCTTCTGAAGCGTGCAACCTCGAGGTCAGTAGGCAACGGGTTCAGATTCAGAGGTTTCCTGATCAGAGAGACTTCTGGATGAGTGATCAGTCCACCATCGGAAGTGAAAGTACAAGAGATGAGCACATAGGAAAGATGCAGCGATCATTGGAATACCGGTGGGGGAAACTGGAGGAACCGGAGAAAACCCGCCCCAGCGCCATGTTGTCCACCACGAATCTCACTTTGTGGTCGCCTGGGATCAAACCCGGGCGGTCTTGGTGAGGGCCAAGGGGTCTAACCAGTCAGCCATGGTGCAGCCGTTTGCCAGTTATGTTTCATGTAAAATCCTTCCCAACGAAGACGACTTCACAGGCAATTCCCAGATAAAACAAAATAACCACTTTATTTGCCCAAATGACCTCGTTGTCGACGGGCCCTAAAACACCACACTCTCCACTCCGATCATTAAATCAAATCATTTCAAAAAATGTTAGGAGTGGGAAATCTTTCTGTTGAATTTTTGGAAGGTACTAAAAACTGGTATTTCACTATTCGTTTTGGAGCTATGTGTTTATATACGCACGCCAGAAACCTTTCTAAGCTTGCTGTCTTTTTTTTCCCCCCCCCCCTCTCAGGGAGTCTCAAAACATGCATTTCCGGTGAAAATACGAGGCGTTTCCGTAAATTAAGGGTCTCAAATTGTATTTAATATACAAAACATGTTTATTGTCAATGAATGTTAAATTGATGGAAAGGCGGAACTTACAGCTACATTTCAACGTTTCACCATTGTGATCCATGCACTTTTACATGCGCTGTGGCAGTTTTTGTATGTATACCACTGTCATAGCTCTCTCCCGCCAAATTGCTCAGGTAGCGCTCAACCTCGTTTTGCAAATCATAGTCGGTCTGGAAATGTGTTCCACCCAGGCGTGACTACAACTCAGGAAACATCATAATCACTAGGGGCTAAGTCTGGACTGTAGGGGGAATGGGTGAGGATGTCCCATCCGAACTGCCGTTTATAGCTTTCGGTGAGCATCTTGGGGACTCACCTCGCACACACCTTGCGATAATGCAAATGTTCGGTCAAAAGCTTGTCAATCGTAGTCTTACTGACTTCAGGTATAAGTTCGCACAGCTCGCGAACAGTCACACGCCGATCTTTAAGCATTTCTTGCTCCACTTTTACAACTGTTTCGGCTGAAACCGAAACTGTTTCGGCTGAAACCGAAGGCCGACCAGAACGCTGTTCGTCATGGACGTCTGTACGTCCGTCATTGAACTCTCTGACCCACTTTCGCACGTTTTTGACGTCCATACACTGTGGCCCATAGACTTCGCATAACTGACGATGTATTCCAGAGGGGTAGTGCCCTTGGCACTCAAAATACGGATCACTGCAACCAACTCGAATTTGGCGGCGGAAGTGATAGGAAGCTCCATCGCAAACGGCTGCACAGCCAAGACTAATGGTTGCAACGGGTTCGTTTGGGGATTTGAAGGGGCGAAACCAAGCTACACGCCAGTGTTGCCGAATCTCGCGTAATAGCGTTCCTCGCGGCTCCGGCGCCTTGGAGAACTTATTTTACGGACACGCCTCGTATCAAGACTTTTCGGTGGAATGTAATTACCTTTTTTTTATCTACGTAGTACACGTGTACCCGGTAGAAGTAAACCTGGTTGAAACTAAAAAACGGTATATGAATTCCGGAAATATATAGGTGTTATCATTTGCTAACCGAACATTGCCTTGATGACTATGACAATGAAGATACCCCAACGAAACAAATACTGCGTGGAATACTAGGAAATCAGCTTAAGCTGGAAGGCCGCGATTTATATCTATATACCATTATTTAGAAAACTGCACTCAAACGATACTGGGATTTCGTTCAAATTGTAAAGCTATGTTCTATTCGGCCTTAAAATGTGTACGGATGTCAACATTACGCCGTAACACAACTTTTAGAGCTAGCGAAGTAGTGAAACGCGAGTGGAAACAGTTCGTTACTACATTGCACATTATCATTTGATACATTCAACTATTGAAGGGGGGTGAATACATACCAGAACATTAAAATATGGGTTTACACATTTTAGTTCTATTGCGTGTCCAGGGCCGGGCCGTGGCCCAGTGGTTAAACCGCTTGGCTCTCACCAAGGCGGCCCAGGTTCGATCCCAGTCGACCGCAAAGTGAGATTTGTAGTGGACAACACGGCCCTGGGGCGGGTTTTCTCCGGGATCTCCGGTTTCCCCCGCCATCTCATTCCACCGGTGCTCCATCATCTCATGTATCATCAGTGCCATCGCCTGCGGTGCCGCATGTAGTAAAAGCGGGCGTTAAACACTAAACGTTTCATTTTCGTAGTACTTGGTACTTCCCCGATTACGTTACCTCAGTCAGTGAAGCGACGCTCTTCACTCGTCCGATTAGTATTGCGTGACCGCGCGTCAAGTTACTATGACGAGCCCGCCTCGGTAGCGTGGTGGTAGTGTCTGCGTCACGTTCAAAAGGTCCCGAGTTGGAATATCGGTCAGGGTGAGTTACCTGGATAAGGTTTTTCCGGGATTTTCCCTTATCCTGAAACACGAATGGCGGGTAACTAACCTCTATGAACCCTGCGCTCATTTGAGCATCATTTCGCCCATTCCATTCATCGTCCGATATGACTTAACATTGGAGGACGTAAAATTAATTTTAAAAAAATTATGACGAGGTGCTCAGTTCCTTTGAACATTGTACAAAAACAGAGTGGAAAGTCCCTAAGAAGTAATGAAAAGGCTATTGTATCAAACGTGTTCTTAACTTTTTCTTTCAACGTTATGATACCCTGGCTGTGAAAGTCTTAACTGAACTGAGTCTGAAGTAAATGCCGTATCTGGGAATCTGGGAAGATCGTTTCATATTGAGAACGGAAATTAAACTGGAATTGTATAACAAAACTAAAAAGTAAAGGGAACTGGCACTTAAGTGTTTTAAGGCAAATGGTTGATTTTGTTAAAACTGCTATTCGCTTTTAGTCCATAGCTTCCTTTTAAATAACGACACTCCTATAGATACGAGGAAAATGGAGGTTTTCGAAAAACGAGCAGTGACTAAATAGTTCCATTTGAAAGGCTTAACGTCTGAGGAAATCGAGGAGGAAATGGACGGTACATTAAAAGACTCTGGCCCTTCATATACAATGGTTTATAGGTGGTTTGCAGAGTTTCATACGGGACGTACGAGCACTAGTGATCAGCCTCGCTCTGGGTGCCCTGTGGAGGTCAATTCGGAAATCATTTAAATTATTCATCGTTTAGTACTGGAAGACAATGTTTTGGGTTTTCACAAGGCCTATGCAAGATGGGCCGTTGACACCTGATCATAAGTTGCTAAGAAAAACTATTTCTGTTAAGAATTTGAAGCTCCACCGTAAAATCCCGTGAGTTTTTGAGACGGCTTATTACCATGGATTAAACTTCGATACATCTCTACACTCCAAGTAAATGACAGTCAAAACTGAACCAACTCCAGAAAATGCAAACTCCATGTTGTCAGCTATCAAGGTTTAGGCGAGTGTATTCTGGATGCACATGAATAATTTTTTTCATTACTTGGAAAAGGATAAAAAGTATCACTTATGGCCACTACGCAAGCTTATTGCAAAGTTTGAGTGATGAGGTGAAAAGAAAAGGACCTCATTTGACAAAGGAAAAATCTTGTTTCTTCAGGACAATGCTCCGGCCCTTCGTTCAATTGCAAAGAGAAAAATGGGCGAATTAAAATTCGAACTGCTTGAACATCCATTCGCTTGATCTAGCACCTAGTGACTACAACCTGTTCCTGAACCTCAAAAACTTTCTTGGGAGGACGAAGATTTCACAGCAACGAGGTGGTTACTGATGCGGTAAACAGCAATTTTGAGGACCATGATAAATCGCACTACAGAGATGGTTTAATTAAATTAGAACATCGATATGAAGAATGTATGAGCCTTTCTGATTATGCTGAGAAATAAACAAACAAAAAAAATTATTTCTGACGCCCAAGACTTATCAGCCGACCTCGTTATGTAACTTTAGGCACGTACTCTGAAATTTATACCCCATAACTTAACAGTTTCTTTAATTTATTTAGTTTATTTAGTAAATATGAGATAGTGTTCTCCTAACGCTACATTGCTGCAGCGAAAGATGTAACGGTTGCGATAAGTCAGAACAGCTGATTCAACACGTATTTCCCGGCGGAGTAATACGAACAGCAATGTTTATTTAAGTCCCCACTTGAATCCCATGACTAAGTACTGGAGTATAATATTTAATTTTCATTCGCACAACAAGATACTAAAAATGACACCCGAGAAAAGCAGAAAAATTGTTACATTTACATAACTTTCTGTGTATTATTCAACAATTCTTATAAAAGTTATTTTTCTAATTGCTTCAGCATTCAAACAAATAGTTTTAGTATATCTTGCTTTGTAGGTACAATGTGAATATAATACAGAGTCAAAATATTTTCAGATGTGTTATGCGATGGCTTTGAAATTCCATTCCCTTTGTCCGATCAGGAGTAAAGGGGGGGGGGGAAGAAAAATGCAAACGAATAACAAGGATTATCTCTGAATTGGCCACGAAAAGTGTATTTGATCGGGTGTACTTACGGCTTACAGTTATGCCAAGTCAACCAAAATGAAGGGGACTTACGTTTCATTCATCGCGGAAATACAAGGGGGTCCAGAAAGTAAGTTCTGTTTCAATTTATCTCCGCTTTAGCGCTGCTCTCGAAGTTCCGCACATGCGCGGTAGACGCTCTGTATCAAGGAGAAACGTGCGCCATTGTGAGATCGCTGTCAACCATGTACGCTTTGTTGTGCCGGTTTACAATGTCGGTGTTGATTGAAAATCCCGCCGATTGTGAAATCAGATCTGATTCGTTTTCTGAATGCTAAGAAAGTGAAACCAATTGAATTTTATCGGCAAATTTGCGATGTTTACGGACAAAATGCGATGAGTGATACAATGGTGAGAAGATGGGTCTGACAGTTCAATGAAGCACGTAGTGAAGTGCACGATGAAGAACGAAGTGGGCGTCCCATCTTTGGTTACAGAAGAGCTGGTTCACGCGATTGCTGACAAGATCCAGGAAAATCGCAAGTTTGCAATTTGTGCTCTCGCTATGGAATTTCCCCAAATCTCACGATCACTAGTTTATGAAATTGTTACTGGAAAACTGAAATTTCGTAAACTTTGCTCACGTTGGGTGAAAAAGATTCTTACTGAGCAACTCAAAACAAAACGGATGGATAGTGCACTTCAGTTTTTGACAAGTTATGATGAAGGCGGCAAAGAATTTCTGCCACAGTCACAGGAGATGAAACTTTGGTTTCTTACGACACCCTTGAAGGTAAACGTCAATCAATGGAATGGAGGCACACCTCATCCCCAGCAAAGGTTAAGCCAAAACAAATTTTGACACCTCGAAAAATGTGAACAGTGTTTTCAGACTATGCTAATGTCAGAGATTCTACTTCCATTAGTCCTGGACCCGTAGGACCAACGACCCGGGCCACCTCCTACCTGGGAGCGATGGAAAACTCCGGAGGGTCTTTCCATGGGGCAATACCTTGAGTATAAAAAGACCCCCCCCCCCATCGAATACAACGTCAAGACGGGTGGAAGTGGATACGCCACTTACGCGCGCGTCAATCCTGCAGGGAAGACTACCGAAAACCTCGGTGGGGCCGCCTGGTGATCTAGCACACCTTCTACTAGCTCTGCAGGCTAGTACCCGGGACTTATGAGGCAACCCTCTACCACCTCCGGGCGGCCGTAACCTGGCCAGAGGTACCCAATTCCCCGTGGGTGTCGGGAACGCACTGCCCCCTTGGGTCCAACCCAATCCAAACTCCTCCCTGACGGGACGGGCTCGGCAGTTCGGCCCGGGGTTCCTCCAGAGTAACATCAGAGATACCACGAGTGCGTAAGGGACCGCAGCGCCCACACCACTGCAGCTGATGGGGAGGGATCCCCTGTTCTGGGACAGAAAAGGCATCTTACTCATTGATTTCTTACCGCGTGGTCAAAGAATGAAAGCAGATGTTGATTGCGAGACACTTCGGAAATTGCGCCGCGCAATACAGAATAAGCGCCGAGGAATGCTGTCAAAAGGTGTTGTGTTTCTTCACGACAACGCACTGCAAATGCGACGAAAAACATCCTACAGGGATTTGGCTGGGACGCGTTTGACCACACCCCGTACAGCTCGTAATTGCTCCTAGCGGCTTTCATCTGTTGTTGCATCTCAGATCTTTCATTCGCGGTCAACACTTCAACAATGACGAAGAGCTGAAAGAAAATGTTTCCAACTGGTTGAAGACACAGGCGGCAAACTTCTATGAAGAAGGTATACAAAAACGTGTGCCTCACTGTGACAAATGCCTGCAAAACTTCGGCAGTTATGTGGAAAAGTAGTTTAAGAGTTGTAGAATTTTGTGCAATAAATAATTTTTCTGTATCTGTACACAATTTAATTTTATTAGCAAACAGAACTTACTTTCGGGACGTACCTCGTATATTAAACATTTTGGCATTTTAATTAAAATATTTAGGCAAATTTTCAAACAA
The DNA here is from genome assembly GCA_030765055.1 of Mantis religiosa. Taxonomy (NCBI): domain Eukaryota; kingdom Metazoa; phylum Arthropoda; class Insecta; order Mantodea; family Mantidae; genus Mantis; species Mantis religiosa. The sequence goes on along the minus strand of CM060950.1, from coordinate 266,419,621 downwards.
GCCATGATGGAAAAGTGTTTCCGTATAAAGGATAGGTACTTAAAATATGAAGTTTCGTATTCGGCCGAATTGTTTTTTTAACTATATGCTCACATGTGGACCCTTTTCCAATATGCTTTAAAAATATACAGGCTGTTTCAAAACGACACCGAAGCTGATCAGCTTCTATGTGACATATATTTTACCGCCAATAGAGCCGCATAACTAATGCTTCAGAATGAGTGTGGATTAGGCTGTCACAGGAACAACTACGCGTGTCTCAGGCTGTCGGAGTTGTCAGGTATAGGTCACACGCCGTGCCGCGTGCTGTAACTGTAAACATAGCGGCATACTCCGCAGTAACTTGCTTGCTACTATTAAGAATTTATTTGGCTTATGAAACCGCAATAAAGAAGCCATTGCCTGATTATTGCTTATGAGTGTTTAATGTGTTCCAAAATTCCGTTATAGCAGTCCATGACGGCAAATAAGCTGGTGGACATATGCAACTTGCCTTTTAGATGATAGTGAGGTTCAGGATGAATGTATTAAATGATAAACAGAACAGAAAACATCAAAGAATTGAAGATAAATTGACCAAAACTAAATGCCTTATCCAATGAGCCAGGCATTTTATTTCACGTGTTTGATAACACTAAATAAAGCATTTGTAACTGAAAAGGAAGCTGTTGATATTTTACAGTAAGTGGTTGAAAGTATTGTACAACTAAGATCATAACAAAATGCTCTGAAGTTAAATAACATTTATACAATTCATATTTTTAACGAAACTAAATTAATCGTGCGTTCGTTGAACTCCCTTCAGCTCTTCCATCCATCAAAACCATGCGTCGTTTTGGCGTTCGTATAGCGCTCCATATTGCTTGCATTTGTTATCATAACTACGCGCAAAATCCTACCTGTTAGGACGGTATGTATAGTTTCACACTGCAGGGCAACCTTGTAACTGTCGGAGTTATTAGTCGACTTATTTCACAAACAACTGCCCTTTGCCCCATCACCTGACAGGGAGGCTATGGTCACTGATAAAGAGCAAGAAGTAATGTTTTTGTTTTCGTGGCCGGTTCGTCCCAATGAGTTTTAGAGGTTCGCACGCCAATAATTCCTGCGCTACCTAATCGAAAAATAATGTAATATTTAATGCTGCATAGAATTATACCCAACAGAACTTCGATGCTGCGACACCGAAATTCGGACTAGTTGACGGCTGTAATCGTTCGTTGTATTTCACGGCGTCCCGAAGCATACCTCCGTGAAAACTTGATATCGAACTGTCGGTGTAATGCAATACTTCTACTTACTGCATGGCAAAGCGAGAAAGCGCATCGGGAAAAATTCGCAACGCAGAGATGTTCACCTCAGCTTATCGCACATACACGGCGAGTGCAGTGTATGTATAGTCTGTTCAGATGTAATTAAGTCTTCTAGACAGCAATGTGTCATATCAGCCGGCGCGAGAAAACATCATATAGACACAAACGCGGCTTCCAATGGCTCTATTTGTGTTCCGTAACTTGCTGCACATCAACTTACTAATATTTCACTTCTAATCGACCAGATAAGACCCGATAAGAGTCGATCGCAGCGCTGGTCACCTAAAGGTCGATATGCCTCAACGCTGTCGAGTAATACTACGGTAAGAGTAAAGAAAGCAGGCTAAAGAGAATCTCTTCACTGTTGACCACAATATTAACATGTGTTCCGCAAAATGCATGGTGTATTACTCCTTACCAGACATTTAATTAATTTCAAGACCAATGAAGTTACCGCAACGTTTTCTACAGCGAGGAATAATGCAATCGCTGCATATGGTGTAAGGGCAGCTTGATCTCCAGCGTAGTGTGGAACCATTTAAATGAGATAGTGTGCGTCTAGCAAACCGTTTTGGTCGAAAGTGCTACTTAGGCGCGTCTTTGATAGTTCTAAGAGATTGGCTTTATGCTTAGTGTATTGAGCTGTGCTGGTGAATTTTCCGTACATTTCATGCGCGAGCACACGCTAAAACTAAAAATTTAAGGCTGAAGAAATATTTTGGGCCAAAACGTTTTAATTTTCTAAGAATTACATTACAGCAACCAATTACCGCTGTAACCGACAGTAATCCGAGCTTCTAAGGCGTGTAATGCTGATAGTTATGTCAGGGATATCCCTAGAATTATTTTCTTTCAGCCTATGGTGTAAGAGATTACGCTCCACGCTTATGAATATTATTTTAATAGATGCAGGTTTCCTTTTAAAATAAATACCTTACACAGAACAAACTAATAAATTTCAGACTATGATAGCAGATAAACTGTCAGCCTTTCCGATATAATTCTCTTCCAGGATGAAAATGGTAAGCGCTGATCCCACCTTAAAAATACTTCAGCTGATGTTGAAAAACGGAAAATGAGCACTGTAGCAGAAAATTAGAATTATAGCATTTATTGGCTAACAGGTATTAGAATTTCGAAATTTTCCTATATGCAGCCAGCAGATTCCAACTTGACATCCATGACTAGTAGAGTTTCAACACTCAAATCCGGAGGTCCCGGGTTCGATTTCCGGCTGGAAGGTAGAGATTTTTCTTTGTCTAAGTTATTCTCAATACCCTCTAGAGTAGTGATCAGCAGCAGCGTGCACCCTCGTTCTGCCGTCTCTGAACCCGCATGCACGCTAGTGGCGGGTAAGCAGTGTTGCAGTGGCAACTTCTGAGTAGTCATATAACTCCTTAGTCACGTTCAGAGACAATCGAAGCATACAATGTTCACATACATTTAAATAACTAATTATATTTTATGTAATTGAGATACCAGTTATTCAGCCGTTCCTCTTAGCAAATTAACAGGCTAACACATATATAGCATAGGTACTCCAGGACAGTCTTAATAATGCTGTAACGTATAAAAAACTAAATAATAATTAATAACAATAATTATTAATAACAATTCATAATAATAACAAATAATTAATAACAACAAATAACAAATAATAATAATAATAACAATAATAATAATCATAATAATAATAATCATAATAATAATAATAATAATAATAATAATAATAATAATAATAATAATAATAATAATAATAATAATAATAATAATAATAATAATAATAATAATAATAATAATAATAATAATAATAATAATAATAATAATAATAATGTCTCCGTTTCTCACAATGCTGGTGTTGGGAGTCGCTTGGGTTCCCTCAGAGCGAGGGAGCCGCAGCATATTGACCTGCTGAGAGCAGGGTTGACGGGTCGGCCCAGCGCCTGGGTTGAATGAATGATGGAGCAATTGGTGGAATGATGGTGAGAGAAACCGGAGGAAACCCACCCCAGCGCCATGTTGTCCACTACAAATCCCACTTTGCGGTCACGTGGGATCGAACCCGATCCGCCTAGGTGAGAGCCAAGCAGTCTAACCAGTCATGGCGCGGCCATATAATAATAATAATAATAATAATAATAATAATAATAATAATAATAATAATAATAATAATAATAATAATAATAACAATAATAATAATAACAATAATAATAATAACAATAATAATAATAACAACAATAATAATAACAATAATAATAATAACAATAATAATAATAATAATATAATAGACAAAACAATAACAACCGTACTGTACCTGTCTGTTGGTGTCCCGTTAACTGCCCCAGCATTGTGATTCGTTCATCACCTTATTTGTCGTAATCACTAACTTGACAAGTGTAATAGTGGCGCCGAAAATCATAATTTCGTATCACATTCAGGACATTATTGCATATTAAACATCGCGCAGCATTATCAAATGGTGTAACAAAAATAGGCCTGCTTCCATGAAGGGTTAAATAACGTCGGAGCAGAAGACCGTGAACATGTAGCCAGCCTCTTCTAAACAATGTCCATACACAGGTAACTAACTAACGAGCCTATACTGATCAGCCCCCGAGCTAACACGTTGCTCCGCTCTCCCCGCCACGCCCTCGCGCACTATAGTTCATTCGCTGGTGCACTTACCCAATACCCGTTTTAGCGTGTCGTGAAGACCACTGCTCCAGTCTGGAAGTATGAGCAGGTGTGTGAATTTAATGTACCTAATAACTCAAATATCAAAACCACTGCAGAGCAAGTAAATATTAGGGTAAGTGCGCCATATTTCGGATACCATTTTTATTTTGGGGTATTCTACATGTTATAGTACATCAATAGACACGAAATTCTGAAACAACGTTCTTTATTCATATTAGCTTACAGTCCCTTAGTCAAAAATGTCTTATAAAGTAAGTTCACATAAGACAATGAAAACCATTAAAGAGTATTTGGATTAGGTTACAAAAATGGTGCCTAGGAACAAGTGAAGGTCGTGGCCTTGGCTTAACAGAATTTGTAATACTCCTGTTCTAAGAGTTATATTTCAAGAACAACAGTGTTATATGTAGTCATTCTACGAATTATACAAGAACGTCTACTGCAGTTGCTGTGTAAATAAAGGTAACCTTGTTACAATTATATTTCAGTAGTAATTCAATAAAGTTATATCAGCGTTAGGGCTGAGGTTAGCGAAAATATAAGCCAGTTGTCGATTAAACAACTGCGCATCAATATTCACATAAAATCAACAGTTTTGCTCTTCTATGGCGGCCACAGGCCTACCAAAACAAGATGCTGATAAAAGCAATGTGAACAACCCAATAATGTATAACTCAGCTCCCAGTTATTCAGCTATAACCCAAACGGGACCCAATAAAGAACAAGCCATAATAATCGAAGCCCACGACGGCATAACACTTAAAGAATACGTAACAGCAATAGGTTAACTAACTAACCCCAGCAACATTCGATTTGTATCTCGAATATCGAACTCCAGAATCTGTATCTACCTCGCCAATAAAAAACTAGTAGATGAACTGGTATCTAAACACCCAAAAGTAAAGGTGAACAACTTGTACTTGGAAATTAGGCCGCTTCTCACTAAAAATAAAAGAGTGATACTCTCTAATGTGTGTCCTGTTATTCCCAATCATGTTATCGAAGAACACCTTCTGGCCCATGGAATTAAGCCTGTGTCATCTATATCATATATCAGTGCGGGAATAACTATCCCTGGATATACACACATCATGAGCTTTCGCCGACAAATGTATGTAAAACCTGATGACTTTGCCAAGTTACCTGAAATCTTACAGATAAATCATGAGGATACATCCTATTGGATATACCTTTCTTCCGATGTTCCTACCTGTTTTTCATGTAAAATGGAAGGACATTTGGCTAAACAGTGCAAGTCGTCAGATGAAATAAATGATAAGATGGTAAGCTGCTCATCTGAAAGAGATAGTAGACACACCCCAGTCATGCCAGTAAATGACAAAACTAAAGACAACGCAGAAATAATTAAAACTGACACAGGAAGCACAGAAAACGTGTCACAAGAAACTGTTTCTATAAAAGAAAATGGCACCTCCCAGTCTGAACCTCCTTCGACACCATTGCCACAACTTAACACAGAATTGAACTTCCCTACTTTAGGGCAAAACCTTAAGACAGGAGCCAAAAAGCGACCTATTTCAACATCCAGTACGTATACTGAATCTGCAACCGATGATGACGAAAATCTATCTGACTCATCTATAATGACTTTAGATGAGACAGAAAAAACAGAACCTAACCTAGTAAACAAACATATACACAAAAAGCCAAAAAAGATTGACACCCTTTCGCTCATAAATGACCAGATACCTGTAATAAAAAGTACTATGGAAGAAAGACCGGACGACTACGTTTTAAATTACTTCCAGTTCAAAAGCTTATTTGAAAATACTGTTGGAACATCTGATATAATATCACTTGCGCTTAGCTACACTGATGACTTGAAAGGACTCCTGGATACAGTCAAAAAGCTTCATCCCTTATTTACCAATAGAACAATGAAAAATCGAAACACCCGTATAGGAAAGAAACTGCTTTCCGAAATAAATAGAAACAACACAGTTTCTTAAACATTTTGTTAGTTATGTAGTAGAAGTTTTTGCTAACACCATCTAACTGAAGCCCTATACATAGTAAACCTTAAAAGTAAAAACCATAACATACAATGGAACACAACATATTACAACGGAACATAAATGGATTTCATTCTCAACTGGAACACCTCCAACTCTTAATTAATAAACATAACCCAGTAGTTGTTTGTGCGCAAGAAACAAATTTTAAGCATGATTATGTTGCTCCATTAAGAGGTTACAATGCCTATAATAAAAATCGAGAAGAATATACACATGCCAGTGGTGGAGTAGTCACCTATGTTAAAGAAACACTGCCGCAACGTGCTATCTCGCTCAATACTACTTTAGAGGCTACTGCAGTTTCTGTTCTTTTGACAGTAGAACTATGTATATGTAATATATATCTCCCCAACAGCCACAGTTTAGATCTTGCAAAACTAAATGAACTGGAGCAACAACTACCCCGTCCTTACCTTATTCTCGGAGATTTCAACAGTCACAACACACTATGGGGATGCAGCTCCACCAACTCACGAGGAAAACTCATTGAACAGTTTATAAACGATTTAGATCTAATTCTACTCAATTCACTGGAGCCTACTCATTTCAGTCTAGCTTATGGAACACTCAGCTCCATAGACCTAAGTTTGTGCGCACCAAACATACCAGATTTGTTTGAATACTTCATTTATAAAGAACCTCAAGGAAATAGTGATCACTTTCCTATTATTCTTACTCAACTGAGTGACAGTCCTCAGAAAACCACATTCACGCCAAAATTTAATTTTAAAAAGGCTAATTGGAGTACATTTAAGAGTTTTATAACCAAAGAAATAACCCAGCTGATGCCTGCCACTGAATTTATTCACACTAACATTAATGAAATAATTAAAAACTTCAATGAACTTATTTTAAAATCTGCAAATATTTCTATACCTACAATAGCCCCATACAAGAAAACGGTTCCTTGGTGGAACAGTGAATGCCAAAAAACCATTAATTTTAAGAATAAAGCATATCACCAATACAGACGCCGTCCTACTGAAGAAAATAAGCTTAAATATCTCCAAGCTAGAGCTAAAGCAAGAAAAACTGTTAAACAAAGTAAAAAGGATTCATGGTTGAATTTTGTCGCCTCCTTAAACTATCAAACACCCCAGAAAACAGTGTGGGGAAATATCCAGAAAATTAGAGGCAGGTTTAAATATAACTCAGAAATCGTTTTGAAAGACCCTGACTCAAAAACAACTATCACCAATTCACAGTCAGTAGCTAACATTTTAGCAGATTCATTTGCATCTACATCATCCGATGCTAATTATGAGGACGAATTTAAATCCTTTAAAATGAAAAATGATTCAATACCTGACGAACCTGTAAATGACAGTACCGAAAACTTTGATGAGGCCATCGAATATTATGAATATGAAAATGCCCTCGCATTATGCAAAAGCTCCAGTCCTGGACCAGATAATATACACTGTGATATGCTGAAACAACTATATATATTGTAACGCGAGCGCTGGAACACCCTGTGAACCAGCTGGGAACGGAAGGCAGGGGAGGACCGCGTTAGCCACACCTCCCCCTCGTTTGTCTTGTAGTGGTGACAGGCAGTGGTTGGGAGGAAAAACATCAGTGTGCCGTCTGTTTCTGTCCACCTGGTTCCAGAAATTACGGAATCTGGAACATTCTCCTGGTCACTAGAAACCGGCGATATTCCTATATAAAGAGGGTTACAGACAGACAGGGTAGTCAGTCAGTCAGTTGGTTAGTGTGTGAGTGAGGACAGTTCTTGGTGTAAGAAGGCAGTGTTAGTCAGTGACGTGTTAATGAACGAAAGGGTTGTGCAACGGAAGACTGTACGAACTGTGTATGTGTATCGGAGTTTTTGTAATCGCGAGTACAAGTGAAGTTGTAACGGACGAACTGGTGAATTGTAATTGTTGCAGCACGTAATTCTGTGTAATTGGCAAGAGTTTAACTGTAAGTCGGTGGAAATAAAGAACATTTTTGAGTGGTGTAATTGGACTTTTTATTTCACGAACCCACAAAGTCACAATATCTTCTTCAAATATTCAATCATATCTGGTCTTATAGGTTATTTCCCAATCTTTGGAGTTCGGCAGTTGTGATACCCATACCGAAGCCTAATAAAGACTCACACTACCAAACAACTACAGACCAATATCTCTTACTTGCACAATGTGCAAAGTTCTTGAAAAGATTATAAATAAAAGATTACGTTGGTTTATTGAAAACAGGAAACTTCTTTCTGAATCACAATATGGTTTCAGACAATTCCGTTCCACTACAGACTGTTTAATCACGATTGAGTCTGAAATAAGAGAAGCCTTTCTCCATAATCAACATCGCATACTAGTTAGTCTAGATATACAAAAGGCATGTGATATGACATGGAGAACACGTATACTTCAAATACTACGACAAAATAAAATATCAGGAAATATGTTTTATTTCATTCAGAATTTTCTCCAGCATCGCACCATTAGAGTACGTACAAATGGCACATTATCCAAGGAAGTTAAGTTAGACAATGGAGTACCCCAAGGCTCCGTGCTTAGCGTTACACTTTTCCTGCTGGCAATAAACGACATACTGAACACTATTCATCCCCCTGTAAAAGCGTGCCTATTTGCTGATGATCTGACCTTTTTCTGTAAAGGTAATAACATCTCAACCACCCAAGCTTTACTACAAGACACTGTAACAAGGATACAAATTTGGACATCACAAACAGGATTCAGTTTTTCTCAGCAAAAGTCAAAATGTATTTGCTTTACCTAAAGTTCAATGCATCTTCCAAACCCTACCATCCACCTGTATGGAAAACCCATTGAAACAACCAAACAATTGAAATTATTGGGGCTTATCTTCGACCACAATCTATCATGGAAAACACATATTTCGAACCTAAAGGAAGACCGTTCAAGGCGCCTAAACATATTAAAAACATTATCACACCGCAATTGGGGTGCTGATCAACATGTCCTACAACTGACGTATCAAGCTTTAATCCTAAGCAAACTTGACTATGGAGCTATTGTGTACAACTCTGCAGCACCGGCGATACTTAAGCTACTGGACGTGATTCAAAGTTCTGCTATGAGGATTATATTAGGAGCATATCGTACTAGTCCGGTCTCTAGCCTACTGATAGAAGCCAATCAACCACCGTTAAACACCAGGAGAATACAATTAAGCATAAAATATGGAATCAAAATAGCAGCAAGACCTCATTCGAGTATCCATTCATATGTTTTTCCCAATACAAAAAGCAACAAGACCTGTCATCCAAAAAAGTATTCCTTACCCTTCTATCAACGACTTGCTAACTATTTAAACACTAACAGCATAAAGATCCCTCCCATAATGACCAGGGACTTCCTTGAAGGACCATACTGGAAACTCAAAATTCCCAAGATATATACCGACCTAACATTTCACCAGAAATGGAATACCGCTGCAATTGTTTACCAAACACTATTTTATGAAATGTGCAATAATTTCCCCAATTATCAATTTATTTACACTGATGGATCAAAAACGGATCATGGTACTGGATGTGCAATAACAACTCCTGATAAAATTCTACAGCAGCGGTTACCTGACTATTATTCCACCTACAGTGCTGAACTATACGCCACTTACTTACATACTGACAGCACACCACAACTGCTATGCAATATGCTCTGACTCCCTGAGTACCTTGCAGAGCATGAAGAACTACGCAACAGACAACAAATTAGTTCAGGACACACAGACACTATTCAGTAACATCACCGACGCTGGTAAAGACGTGGTTTTCATTTGGATCCCTTCCCATCAAGGAATAACAGGGAATGAAAGAGCGGACGAAGCTGCTAAAGACGCTACATCATTACGCCAACAAACGAACGTCCAAATTCCATATTCAGATATTATAAATCACGTCTCCAAAACACCAGTACAAAAATAGAAATCTGAATGGAATCAACAACAATCAGGAAAATTACACCAAGTGCGAAAAGGTTCCACCGCTCTTCACCCAACCAAACCGCTTACTAGAAAGGAACAAGTCATTCTCACCCGTCTACGAATTGGTCACTCCAGCCTCACTCATTCATATCTTCTCTCAAGACAGCCGCAGCCTACGTGTAAAGAATGTAATGAAAGCCTTACAATTTACCACCTTCTCATAGAATGCAATGAATACGAAAGAAACAGAAAACAACACGGAATCCCACAGGACATCTCCATACTGCTAAACAGTTTCAAATTACGACGCAATCTATTTAATTACCTAAAGGATATAGACATTTGGAAATTAATATAAATTATGTGCAATATACTTGAATCAATTGTATTTCATAATCTACGTAATGGTGTTAAAGTAATGAAATTTTTGTTTTGCACAATAGTGTTGTTAACTTATATTTTTTCTTGTCTTTGTTTTCAGTTATCTGTATTTAATGTAAATTGTTTTCATAATTAATGTTATTAATGTGTATATTTTATGTTTGATTGTAACCCTGTATTTTGAATGTAAATTTTTATATATGTTACTAATTGTATTATTTTGTAAAAATGGTCGCGATATGACCCAGGAAGTTAAAGCGACCTTAAATAAATTAAAAAAAAATGGTGCCTAATTTCGGATACTTTTGTGGAGTACGATAAGCCAGTTTAGAGTGTCTATTCATAAAATCCCTGAGACTTTTTTCTTTTCAGCCATACCGCAACTCCATGCAAATGGATGTTTACATTGTTGATCAAAGCTAGCTGGAATGCCATTCGGCTAATGTCTTTCTTTCCAAGTCCAAAATAGCGATCAGCCATAACCGTACGGTATGCAGCCATTTCGGTTTCCAGCTTCTCACCAAGTGCGTAGTCAATAAACTGTCATCTTTCTGTTTGTGGTTTACATAATCCTCTAGTGTAGAGCGAGGTACGCCATACCACTTGGAAGCTTTTAAAAATTCCATTTTCTTCTCCTTGACGTCCTTTACTGCTTCTCTCTGGTGCCAACTGATGAACAAAAAGTCTTTTAGGTCGGCAAAATATTGTTCATTCCTAATTTCAGATATCGAAATTACTATGCCCTGTGATATCCGAAATTAAGAATTCCGCCATTTTTGGATAATTAACAGCTTGGATAAAACGAGATAAGTAAATTCAAATGTTAATTGTTAACTCATATACTAACGTATTACAGGCAGTAATTACGTGATTTAGGATCTAACCTTAAACTCAAGAAATCGCTCTGAAAAATGGTCTTCAAACACTCTGATCGTGAACAAAACCACTTACGAATGCTACTTCACCGCAAGTAACGGCATAATGACTAGAGCATCACTGTGTTCACCTCGTACTTCCTCCTACTTGTTCATATGATTTCCGAGGGAGTGCATTAAGCTCACAGAACAGAAAATCTACCATCCGAAATTGGGCAACTATCCGAAATATGGTGCCCTTAGCCTACTGGCAATGAGCAGTAAAATTGCTGACACGGTAAAACCGTCAATATTATCCATGTTAAAGACATGTTAAATGCAATAATATTTGTTAACACTTTTCTTTGGAAATTTCAAAAAACTAGGAATAAAAATGTAAATCTTTAGCCGATAAATGGGAGCGTTTTTGTATGGGTTTATTTGTATTTCATCTATTCCGCTGGGTGTTTAACAATCAAAAAACAAGATGTGAATGTCTTCCATTTCCTCGCATTCTTAAGTGCATCTTCTAGTGACTTAGCTCGACTAAACAACTACTCATTCGACTTACAGGAACACTAGTAACCAGATTGGTACTTATTTCATTAAATATCAAAGTTATTCTCATAGTGCTAAGAATATTAATTTGCACACAATACCTATACGGCTTGCCGTTTTCACTCACCCTGCATAAACTGAATCACACAGTTGGGGAAAAATGCGTATCCCTCTGACATGAATTTAAAATAAATTTAACAGTTTCTGATCGACCCAAATGTGGGTATTTATTCTTAGATCTTTGCTAGATGAATACTCTTCAGGTGCTTTCGTCCATTTTTCATAGCACCTAGTTCTCCATAAGTCGCGTACAGCAACCAAAATTTCGTTAATTATACGCAAATTAAGTCACCTGGTATTACCAAGAAACCGTAGAACATAACAAGAGCCCCACTGAGTATGATTAATTTTTGCCGAAAATTCAAACAAAATGTAAACCAATGTGCATTGTGTACGTAATAGTAAATAACTACCTAAATTATGCATGCAGTAGCTTTTGTCTAAGGATCAGAGGAATTCTGATCAGAGGAATAATAAAGACGCAGGTGTGTGAATGAACGAGCAAATGCAAATACTACATGTGGTACTCATACAACAGAATAAAACATTGCCATAAAATGTTCATATATTTCAAACTCTACTTGACTAGCCGTACATATGGCAGAGATTTGAAAGTGAAAGAGATCTGAACAGATCAGGTTTTGCACTCGGGGTACGAACTGCAGACCTACAGCTTTCCTATCTTCACTATTAACGCGTACGCTTCCAGCATTCTCATACTAATCCCGAAGCACGAGTCTAAGCATCACAAAATCGGTTGCATGAGCTGCCGGTGTTTTAAAACGATGCTTCTGGTCTCTAAGTTAAAATGAATAGTTAAATATTTTCTCTTAGAGCTTCAACGAAAAATGAGTATCTCGGCCATATAAAGTTATAAGTTTCCGTAAATACAAAACCATAAAGAGCACAAAATTTATGTATTTTGATTCTGATTCCCTATATGAAACTCGTTAGTCACATTATCAGAAAAGCATTACAATTGTTAAAATTATTGATTGTGATACTGCATCTCATTAATATCATTTTAAAATCTCCACTGACCATAACTTTCTCAACATTTGGTGAACTCTAGCTGCCTATATAATTTTACTATTGTTAACTCCTATACTAAAAATTGGCAAACGCTTTCGATTAAAAAATGTCTCTAAATTTACAAATGTGCCTGCAATGATCGTATAGATAAAAGTTCAACTTTGGTTTTGAGTTTGCCAAATGGGAAGGAAATTACAGGAATGTCGGGACTATGATGAATAGCAAACATCGGGTGAAACTGTCAAAAGCCGTCATCTGTTCGGACCGAACTAAGAAGAGACCAACTACGGCACCTCTAAATCTCCTTCAGTGAAGTATATTTCTTCTGTTATTCAGATATACCTGTGTACAGACTATTTAGAACCACTTGTCTGTTTTTTGCAGGATCGAATTCAACACATGCCGCAAAATTCACGTGATCCAAGAAAAGGTTGAGCACCTTCTTAAGCGTATGGCTTAGAGCCTTAGAAGGCTGCGCTAAGTTATAACTTCGTTTCGTAACACAATCGATCTGTTGCTGGTAACTTGCTCTATGCACTTTTCCAGTAATCACTTAAAGTCCATTTCCAGCAGCCCCAGTATTTAAATTCACACTTTCAACAGAGATTCCCATACCCGTATCGTTTTTCAAGCTTTTTTCATGCAACAAGGGTAAAAGCAGGAACCTCGGACATTAGTATTTTTATAAACTTGGCCAAACCACGTACATCTGAAATATAAATAAATGTTCAAAATTTTTATCTCAGTTTCTATTCTGTGTTTCCTTTTGCGGTGAAAATCGTAAACCTTTAGGGCACATGATGCCTGCCACAGCCCGCTGCTAAATGTAAATTAGGTGAAAACGTAACCCATTGCGAAATAGCCCAAAGTGGGCCTGAGCCTTCCAACCCGACTACCGGCCTCACGCCCACATACGCAAGGCAGAGGTGGGCGATAATTCAACCGACACGCGGACATATGGTCAGCATCTCGGCACCCCCGCCGGAATGTTCGCTTTCTAGACCGGGGTTCGCTACCTAGCGCAGCTCCTCAACTTCCTCAGGATATTGAGTGGACACCGGTCCTATACCCGGGACTTAAAATCGGCACCCCTCAAGAGTGGGATTGAACCCGGGCGCATTCCGTGCGCAGAGAACCAAAGGAATAGCGCTCCAGACCACTACGCCGCACCGCAATAAGATTAAGTGAATCCGTAACAAAATACTTTCAAACATTCGATGAAAAGAACCGCGCAAATACAGCTTAGAAATTTAACATTCAACATCTACCTCGCTTGCTCTCTCTCTCTCTCTCTCTCTCTCTCTCTCTCTCTCTCTCTCTCTCTCTCTCTCTCTCTCTCTCTCTCTCTCTCTCTCTCTCTCTCTCTCTCTCTCTCTCTCTCTCTCTCTCTCTCCCCCTAGAATTAATGTATGAATGTATTTTAAGGACTTACTATGAGCTTCCCTCGCGCATGCATTTGGGGAGGTGGACGATGTTATCTTCATGACATGAAAATCTTCAATCAGCAAGATCCGTAATCATCGGGACATGATTAATGGTACAGTTGGTAAGTGCAATCTTTTTAACAAATATGTTTAGACGCTAGAGATCACGTAGGGAATACTTCCTTGTAAGTAAATTAACGACAGCGCATTTTGAATTCCTTTATTCCCGACCATCTATTAATGCAATAGCCTATGCAATTGTAAAAGCTACGTCAGTATCCTACGATGTTCCCCACAATCACTTATTCAGAACCGATTTTGACCAAGCTTCTTTTTATTCCAGATAATATATACAATTTTATCGTAAACATATCAATAATATTATATTACTTATTTAATTTACAGGTCAATTTTACTATAATCAATTTAATATTAACTAGATATTGAGCTGCATTCAATTACACCTTTTATTGGATTATGCTATTATTTATAAAACAATGAAGAGAAGTGGCCGTTATTAAATTATCTCCAGAAAAATACTGCACAAACTTTAATGCTTATGCTTCAATTAAGTTACTTCTCAATTCTCACAACTTAGCATCTTTCAGAATTGAGAAGTAACGTTAATTCAGTAGGACTGCCGCTCTCGTACAATTACGGGACTTTGGCCTCGTTCGAGGGATAAGATGCTCATATCCCACTGGTTTAATAATTATTTAAAAGCCGCATGACATATTTAAAACATTCTTGTACTCATCATTGGACTACAACAATTTCAACAAAGGAACAGAAAAGATCGATGAAACGATACAAATATTAAATATCCCTCTCTCCGCATGGCATATAAGAGGTTGGCTTCTTTTGGGTTCCGAAATAAAATTATTCCAGTTCGGCACACCTGCTTCAAAAATTGTCCCACTCGCACACTGTATACAGGAGTCTACGTAAAGAACAACGTCCCATCTAACCGGCGTTCCAAACTGGAAATTAGGCAAGCCAAGAACTAAACTCTAGGAGTAGACTGATTTTCATAGCAAGCTACCAACTTTTCTAACAGGCAAACCATTAAGATACGAAAAGCACCATATTCAAAGTTAAGTTGGGAGAGCTGTAACCTATATCACATCATCTTCAAAAGATCGATTTGGTAACTCAAGTTTTTTTGTAAAAATTTACTATTGCTCCAAGACTTTTCTCAACGTTAGCAAGCACTACGAACAAAACAGTGACAAGAATAAGGTGTTCTTGAGAAATTAAAGTTTTCAGCCAGACAAATCCGACTGCTGTACAGCAATTCCTCTTACAATAGATTCATGCAATAATAATGCCATTAGGTAATAAAATGCAAACGGTATGTTCCCTCATCGCAGTTATATTTCCAACGATATATTTGTTTTACTCAAGAGTAGATTCTTCAACCAAATGTCGGTCTGGTTGGCTCAGTTAGGAGCTCGCCTACTAATCCCAAAGTCGCGGGTTGAAATTCAACCCAGACCGATGATTTTAAGTGTGCTTAAAAGAGCGACAGACCCATGTCAGTAGATTTATTGCCTTGTATAAAAAAAAAAAACCGAGGAACATTCCGGCACATCGGTGGATGCATACATATTACCTTTACGTCCTACAGCGTTGTCATATCGAGCAGTGAAATGAGTGAAATGATGCTCAATTGAGCCCAGGATCCATAGAGCTTAATTATTTTTCGGGATAAAGGAAAACTCTGGAAAATACTTTATCCAGATAACTCGTCATGACCAAGTTTGGAACTCGGGACCTCTTGAACGTCAGGCAGACACGCTACCTCCTACCATATAGAGGCGAGCGTGGCGCTGATGTGATTCTGTCAACTGACAAATGAAATATTTATTTTAATAAATACTAAAAAGTCGAGATATCAATACAAAAGATAGTTCTGTCCTGTTCATTCTTGAACTCACACTTAAGTATAGAGAAGAAAACGTCTCTAGTTCAAACATTAGATGTTTGGAAGCTCAACAACTGTAAACGCATTCATTGTGTACGGAAATTTCTGATTAAAACCACTACTGTAACACGTCTAAACGTAATCTCTTCTAAATCAGTAACTCTGCTATAGGCTTTGAAAATGACAGAACGCGCAAGAATGATCAGATCTATTTCCCGTCTCGCGCCGCGTTCAAATCTCCGGCAGCCTGCAGAAGATTCGATTCTTCTCTCACTTCGCGGAGTTCCCATCATCTTTCGCCTTGAATGGCCAGTAAACCGTGAGCCGGCAGTCTCCGGACATGCCAGGCATAGTTTTCCAAACCTTGCGGCAATCAGTGGAACAAGTCGCTGCGATTCCTCTTCATAACCAGATCGTGAGCCAGAAGTGATCTTGCGCCTGGATGTTCTTAGGGTGCTAGTGTCAGATATTTTCCAAAGACCTTCATTTCCCACTCATTTAAAGACCCCGTTCTTTTGGAAACATTACTACAGAAACGTTATCGAGCAGGATCTGCATCTCTTTGGCATAAATACAGACAATATTAATAATAATATTAATAATAATAATATTAATAATAATATTAATAATAATATTAATAATAATATTAATAATAATATTAATAATAATATTAATAATAATATTAATAATAATATCTTTAATAATATCCAATAATATCTTTAATAGGTGTGCCTTTATGCACTGGAAACCTCCATAACATGCACGTAAATACTAAAATTAGGCAAGTGAGTCAACCTTGTATATACTTTTCTCCACTTTAATGGCACTCCACTTTCTGAAATACTTCTTTTTATTCTATATAATGCACGTAAATATTCATTATAAAAGGCATCAAGACATTCCAAAAAACAAATAAAAATTACAATTTTATGTCTTCCCCATGAATAAAATCAGAACATATTAATGTTTTAGCTGATCAAAATTTGCCGAAACTGCCGTAAGATATATTTCTCCCTCGCTTTTACCTATTGCATACATGGGGCGGAGGGGGGGGGGCGGGACAGGGGCCTAAAAACACCCCTGAATTGAAGTATCCAAAGCTTCAACTGGAGAAAGATTTGAACCTGGGGGAATATTTTCAAAATGCAATTTCCAAAACAATTAATGATTGAATACTTTAAAATGCTTCCCTTTGTGTGTAAATTAGTAGGTTACGTTTTTATACATCTTAAAGAGATACTACACAAATTTAAACAAGAGTAATATTAAACAGCAGTACAATCACTAGACTTGAGTTCACTTTCAAGACCACCTTAAACCACCACCATACCTAGAGGGAACGGCTTCGACCACACAAGATTGATTCAATGGCATATTTCATAACTACCGTATTCGTAAATCAATATGAAGATAAAATAACGAAACAAATATATTTATACAATATACCTACAGGAAAACATGCATGCATTAGTTTTTGCTAGCTGCTGGAATTTTATTAACAAAATAATTATTTGCAACATAAAATGCCATTTAAATTGTTGGTCAATTATTAACTCGATTCGCGTAACAAGCGGACATACTTTCCTACAACATAATGAATATGTGTTTCTTTTAAAATCCTGCCCTTAATCACAAAACCTTAACAGAACGGGCATTTCATCACCTTAAATCTACTAATGCCTGTACGTAGCCAAGCACCGAAAGGCGTATAGAGCAGTTGGCGAATGATTTAACTCCACGGAGTACTGCTAGAGTATATACAGATGAATATGTGCTGTTGCCAGAAATGTACCTTAACATAACAGCATGCAGCCCTTTACCTCTTTGCAGTGTGGAGAAAGTATTGTGTTCCATCTACAAATTCTATACCAAGATTTCACAGGCAATACATAAGTTGACACTATGCATTGAAAAAATGGAATAAGGTACGTGTGGGCACAGTAAATCAAAACACTGGTAAATACCGAACTTGGTATTCAGTGTCTTCCAAGGATTATACAAAGATTTATAAATATTCACTAGACGCAAAAAGTATAGGCAGGAGGAGTACCATAAAAGGATAGGGTAAACCAACATCCCTTTTTCTCATAAATATCTCGCTTATTCCAGGGCACCTAATTTTTCTGATGTCATCAGATCCCTCTGTATCACCACACGGTCTCGCCCGTATATGGTAGCATGTCTGCTTCACGTTCAAGAGGTCCCGAGTTCGAATCTCGGTCAGGGTGAGATACCTGGATAAGGCTTTTCCGGAGTTTTCCCTTATCCTTAAAGACGAATGTTGGGTAACTAAGCTCAATGGACCCCGGACGCATTGAGCATCATTTCACCCATCTCATTCATCGTCCGATATGACTAAATGTTGGACAACGTAAATTACACACACACCACACGGTCTCACACATTGGCAACATACAGGACAATTTTTCTTCTGCAAGTTTCGCATTGTAATAGATAGTACTTTACGTATGAACCGAATCAGTTCGAATTCGTTGTGTGGAACAGCCTCTTTGGATTAATAGTAAAGCCTGACAGAACAAATAATCCAGCGACTTCCCCTAAAAATTGTGTTTGAGGTATGATTTCTCACCTACATATTTCGTGTATGTTGAAAGCATGAACGCATTAAGCTTCGCAGTACAATACCGCTGTGTATGACATTCCCGCTGAACTTTAAGGAAAGCTTCAGATAATATTCCTAGTGCCTATTCCGTTTGAGACGATTTCGCAGAAATACAAATCCCTGGAGTAAGAAAAGGGATAATAAACGTACTAATATCAGTGGCGCTAAATGGGCGCACGAAATAAATAAATAAAATAAATAAGTAAATAAATAAATAAATAATACCCACGCAGCTGCTATTGTACAAAGGTTTACAACTTCAAAGCAACGTTTGTATCTTCCTACCTGCATTAAATAATTACTAGGGGTGGTGATTTTTCGCAAATGCGATATAGCGCGATAAAGTGCGAAATTGACTCAAAATGTTTTATAAACGCGAAATCAAAGATTTTCCCAAATAATTATTTTGTTCCAATGGTCTTTCTTCTGGAAACTTTAACTGAAGAGTCTGTAAAACCTTAGCATGTTTAGAACGACCCTTCCCGCTAAATTAGCCTATTATTACACCATTGCTCATATGAGTATGTTTGGTACCTGAAGCTAGTTCAGTTGTTTCACAAAAGATATCCCACTCACCACGGGCCATGGCTCTCGAAATCTTCAAAACCCAGTTGACGGAAAATTTCAATCCTTGTCTCTGAAAGGCAATAGCAATCCTAATTTTAAGGAAGTGATAAACACGTGTTAATTGCAGATGGAGTTCTCAGTAGCCAATGTTCCGATTTTCATTGTTTTGTACGGTTTCACGCGCAACTTCCCTTCATTCTATGCGTAGGTCACGTCAGTGAGTGCAAAGACGGTGAGAGCGAAAATATCAAACAGCGGGCAGAGGCGGAAAATGTGACAAATATCTTTCTCCAAGACGTTGGTAAACTTTAGTCCTGTCACTGCTGGCAGAGTAACTTCAATAAATTATACGATTTTAAGTGAAAGTAAAAGTAAGATCCCATTTTTTCGTGATATTAAAATGCATAGTTTTGTTGAGGGATATGAATATTTTCAGTCACAACTGATACAAACAATGCAGAATAATAAAGATGTAGACAGCCTGGAAATGCTGTTGGCTGTTAAGCTCTATTACCCAGAGTTTGCCCGAGCAGCTCTGCAATGTGTGTGTTTGGGATCCTACCGAAAGTGTAGATGCTGAAATATTATGGTCATAATATTTCAGTAAATATAATTTGATTGTGAGTGACAGGAGGACTCAAATGACAGAACAGTGTTGATATATGTCCAATGATTTCATTCAACAGGATTACTGAATCATAAACTAGGCTAATATTGTGCATTTTCTTTTTATTGTGTTTAGTTTTACATCAGTATGGAGTTATCTTTTTTGTGTTATATAGTATGCTTTAGTCTGTATCCGATTGATCTATATTTCTGTGAATTACCTTAACCTACATTAATGTGAAATATACGACACTTTATGCACTTTTAATTCACCGTCATTAATAACCCTCCATAAATGTGTTTTAAATTTCATATAAATAATATTAATATTCATCATTTAACAAAATTAACTCGAACTTTCTTCAAAATGCTATAAAACGCTAAATTGCAAATGTATAAATGCTACAAAATGCTAAATGTAAAAATCAAAATGCTAAACTTCTGATTTCAATGTGCTAAATATCACTACCCCTAGTAAATTAAATGTGTAGCAAAGCACCAACATGTGAAGATGCAAACGCCCTTTTTGCCCAACCACGTGAATAATATCGGCAGTGAAGGCACGCACCCCAGGAAATGGAGAGGAGAGCGTAGTTACGACAGAAGAATGCAGCCAAGAAGAGGAGGGAGATAGCGCTGGTTTCCATGACAACCATCTCAGCAGCTTGGCGCCGAAAATTCGATGACCCAATTTCAACCTACGACCTTGTGACCAAGTCTTAGCTTAACCTGAGAACAAAATCACCTGCTGCTCCCAAATCGCAGTGTGGGTGCCTCGCACGAGGTATTTTCCCCTTCCTACATACTAGCTTTGGGAGGTGAACATCGGGCAACATCATGACGTCACATTCTTTCTAGCGCACCATATATCAAACTGCAGGGAAATTTTTAAAACCGAGACGTTCACTTTTGAAGAATCTGATAAATAACATATTTCATACTCAAACCCAACAATTTCAGAGTGGTACGAGATTTTCTAGAATACCCTCTTTCCTATTCTGAACTACACCTTAATGAGAAATATTTTCTTTATATTTTTATTTTCTCCCGACTTTGATTAAACTATCTGATTTTGAGGCATAGACTTGTCTAATGATACAATCTTGAAACATTTTGAATTTTCTCTGAACGGCACTAATTTTACCCATATTATTTAATTATAATTGGGAAAGTGGTAGGTTAAAACTTATGCCAGGAAAACGTAGAACTCATTCAAATGCGCATTCCCATGCAATATGTTTTTCTGGTAGCCTAAGCCGTTTCTGAGATTTTCGCAGCTGAACTTTCCACCATGATAAGCAATAAGCTTTCAAATGCTACTTTGGTTTACCAGTTTGTGAAGAACATGCAATGTCAAATATAAACGTGCACAAATGTGTACTAAAATCATTTCTCCCAATATGCAAGTATCATGACTTCCAAAAAGTTAATACAAAACAAGTTTATGCGCAATCTGTATAACCGATGTGAAAATACACAATACTACAGAAAATGCTGTGCTTGTAACTCAATATGTGTCTTTCCTTCATACCGCACTCACAAACGCTTACTTCATATTCCAACTTAATTACCATGGCAGTAAATTAATTTTAAGACAAAACTATGGTGCGCTATAACCACTTTCTTTTCCCGAAATACTCATTTTATACTATTCTACAATTATCCAAAACAAATACGTAATTTTCTTTGTTTTTCTTTATCACAAATGCTCGCCATAGAATGTTTCGAGACTCCTTTTTGCAGAGACACGAGCACAAAACAACTGTTTTAAAGTAAGTTTGTATTAAGCAGCCCTTGATAACTTTTAGCATGTGCTCAAGAGAAACAAATATTTCAAAACGTAACCACTAATATTGGAGAAATTCAAACAGCGAAGGTTAGGGACAAGCGTATACGAAACAAATTTGTTTTTCTTTATGTTTCTATTATCATCATCATCATCACTACTATTCTGACGTTCATGACCTTTATATCCCCTTTTAAGTCCTTTGTATAATCAGATTGCTCCTCTGTTATGCTATGTAAATACTGTTTCCGTATTTTACTGAAGGTCGTCTAGGCGAAGAATGGGTTCTACCTGAGCACTGTTCATTCAGTGTCTCCTACAAAAAGGTAATACGCAATAATAAATCGGGCCTATCTGAAGCTCATGGGAAGTCTGTGCCTCAAATTCAGCCGTCCAGGAAGCCCTTTTAACTGTTGTGGTTCACGGCGTTCCAATCTATTTGGACGTGAAAGTCTAATTTTATTAAGAGGCCACCATCAGACTTCTTATTGTTCATGATAAGGGACCAGCTTTACTTCCCTTTCCTTCCAAGGGAAACATGTTAAGGATTCTTCCCCAGCTCGGGAACCAGAGGCTAGCTTGTTACCCCTATACCACGGAGAACGACCCAGAAAACATATGGAGTAAATCCAATTCCTCAGATCAATTTGGAAATGTGACCATCTTGTTTAAACACTTGTCTGTGCACATTAAGTGGTTAAGTGCACAAAACGTTCAATGACTTGCATTTTTACACTTCAGATGCAACATTGTTTCCACATGCATCCTCCAAAGTACAAGTCAATGCTATCATGACAAGACAACCTATACTGGCAGTTTCTCTGAATGAAGTGACTATTATTAATGGTCTCAGGGCACAGTCGTTCGGTTTTCCCCAATCGAGATAATTTTATTTATTAACATGATCTCTCAATAGCACATCACATTCCTCTGACAACCACAATTTGTGAGACCCCCAGGAACTTGATACATACTGAACAGAACACTTGCGCAGTAATATGTAAGCGCTTAAAAAGCATGGCCCACTTAGCTCCTGGAATACCTAAATCCGATTGGAGTGCGTGTACACACATACACAACGCGCGCGCACGAATTTAGTCACATGCATTTCTAGTTATCTAGAGGGCCACTCAGTGTCTTTTGTATTTAGGGAGGAACCTTAAAGAGTGAAAAGTCTACATGTCGAATTTGTTAGTCAAACGCAGTATTTTTTCTATACTAAGTACCTAAGTGGTAGAGTATAAAGTAATAAGAATAACGTAACATTCTGCTACAAATTTCCTAGTGCAATTTTCGAACACACTGAACCCACCTCAGTAAAATGTATCTGCTTTACATCAGCACTCCAAGAAAGCGTAAATAATGAACAGAGTTCTGGTCAATAACAAGCCACATTACCTTAAGAGCAGGAATAGTACTACAATTTGGCCGGCCATTCTCTGTCCCTGACATTTCTGGAGAGAGGGAAATGCGCTTTTGCCAGTTCTTTAGCGGGAACTTCAAGCAGAGGAACATACTATTTTAAATATTTCACGCATTTGCATATTTCATGAACCGGTAACCATATTATTAAAATATTGCTGATAATAGGACTTATAAAAATCGGAATTAACGCACAAAATACCAAACAAACTTCACAAGCACCAAAAGCAACTGAAGCCACGTGGTCCATACAAAATTAAACTAGAAACACGGTGTTGGATTCGGAAGCCACGCCTAGCTGCAACAATGCTGACAGTTTTAACTTCCTGGCCACGTAACCGGATGTAGAGACTCCCAATACTACCAACAGAAACAGTAAGCATAAAAGGTGTGAAAGAAATATTCGAATAGAGTGGTGTTGTAATGAATATTTTGCATGATAATGAAATTGCACGTTGGATTTCAATGTTTTAAAGATAAAATAGTCCTATATTTTCATTCTAAAGGTAATTATGAGGATATGCTTTTAATTACTCATTACTGTAGGTTAAGTTGGTACTATTAACCTTCCCCGTCCTGCAATCGCAAAATATCAGGTCCGGAGATCCAACAGACGTACTGTACACTACTGTTTGTAAAAACTGCAACAGCAACAAGCAGTTCCCAGAATGATTCCAAACTTGCCGGATAAAAGATGTGTGCAATCAATAAGGGACTAGGATTACAAAGAGATGGGGGTACACGTAGACTGATGCGTGTTGGTCCGACCAGTTTGCAGCAAGTATTGTAGTTGCAAAGCTGTCAACAAGGTAGAAACGTAAGCGCCAGTAGGCTTCGTTGACGTCAAAGGGAGCCATATAAGTATCTGAGAGAATTCGAAAGGGGCAGAATGATCGGTCGCTAAGAAGCTAGTTTGTCATACCGTGATCTTTCAGCTCGTATAGGCATACTGCTACGATAATTGTATGTATGTGTGGAAGCAGTGGATAGAAAGCTCTATGCAACGAAGAGCAGGTAACATCGTGCTGCTCAAACCGTTACCATGGCTTTATCTTTGTTAATAGAAACCTCTCAGATAACCCACTGATTATTCTTGTAAGAATGAGAGGGGTACTGGCGCGCCTCTCAATCATCCGCTAAGCTCCAATGAACGCATCACTTCAGCCAATGGAATGCGCAGGAATCATAAATAACATGTTATGTCCGTTATCTAGGAGGTTTTTACTAACAAAGATAAAGCCATTGAAACCATTCGAGCAACACAATACTGGACCACGCAAGATGACCAGAGCACAGGACGACCGCCATCTTGTCCATGGCCTGTGTGCACACAGTCTATTTACTTTGGCTTTCACTCTACAGAATGTAATAAGCACGAGAACTGGCGCGCAAAATTGCAGCATGTTTACATCAAGAATCACCTGAACTAATGGTGAGCTCACTGGAGAGCCGAGAGGCAAAATCTGAACTTTTCGGACTAGAGCATCTACAAAATAAGAATGAACATGGGCTGAGCCAATACGGTTATCGTACTGTCTTGCCGTTGCCAGTTGCACGACTAGCAAGCGACAGAGATGGAAGATATATCTGTCTTTGTCTCACCGAATCCACCTAGTAAGTATAATACAGATGCTGAGATGTACAGTGATACAGATGCTGACTGAAGTTCGCTTAATATTTCAGTGTCTGCGAGAAAATATACGATGATTATCGCATAATTTGAACCTAAAACCTTGAACTGGAGAACAATTTGCCTACGTAGCTATCGTTCGTATGCACACAAAACAAAATGACTCAAATTAGATGTGTTCAACGAAAGAAGATGTTTACTACAGTGAAACAAAAGTGACATTTCAACGATTTGTGAATATAGTTTCTATATTAATGATGCCATATTTGTATACTGCCTGTAAAGTACTTAAAACCATTTGTATCATTAAAATACTCAAATACGGAAACTATGAATGTATTTATGAAGCATGTTGACATCAACTAATGTGCATTGTGCGCAGAAATTTTAGTCTTACAGCCACAATATCCCTCCTTTCAAGCAGAAATTTGCGACAATTATTGGTTCTTCTATATTTGAATCGAAAAGATTAAAGAATATTATGCATAGAAGATACAGAATCAGTATATTCTATTCCCCCCCCTCATTAAATTGGTCAGCCTTTTGGCAGCTGGATATTCCACCCTTGTCATAAATCAAATTTTTCTACGTAAACCCCACTTTTGAAAATCGTCTAAGGTGGTAGCACTTTTTTTTAGCTGCTCGAGGTTTCCCTGGAGATCTAAATATGGAAACTTCTAATTTAATGAACTGTTTGCCTTCTTTAACGATGTTCGTCACAGAATAAGCACTCACGTGACACGGCGCACCAGCACTAGGCTTGCTAAGCGGTATATTTACTAACTTTGAAAATTACGTGCGCACACTTAAAAGATCACTTTACTGAATGCAGTGTACAAACACAAAATGCAACTGTAGCATAGCACGGTGTGCTTTTCTTCACTCATAGTGATTCTATTCTTTCTAGTCAGGCGCCTTATCTTTCCATATCTCCGAAACCAGATGTGCTACAAACATGGGGTTTGGACAGTAATCCTCAGAAAAAATAGCTCTGTAACATAGGAAGAATAAAATAATTCTGTAATTAGTATCTTTGGAGTGCGCAAAGAAATTGGCCATATGGTTCAGCAAAGCGAGCCAGTATGCCTGCGTAACTGTAAACCGTTGCATGCACCGCACTGGCTAGTAGCGATAGATCAGCCACGCCTAGCCCCGCCTTATGTACATTCCTATTTTGTAGCTACCTTAGTTCCGCCTCAACCTGTCCTACAGTGTTGGCCCCGTAAGTGCACCTTTGATGGTACCGTGGTAAGCGCAACATGAAGGCCTACACTTGTGAGTGAAATTGCCGGAGAAACACCACATATGATGATTTGGGACGCCTTTGGTTAAAACAATCGATTTCACCCCCTCCCCTACGAATTAACACTTTGAACAACCGGAATATTCTAAGAGCCCGAGATACTTTCCCTGCTCCAGGCATCTCCAAAGGTCACATTTTAGCAGGACAATGCTCGGGCGCATATTCCAAAGCATGTACAACCTTCTTCAAAGAAAGACAGAGGCCTTCTTGACCTGCACATCCGCCTAACATGTCGCCCACCAGACATGTCTGGGATATAGTTGGTCGAGAACGTGTTCATCAGCATCCTCGGTAACCAGTGTCAAGGATCCGTGGGCTTGAATGCAACCTGCGTGGAGGGAGATCCCCTAGGAGCATACTCAGAATCCTTCCGATGTAAATGTCATGGCGTACAGCAGTGCTAATTGCAGCTAGTTTAGGCTGTACCAGATGTTAATATTCGGGCACAGATGGTGTACACATTTCATGGGTTAATCATTTATTGCCCTGTATCCAATATGTCGTATTAAATTCATTGCATTCATACCATTTCCTACCTGATGCTGCAAAATTCAAAAGCAGTAGTGTCTAAAGCTTATAGTACCTCCAGGCTTAAAGTAGGGACGCCCATAAGCACTGCGTTTTCTATCACTCCGCTAACGAACACGTGGTTGAAGCTATCTTACGTCCGCTGTTTACATCTTTTATCGCCACCGTTGTAACTTTTACTGCAGCAGTGCAGTATTAGAAAAACACTCAGCTTATATTTACTAAATAAACTAAATCAAGTAGTAAAAGAAGCTGCTAAAGAAAAATTCCAACATATAATTTTGAGTTACAACTTACTTAGATCTGCGTTAATATCCCCCATTAAAACCCCTTATCACTGTCAATATGCAAAACGATGAGCCGCTTACACATTTTTGCCAATTGGGTTATTTAAAACTTTGTGAAGCACAGAAAAAAAAGTTCATCTTTCTTTGACTCTACAGTTGTACCTCTCCAAGCCTTTGAAGTGACATGTCTCTCATTTATCCAGGTTCAGCTCAGTAATAGGTGCGCTCATCTACACCAAAATGTCTAGGAGATCTCTCTCCACACCTCAGTACCTTCCCGGTCAATTATCACGTTAATTTTGTTTGTCTGAAAATCGAAACCCATGTCTTTCAGCCAAGCGTGGAACGTAGTTTTCTTCAAATTTGGAAGATCTGCGTCGCTATTCACTACATCTATAATAGGAGGCTTGGTGTTTAAAAAGAAATTATGCACTTTAAAAACGAATAGCAGCAAAATCATCCAAGTACCGTAAAACACTACATCAACTTTGCCTTTTCTTTGTAGGAGATTTTACAGTTCCTGTTTAACTTTGGTTCTCATGACTGTAACAGGGTTCACAGACAAGGTGTAACACCCTTGAACGAAAAAGTTACATATTTAATACAACAGCCTTTTCACCACCTTTTAGAGGCTTGTGCTTCGGTACCGCTACTCTGAGGAAGGGACCACTCCGTCTAGTCACTCGCGCGTACACGCAAAACAGGAGAAATTAATGGCACTGCAGTAAACGCAATGGGGAAGTACCGAATACCACGTCACAATAAATGGAAGTAAAATATTTAAGCTCATGTTTATATAGTCAAATATCAGTTGCCTCCATTTAATTGACTGAAACCAAATCAGGTGAAATAGGAAGAATGCTCCAGTAACTCTTCAAAACGCTCTGGTTGATACCATCATTGCCGCCATGGATTTGTGAATGATGTATACCCCTGTGTTCCCTCAGATATGCATTTTTGATGCGCGCAAAATGTCCGTAATATCGCAAAAATAAAACAACTAGAATATTCGAGGCATTAAAATAGCAACTAAGTACGCAATATACTTTGTATAACGCTGGTTAATTCTTTCATCTGGAAAGAGGAAATGACAATCAAAAATTAAATTGTTCACATTGACTAAAACTACTGTTTTAACAAGACAAGTTATTTGTGGCGCATTTTGGTTAGTACAACATAATATCACGGCATGCATATATATATATATATATATATATATATATATATATATATATATATATATTATATACTGTGTAGATACCGTTGCCGACTCAACAGTAGAATTCGTTTTACCTTGGGTATATCTCCAGCTGTTTCGGGCTGTTTTGTAACATTTTCGAAAGTACTTCTTATATAAAGTCAACCATTCCTATGATAAACACACCTAAACCTTGTGTGATAATGCAAAATATATTTACAATCTCTGAAAGGTGGTAGGTCTGCTGACTAAGCGGTAGTTCTAGCTGCCAATCCTCCTACTCTCCACAGCGCCTGGAAATCTAGTATGGGGATGTAAATGTTTCAACATATAAAATGAAATGGTCTCATGATAGAACGATAATGCCGGTTTGTAATCCCAAACGAACCACAGGGTTTTCAGATTTACTTATTCTTCACCAGTTTCCTAGGCACGAATACTTGTAATCTGCTTTCCAAATTATAAGTAAAGCCCAAAATCAGTAGATTCAGGATTTGTATGTAAAATGCATGTACTTATTATACACTTAAAAATAAATAAATAAATTCTTAAGTATACTTAAAAGTATACCTAAATGGTATGTTTTGTATGTCACTTTTCCAGACCACTTTAGCAGTATTTGATAATGCAGATAAATGTATCATCCGAGAGAAAATGCATATTTTAAATTGTAAATAAAAACGTGCATATTTTACTCTTTAATGCGGCACTAAACTATAATTTTCTCCGTTAGATAACATTAATATTACTGTAAGGCGTACAGTATTAGAAGGCATATGAGGCGGAGCTAGGGAGGGCTCGTCAAGAGCGACAGTCGGCGTGCAGCTCGGAACGCACAGCACGACCCTGAGAAACATTACTTTTTTCATGTCGCCAAATTTCCACTAACGTCCGATATGCCTTGGCATATGCAGCAAGAAATTTTGAGGCAACCTGTACAAAGACCATTTTCTACGACGTACGGTTCACGAGTTATCGCTTCGAGAAGAGACCTGACCCCCGTGTTTATTCTACTTCCAATCTTGTCCTGTGTTATTCCTTTTCCAGCCAAGATCCTTTATGAACACTCAAAGATCCCGTACATTGTCGATGTCATCCGAGAGAGGGCACGATCAATGTACGACAAAATCCAAACTCATGGCAACCCTTTGGTGAACACCCTAGGCAGATATGACCAGAGAGAACAAAGACGCTTGCCATCATATTTACTTCCAAGAGACGTCTTGGGACCCCTTGGTTAACCCAAGGCAAACCCCATAAATTCCAAATTCATTCTACGCCTGATGGCTCAAGCGTTAGGCCACCCGTAATCAAAACGGGGCAAAATCACTAAACCGATTCTCCCCCAACGAGAGAACGCAATAAAACCGCCAAGCTGCTGCCTTCTGAGACTACTCAAGGGCATCCAAACAAAAACTCTAAACAAAACTACAACCTACCCCCAGCAGATCAATAAAACCATACCAGACTCACTTCGCAGGTTAAGCCGCAAAGCGGCTAGGTACTGCGACAGAAGACACCCGGACGGGGAAAAAGAAAAATAGCTCCGCCCGACTAGGACTACCTCTGGACCTCTGTTATTCCTTTTCATTGCGCATTACTGAGTAAGGCATTACGAAGTGTCGTTAGGAAGTGCATATATTTAATAAACTGACCAAGGGATTACTGCAGTCCAGGAGCCCGCACGTTCTTTGAAGTTCGGTTCAAGATCAGTCCGCAAGGCAAATTATGCTTTGCTGCGTCATTCTACGTTCTGACAATTCATCAGACGGCAAAATGTTACTTTCCTCGTACCCTCTCCCTATCTTCCGCTCTCTGGCGCATCAAATGGCAACAGGGAAGTCACCCTGTGCAGGCATTGGTAAGCCTCATGCCTTCTAAAACCACACGCCGTGTAGTATTTAATAGTATTTGAAAACTGACCAATTAATATGTATACACATATACATAATTATGTATATATAAATGGAACGCCTGGAGAAAACCAAACGAAGCAACGTATGACCATATGACTTGCAAACAACACCGGTTAATCGGCATGTTTGTTTACATCTGTGAAACGGAAATATTACCCGGGACATTTAGGAAGATGATATACTACATGGCGAAGCAAGAAGGCGTATCAGAAAAAATTTCCCACAGATGTTAAGCTCAGCTTATC
The DNA here is from genome assembly GCA_030765055.1 of Mantis religiosa. Taxonomy (NCBI): domain Eukaryota; kingdom Metazoa; phylum Arthropoda; class Insecta; order Mantodea; family Mantidae; genus Mantis; species Mantis religiosa. The sequence continues at coordinate 266,389,313 of CM060950.1, read as the reverse complement.
GCACATACACGGCGAGTTCAGTGTATGTATATTCTGTTCAGATATAATCATGTCTAATGGACAGCAATGTGTCATATCCGCAGGCCCAAGAAAACATATCATATACACACGCAGCTTCCAATCACTTGTCTTTCGTCATTTACTGTACGTCAACTTACTAATATTTACTCTTCTCATCGACCAGATAAGGCCAGACAAGAGACGATAGCGGCGCTGGTCACCTGAAGGTCAATACGCCTCAACGCTCTGTCGAGAAATACTTGGCAGTGGAGGTACTGTTAACTGTTTACGCCGCACAGCTGGCTATCAGAGAGGACATGTAAACAGTAAAAAGTAAACGCAAATGCAACAAACGCAAAAGCTTGCGACCAGCAAATTTAATGAGGGCCATTCATAATGAAAACGCAAAGGTTAACGGAAACTCATTTCTCAGACTTGCAAACTCAATGCGTCTACATTTGCGTTTATGAAGAACGAATAAATCCACCAATCAGAAAACAATGGAAAATGGCTGCCTTTTACGAAAAGCTAATTGCATTGTATCAGTCATGCTCAATGAGGCGAAGAGCTAAGGTAAAGGATTTCGATTGCCATTCTTTTCAAACAGCGAGCCAACTAATTTTAATACGATGTCAAATTGTGCAGGAGTCATTCTCGTAGATCTTTGGAATTGCACTGATCTCACTTCACTTAGTAAATTATGAAAGTTTCCTTGATAAATTCTTCTTAGATTCATGGGATGAACCCTCGCATCTACGCCGAGACGACCGTTTTGTACGGCGAGTAAATTGGCTACAGTTGTTTGAACATGCATGTACGTTACTTTGCGATTAGGAGCCATTTTAAATCATCTAATCTCTGATTGGCTATAATTACGTTACGTTTGCATTTTCATTGTGAATGGCTAGTAAGTGACAAAAATATGTACATTAATGAACCCAAAAAATGTGCTACGATAAGGAGCAGAACAAAACTGACTGATCTGTGCTGTAAGATTCCGATTCCTGCATATCCGCTTCAATTGCTGTTATCTTTAAAGATTCCATCTGGGGCGATGTCGATATCGTCTAAGAAAGGATATCAGCTGTTATGTCAGAACTGCCATGGCTATCTCTAGAATCCATAATACCAACTAAAGTATTTGTTTCCTCTTCAACGGTGCTAGCCAAGCCCACGATGATTATATTTCTTCCATTATGACATCTTGATGCCAGTATCCTTATTCTATGGACATAATTTTGATGCACATATTTTTCCAATCCCCTTCAGTGTGTTGAAACACTGTCTGGTTGGTCTTTTTAGTGCGTTTAAAGTCTTAGTAAATACATTTTTCTCCTAATTTTTGCTTCATGAACTCCATATCATTTCAATGGCGTTTAAATTGCAGTGGTGAGGTAACAACCTATATATCCTGGCGTTCCACTGAAATGTGCCGTACATTCTTACATTTTTTATAACTAAATCCTATTTCCTTTAATATTCGCCACAATGTTTTCTGCCACCACCGAAATTAATTTTCTCCTCTATTGCATAAAATAACTTCGTCAATGTTGGAATTTCTTTAAGCATTCATAATACTCTAAATAGCTCTGAGAACTATTGCACTTGTCGAAGCTGTCATTTGATACTTTTTTCCGATTACGTTGTTACTCACTAGCTTTCAAAAACTATTTAACGATCCCTTTTATTGTGGTTCCACTTTTTTCTACTGTTGTAGCCGTTCTAGCAACTGCCCTTTGCAAAGTAAGAACTGGACCGTTTTGCTTTTCCTCCGTGCAGAACTGGAAAACATTCTGAATTAACATTGTTTTGGGAGTTTGCAACCATCTGAGGTGACTTTTTTAGAGTTCCCATGTTTGCAAATTTATTAGCCACCACACCCACTTTGTGATAGGACACTAAACTTCACTGCGGTACTCATGTGTCACATAACAGTTAAAAACTAGATTAACTTAATATTTTTAATTTACGTCCTCCAACCTTAAGTCATATCGGACAATGAATGAAATGGGTGAAATGATGCTCAAATGAGTCTGCGGTGCATGGAGCTTAGAGTTAACTGACATTCGTCTTTCAGGATCAGTGAAAACCTTATCCAGGTAACTCACCCTGACCGAGATTCGAACTCGGGACCTCTTGAACGTGAGGCATCTATGCTACCGAGGCGGACGCTACATCAAGGCAGCCTATAACCAGCCATAACAAGCGTAGTTCCTAACACCGCCGCACATAAAGCTCAAGCTATTTGCCTTGGGTAATACACCCAGGCGTCCTGTGAAACATTGCATAATTAAGATTAGGAAAGAAACAAGGTAATCCCCATAACAGCAATAAAGTCCAAGGAAATCCAACAAACAATATCAAATGTCTTCGGGTGGTTTGGTGCTTTCTGCCATTTATCAACTTCTCGACTTCGCAGGTGATTCAGAAATCAGTTGCGTATCGATAGTTGACATTTGAAGTTAATTATTTGCATAGGGCCTGTGCTTTGGTTTGAGAAATTGCGCCTACAAAGGCAACTCAACTGCCATGTTACGTAAATATGTGAATGAGTTTGGAAGTATTTTAGTGAAAATGGTAAGATATTGTTTTGCTTGTGATGTGAAGTGTTTCTGCGAGTTTGAAGTCGTGCAGCACATATAGCGGTTTAAGAAGAAATCTAAAAAGCAGCAATTAATTAGAAGCCAAATAGGTGAACAATCGAGTGACGATCTTTCTAAAGACTCGTGTTTAGCTTTAGCGAGATCCAACATCCCACTGTGGAAAATGAATAATGTACAGCTTCAGGGTTTCTTAGAAAACTACGAACAAAAGGCTTCCGGAGAAGCCACATTACGCAAAAACTGGGCAACTGTGTTTTCAGAATGTAATTTCTAAAATTCGGGGTGTATTGGAACACGAAAAGAATCTGGATTTCAGCAGATGAAACACCAGATGCTGCAAGATAATATTTTGCTAGTATTATAGTGGGTTCAATAAAAGCAAGCAGCAAATCATTCCTCTTGAACATTCAAGTACTG